>CM035843.1:392311253-393511253 GCA_020510985.1 Pholidichthys leucotaenia
AGTTTCTCAAAAAATTAGAATATTACATAAAATTAATTTAAAAAAATTATTTTTAATAGAAATGTTGGCCGACTGAAAAGTATGTCCATGTACACACTCAATACTTGGTCGGGGCTCCTTTTGCATAATTACTGCATCAGTGCAGCATGGCATGGAGGCGATCAGCCTGTGTTACTGCTGAGGTGTTATGGAAGCCCAGGTTGTTTTGATAGCAGCCTTCAGCTTGTCTGCATTATTGGGTCTGGTGTATTTCATCTTCCTCTTGACAATACACCATAGATTCTCTATGGGATTTAGGTCAGGAGAGTTTGCTGGCTGATCAAGCACAGTGATACCATGGCCATTAAACCAGGTACTTGTACTTTTAGCAGTGTGGGCAGGTGCTGCTTCCTGCTGGAAAATGAAATCAGCCTCTCCATAAAGCTTGTCAGCAGAGGGAAACATGAAGTGCTCTAAAATTTCCTGTTAGATGGCTGCACTGACACTGGACTTGATTAAACACAGTGGAAAAATACCAGCAGATGGCATGGCTCCACATATCATCATTGACTGTGAAAACTTCCCACTGGACCTCAAGCAACTTGGATTCCGTGCCTGTTCACTCTTTCTCTAGAGTCTAGACTCTGGGACCTTGATTTCCAAGTGACAGGACTTGGCACCTGATTTGGGGAGCCATGTCATCTGCTGGTGTTAGTCCACTGTGTTTTATCAGGACCAAAGTCAATGCAGCTGTCCACCAGGACATTTTAGAGCACTTCAAGCTTCCCTCTGCTGACAAGGTTTATGAAGATGCCGATTTCATTTTCCAGCAGGACTTGGCACCTGCCCACACTGCTGCCAAAAGTCCCAAAGCCTGGTTTAATGACCATGGTATCACCATATTTTACTGGCCAGCAAACTCTCCTGACATCAACCCTCAATCTATGAAGTACCATCAACAGGGAGATAAGAGACACCAGACCCAACAACGCAGATGAGCTGAAGGCCGCTATCAAAGCAACCTGGACCTTCATAACACCTCAGCAGTAACAGGCTGATCACCTTCAGCCCACGCCACAGTGACGCACTATTAATTCATGCAAAGTGCATGGAAATACTTTTGGTCTGCCAGCATTTCTATTAAAAAATCATTTTTTTAAAAAATTGATCTTATGTCATATTCTAATTTTTTGAGAAACTGATTTTTGGGTTTTCATGAGCTGCAAGCCATAACCATCAAAAAAGAAATAAACACTTGAAATATATCGTTCTGTCTGTAACGAATCTATATAAAATATGAGTTTCATTTTATTAATTGGATTGTTGAAATAAATCAACTTTTTGATGATATTCTAATTTAGTGAGATGCACCTAGTTTCTTCACATCCATCATGATGCTTCTTTCATTTAGTACAGAGGTGTCCAATCATGTGCCATGGAGGGCCAAGACCCTGCAGGTTCTCTCTTCTACCCAGTCTCTTCAGCAGGTGTTGTCACTGATTAGCAGTCAGTAGAAGAAATCTGCTGTTGAAGACACTGGTTGGAGGTAAAGCCTGCAGGGTCTTGGCCCTCCATGGCACGACTGGACACCCCTGATTTAGTATAGCATGACAAGTGGGTACTCTTTACTGGAATGAAGGAACAGCAGTGGCATTTAAATTTCTGTCTCACCTGCATAGCGCAGAGGTGCATCCTTATCCAGTGCAATTAGAGGGGGGTCCAGAAGAACTTTGTCATCATTTTCTGTCACAATACCGTGGTATGTTGTCTCGATCCAAGGTTTGTGCTTGTTGACTGTGAATAAACAAGAAAGTGCAAATGTCACTGGCTATAATTAAAAAAGTGTATACAAGTTATTTCTTTCCTTGACAACTTATTTTCTCTAACAGGCATTAAATAAAATAATTACATATTCTGTATGGGACTCTGTGTTTAATGGTAGCAGTATCATATGGCTACAACTCCAATTTTCATGTGTCCCAGGCAGGAAAAGTCTCACCACACTTGTGCACCGCCTTGTAACCTCCTGCTATCTTTGTGATTGATCAATGCAGTACTAAGTGGTTTGTGTCTTGAGGACCCTCACCCCACGCTGGGCAAATGGGAGTCTATGATCCTCCACCGATGTAGATTAGCAGTTGTTCTGCTGTGCTGGCATCTTATTCTGTTTACTAGGGCCCACTGTCTACGGTTCAGCTTGTCAAATCCTGGCAGCTTCTGTGTTGGGTTATCCACCACAGCCCCTCCCTTCAGCATGTCTGCACCTCACTCCTCTTGCTACATGCCTGCCATTTGTGTTTAATGACCTCAGCTCACATAAGTTTTGACAAACACTTTATCAACTTAGTCTATCCAACTTGATCCTGCTTAAATGCATTTTTAATGATATTATGGATATGTTTAACAAATCTACAAAACTACAACAACAACTGGTAACAACATGCCAAGGAAGACAGAGGATGTGCATTGTGTCAGCAGGAACAAACTGGTGTGATAGTAAATGTGAAAGGAATCTATTAAGGGCAGGAATCACCAAAGGCCCCATGATACGATATAAGATAAAATAAGCCTTTATTAGTCCCACAATGGGGAAATTCCAGGATTGCAACAGCACAGGGACAGCAACACTGACAGCAATGATTTAGAAGATAAGAAAACAAGAGCAGTGAATATACATATGTACACATAAATATATAAATACTGTATATATACAAAGCGTGAAGCATTGTAGCTAGATGGAATAAACAGCATAACCGTCTACTTAGTTATCCTACATAGTACGAATATGTACCCATACATATTGTCACCCTCCGTAGCGACTGATATTGTCCTAGTTGTATACTGGAGGGGACCATTTGTGTAAGTCTGTTGCGTCTTTTGCATTCAATACTACTAGGTCTACTACTAGGTAATACTACGATGTATCAATTTTACCCCTCACCCCTAAAATCTAGGCATAATGACTGAGAATGTTTCAAAGTTGAATCAGTATTATATGCCTCCATGCTAGCTCCTTTTACCAACAGCCATGTTTAAAAGCACACAAATAAGCGATTATGATTGGATTTTTGGAGATATTTGATTATTCATGTCAACAGAATAATCAGGTAAATACCATTATCAGGTTATGAGAGAGCACATAAACTCAAGTAGTTTATCGCCCAATACGTTTATTTGGTGCATGTAAACACATTAAATCTGATTATTACCATTACCTGATTATTCCCAGTTATTGGATTATTGTAACCATGTAACCAGGGTCAGGGATGGTACATATTTCTGACACACTTCACAAAAACAACTAACATGTTATTCTCATGACAGTGGAGCTGCTGAACCCTTGACTCACACTGTAACAAAAGTACAAAAATGGCAATGAACAAACTTATGGGGAAATCTACTTACAAAGAGGGTGGGTATATGGCTGAACGGACGAACGTAAGGTGGAAAATGAGTAGGAACGAAATATGAGGAAGAAGAACATAACAGGGATGTGATTCGGGGTTGGGGAAATTATCTGAAAATTTAGCAGGGGGTCTGGGGGACACAGTCCCCCAGCGGGGTCCGGGGGACACAGTCCCCCAGCGGGGTCCGGGGCAGAGCCCCGTTGGGGCGGCAAGGGGGGCAAAGCCCCCCGAAGCTCCTGGGTTTTTATGATTTTTAAGTACCAGAACTGTGGAGTGCAGCATGAGCTGAGAGAGATGCTGAGGAGGTGCAAGGACAATTATAGGAGGAAGTTGGAAGAGAAACTCAGGCAAAATAACACTAAAGATGTGTGGGAGGGAATGAAACAAATCACTGGGTACAAGGGGAGAGTCAGGCAGCCATCTAGGAGCCAGGAGAGAGCTGAGGAACTGAATCTGTTTTTTAATAGGTTCAACTCACAGTCCGTCACCCGAGCAACACAACCAGACCCCCACACACCCCTCCCTACCCACGCTTCCGTGCAGAACCTCTCTCCATCTCCCTCCTCCTCCTCCTCAGGGGGCACCAGGACCCTCCCTCACTTCACGGTGACTACAGATCAGGTGGAGAAACAGTTGGAGAGACTCCGTCAGCAGAAGGCTTCGGGCCCGGATGGCATCTCCGCTAGGATCCTGAGGACCTGTGCCAACCAACTAGCTCCAGTACTGAAACACCTGTACAACCTGAGCCTGAGTCTGGAGAGAGTACCGGTGCTGTGGAAGACATCCTGCCTGGTTCCTGTCCCCAAGAAGTCATCTCCATTGGATCTGAATGACTACCGACCAGTTGCCCTCACATCTCATGTGATGAAGGTCCTGGAGAGACTGGTCTTAGCCCACCTGAGGCCGCAGGTGGAGACGTGGCTGGACCCTCTGCAGTTTGCATATCAGCCCCATTTAGGAGTTGAAGATGCTATCATCTACCTGCTGCAACAAGCCCATCTGCACCTGGATGGTGGAGGAGATACTGTGAGGATCACTTTTTTTGATTTCTCCAGTGCCTTTAACACCATCCAGCCACTGCTGCTGGGTGAGAAGCTGCGGGGGATGGGAGTTGACAGCTCTGTGATCTCCTGGATTACCGACTACCTGACAGGCAGACCACAGTTTGTCAGGCTGGGCAGTGTCTTGTCTGGAGTGGTGGCTAGTGATACGGGAGCGCCACAGGGGACTGTGCTCTCTCCCTTTCTTTTTACCTTATACACCACGGACTTTCAGTACAACACTGAGTCATGTCACCTGGAAAAATTCTCTGATGACTCAGCTGTTGTGGGGTGTATAAGAGGAGGAGAGGAGGGGGAGTACAGGGCACTGGTAGACAGATTTGTGGAGTGGACGGAACAGAATCACCTGAGGTTGAATGTCAGCAAGACCAGGGAGATGGTGATTGACTTCAGGAAGAGGAAGGCTCCTTCTCAGCCACTGCAGATTAGGGGGGAGGATGTGGGAGTGGTTAAGGACTACAAATATCTGGGTGTCAGGATCAGCAGCGGGTTGGACTGGAGATCCAACACCGATGCTGCGCACAAGAAGGGGATGAGCAGACTCTATTTCCTGAGAAAACTGAGATCCTTCAACGTGTGCAGCAGGACGCTGGAGCTTTTCTACCAAACTGTTGTCGCCAGCGCCATCTTCTTTGCTGCGGTCTGTTGGGGTAGCAGTATCAGGGCCAGAGATACCAACAGACTTGACAAGATTATCAAGAGGGCTGGCTCTGTAATTGGTCTCAGACCGGAGACCTTTGAGACAGTGGTGGAGAGGAGAACACTAAAACTGTGATCCATCATGAACAATCCTGATCACCCCCTCCACCACACACTAGATAGGCAGCGAAGCACTTTCTCCAGTAGACTCCTACAGCTTGGTTGTTGAACGGCCAGGTACAGGAAATCTTTCCTGCCACATGCAATTTCACTGTACAATAACTCACTATGATGTTGTATTCTGGTCATAGCTATGCTGCCACACTGCACCTTACAGACTAACTGGTACCTCACATTTTCACTCTGCTCCCGATAGTCCTTTGTGCAGTGGGATGATTCATGTGTTTATACGGGTCATCATATATTAAGCTATGATGTATATAGGTTCTATAGTCGTGTTAGTTTCTTTTTTACTTTCCATGGGTAATCCCTTTGTCTGTCGTGTGTGTTTGTTGTTTGGCTGTCAACTGTCATGCTGCTGTTACACTGTAATTTCCCAGTTTGGGATCAATAAAGTACATCTATCTATCTATCTAAATGACATAAAACAAACAGCTGAATGTCACTTATTACTGTATAATATTGACTTATGTTCCAAGAAGATAGCATTCCTAAAATATTCCAACAAGCATTATCCATCACATGTGTGGCGTTAAAAATATTTTTTAAATAAAGTCCAAAACATCTTCAGCAGGCAAGATGAAGAAAAGTGAAAAGTGAACTCCCGTGGCAGATAGAAAGGTCTACATTTAACCATGAGAAACTCCAGGTTAGCTGAGCAGTGTCTCCCAACAGTGACAGAGTTCGTGCACCAAGCCTTGTTAATATAAATGCACACTCCCCCACCTCTGGTCTTACCGGAGTCATCAGCTGCTCTGTCTGCCCGGAGAGTGTGCTGTCCGGCCAGCTCGACAGCACCGTCAAGTACTCCACTATGTAGCCATGTTTCCGTGAAAATCATGATATTGCAGTTCATAAGTTTCTTATTGTTGGTGATCCGAAGCCGTAGCTCATCCATTTTGTTCGCCAGTGACCGTACATTAGCGAGGAAAGCTGGTGCGGTGTTAGCTTTAGCTTAGCTCTTAGCCCTCCGCGCTTCCCCCGCCTTTGTTTACGGTCTCTACGCTTCCTGCGAGCACTTCCGGTCGGCCGGGTAGCTTACCTAGCATCGGGTGTTCTCCAGAGCTCAGGGATGAGACGTAGATTGCTGATAAAAAGGTCGTTATTTTGTAATCCAATGTCCAAAAGTTCATTTCGGGTGTAGGATGTAAAAGCGAAGCTGTTCTGAACAAACAGACCTGAAATGAGCAGAAATATCACTGCTTGAAGCGGATGATAAAATAAAGGCAGTGGTGAGAGTTTTAAGCAGGTTTATTAAATCATACCGCCATCACGGAGCTCGTCTCGGCGCCGTGCATGCGCGCCGGGAGCGAGCTCGGAGGCTCTCAGCAGAGAGACACAGAGTGTGTGTCAGCAGCAGTTGCAGGAATGAGAGAGGATGAGTTACAGAATATGTGCGGTATTTATACCCAGTTACAACAATACATGAAAGAGCATTCACAGCAGTTGGTATGGGCATTTGCATATGAGAGACATACATAACAATAGGGAGATTGCTGGCCTCTGCTGGACAGGATGCATGAACACAATGCATGAATGGCACATTAACATCATAGTAGTGAGCCAGAAGAAGCGGGGCTGCCTGTAGACATTAATACACACATTTCACTGTTCTGTTAATTGCTCTAGCCGAGCGCTGTGTCTGTCCAGTCTGTTGTGGGGGTTACCCCACACTGCTAATCCGCAAAATCTGAAGAAACGCTGAGCCTCACGTTGTGCACGCGCCGCCATCTGGTCTGAAAATTTTTTGGAAGATAAAAAAAGCGGAATTCCGCGAATTAGCGGAAAAATCACATCCCTGACATATGTTTAAAAAATAAAATCAATGATAATAACAAAATATCTAACAATGATAAATTACAATAAGCACAACTTCTGTCTTCATGAATATGATTTTGTCAATAGTCTTGTAATGTTACATCTGAGTTCCAGTATACATGAACAGTCTCTGTGAACAGAGACTGTTCACAGAGAATTTCACAGTTAATATGTGTTTGTCTTCTAAAAACTTATGCCAGTCATCTTCTGGTACCAGCCAATCACCAGCCCCTCTCTGTTGGACGATGCCCCCTTTCATTTTATTGGTCGGTTACAGACAAAGGACTGCTTTCTTATTGGACCATAGTCCATTCAAATCTCCCACGATAGCCGATAAATGGTTCTTCCTGCTGCCAGTCATAGGTTATGGTCAAAGAATTAATCTCAGTTAAGGGAGAAACGCCCTAGTAGCTCAGATGTCTTTCATTTGTCTTGCAGTTAAGTTCTTTCTGTTCTTTCTGAAGTCTTTTTGTCTCTTCTGTCTGAGTTTTTTTCTCTGGTATCTGAGGAGGGATCATCCTTTCTTGTTGAGCTCAACCCCTCTTACTTGGAGTGAAACTCCAAAACAGTTTATCCCTCTCCTCAGACGCCATGTTTATTCTGCTAAACTTTTTCAATTGATTTTCTTTAACTCACCGTTAACGTGGACTGATAGTGATTTTAGAACTTTTTTTTTTTTTCCCCCCTCGAGACTGTCTCACCCACGTACCACAACATCAGAGGAACTAGAATTTCGTGGGTGGAACTGTTTTACATCCACTTTTCCTTCAGCCCTGTGGTTCTTGTTGGCCAGTGGACATCCCAAAGTTGCGGGCCAGGGAAGGACCTGTTGCCTAAGAGAAGACGCCCCCTGTCCCGGGGCTCAGCCGCTCACTCCTGCTACCACTCTACGGACCCCAGCGGCTGAGTCTGTAAACTAGAACCGCTGCAACAATCAGGAGTACAGTCAATACAGGCAGTCCCCCCCCCCCTTTCGCAATCTGCTGGCATTCACCAAAGATCATCACTGAACTCTGAAGACAGCTGTTCGTAAGCCAGACTCCAACTTTCTATTTGCTGGGCTAAAAGTGATGTCTAATTCTAACTGAATATGACCAATTTTTCATGTTAAAAGTTAGTCCCTAAGCTACAATAGGAGCTATAAAGCTGAAGGAAAAATAATATTCTTCTTTTCATTAAACTCCGTATTTTTTTTGTAGCGTAACTCGGAATTTCCTTTTTCATATAATCAGCTTTTATCATTTTCCCCATAAAATTGCATCCAATTTTATGTATAATTTGTTACAGTTACTTCACAGTCTCCCATTGCATTACAGTTATAAATTCAAAATCTGGTTTCTTTTGTTTCCACAAAGGTTTAACTATAGACTTTATGCTCAGGAATCCGTTATTAGTTAATATGATATTTGATACTTGTTGATCATTTCACCTGCTTACAAATCAATTGAATGTAATGTCATTTGATCTGAGTTTGATCATTAAAACTGTTAACGGTATATAGAAGTTTCTGCTTGATTTCTTTTGTGTGTCTGCTTTCCTGGGTCACGGCAGAAGAATTCATGAATATTGAGACTGGTTAATGAAAGGTACAAGGATTAGTTATTAATAAATTGTCCAAGTTTGGACTGGTGCCCCTACGAGTTGTTTCCATCTTGTTTGTGATCACGAAGTAAACCTCCGTTTCCACACACACACCTCTATGTATAAATTAAATAATCCTTGTACCTTATCACACTTATAACTAATTGCTCCTACAGTCTATAAATATCTGCCTCTAAAAAAAACAATGTCTATGATGTCTAATGTTTTTAATCTGAAAGAGCAAACCAAATTATATGGAGGCAGTTAAATAACAGTCCTTTCTACAGAGACAGATCCATAATTATTTTCCTTAAATCAGTTTTGACAGTGGTATCACAGGGTTGATAAAGACTTTCAAGCCAGATTGTGAGGCAGCAAATGAGCGGTTTGCAGCTCTGTGTGGTTGTCGGTCCAGGAAGAATCCCAGCTGCAGACAGGAGTCTGTTGTAGCTAGCGGCTGCTTCAGTGAGTGACATATTTGGGACAGGGAAGAAAACAGCGCTGATGCAGAGGAGATAAAGCTCTCTTACAGCCAATATGTGAACACTCCAGAGTGTGAGGGAGGGTGGTGTTCCTCTGCAACTGATCTGCAAAGGCTATGCTAACTCTGAATGACAGCACGCTGTGGGCGACAGATGCAAAGAGATGCCTTGACCGGGCAAATTACTAACACCAAATATGCCAAATCATTCTCTGACTGTATTTTGAAAGGATAGTTTCGCTTAAGCAGCAACAGCAGTGCATCATAGTTGAAGACGTGATTACATAACAGGCCTACTTTATTACTGTTTCCTCACATAAAATGATAAATAAAAGTATATTTTGAATTTGTACTTCAAATAACCAGCAGGTAACATCAAATCTCTTCAGATATGCTGTCTCTGCCTTCATTGACCCAAACCATATTGTCTGTGTTCAGAAGGCAATGTTCAACATCTACAATGATAACCTTAGCACAGCGTTTTTATCCCTTATTGATTCCACTGGATTTCAGCAATGTGTAACTGAACCTGCACACCATCTTAACCACATCCTTGATCTTGTTCTGGTATATGGCACCAAAATTGATAATATTATGATTATTCCACAAAATCCCATTCTGACCGATCATTTTTTTTAATCACTTTTGAATTTGTATTACTGGACTTTACGCCTGCTTGTAAAACCATTTTTACCAGACATTTATCTGATAGTGCTGTGGCACATTTTAAAGAATTAATTCCAACTGCTCTCGCCTCAGTTCCACTTCCTAACATAAATGAAGATAGGATCATGAGCCTTAGCCTCTCCCAAATAGATAGGTATACTGATAATAAAACACAGTCTCACTGCAAACCACACTGGATACTGTTGCTCCTCTTAAAAAGAAGAAAATTAAACATAGAAAACTAGCTCCGTGGTTTAACTCCCAAACTCGTAAGCAAAAACAACTAGTGCGTAAATATGAAAGGAAATGGCGTTCTACTAAGAGTGCAGTATCACATTTAGCCTGGAAAAATATTCTTAAAACCTATAAAAAAAAGCCCTCTCCAGTGCTAGGTGAATATACTATTCTGCATTAATAAAGGGCAATAAAAACGATCAGGTTTCTTTTCAGTAATGTAGCTAGGCTGACAAAAAGTAATAACTCCATTGATGCTTGCATTCCTACTACTCTTCAAAGTAATGATTTTATGAGGTTCTTCAATGAAAAAAAAATTGCTAACATCAGAGATAAAATTCTAATATTTTACTTTCTTTTAGCCAAGATTTATTTCCTGATGCATATGCATGTTCAAACTCACATTTACAGTGTGGAAAATAAGTGTTGAACCCGTCAACATCTTTGCCATTAAACATATTTCTGATGGAGCCATTGACCTGAGATTTTCACCAGATACCAGTAACAACACAAGTAATCCATACATACAAAGAAATCAAGGCAACTGTGTTTACAAAACAAGTTATATTAAATGAAGTGGAATGACATAGGGAATAACTATTGAACACATGAAGAAGAAGGTGCAAAAAGGCATAAAAAGCCAAGAAACCAACTGAAATCCATCTGAATTTAGGAAGCCATCCCATCCCCCATCAGTGCAAATTAATTTCAGCTGGTTAAGTCCTGACTGATGTCCTTAAAAAGGTCTGTGAATATCAGATTGTCACACCACAAAGAACTTATGATGGGTAGAAACAAAGAGCTCTCAATAGATCTTTGCAACCTTATTATTGCAAAACATAATGATGGCATTGATTACAGGTGTATTTCTAAACTGGTGAATGTTCCAGTGAGCATTGTTGAAGCCATCATTTGGAAGTGGAAAGATCATTATTTTACCATAAACTGGCCACAACCAGGAGCTCCTCGCAAAATTTCTGACAGAGGAGTCAACAGAATTATCAGAAGAGTTGTTCAAGAGCCAAAGGCCACTTGTGGAGAGCTCCAAAAAGACCTGGAGTTAGCAGGTACTGCTGTTTCAAAGGAAATAATAAGTAATGCACTCAAACGACATGGGCTCTATGCCCACTCACCTCGTAAGACTCCATTGCTTAAGAAAAAGCATGCTGAAGCTCGTTTAAAGTTTGCTGCACAACATTTAGGCAAGTCAGTAAAATACTGGGAGAATATACTGTAGTCTGGTCAGATGAGACCAAAATTGAACTTTTTGGATGCCATAACACACAGCATGTTTGGAGGAGAAATGGCACTGCACATCCCATCATGATGTGGGGGTGTTTTTCAGCACATGGTACAGGCAGACTTCATATAATTGAAGAAAAGATGAATGGACAAATGTACAGAGACATCCTTGATAAGAACCTATTGCCATCTGCCAAGATGCTGAAGATGAACTGAGGGTGGATGTTTCAGCAAGACAATGATCCCTAACATACAGCCAAGGAAGCTTAACTGGCTCCAGAGAAGGAGCTAGAATGGTCCACCTGACCTGAATCCAACTGAAAATTCATGGAACAAACTGAAGATCAAAGTTCATAGAAAACACCCATGGAGCCTTCAAGATTTGACAGTTTGTGTGGAAGAATAAGATAAGATAAGATAAGATAAGCCTTTATTAGTCCCACAATGGGGAAATTCCAGTATTGCAACAGCACAGGGATAGCAACACACAGAGCAACAATCAGAAGACAAGAAAAAACAAGAACAGCTAGTAAACATATGTACATATTACTATAAATATATATATATATAGACACACAGTGTGGAGCATTATGGTTGGTGAATGTGCAGCAGAAAGTCCAAGCTCTCTCTCCGCGGATGCGGCGGGCCAGCTGGAAGTCTTTGGGCATGATGGCGACCCCCTTAGCGAAGAAGAGACCCACCAGGTAGACCTCGCCGGCCTCCTGCAGAGCCACGACAGCGAAGCTCAGGAAGCGCAGGTCGGTCTTGGAAGTCCTGAGCGATCTCCCTCACCAGGCGCTGGATGGGCAGCTTACGGATGAGCAGCTCCGTGGATTCCTGGCAGCGACGGAGCTCTCTCAGAGCCACAGGCCTGTAATGGTGAGGCTTCTTCACTCCGCCGGTGGCCGGAGCGCTTCTCCGAGCAGCCTTGGTGGCCAGCTGCCTCCCGGGGGGGCCCCCTCCTCCAGCAGATTTTACGGGCGGTCTGCCTGGTTCTTGCCATCGCTCTTTATCATTCTGTCTTATATTTCCCGCACGCCGCCCAAACTCCAGCCCGGCACCCACGTCGTTTTCGCTACAGCTCCCGGTATATCGAGTCTCTCCACTAGCATCGGGCGGCGGCCGAGTGCTAGCTAGCACTAGCTCTTCCTGCTGTAACGTCTCCTGCTGTAAACAGAGGCTCCGTCCGCCGACTCGGGAGACCTTTGGGGCGATCTGTGTGTCCGTGATATATATATAGAGTGAAAGGTGTAGAAAGAAGAAGGAAGATAAAAAAAATGGCTGTTGCAACGGGCAGCCAACTCGTGTGGCGCCACCGGTCCGGCGGAACCGGAACAAAAAAAAAAAAAATAAAAAAAATGTGATGAAGAATGTGAATGAATGTGATAAAAAGAAAGAAGGTGATAAAAATCACTCCTGAGCAATGCCTGCACCTAGTTTCTCCATACAGGAGGCTTCTGGAAGCTGCTATTACCAACACAGGCTTTTCTACTAAATATTAAATGAATTTCACCAAGGGTGTTCAATACTTATTCCCTGTGTCATTCCACTTTATTAAATATAACTTATGTGAACACAGTTGCCTTGATTTCTTTGTATGTATGGATTACTTGGGTTGTTACTGATATCTGGTGAAAATCTCAGGTCAATGGCTCCATCAGAAATATGTTAAATGAGAAAAAAGTTGACGTGCTCAATACTTATTTTCCCTGCTGTATATTTAGACAGATTCCTCCCAATTATTCTCTCCGACTTAAACTCACTTTTTTCATCCTCTAAATCAACTATTTGTCTTTTAGACCCCATCCCAACTAAGCTCCTCAAAGATCTTTCCCTTCAATTAGAAACATTTTCTCAACATAACAAATATGTCTTTATTAACAGGACATGTACCTTTGTCCTTTAAGGCAGCTGTAATTAAACCCCTTCTTAAAAAAAAAAAAAAAAAAAAAACACACAAAAAAACCCCACTCTTGATTTGGGAAACTTGACTAACTATAGACCTATAGCCAATCTCCCTTTCTCAGGAATCCTTGAAAAGGCTGTTGCTAATCAGTTATGTGTCTTTTTAGAGAATAACTGTCTATTTGAGAAGTTGGGATTTAGGAAACATCACAGTACTGAGATGACACTCGTGAAAGTTACAAATGACCATCCAATGATGTCAGATAAAGGACTGGCCTCCATGCTTGTTTTCCTCGATCTTAGTGCTGCGTTTGACACCATTGACCACTGTATCCTCTTGCAAAAACTAGAACATTCAGATGGTCTAAAGGAACAGTCCTTAAATTGTTTGAGTCTTACTTATCAGAGCAGTCTCAGTTTGTGTATATTCATGGTGAATCCTCCATGGGTATGGAAGTTAATTATGGAGTTCTGCAAGGCTCTGTGCTGGAAGCAGTGTTATTTACCTTATATATGCTACCTTTAGGTGACATTATGAGAAATCATTCTATCAACTTCCACTGCTATGCAGATGACACTCAATTATACTTATCAATAAAACCAGATAATTGTAACCAGGACTAGGTTAAGAGAACACATTTCTCCTGTTTTAGTTTCTCTGCATTGGCTTCCCATAAAATATAGAATTGACTTTAAAATTTTTCTTCTTACTTATAAAGCCTTAAACAATCAGGCACCATCACATCTGCGCTCCCAAAGTTCTGGTTTACTTGTGGTTACTAGAGTTTCCAAAAATAGATCAGGAGGCAGAGCTTTCTGCTACCAAGCTCCTCTCTTTTGGAATCTTCTTCTAACCTCTGTCCAGGAGGCTGACACACTCAGTATGTTTAAAACTAAGCTAAAAACTTTCCTCTTTGATAAAGCCTATAGTTAGTTATGCTGTCATTCTGTTACTCTCATCTTTTGTATAATGCATTGTATTATGTGTGTGTATTAGGGATGTTAATGATTAATTGACTTTCGATTAATAGTTGATAAGAATTAGTCGACTAAATTAAATTAGTTATCAATTAATTGATAACTCAGCAGTCCTTTTCAATGGGAGCTTATGCTATGAAATGTAGTGGCATCGCTGTCCAGGCAGGGGCGCACGCAGTCACCCACTGCCGCATTTCAACCAAAAAAGCAGAAGACACCAAGCCTCCAGAGCGCATGCACTGAAAAACTCGCCCTTCCGGGTTATGTTGGAGTGCCACAACAAGTTCTAATAGCACGCAAGGTTGAAGGTCCACCTGCTTCAAATTAACATAGCAGAGAAACTGATCGGAGCAAATAAAAAGATTACAGGAGCGCAAAAACCTATCCCCTTGCCGCAGGACGGGAAAGCAGACGGGACTCAAGTTACCACTGAGGTAACAGACAACAGAGGCAACCCATATCGTTCTGGGTTTGCCCGAATTGCTGGGGTACTGTGATAACGTTTAACATGCGACAGATGAAGCAGCTCAGTTTATTTTCCTGTTAAAACAGTCTACTAGTGCATCTCAGTAAATTAGAACATGAAAGGGTTTTTTTTGTAATACAACTAAAAAAAAGATACATTTATGATACTGGTAATAGTTTTTAAAATAAATTAAAAATCACGACATTTGTAATTGTAATTTACTGAGATGTACCAGCACATAGTACACACTATATACAGTACAAAATTTATTAAACTACAAAAAAAATGCCATTGTCTGTAGTAAAAAATGCAAATGGTACAATAAATCATTGAGGAATATGATGTTCATGTTTTATTCAGTATATCAAAAACAGTAATTAACTTTTTATATGTTAAAGATAAAAAAGACCATATTGTATTGAAGGAAATTCAGATTCTCAGCAAAATTTCAACTTATCAATTAATCGTTAATCGGTCGATAAGGTGAATCAATTATCAATTAATGAATTAATTGATAAATTGCATCCCTAGTACTGTATGTATTATGTTTTTTTCTGTAAAGTGCCTTGAGATAACTCTTGTTATGATTTGGCACAATATAAATGAATTATTATTATTATTACAGTGGGACATAATTCAGAGCAGATTGTATATTAACTGCTAAACAGCCAAACCAATCTGAAGTGGGGAACCATCAACCACATGATCATAAAGTGGCCCAAATGTACAACCCCAATTCCAGTGAACTTGGGACATTTGTTTTATTTACATTTTACACAAACACAATTATTTAAAAATCCTTCTCAACCTATATTCAATTGAATACACTACAAAGACAAGATATTTAATGTTCAAACTGATAAAATGTATTGTTGTTGTTGCTTTGTTTGTTTTGGGTTTGTTTTTTGTTTTTTTTTGCAAATACTCACTCATTTTGAATTTGACACCACATTTTCCAAAAAAGCACAGACGGGGGCATGTTTACCACTGTGTTATATCACCTTTCCGTTTAACAACAATCAATAAGTGTTTAGGAACTGAATTATAAGGTAAAGCAAAGTTAGAAGTTTATAACTTACATCAAGTGCTGAATGCTGATTCTGTCACTGTCTGCTCTTATGTTCAGTCCATTAAAAAAAAAAAAAAAATCAACAGAAGCGAAGCGGATGAGGACTGTGGTCGCATATGCAACTCTGTTCATAGTCAGCTGATTGATTGGCCACACGACCATGTTTTAAACATGTGCACTGAATACAAGTTCCCCTTGCGTTCTGTCCACGCAGTCACATTGTTTGGGCTACATGCAGTCCTCCACAGAGGGGTCTGTGCAGTCCATTGGTGAACTGGGAGAAAATTTAGAATCACAGTGCAGCCAAGCAGAAGTGGACACAGATACTGTCGCTGTCTGGTGCAGCACTCATACCTTCAAATTTAGTCATTTTTAGTTTTGTGAAAAACCCATTCTGTTGGTCACCCTTTATGTCTCTGGATTTATTTTTTTTTACTAATATCAAATCAATTACAAGCATTAGAAGACCCATGTGAAAAAAAATCCTGTAGTTGTTAAATTAATAAGCAACTACAGAGTTTTTGTTTTTTTTTTAGAATGGGGAAGGAAAAGTTTGTGGCTGTGCCTCGCACGGCAGCGACCCCTCTGACTCTACATGTGATTAACATTGTAGATAGGAGAAACGTAATTTTGTTCTACTGAACATGATCAGCTGTATGGACTGAACAACAATAGGGCTGGCTTCTTCTTCTTCTTTTGGACAGAACACATTGGTTTTTGAGGTAATTTTAGAGCCACCGGAGTGCGGCTTTAAAACTTCTAAAAAAAGAACTGGCTGTTCATTGCTCTGCTGGATTCATAGGCTTAGAAGAACCTTTAATAAAAACGAATCTGTGCCTTTACTGTAATTATTGTTGTCTGAGAGGCTACACTGTTTTAATATAAGTAAATACAGACATATTTCCCCATGTTTAACAGGATATAAAGCCTAAGCCATAAAATTAAACTGCAATTATCTTCAGATATTAGTTTTGTCAGACGGGGTGGGAGATTAAACTGAAAACAGGCAGTTAATCAGATATGTATGCTTACAGCTATGGAGAGCTGAGTGCCCCTTTAAACTGATCCTTGGCTTATTTCTCCCCCCATTGGTCCAAGCTGATAAATACAATCTAAAAACTGTATAAAGCAGATCTGAGCACAAATGTTCAGTATTAACAGCCGTATTAATTACTGAAGCATATCTTCAGTGCACAGTTATCCAATTAACCATGCACAGTAACATTCTGTTCAAAATACTTGTTTCAAAAGCTTACAAAGTTCACATTATTCCAGTAGCAGATGTATTACTCTCTTTTGGAAATGATGTGTGTAAGTTCACCAAAAATATTTAGGGGTATATGTGTGGTTAGGATATGGTGTTCACGTCACTGAACTGAAATGACCTCATTAAACACATTAAATATCAGCTTTTACCAGCTTGCTGCGCCATAATTCACTGTCACAAAGCACTGTTATTTAATACTGAATTTAATAAAGCATTTATTTAAGTTTCCATACTATATAAGGGGACAGCGCATACTGTAAACATACTCTCTTGATACTTTCCCCATTGTAAGAAAAAAAATTGAAATATGTGACATGGGCAAAACTGTGTCATCTTTAGGGCACATTAATCCTACTGTATATGGCCTACTTACTAGTAAAATACATTTAGAAACTCACTGGTGGCTAGATGAAGATGGTTGAAATGGCCACTGTTATCCCTTTCCATCTTGGGAAAGGGATAACAGTTAAAGACAATAAGTCTTTATTATACAGCATTCTGTGGGCAAAAGCCTGCTTTACCGTTTGACTCAGGTGTTTAGTTTTAACAGATGATGATGATTCTTTAGTGCTTCTAATTTATAAAAGCTCTCCATCATCTTTCATATGCTTGTCTCTTGCGGAGGTCGCCACGTTGGAACAGGCTCGGACACACTCCATCCGGACTGCGCATGTGCAGACCACAAACTGTCACCAAAACGACATAATAATACTACCGTAAACAGTGTATTTTGTGACACCCCAATACAAATGAAAGAGTTTTATAAGAAACGGTAGACATTTTTATCTTGTCATCCAATTAGGGATGTTAATGATTAATTGATTTTTGATTAGCTGTTGATCAGGATTTAGTCAACTAAATTAAATTAGCTGTTAATTAACCAATAACTCAGCAGTCCTTTTCAATGGGAGTTTATTCTATGAAATGTAGAGGCGTCACTGTCCAGGCGGCGGTGCACGTGGTCACCCATTGCCGCCTTTTGACAGAAACTAAAGAAAAAGCAGAAGACGCCAACCCCCCAGAATGCATGCACTGTGCATAGCGAAAAATCTAGTCCTTCCGGGGTACTTTGGAGAGCTAAAACAAGTTTCAGTGGCACAAAAGTTTGAAGATCCACCCACCTGCTTCAAATCAGCACGGTGTGGAAACAGACCGAGGCAAGGAAAAAAAATGACACAGGTGCAAAAACCCATCCCCACTAGGGCTGTGCGATATGGCGGTATACTGTATATCAGACGATGATATAAAAACGTCTATCGTTTCATAGAATACGTGATCATTTATATAGTGATTATATTAGTTATATTATGATTTAAAATGCTCATACTCCCGTTTCTTGAAGAAAGCTCCTCACTCAATACTTGTCGTCTTGAAGTGCCTTGAGACGACCGGTGTTGTGATTTGCCGCTATATAAATAAAATTGAATTGTCAGCGCCCCACCTCTCCCCTGCAGTGTGCACAGCGGAACAGGTATGTAGTGGGTGGCTAGGCTCTCCGGTGGTTGCTAACTCCAAACTACCAGTTTGGTCAAATAGCTGCTACTCCCGTTTGCCAGGGATGTGGAACTGTTTTCCATCGTGCTGCGTCAGACAGGATAGTCCGCTAACCTCGTTTTGATAGGAGGTAAGTGACGGTAACACCATGTCTAATTATAAAACGGCAAATGCTAAATGACGCCAAGTTGTGCTAACTGGAAACGCAGTGTATCAGACTGTTTCTTTGGTTTAAATTACGGCTGTGTTTCTTAGTTTTGTCTGAAATTTTTTTTTATTAAAGCTGCAAAAGTGCATGATGGTGGCACATACATGCAAAATAAAAAATAAATAAATTAAAACAGGTCAGAAGAGCAAGTTGGCTCTTAATGTAATTTATTTGATTTCTAATAATTTTAATTAGTCAAGGAGCGATAAAGTTAAAGTCATCACATGTGTTTTATTACATTACCTTTTGCGTCTTTGATTTTCACATCATGAGCAATCTGAAATATTTTTACTAAAAAGCAAACAGGTTAAATCAGGCCAGAATGGCATCTTGAGGCTGGAGCGCCACGCTTGCATTTTCATTGATTTAAACCAATAGCCAATTTCTATATATAGATGGCAGCGATGGGTTATTTTCTCATTTTCAGACATTTTTCTATGTTGTGGTTTTTTGTTTGTTTGTTTTTTGCTATTCTCCTCTGGCTCAGGAGATATCCAACTTATTGATGTTTACTTTTTATTCATATGATATGACTGACAAAAAAACCCTGAAATTTATGAGAATCAAGTCTCAAATGCACATTAAAAAACTATTTTATAACAACACTGCAAAATTATGAGGGAAAAAGGTGCATGTAAAAAAGTAAAAGAAAAAAAAAAAGATTGTCCTTTTTTGCAGTTATCTAAACTGTAGAATTTACAGAAAAATGTATATCGTGATATATATCGCTATCGTGATATAAGGCAACTTATATCGTGATATGAATTTTTTTTTGGTCATATTGCACAGCCCTAATCCCCACTGCCTTCAACTTGCCATGAGACAGGAAAGCAGACCGGACCCAAGTTACCACTGAGGTAACATTTCAACACAGCAGCAGAGGAGCCTGGTTTAGCCTAACGAGACAGGCTGGCATGGGTTTCACAACAGCCAGAGATGGTCAGAGATCCGTTGTAGACTCTGGTGGAGTAAATGGCAAATGGCATTCACTTATATAGCGCTTTTTACACACCTCTGAATGACCAAAGCGCTTTACAGAGCCTGCTATCCACCCATTCACACACACACACATTCACATACTGATGGCGGCAGAGCTGCCATGCATTGGCACTGGCCTGACCCACCAGGAGCAACTGGGGGTTCAGTGTCTTGCTCAAGGACACTTCGACATGAAGACTGCAGACAGAGCGGGAATTGAACCAATGACCATCCGATTAGTTGACTACACTACACCTATGCCCCCGGAATAAGTGAAAAAATGCTCTTAAAAGAAACCTCTCACTCTTAGCTGCTGTAACATTTGTGTAATTGTGGCACACAAAGTTCTCTGCTGCTGCTTAGAAATGAATATAATCTGTCAGAATAATGATAGACAGCCTTCTGATTCATTTCCACTCTCTGTCACTGTGCTGTGACGTGGTGACAATCACACCTACTTCACTGTGTTTATTCATGTTGTCCCATTCCAACGTCCGCTGAGGTGAGGTGACCAACAACCTACGTTACTTGCAGAACCATTTAGCCCATGTCAAGTAGTGCACAAAACCCTATGAGACAACAGAGGCAGGTAGGCTAGATCGTACTGGGTTTCCCTGGATTGCCGGGTTACTCTGATAATGAATTTTATTTGAATGAATGAATGAATGACTTTATTTATTTCGGATAGTACATTACAGGTTAAAAGAAACTGTATAATATAACAACAAGGTCAAATTAGACAAAGACTCCTTCTACTATACAATTCCACGTGAGTTATCCGAAATGGGTGATGGCTGAAGCCGCAGCTTATATTGCCCACCCATATTCCATCCAAGAATTCAAAGGAGAAAAAAGAGAAAACAAGACAAGAGCGATTACAATTTAAAACAAGGCTAAGACAAAATATGACTGAGAGAAAAAGAAAACTGAGCTAGTCTAAGTTAAGCGGTTACTATTCAAAAACAAATCTAAGACATAGTGTCACAGAGAAAAAAGAAAAAAAGAAAAAACTAAGCTACAACACAACACAGGCTGGATATGTCAATCCTTATGTGAGTTTACATGTCGTCTTGTAAATATGTTTGGAGTATTTCTTCCTTTAGTTTTTGTTTAAATTGTCCAAGCTTTGTACATGATTTTAATTCAGGTCCAAAATCGTTCCATAATCTGACACCTTGCACTGAAATACAGTGTTGCTTGGTAGTTGTTCTCACTGTAGGCTTTTGAAATATACATGTTCCTCTGAAGTGATATCGTTTCTCCCTTGTTTGGAACAACTTTTGGATATTTGCGGGCAGTGATAGATTCTTCACTTTGAACATTATTATTGCGGTTTTAAAGTCGATCAGATCTTTCAACTTGAGAGTTTTTTGTTTAAGAAAAAGTGGGTTTGTTGGTTCCCTGTAAGCTGCTTTGTTGATTATTCTAATAGCTCTCTTTTGAAGCATAAAGAGTGGATATATGTTTGTTTTATATGTATTTCCCCATACTTCATTACAATATGTCATGTATGGGAGTATTAATGAATGATACAAGGTGTATAGTGTGGGTTGATTCAGCAAATTTTTCACTCTGTGTAATATTGTATAATGTTTAACATAATGTTAATGTTAATGTTTAACATGGAACAGATGAAGCAGTTCTCAATTTATTTTCCTGTTAAAACAGTCTAGAAGTGCATTTCAGTAAATCAGAACACTGTGAAAGTTATTTTTTTTGTAATAGAACTAAAAAAGATAAACTATGATATATTTATTACACAAAGTGAAATAATTCAAACCTTTCTGAATACATTTTATGATATTGTTATAATTTTTAAAATAAATTATAAATCATGACATTTTAATTTACTGAGATACAGCAGCACATAGTACACAATATACAGTACAGAATTTGTTAAAACCACAAAAAATACCATTGTCTGTAGTAAACAAATGGTACAATAAATCATTAAAGAATGTGATGTTGATATTTTATTCAGTATATCAGAAACAGTAAATTAACTTTTTATATGTTATAGATTGAAAAAGTATTGTACCGAGGGAAATTCAGATTCACAGGAAAGTTGCCGCTTATCAATTGTTAATCAGTCGATAAGGTGAATTAACTGATTAATGAATTAATCAATAATTTTCTATCCCTACATCCAATATATATCATCATATCGCACAGCCCTAGGCTGAAGATTACACTTTCACACAAGCAACAGGTCTCTCACAATTCAATTCGACTCAGAGATCACCCACCACAGACACTACAGTACCTTGTTACTCCCTTTTCAGTTCTGGCTGAACTATGGACATTTAATAATTGATCGAGCCTTCCACATATGGCGATTCAATGCATCAAAAAAAAAACAGGATTGTTGTCCCCCCCACCCCTAACAAGCAATGTAGCTGACCTACAGCTACGTACATGTTGCTGCACATTGGCTTTTGTGGCAGATACCCTGTTACATTTTAAAATGCTTATAAAAACTGAACAATTTACTGACTAGCACTGATAATTGACCTTTATGAAAATTACAGTTAAAATCCAAATACCAAATTAAATGAAAGCATCAAGGTGCTGATGTCTGCGTGCCAGAGCCTTGGCGGAGGTATGCGTTCTTGGATCATTATCAAAATGTTATGGGTTCCTCTTTAGCCCAAGGACCACCTCTGGTGAAAATTTCATCCAAATTCATCCAGTAGTTTTGCAGTACATGCATGCGCCGTGAAAATAATCTGCAGTTCACATGCCCGTACTGTCGGTGGCAGCCAAGAGCTGCCAAACTGATTTGAACAGCTGCAATCCAAACACAAAAGAAGAGCACTAAATGGCAGAAGTGATGGAAGCACGTGAATACAAGACAATCAAGTTGAACAGGAGCCTTTGACGTTTAGTGGCTGAGGAAGAAAACAGATGGGCAAAAAGACGGACATTTGTTCACCCAGTATTGGCGGATTGCTCAGTGCTTCCCTCTGGCGTGAGTTTCTGGGTGCATGCGCAGTTCACTGAATGTTGGGACTTGTAGTTTTTAGCGAGTTTTTAACGAGTTTTACCTCATCCTTCCTCTGCAAAACTAAACAAACCAGTGTGAAAACAGTCAATGAGATGAATAAATGGTGCAGTTGCTGAATACATTGTTTTTTTTAAGTAACCGCTATTTTATAACAGTTCAGCTTGATGTGCTGTGTTGTGCTGTAAAAAAGTCGCACTGCCGCCTCTAGTGGCCCGGCATAGCTATTACAGTACCTTTTCATCGGCTCCATTGATGTTAAAGGTGAGTTAAATTTGTGTTTATTTCAAAAACAAACCCTTATCTTGGAATTCTGGCAAATTAAAAGTTGAGAATGTATGGCAATACAATGAGTTTAGTTGCAATTAATTCTGACTGAGCGAGCTGAAAAGCTGGTAACAGACAGATATACACACAGACACACTGACAATTACCTTATGCCTCCTTCACTGAGGCATAAAAAAATTAAAACACCAACATAACACACAAATACCTTGAGAATCAAATATTTTGCTACAGCCCATGACATCGCCAAATGTTGCTCATACTTTTGTGGCATATTTCAAATATTGCTACATTTTTTGGCCATTACATATCTGTTTTTATTATTTGTGCACTGTAGAGTTGGATAAATTGTTAAGAAAATTGATAGGCGAGTACTTGCAGCTATTTGGAGTTGTGGTGAAATACTGAAATGTTTCTTGTTCATTTTTTACCAACTGAATTTTTTTTTTTTTTTTTAAAGGGCTAATAAATAATTTACAGTGATGGCTAATTAATTTTGATTGCAGCTGTATCTTGAATTAATTGCAGTAATAGCTTATGTGTCAAAATGACATCGTAACCTGTTTCAATGAAATTAAATCCACAGGCATCAATGATTCAAACAATAAAGAGCAAGAGATCTGATGTTCAATAAGACTATATGTGTTACAATAAAACAAGCTTCAAATTGTTTACAATTAATTACATTAAATATCAGCATGCTAAATCCAATTTCCTGCCAAATCCAGGGAAGCAAATTGCTTGCATTTGTCACAACATAATTTTATATAATTCTCAGTGATTACACAGTCACTAAAAATCAATTATGAGCTACTTGTTTATAATCTGTATGATGCATGCACCACTCTGAATTAGCTGTATCATACGGAATTAATTCTGTCCTTAAACTGAAGGACTCAAAATGGAGCAAGTATTTTTTTTAGCAATGACTGACATCATTAATTAAATGACAATTCATAGTTGTATAGGGCCACAGCATTAATTTACAGCACATTTCAAGCTTTATTGAGAAACATGACTAAAATATTTGCTCATTATTGCAGAGAATAAAACAGTCTCACCACACTTGGTGTGTTTTGGGGCTTTTTACATTTATTGGTAATCAGGTACCAGAGATGACAAGAAAAAAAGATTTTCTATGAAAGTTCAAAAAGAGCTGAACTCGTGATTAGTTTCATCCATCCATCCATCCATCCATCTTCTTCCACTTAATCCTTTCATGAGGCTAAAAATACTTAATACCCACTTAAGGAAAGGACAAAAAATAATATCAAAGACTGCTGCAATACTGACTTAATTTAAGTCTTTCAACGGGATGAAGTGCTATGTTCACCAGCTCTTTGGAATAGATCAAGCACAATAAATCGTCTTTGCTGAGTGTCTTGTGACCTCAAGTGAAGTGGATGTCTTTAGACAGATGGCCAGGCCAGACAACGACAATAATCTGCTTTAGACTTGTGGCTGTTTGTTAGGTCACATGTGGACCTCACATTTGTCCACGAGTCTTCCCTGGCCTTCAGCACTGAAATCCACTACAGTATACCACAATCAACACAGTACTATTCCTCTCGATGCAGCTTAACATTTAAGATAAGATAAGCCTTTATTAGTCCCACAATGGGGAAATTCCAGGATTGCAGCAGCACAGGGATAGCAGCACTCAGAGCAATAGTAAATATGATAAGAATTGGTTAGCCAAAGCAGTAAATAAATATGCAGTGGTGTGAAAAAGTGTTTGCCCCCTTCCTGATGTCTCATTTTTTTGTATGTTTGTCACACTTAAATGCTTCAGATCATCAAACGGCGCGGTGACGGAGTGGTTAGCACTGCGACAGCACAGTAACTCACCCTTGGCCGGGGGATCCTGGGTTCGATCCCAGCCCCCGACCAACAGGGATCTGTGTGGAGTTTGCATGTTCTCCCCGTGTCTGCGTGGGTTTACTCTGGGATTTCTCCGGTTTCCTCCCACATGCCAAAAACATGCAAGTTAGGTTAATTGGCATCAAAACTGGGGATTCTAAATTGTCCTTAGGTATGACTGTGAGAGTGAATGGTTGTCTGTCTCTCTGTGTTGGCCCTGCGATGGACTGGCGATCTGTCCAGGGTGTACCCTGCCTTTCGCCCAAAGGTGCTGGGATAGGCTCCAGCCCCCCTGCGACCCGAAAAAAGGATTAAGCAGAAGAAGATGAATGAATGAATGAATGAATGAATGAATGAATGAATGAGACAAAGATAACACAAAATGCAGTTTTTAAATGAAGGTGTTTATTATTAAGGGTTAAAAAAAAAATCCAAACTTACATGGCCCTGTGTGAAAAAGTGATTGCCCCCCTCTATTAAAACATAAATTAACTGTAGTTTATTACATCTTTGGAAAGCTGAGTTCAATTTCTCTAGCCACACCCAGACCTGATTACTGCCACACCTGTTCTCAATCAAGAAATCACTTAAATAGGACCTGCTTGACAAAGTGAAGTAAACCAAAAGATCCTCAAAAGTTCATGCTGCGATCCAAAGAAATTTAGGAACAAATGAGAAAGTAATTGAGAGCCATCAGTCGGGAAAAGATTATAAAGCCATTTCTAAAGCTTTGGGACTCCAGCAAACCACAGTGAGAGCCATTATCCACAAAGGGTGAAAACATGGAACAGTGGTGAACCTTCCCAAGAGTAGCCGGCCGCCCAAAATTACCCCAAGAGCGCAGTGACGACTCATCCAAGAGGTCACGAAAGACCCACAACGACATCCAAAGAACTGCAGGCCTCACTTGCCTCAGTTAAGGTCAGTGTTTATGACTCCATCCTAAGAAAGAAACTGGGCAAAAATGGCCTGCATGGTAGAGTTCCAAGACAAAAACTACTGCTGAGCAAAACGAACATAAAGGGTCACCTCAGTTTTGCTAGAAAACATCTTGATGATCCCCAACACTTCTGGGAAAATACTCTGTAACTAACAAGACAAAAGTTGAACTTTTTGGAAGGTGTGTGTCCCATTACATCCGGTGTAAAAGTAACAGCATTTCAGAAAAGGAACATCATGCCAACAGTAAAATATGATTGTGGTAGTGTGACGGTCTGGGGTTGTTTTGCTGCTTCAGAACCTGGAAGACTTGCAGTGGTAAATGGAACCATGAATTCTGGTGTCTACCAAAAAATTCTGAAGGAGAATGTCCGGCCATCTGTTCGTGACATCAAGCTTAAGTGCACTTGGGTTCTGTAGCAGGACAATTTTTTTTTTTTTTTGTTACTTATTTGTACCCGTAGGTAGATTTGGTTTGCAGTCTGGTGACAAGCCACCGGCTGCTGGTCGCTGCGTGCGCGAGCGCCCTAAACCTACATGTTTTTGGTATGTGGGAGGAAACCGGAGAAATCCCGGAGTAAACCCACGCAACACGGGGAGAACATGCAAACTCCACACAGCTCACTGTTGGTCGGGGGCTGGGATCGAATCCACGATCTCATGATCCCCGCGATCCCCCGGCCGAGGGTAAAACTGTGCTGCCACAGTGCTAAACCACTGCGCCACCGTGCAGCCCCATTGATTGCAGATGTTGCTACTAAGGGTGGCCCAACCACTTATTAGGTTCAAGGGGCAATCACTTTTTCCACACAGGGCCATGTAGGTTTGGATTTTTTTCCCTTAATAATAAACACCTTCATTTAAAAACTGCATTATGCGTTATCTTTGTTGAAGGAAGGAAGGAAGGAAGGAAGGTAGGAAGGTAGGTAGGTAGGTGTACTTTATTGATCCCAAAGTGGGAAATTGCAGTGTAACAGAAACACATACAGCATAACAGACGAAGGAATTATCCGCAGAAAGTAAAACTACTAAAAAAGCTTATCTACATCATAGATGAATAGATGGTGACATGTATAGATACATGAATAATACCTGCTATACAGTGCAGGACTATCAGGCGCAGAGTGAGATGTGAGACACCAGTTAGACTGTAAGGTGTAGTATGGCAGCATTGTTATGACCAGAATACAACATCAAAGTGAGTTATTGTACAGTGAAATGGCATATGGCAGGAAAGATTTTCTGTACCTAACCGTTCGGCAGCAAAGCTGTTGCAGTCTGCTGGAGAAAGTGCTCCGCTGTCTGTCCAGTGTGTGGTGGAGGGGGTGAGCCGGATTGTCCATGATAGATTGCAGTTTATTTAGTGTCCTCCTCTCCACCACAGTCTCAAAGGTCTCCGGCCTGAGGCCAATTACAGAGCCCTCTTGACAATCTTGTCAAGTCTGTTGGTGTCGCTGGCTCTGATGCTGCTACCCCAACAGAAAGCAGCAAAGAAGATGGCGCTGGTGACAATGGTCTGGTAGAAAAGCTCCAGCATCCTGCTGCACACGAAGGATCTCAGCTTCCTCAGGAAGTAGAGTCTGCTCATCCCCTTCTTGTGCACAGCATTGGTGTTGGATCTCCAGTCCAGCCTGTTGCTGATCTTGACACCCAGGTATTTGTAGTCCTCAAGCACCTCCACATCCTCCCCCCTAATCTGCAGTGGCTGAGAAGGCATCCCCTTCTTCCTGAAGTCAATCATCATCTCTCTGGTCTTGCTGACGTTCAGCCTCAGGTGATTCTGCTCTGTCCACTCCACAAATCTGTCTATTAGTGCCCTGTACTCCCCATCCTCTCCCCCTCTTATACACCCAACAACAGCTGAGTCATCAGAGAATTTCAGCAGGTGGCATGACTCGGTGTTGTACTGAAAGTCAGTGGTGTGTAAGGTGAAGAGAAAAGGAGAAAGCACAGTCCCCCGTGGAGCTCCTGTATCACTAACCACCACGTCAAACAAGACACTGCCCAGCCAGACAAACTGTGGTCTGCCTGTCAGGTAGTCAGTAATCCAGGAGATCACAGAGCTGTTGACCCCCATCACCCGCAGCTTCTCACCCAGCAGCAGTTGCTGGATGGTGTTAAAGGCACTGGAAAAATCAAAGAATGTGATTCTCACAGTGTCTCCTCCGCCATCCAGGTGCAGATGGGCTCATTGCAGCAGGTAGATGACAGCGTCTTCAACTCCTAAATGGGGCTGATATGCAAACTGCAGAGGGTACAGCCACCCTCTTAGCCCACCTGCAGCCTCAGGTGGGCTAAGACCAGTCTCTCCAGGACCTTCATCACATGAGATAAGAGGGCAACTGGTCGAGAGTCATTCAGGTCAGATGGAGATGACGTCTTGGGGACAGGAACCAGGCAGGACATCTTCCACAGCACCGGTACTCTCTCCAGACTCAGGCTTAGGTTGTACAGGTGTTTCAGTACCGAAGCTAACTGGTTGGCACAGATACCAAAATATCCCCTCATGGATCGTCACCTTATCTTGGTGGGGGGTTTGCGTGCCCCAGTGATCCCAGGAGCTATGTTGTCCGGGGCAATTTGCCTCTGGTAGGGTCACCCAAGACAAACTGGTCCTGGGTGAAGGGCCAGACTAAGAACGATCCAACAGACTCATGATAAATACTAGAACAAGGATTCAGTGTACCCCGCCCGGTATGGGGTTACCGGGGCCCCACCCTGGAGCCAGGCCTGGGGGAGGGGCTCGATGGCTAGTGTCTGGTGGCCGGGTTTCCACCCATGGGACCCGGCCGGGCTCAGCCCGAAGGAGTTACATGGGTCCACCCTCCAGTGGGCTCACCACCTGCAGGAGGGATCATGGGGGTCTGGTGCTATGTGGATAGGTGGCGGTCAAAGGAGGAGACCTTGGCGGACTGATCCCAAGCTTCCTAAAGTGGCATTTGGTATTGTGCAAAGTTGTGACGTTTAATATGGCCTCTACGAGCAGCACCGGTTAGATTATAAAGTCTGACAGCCTGATAGAAAAGTTTCATATTTGCTTCATATTTGTGACTTGCTTTGTCTCAGAGTCTGTGTGAAAGTGTCAAGGATGCAGCTGAACTATGTTATTATTTTGTTTTAGTTCATTCTGTGCATTTCCTGTGTGACTGGTGCTGAGTGAGCCTCATGGTTCCTGAGAAAGGGATAATCTGTACACCAAGTTTTGACCAGATGTACTGAACCAATCACCATGGACATTCTCTCCTCCACCTCTCAGATAATAAAGGGCTTAAAGAACTGAGTAATGTGTGTTTGGGTCAGAATGATGCGCAAATGGGCTCTGAGACTGTTTTTGTATTGTTCTCCACTCGCCAGTGTAATTAAGTTTACTGAAACTCTGATCCCACCTGGTTTTTGACTGAAGGTTAAGAAGGATTTTTCTAACACAGCTGTAGGTAGGAAGGACCTGCGGAACCTCTCCCTCGAGTACTTAGGATGGCACAGTGCAACGCTAAATAAGTTCCTCAGGGTGTTCAACGTGTCCCGCATGGGGTGGGACTTGGACTCCAGCAGAGATTACAGCTTAGCCACTATCATCCTCTCTCCTATCTCCTCCACTGGGTCGAGGCATTGCCCCAGAACAGAACTGGCTTTTTTGATCAGCGTGTTCAGTCTCTTCCTGTCGGCTGCCATGATGCCATTGCCCCAGCAGACCACTCCAAATGTCATGTCTGATGCCACCACCGAATCGTTAAAGGTCTTCAGTAGCTCCCCTTGCACTCCAAAAGACCTGAGTCTCCTCAGGAGGAACAGCCTGCACTGCCTCTTCTTGTAGAGCATGTTGGTGTTGTGTGTCCAGTCCAGTTTATTGCTCAGGTGAACACCCAGGTACTTGTAAGCTGTCACAATCTCAATGTCTGTTCCCTGGATGTTTACCAGTGCTGTGGGGGGTTGTCCACACCTGCGGCAGTCCACCACCAGCTCCTTGGTTTTCCTCGCATTGATCTGGAGGTAGTTCCGCAGGCACCAGTCCACAAAGTCCTGGATAAGTCCTCTGTACTCCACGTCATCCCCATCGGAGATGAGGCTGATGATCGTGTGGTGTGTGGTGTGAAAGTCAGCAGTGTAAAAGGTGAACAGGAAGGGAGCCAAAACTGTTCCCTGGGGGGGCATACTGCAGATGATGGTGTCAGACACACAGTCCTGAGTTCTCACAGACTGTGGTCGGTCTGTGAGGTAGTTCAGGATCCATGATGACAGGTGCTGGTCCACCTCTGCACATAGGAGCTTGTCCCTCAGACTCACTGGTTGGATGGTATTGAAAGCACTACTAGAGGAATCAAAGAACATGATCCTCACAGTGCTCCCAAGCTTCTCCAGGTGGGACAGGGAACAATGTAGGAGGAAGATCACTGTATCCTCCACCCTAATGCCATGCTGGTAGGCAAACTGAAGTGGGTCCATCGCTGGTCCCACCAGGGGGCGGAGGTGGGCGAGGAGCAGCCTCTCCAGGGTCTTCATCAGGTGTGATGTGAGGGCCACTGGTCTGTAGCTGTTCAGGTCCTTGGGGTGCGGAGTCTTCAGCATGAGTACCACAGCTCTGGTACCCTCCCCAGCTTCAGGCTCAGACTGAAGATGTGCTCCATGATTTAAATCCAATCCTAAACAATAAGAATAGATGAACCAACGAAAATGGCAGTTTGTGGAAATATTACAGTTTGTGAAACTATTAAAAGAAAACCAGCACATATAGAAAGCAATTCAGGTAGGGTTTCAGAAACTGTTGACCCTGAAACAAGCAGGGAATAAGTTTAAAAGGTAAAAAGATAAGCGGAACGGCACACATAAAAACAATTTAAGAGTACAATTTCAAATCTCATTTAAGAGAGAGAATCAATGCTGGCAGGCTTGATTACTTAAAATCCATTTTTTCGTCTCTGTGGAAAAGTCTGTTCTGGTCTTCAAAGCAGTGGGGTGTTTGTTTCATTCCGTTATAACTTTGTACGAGAAGGCTGACTGTCCAAAAGTAGTTTTATGTAGGGGGATGCAACAATGCCATCTAGAGGAAGTCCTTGTTATTCTGGTATTTTGTTCAGAAGTTAGGTACACAAAGGTTCCAAGGTTGTCATAGCCAGGAGCGGCACTGGGGTTAAGCTTCCAGTGCTCATAAAATGCTCCTTACGGCGTGTGTCTCGAAAAGCCTCTGACAACTAAGTCCAACTCCTAGCCTGCCCGTGTGGTTTAGTCTCTAAGCCCGGCGGAACTGCTTTTACTAATAGGAGAAGGGGCGAGGGCGGATCTCTGGCGCCTTAAAACCAGATGCTTCGGGTAGATGGTGGCTCGTCAACCTGGGAAGGTAGCCCATCTAGGGGAAGGTAAACCCTGATTTCAAACCTCCGCTGCCTTGCGGCACACCCGGTCACGGGGAAGGCTTCGGGAGTCAACCCTGAGGAAAAATCCGGAGTCGGAGCCCCTAAGGCAGTTCTCTGTTGTGCTCAACATCGTTCTGGCAGCTCCTGCGATGGCGCTGGTGCCAAACTATAGCAGCCCTGCTGTTCCTTTGGATTCATCAGTGACGTGGAGAGGGGGGACATGCTGCATGGGTAACATCTTGTCCTCCATATCTTCCTGCCCAGGCTTGAATCCTACCAACGCCCAACGCTGGAAGGTAGAACACCGGTGCGCATCGGCCTGTTCAGCCACAGGCGGTGCTGTTCCAGCAGAGTAGACGTTTAGGATTCTCTTCCATGGTCATCATAGACCGACGGAGGCTGACAAGGTACACAAAACTCTTAAGAGGTGGGGATGCAGAAGCATGGATAATTTTAAAGGCCAACCGTATACTGTATTTGCATACATGATCATATTTTCAAAGTTTAACATCTTGTATTTGGCAAGTATGCCACAATGGTGATACTGCTGTGCCTTCTTATCCAAAATTTTGATGGATTGTTTATACAGAGATTCCACAGGTTTCAAAGTCGTACTGTTGGCTTGTGACCAGCGTGAGATGCAATGTCAGAAATGTGTCAAAATCATGACATTCAGAAAGGTTTTCAATCCTTCTAGAGTAAGTGACTTTCTGATGCAACTAAAGTTTGCAAGGTTATATTTTAGAGTGCGCCTCATCTGTTTTATGTGCTTTTTAAAGCTGAGTGTGGGCTCTAATGTGACCCCCAAATACTTAAAACTCTGTTACATTTTCTACATTTGCTTCATTTACAGTTATACTTGGATAGTGCGTATGATTTTGTTTGCTGGTAAAATACATGGTCGCTATTTTCCCTATGTTTAGAGTGAAGCATGATTGATTACGCCATTTTGACACTTCTCCATTGCCATCATTAACCTGTCAACCACATGTTAGGCATCCTTCCCATGTGTGTAGATGACTGTCATCTGCATACATCTGAATTTTTATGTCATTTTGACATACTGATGGCAAATCATTAATATACAAACAGCAGGGGGCCTAAAACTGAAACTTGTGGTACTCCCATGGTGCATGCCTTTGATTGGGATGCAGTATTGTTTATGTGCACACACTGGGAAAGACCAGATAGAAAAGATTTTAAACCAGCTAAGATGGACAGCTTATATCTTGATAGTTTAGAAAGGATTGAGTGATTGACCATATCAAAGGCTTTACACAAGTCTAAAAAGATGGCTCCTACCACCCCTCTTTGTCCAGATTTTCTTTAATCGTTTCAATAAAGTAACAACATGCAGTCTCTGTTGAGTGGTTCAGTCTGAAACCAAACTGCATGGGAAGCAGCAGCTGGGCAGATTTAAGGTGTTCTACCAGTTGGTCTACTACCTACCACCTTTTCAATGGCTTTTGACAAAACAGGAAGTATATTTATCAGCCTATAATTACTAATTTCCCATTTGTCTCCGGCTTTGTGTATGGGGGATACAATGGCAGGTTTCCATGCATCAGGAAATATATTTTCATATATCAATTGATTTATTAGTTCTGCAATTGGAATTATTAAAATATCTTTATGTTTTTTCAATAATACAGTGTCTAGTCCACGAATATCCTTAGCTCTGGAACTTGATAGAGATGATAACATTTTGTCAAGCTTTACCTCATCTGTGAGTTTAAGGTTTAGATCAGTTTCGTGATTTATTTTAATTTGGTGCGGGTATGTATGGGTAAAATTCAGACCCAGTTCTTGTACCAATGTACAATGGGCCACCATGAGTGATTACTAATTGTAACTGTAGAAAAAAATAAAACAAAAAGACCTTTGAATGTAACCCTTCTAAACACGAGATTAGCAGGAACAAAAAAAAAAGGGGAAACAAATTATACTGAATAACACAGGAATTCAAGTGACACAGTTTAACTTAGGTTCTCAAATATGATTTACGAGCTTAAGTCCTGTCTTGAGAAGAACAGATGTCAAATGAAAACCAAGATGAGTCACGCCTATCTATTCTCAAGGTTCTGAATTGTACTGTACAAGGGCAATTAATTCATGGATTTAACTATCAAGGAGAGAGAGCCTTAATTTTGTCAAGTAAAAACACAAAAATCTTAACTCTGAAAGAACTAAATTGGGGCTCACATCAATACCATAACATTAAAACCACCAACAGACTTTTAAATGTTTTTTTAATCTTTTTATTACCAGCTCAAATAAAAATTCCAACCAGACTTAAAAAGGAAAACACACACCATATATAATACCATAATTGTCGTGGTTTCAGCCATTGTACTGCAAGCCTGGGGACTAACTATCAAAAATTTTTATATATTTATGGCTCATGGAAAGTCTTACATTTGTATCAGTTTCCCTCTTGTTCCTATTCCCATTATAGACATTGATTATCTACCTGAAACCGTTATAGTGGAACAAGAAATATACGGTAAAAACTAACAATACAGGGGGATGAAAAGTTCATCGGCTGAAGAGTTCAAAGTGGTCAAATTTGACCAAATGTGGTTTATTTTTCAACTGCAGGGATCGAAGCACTGCAACACCAATGGAAGAAGTATGTGGACCGAAGGGGAGACTATGTTGAAAAATAAACCACATTTGGTCAAATTTGACCACTATAAACTTTTCAGCCCCCCTCGTCCTTCTTAGTAAAAGAAGTAAGTTAATATAACTTAATCTTTCAAAAAAAAATTGGAGTCACTCATTTCTACAAATTTAACCTTACTCAAAAATACACTTTGCAGTAGTAACTCAGTTGCTGCAAGTGTACTTATTTTGGGGGCATTTTAAGTATTGGTGACAATTCTAGTTTGTTGCATTCACTCATTTCACCTTTAGTTAATTTCAACATAAAAATAACTACTGACATTTGTTTTTTGTTCAGGGTTTGAAATCATCAGGCTGTGCTCTAATAAACCAATAATCTAGATAGTTTTATGTTCCTTTAAACTGATATCACTACACACGTGGACAAAGTTGTTGGTACCCCTCTGTTAATGAAAGAAAAACCCACAATGGTCACAGAAATAACTTGAATCTGACAAAAGTGGTAATAAATAAAAATTCTATGAAAATTTACCAATGAAAATCAGCCAATGCTTTTGAATTGTGGTTCAACAGAATTACTTTAAAAAACAAACTCATGAAACAGGCCTGGACAAAAATGACGGTACCCCTAGAAAAGATTGAAAATAATGTGACCATAGGGACATGTTCAACCAAGATGTGTCCTTTAATTAACATCACAGGTGTCTACAAACTTGTAATCAGTAAGTCGGCCTATTTAAAGGGTGACAAGTAGTCACTGTGCTGTTTGGTGACATGGTGTGTACCACACTAAACATGGACCAGAGGAAGCAAAGGAGAGAGTTGTCTCAGGAGATTAGAAAGAAAATTATAGACGAGCATGTTAAAGGTAAAGGCTATAAGACCATCTCCAAGCAGCTTGATGTTCCTGTGACTATAGTTGCACATATTATTCAGAAATTTAAGATCCACGGGACTGTAGCCAACCTCCCTGGACGTGGCCGCAGGAGGAAACTTGATGAAAAATGGAAGAGACAGATAATACGAATGGTAACAAAAGAGCCCCGAACAACCTCTAAACACATTCATGGTGAACTCCAAGGTCAAGGTACATCACTGTCAGATCGCACCATCCATCGTTGTTTAAGCCAAAGTGGACTTCATGGGAGATGACCAAGGAGAACACCACTGTTGAAAACAAATCATAAAAAAGCCAGACTGGAATTTGCAAAACTGCATGTTGACAAGCCACAAAGCTTCTGGGAGAATGTCCTATGGACAGACGAGACAAAACTGGAACTTTTTGGCAAGGCACATCAGCTCTGTGTTCACAGACGCAAAAATGAAGCATACCAAGAAAAGAACACTGTCCCTACTGTGAAACATGGAGGAGATTCTGTTATGTTCTGGGGCTGCTTTGCTGCATCTGGCACAGGGTGTCTTGAATCTGTGCAGGGTACAATGAAATCTCAAGACTATCAAGGTATTCTAGAGAGAAATGTGCTGCCCAGTGTCAGACAGCTTGGTCTCAGTCGCAGGTCATGGGTCTTACAACAGGATAATGACCCAAAACACACAGCTAAAAACACCCAAGAATGGTTAAGAGCCAAACACTGGACTATTCCAAAGTGGCCTTCTATGAGCCCTGATCAAAATCCTATTGAACATCTGTGGAAGGAGCTGAAACATGCTGTCTGGAGAAGGCACCCTTCAAACCTGAGACAAATGGAGCAGTTTGCTCATGAGGAGTGGGCCAAAATACCTGCTGAGAGGTGCAGAAGTCTCACTGACAGTTACAGAAATCGTTTGATTGCAGTGATTGCCTCAAAAGGTTGTGCAGCAAAATATTAAGTTAAGGGTACCATCATTTTTGTCCAGGCCTGTTTCATGAGTTTGTTTTTTAAAATAATTCTGTTGAACCACAATTCAAAAGCATTGTCTGATTTTCATTGGTTAATTTTCATAGAATTTTTATTTATTACCACTTTTGTCAGATTCAAGTTATTTCTGTGACCACTGTGGGTTTTTCCTTTCACTAACAGAGGGGTACCAACAATTTTGTCCACGTGTGTAAGTTAACACCTTCAAAGAGTAGCAGTCTTGTAATCCTTGTTTAGTCAATATACACCAAATTAATCAACCACTTTTATAATGGTATAATTACAGTAAATTTTCTTTTTTTTTTTTAAATATGGGGGACATAACATTTGTCCCTCTGTAAATTTGTATATTACGATTTGCAATTTCAAAAATTCTAAGCATAATCATCAAATGAATATAAGTTACTTTTAAATCTCTCAAAAGTAATGCAGCTGTAAGGACTGATGGCAAACGTTAACTGTTTGAAAATATCTAGTTATATTATCAGTTTACTGTATGTTACTGTTGTGCATACAGTATGTCGAAGCTTTTGTTGCTGGGATATTAGAATTTTGACAACTTTTGTTTGGCAACATGAGTGTAACTGCTATGACAGTGCTACAAATTGCCCTAGCAGTCCCCCCTCCCAGCCCTCCCTCTTGTGCCACAGTGGCAATTGAGACTCTAACACTGAGGCTACATTTGCAGCTTGGGGAGCCCCCCTCAATCCATAGTGTTTGCATACATTGCCCTACGGAGGAAATGTCAGGTTTGCCTCTGGCAGGCATGATATAATGGACTCATAAGCAGGCAGTCTTTCCCTATTACAACACAATTTATTCTCCCCAACAAACAGCAAAGGACAGCAAGGGGGCTGCTGAACACAAGGAGAACCAGCAAGGCTAAATACACTTGCACATAGGCTAATAGTAATCCCAAACGTGACAATGACCAGGGGGTGAATCCTGCTATGTGGCCGCACGGGAATACAGCTACCACTGACTAATAAATGGACCTCATAATAACTAGCATAAGACAGATGAGCCTGATTAAGAGACTAAAAGTAAAACAGAAGATCATACAACAGAACAGGAAATGAGACTAAAACAACAAAACTGGGCAGCACAAACCAGGAAATACTTCAAAATAAAAGCAAACCAAAGAACCAAGAACAGACAAGGAATGAAATCAGACCACCACAAAACAAAACAAAAACTGGGAGAATACATGGTAGAATAGTGATAAATGATAAAAATTCAGCTTCAAGTGTAACTAACCGGAGTGGTGGTTTAGTTGATAGAGCATCCGCCCCACAACCGGAAGAATGGGGGTTCAAGTCCTGGCCGAGTCATACCAAAGACCATATAAAAATGGTACTTCCCACCTTCTACCTTGGAGCTCAGTATAAGAGAATGGGGGAAGGAGAAGTTGTTTGTGGTGGCACCTTGCATGGCAGCGACCCCTCTGACTGAATCACAATGGAGATGGCTTCTTCTTCTTCTAAAGGGTGGGTGGGACATGTTCACCAGAGCATGTCCCCCATGACAGGAAATGGCTATGCCAGCTGTGTGGTGTTGTTATGCAAGCTGTCATAGCTAGAATGTGGTAATAAACCTTAATAGAAATAATAGAGTGAGTAAAACTTAAATGGTAGTTTAGTGTGAAAGATGATACATTTAAGTTAACTTTTTTTAGATAACTCAGGTTCTTCCAGCTGTTCCCTTTAGGGGTTGTCATAGCGGATCATCTGCCTCAATCTCACCCTATCCCTTCCATCTTCCTCTGTAACACCAACCCTCTCCATGTCCTCCTTCACTACATCCATGAATCTTCTCTGTGGTCTTCCTCTTTTCCTCCTGCCTGGCAGCTCCATCTTCAACATCCTTTGTCCAATATATCCACTATCCCTCTTCTGCACATTGCAAACCATCTCAGCCTTGCCTTTCTTACTTTGTCTCCAAACCACTCAACGTGAGCTGTCCCTCACTGATATACTCATTTCTAATCTTGTCCCTCTTAGTCACTCCCAATGAAAGTCTTAGCATCTTCAACTCTGGCACCTCCAGCTCCACCTCCTGTCTTTTTGTCAGCACCACTGTCTCCAAACCATACATCATAGCAGGTCTCACTACAGTCTTGTAAATCTTCCCTTTCTCTCTTGCTGCAAACCTTCTGTCACAATCACCCCTGACACTCGTCTCCACCCACTCCACCCTACCTGCACTCTCTTCTTCACCCCTCGTGCATTTTCCATTGCTTTGGATGGTTGACCCCAGGTATTTAAATTCATCTACTTTCACTACCACGACTCCTACCTTCACCGTTGCACCTGCCTCCCTCTCATTCACACTCATGTTTTCTGTCCTGCTTCTACTGACTTCCATTCCTCTTCTCTCCAGAGCATATCTTCCTGCTCCCTACTCTCACTACAGTTCAAAATGTCATCTGCAAACCTCATGGTCCACAGAAACTCCTGCCTGACCTTGTCAATCAGCCTCTCCATCACCATGGCAAACAAGAAGGGGCTCAGAGCTGATCCCTGATGTAATCCCACCCTCACCTTGAATCCATCTCACTCCTACAGCACACCTCACCACTGTCTCGCTGTCCTCATACATGTCCTGCACCACCCTCCCATACTTCTCTGCTACTCCTGACTTTCTCATACAGTACCACACTTCCTCTCTTGGCACCCTATCATATGCTTTCTTTAGATCCACAAAGACAGCACCTCCTTCTGACCTTCTCAATACTTCTCCATCAGCCCTCTTAGAGCAAACATTGCATCTGTAGTACTCTTTCTTGGCATGAAACCATACTGCTGCTCACTGATTGTCACCTTTCCTCTTAGTCTGGCTTCAGCAACTCTTTCCCATATCTTCACAGTGTGACTGATCAACTTTATGCCTCTGTAGTTACTACAGCTCTGAGCATCACCTTTGTTCTTGAAAATTGGTACCAAAACACTTCTCCACTCCTCAGGCATCCTCTCACTCCCCGAGACTGTGTTAAACAAACTGGTTAAAAAGTCCACAGCCATCTCTCCTAAATATCTCCATACCTCCAACAGCTGTGTCATCTGGACCAGTCTTCATCCTCTTCAAAGCTGCCCTCACTTCCGCCTTGCTAATCCTCGAGACTTTGTTCACTATCTTTCCTTCATCCATCCTCCTCTCTCATTTTCTTTATTCATCAGCTCTTGAAAATATTCCTTCCACCTTCTGAACACATACTCATCATTTGTTAGTACATTACCATTTCTGCCCTTAATCAACCTAACCTGCTGTACATCCTTTTCAGCTCGATCCCTCCGTCTAGCCAGTCGATACAACTCCTTTTCTCCTTCCTTAGTGTCCAGCCTCTCATACAACTCACTATATGCTTTGTCCTTTTCCACCTCTCTTTGCCATGCGCTTAGATTCCAAATACTCCTGTCTACTTTCTTCATTTCTAACTATACCCCTTTTTCTTTGCACACCTCTTCCTTTGAATACTTTCCTGTACCTCCTTATTCCACCACCAAGTCTCCTTGTCTTCCTTCCTCTGTCCACTGGATCCCTCAATACTTTTGCCGTACTTTCCCAGTCATCTGGTAATTCTTCCCTACCACCCACAGCCTGTATCAACTCCTTCCTGAACTCTGCGACCTTCTTCCGTCTGTAACTTCCCCCACTTAATCTTTGGCTCTGCCTTCACCGTTTTCCTCTTCTTGCTTTGCAAAGTCATCCTACAGACTACCATCTGATGCTGTCTAGCTCCATTTTCCCCTGCCACCACCTTGCAGTCTCCTGTCTCTTTCAGATTTCTCATTTTGCATAAGATGTAGTCCACCTGTGTGCACCTTCCTCCACTCTTGTAAGTCACCCTATGTTCCCCCTATGTTCCTCTCTCTTCCTGAACAATGTGTTCACTAGGGATGGGCATAATTTACCGATTAACCGATAATTGATCATTAAGAATTTCACCGAGGAAGTTCATTTTCGTCGACAAACCGTTTTTTTTTTTTTTTTAAACAATCCGAGGTTATTAAGGCCTAGTGCACGGCCGTCCTCAAACAATGCAATGGCAAAATTTGGGCACCAGGGGGCAACATTACACCATCGCCGTACCCTGGCGTGCCTCCGTTGATACATGCGGGCTTCCGTAGGGCGATCGCCAAATCATGAGGCGGTTACGGCGAAGTGTTGCGTGGGACCATTTCAATTTAAAAAATGACCAGGTGTACTGCAATCACTGCAATGCAGCATACAAATATACCTCATCGACAGGGTCCATGGAACACCCTTATTACGCGAAGAAACCGCCAACAGTGGTTGCGCGCTGAGTAATGGCGGTCGTGAAGATTCTTTTTTTTTTTTCAGAAACTTTATTGAGAAGGTCATGAAGATTCGGTGTACACACGTCGAGGGAAGCTGCAGGAGGCGGCGTAGTGCCTCGACGGGAAGACTATTTCGCACAAAATGGCACAAGAGAACAGCAAAAAGTTCCACGCGGCTAGACTAAGCAATACGAGCGATAGAGCAATGAATGCGGTCTTCGTTTCTTGGGTGGCCGCTCGGCAGGGAGAGAGAGCTGGGTAAAACGTCTCGGCCAATCAGCTTGCGGGGTGAAACGTCTCGGCCAATCAGCTTGCGAGATTCCCGAGCCGAGCAAACACGAGAACAGAGAGAGAGAGATTTGAGAGAGAGAGAGGTAGATTTGAGTTGTGCGGCTCTCCGTGCCCTCCGTGCTGATACCTGATGTTCTAATTTAGTCTACCTACCTAAAAATGTTAATGATTAACCGATTATTAATCATTAATTCTCCCGGCGATCGGTGAAGAAAATTTCACCGAATGCCCATCCCTAGTGTTCACCACAGCCATTTCCATCCTTTTAGCAAAATCCACAACCATCTGTCCTTCTACATTTCTCTCCTTAAGACCATACCTATCCAGGACCTTCTCATCACCTCTGTTTCCTTCACCTACATGTCCATTACAGTCTGGTACAATCACCATTCTCTCCACCCTGGGAACACTTTCTACCACTTCGTCCAACTTACTCCAGAATTCCTCTCTCTTCTACCCGACGTCCAACTTGTGGGGCATATGCATCGACAACATTCAACATCACACCTTTGACTTCTAGCTTCAAACTCATGACTCTGTCTGACTCCCTCTTTACCTCCTGAACACTCTTCACATACTCTTCCTTCAAGATTACTCCTACTCCATTTCTCTTCCCATCTACACCATGATAAATCCCCCTCCAATGCTCCTAGCCTTGCTTCCCTTCCATCTGGTTTCTTGAAAACACAGGATATCTACCTTTCTTCTCGCCATCATATCAGCCAACTCCGACTTTACCAGTCATAGTCCCTACATGCAACATCCCTACTCTCACCTCCACACTTCCACCTTTCCTTTTCTCTCTCTCCCTCCTCACATGCCTTCCCCCTCTCCTCCTCCTCGATCTTCAACTAACAATAGCCCAATTTCCACCGGCACCCTGTCAATTAACAGCACTGATGGCGGTCGTTGTTAATCCAGACCTCGACCAATCCAGTATGAAAGTCTCAATCGTCATCTGCATGTTTGATCTGGCAAAGGTTTTATTTCTTCACATACGTCAATTACACTGGGTTAAGTCACCTACAACAAAAGCTTCTAGAACACGTCATTTTCAGGCCAGGCAACATAGAAACAGTATATGACTAATTTCCAACAAGGCAATCAGACATGGATTACATATGGGAAGTAGAAAAAAATAAAAAGGGTGTGATGCAATTTTTTGATAAAAGGTGATGTATGCTGAATATAAAGAGGAAATAAATCAGTTACTCTTAAGTTTTATTTTATTCAAAGCACTGAATTTTCCCTATACAGTTAGGGCTGCACAGTTAATCAAATTTTAATCATGATCACGATTTTGGCTGCCACGATTAAATTAACATGATTGTCGGCGACGCCGACATTTAAAATGCGGGTTCTGCTGCATATCAAATCAAGCATTTTCTCAACCAACAGTCAGCCGACCACCAGGGGGCAAACGAACATTAGGGCAATGTTAAGCTGCAGAACTGACAAGCCAGCACACCCTGTAGCAGCAGCCTTAAATTACACTGGTCAACACCAAATTTATTGTCTAAGTTTTTTTTTAGCTGATTTAGGACAATTTTGATGTGCTGAATCCAAAAATCACATTGGTTTTGCTCAAACAGGTCAATATTTTGAACTATGGCCACATGTTTTTTAACGTTTTTGTTTACCTGTATGGGTATTTTCGCTTTATATGATGCAAAATTCTTTATTTCTTGAAATTCTCTGAATTTTGAACAATGATGATGTAACATTCAATTTACATGTACTTACCTTTATCAATGTCTACTATTCAATTTACAGTACAACTGTACAACTGCTGTACAACTGCTTACAACTTAGCATAAAAACCTGACCTGATCGAGAGAAATGGATGTCATTTTCGGATTCAGCGGTGCAAAATTGTCTTAAATCAGTTGAAAAAACACAGACAACTTACAAAAAAATTATTTTTGTTATGTTATGTTATCAATAGCAAACTGGTGTGATGGTCAAACACAAATCAGATGTCGGGAGCAGAAGGTGACAGGATGGCAACACGTGGAAGAAAGGAGCTAGTGCCTCAAAAGGGATCATCATGCATTGTCTGGATGTGTTTTGGATTCAGGGCAAGTGATGCTGACCAAAAAGAAATTATATGTAAAGAGTGCCATCGAGTTGTGTCTGCGCTGCAGGGCACAGCTCTACACAACTAAACTTATTCAACCACCTGAAAAAACACCACAAACACAAGTATGATAAATGCATGAAGACTAAAGCTAATGTCACTTCACTAAATCACAGTCAGTGTCCGGCGCCGACCCAGGCAACCATTGCACCAACCCTGCAGAGCTTCATCATACCCATCCACCGCCTAAAGACACGCTGAAGTAAGGTTCAGGTTCAGGTTACTTTATTTGTACCCGTAGGTAGATCTGTTTTGCAGTTGGTGACATCCATATTTACAAGCCACTAATTACATTCAACATAGACACAAGCACAGGCACACATCTTACAAAATAGGTAAATATAGAATATGTACAATATAATTTTATAGCTTGTTCAACTCTTTGACAGCAGCAGGGACAAAGCTGTTTTTGTAGCGCTGGGTTCTACTTTTTGGGACAGCAAACCTCCGTCTGGAGGGAAGAAGCTGAAAGTTGCAGTGCAAAGGGTGGGAGTCATCATTTAAAATCGAGTCGGCCATCCTCTGTACTTGTTTGGTGTACAGGGATGTCAGGCTCAGCTGTGACTCACCAAGCAAACGACTGGACCATCTGACTACCTGATCCAAGGATTTCCTCTGTTTCAGTTTTATCTGACCAAACCATGACATTAAAGAAAAGGATAAAACAGATTCAATAAAAGCCCGATAAAACATAGTCATTATGGTTCGGTCAATTTGGAAGCGTGCAAGTTTCCTCAAACAATGCAAGTTTAAGTAAGTAAGTGATGCAATAGCATTTTATTTGACCAAAGACAAGTGTCCAATAAATACTGTATGAGCAACAAAGTCTTCAGAAACATGGTCAAAACACTGGACAAGAAATACGTAATCCCCTCGTGCAATCATTTCTGCAAAGTTGCATTACCTGTGCTGTATGAAAAGTACAGATGGACATCACAACTGTCAAGTACTTTGCAACTACGACTGACCTATGGTCAAGCAGAACAACGGAGCCCTACCTGTCCCTGACAATTCCCTACATTGATGGAGATTTTAAAATGAGTTGATGCTTGCAGATGTTGTTTTTCCCACAAGACCCCACAGGAGAAACTACAGCCCATGGACTGAGGCAAGCGCTATCATCTTGGGGCCTGCAGGAGGAGAGACGAGCCTGCATAACCACAGACAGTGGATCTAATGCCATCAAGGCAGCTTCTCAAAAAAAAAAAAAAAAATTGGCCAAGGCTCCAGTACTTTGGCCACAGGCTTCATCTACCAATTGATGAGTAGGATGAATTAAAAAATGTTGTTTAAAAAGTTCACGTAATTGAATGTTATGTAATCTGTGTTCTTCCCTAAAGTTAATGAATAATTGTGTTTTCAATATTGATCAAAATAACTGAGTATAATTTTGGCCATAATTGTACAGTCCTACTCTAAGGGGCCTTGAGGAACAAACAATGGACAGATTTGTCATCATGGCATCCAAGCTCTGTGATGAAACACACAGTTTACCTAACTATTAGTGTGCCTGTGTGGATCTCTACACAGCATGTGCACAACCACTGAAAGATTTCACAGGGACAGGGCATACTGGAAAAAAGACATATCAGAACAATACACTTTCATTTTTTCAGAATCACTTGTGATTAGGGGTATCACAACTCTAGAAACTGTCAATTTAAGCTTCGATTTTTAAGCTCACAATTTGATTTCTCAATTTTTGTATAGATGTCCAAACAAGTCAACAATCATTGTCTGAATGCCATGATAACTCATTTAATTTTACATGATGTCAAGAGTGATATAATCTCCATTATTTGTTTGCAATACACTACACTAAGGCCTGAATATCAAATTTAAAGAATTTATTAACAATATATTGTAAGAACAGTGAATAACTTGTCAAATGGAAACTTGCAGTAAAAAAAAGAACCTGCCTTGTAGTGACTGTTTTGATACTGGTGTACACTCTTCACAGCACACCATTCAAGTTCACAACTAAACAAAACAAAAAATAAATTAAAATAAATAAATAAAAGAGCCATGCCCATAGTCATACAGTAACTGACCAATTAAGTGTCTTTAGGATCCCTGCAGAGATGTCCTGCCGCATCTATTGTGGCGTCTGTGGACAAGTGTGCTACACACATGTAACAACAACAATGGTGGGTTTTTTGTGGACTGTGTGGACATATTTATGGGGAATGCTAAGTATTTCCATACCACTGATTTCAGAGAAGCCTTTATCACGAGTTGCCATGGTGTCTATTCACTGGCTACCACTACAAAAATCAACCCAGGCCCGGCTTCTCACATACAAGCACACACAGATGTACGCTATGTGTATATGACGTATGACTGGTATGACTGTTCCTCCCACCATTTATTTTACAACATGGCAGCTACTTGCTGTATGTGAGAGAGCCCTACTAGAAAATTAAAAATAATAAAAACGGCTGAAAATAAGCCACCAAGTCCATAAAGTTGAAGTGCTCACTGTGTTGTTCTCCATTGTGCTGTGTCTAAGACCTAACTTGTTGTAAACAAATTGATGTCTGACTTACAATCAAGATCATGAGCCCTATTTGCAATCCTGGTGACCAAGTCTGGTTATGTTTTTTGTTTCCACTAAGGCAAAAAAGAAAATAAAGCTCAATATGGAATCATTACACCACTAAAGCATTTGTGGCTTTTTAAAGAGCAATAACAGCACTCTGAGGCAAGTGCAATATCCCTTGCCTCCATTTTCAATGAAGATATACAGTATGTCACTGAAGGAAAACAGTTTTAAACTTTTTCATATAATTATTGGGGCATGACTATACAAGAAAAATTGTTGTATACAACCCATAGTTTTAAGTCAGGATCCCAAGATGAACTTATGTAGCAAGGGTGGTGACCCTAGAGAGGATCGATAGATAGATGTAATTTATTGATCCCAAACTGGGAAAATTAGTAATGGGACATAAGGAATGCTAACCTTGACCTTTGACCTTCTGACCCAAACCCATAGTCAGAGGTCACTGTCTCAGGCTGAACCCGTGTACCAAGTTTGGTGAGCCTAGCGCTCTTTGAGCTCTAGTTTATATGCCATTTTGACCTTGACCTTTGACCTTGCAATCATAAACCACAGTCACACTTTAGGGTCACAGGATGAACCTGTGTACAAATTTTGGTGAACCTAGCATTACTCGCTGTATAATAATAGGGCATAGGAAATGCCAACCTGGAACTTTGACTCCAAACCTATAGTCACAGTTCAGGATAGGGCTGCACAATTAATCAAATTTTAATCATGATCATGATTTTGGCTGCCACGATTAAATTAACATGATCATTGGCGATACTGACATTTAAAATGAGAGCTCTGCTGCATATCAAATTAAGCATGTTCTCAACCAACAGTCAGCTGACCACTAGGGGGCAAATGAACGTTAGGCCAGCTTTAAACTGCAGAACTGACAAGTCAGTCCCTCCAGGATTTCGCAATGTTGCGATTATGTCAATTCATGCAAAATCAGCCAATCAGCGCAACCATTGCGTGACCTTGCAACTTTATCCAATCACTGCAACTTTCCACAATAGTGGACAATCCTCGTCAACTTCCGCCAATTTCACCAATCAAATTTCAGCTGAGTGGTGTTGAAACGCTCAGTCTAACCAATAAAATGCATCGCTACATCGCGTTCACTTCCGTGTTGAAAGTAAGTATTAACCTCTTGACTGTGTCTATTTCATGGACAGATCATGCGCCCCTAGTGGCACAGCGCAGCACTGCGCCTGTCAAGTGACATGACGTGCAAAAGCACTGGTGAGCTGTACTGAGGATTTGCACTGATTATGCCCGTTCACAAGGTGGCAGACACGTACGTGTTGGCTGACACGGAATACACCAAAGAGAAAGAAATACTTCTTCTTCTACTGTGCAATTAAAAAACAAATATGGCCACTACTGATCGCTGTGGAGTACTGAATTCACAGACGGAGGAGCAGATTCCGGAGCAAATGCTCCCGAATTTGCCAACTATGATTCAAAAAAGAGATTATTTAGCTTATGAAGGTAAATGTTTAGATTTACAAACATTTTGTTATAAGAGAGGGTGTGCAATGCTGGTTGATTTGACGTGCCGGCGGCATGTGACCGAGGGGACAATCACTTCACTTCTGTGCAGTTTTATAAGATAAATAGCGCCAGAATAAAAGCAAAATTGAGGTGAGATAATTGTAAGAGCGTGTGGATGTGGGAGAAAAACCGCAAATGCCCGACAGAAGAGAAAATAGTGACCAGCATGGCCAAAAATTGATGCAGCACCTTCGCCAGCAGTAAGTGACGAATGTCTGTGTTTGTTATCGTTTTGCTTACATTGTACTGCATTGTACCGATTTTCTGGTTCATATACTTTGAAGACAAGATAACAAAATGTCATATTCTACATGTTTCTAACTGACAGCAAGCCATTATCTCTTACCCCATCTGATCTGAATATTTTCTTGACAAAAATCTTTACCACTCTTGACCACTAGGGGTTATGTTGGAGTTTGGGGACATACACAGTCAGGAGGTTAACGGAACGCTTCAGCAAAAAACAGTGTGTGATTGAAAAAAAAAAACAAAAAAAAACACTCACCCGCAAGGTTTCCAACACCGTCCCTTCCTCCGTGTCCCCCAGCCTGCCAGTGGACGTCTCCGTCCTAACCGCGTGTACGAAGTGCTGGGTTTGTGCTGAAAAACATCCGCCTGCCCCAAAAGCACCCCGCACGTGACAAGAGACTCCATAAAATCACAAACAAATGAGCAAGTCTAACACTACAGCCTGTGTTTGATCATTTCATACAACTTTAGAGGTAAAATCATGACTACATCTCGTCAATGAGCTTTAAAGCTGTGACTCTCTGGTCTGAACACGGACAAACGCCCCTGCTCCCCCCGTTAATGAAAGATGTGTTTGTGTGTGTGTGTGTGTGTGTGTGTGTGTGAAGACGTTCAGCATATAGACAGACAGGTAGGAGTTAGGCATAGGAATACTGTCTGCATTTTTTTCCCCAGAAAAACAGACTCCAATAGACAATACAGACTAACACAATAAATTATTTTTTTCCTCTCTGCTTGGTACTGAGTGGTTGGGGACTGTAGGGAGTTTTCAAATGAAAGTGCTGCAAATAATTTCCACATCTCTACTGTTTAGCATGCATTCCATGCAATTTAGCTGTTGTAATGGATATTGTGTTAAAGTCTGTATTGGCTGTTGCACAAAAGAGTTTTTCTGTATAGCAGATGTTTCTGCTTAATTTACAAATCACTGTAATAGGAAATGTTTGACAATCCTGTGCTTTTCTTGTATTGTTATATAGAATATCACTGTAGTAAGCTGGAAAAACCATCTGCTTTAAAATATGCAATTCTTCCCACAACTTTTAGTGCAAAAAAAAAAAAACCTCTCCAAACATCGCAACTTTTTAAAAAAAAAAGCTCCCGCGAATTCAGGGTTTTTAGGCCACAACAATCATAAAAACATCCCGCGAAATCCTGGAGGGACTGACAAGGGAGCGTACCCTGTAGCGGCAGCCTTAAGTTATCAATAGTGGACTGGTGTGATGGTCAAACATAACAGATGTCAGGAGTAGAAGGTGACAGGACGGCAACACGTGGAGGCAAGGAGCTAGTGCCTTGAAAGGATCATCATCAGTTGTCTGGACGTGTTTTGGATTCAGGGCAAGTGATGCTGACTAAAAAGAAATTATATGCAAAGAGTGCAGTACAGTTGTGTCGGCGCTGCAGGGCAACACAACTAACTTATTCAACCACCTGAAAAAACACCACAAACACAAGTACGATAAATGCATGAATGCTAAAGCGAATGTCACTTCACTAAATCACAGTCTGTGTCTGGCGCCGACCCAGGCAACCATAATATCAACCCTGCACAGAGGTTCACCGTATCCATCCGCCTCCCAAAGACAAACTAAAGTAACTGATGCAATAGCATTTTATTTAGCCAGATGTGTGCAATAAATACTTCGTGAGCAATGAAGGATTCGGAAACATGGTCAAAACACTGGACAAGAATTATGTGATCCCTTCACATAATTATTTCTCCAAAGTTGCATTACCTGCACTGTATGAAAAATACAGATGGATATCACAACTGTCGAGTACTTTGCAACTACAGCTGACTTATGGTCAAGCAGAACAATAGATCCCTACCTGTTCCTGACAATTAACTACATTGATGGAGATTTTAAAATGAAAAGTCAATGCTTGCAGACCTCGTTTTTCTCCACAAGACCACACAGGAGAAGTTATAGCCCACGGACTGAGGGAAGCACAATCATCTTGGAGCCTGCAGGAGCAGAGACTAGCCTGCATAACAACAGACGATGGATCCAACATCGTCAAGTCAGTTTCTCTAGATAAATGGACAAGGCTCCATTGCTTTGACCACAAGCGGCATCTAGCAATTGGTGAGTAGGACGGAAAAAAAAAAAGAAACATTAGAAAAGTACACATAATTGAAATCTGTGTTTTCCTAAAGCTAGTGAATAATCGTGATTAATAACCGTGATTTCAATACTGATCAAAGTCATCGTAATTATCATTTTGGCCATAATTGTGCAGCCCTAGTTCAGGGTCACACGGTGAACATGTGTACCACATTTGGTGGCCCTAGATTTACTCATTTTACACAAATGTGTACATGTGTACAAAGTGCAAACAGAATGTTAACCTTGATCTTTGACCTCTTGACCCCAAACCCATAGCTAGGTCAGGGCATAAGCCATCCAAGATTTGTCTTAGATGCAACTATAGTATGGATTTGAAAAGCCTACATCATTTCCTTCAGTAGTTATTTTGTTTACAAGATTTAGGGAAGAAACCTACTTCTGACCTCCACTTCAAAGTCATCTGATCAGAGTCAAATTGCAATATGCACATCATCGGTGTATAGCAAACCCTGACACCAAGTTTCAGAACATCTGGAACAAAACTGTAGGAGGAATTTATTTCACAAGACAGTTACTGCCTATTAACTGAGGTGAAATAGAAGAGCATAAGTGAGGGACTGTAACCCTGCAAAAACCATGCAATCAGAGCCAAACTGTAATATGTGCATCATCAGTGTATAACAAACCCTGGTGCCAAGTTTTAAAACAATCAGAACAAAATTGTAGGAGGAGTTAATTTCACAAAAGTGGGACAGACGGATAGATGGACGGACCGCCCCATTACATAATCCCCCTTCGGTCTTTGCCCAAAGGGATCTTTATTCCCCTTTGGTCTTTGACTGGCGGGGGATAAAAATGGATAGTGACTCACGGTTCATACTTCTACCACTAGAAATTCCTTAGCCTCAATATAAATATTAGATGACGAGTTTAGCAACTTTTAAATGATAAATGGCATTCAGACAGCACTAGTCACTGCCAGTAGCCATGTATACAAAATCTCCATATCACTCAAGAATCACATAAAATAAGAACTATTATATACTAAATTCACTAAAATAAGATTCATGATGGCAGACACAAAAAACTAAGATCCTTTAATACAATAAGCTGATTAGTTACCAATTAATCTGCCAATTACTTTTTTTTTAAATTTTGATTACCAATCACGTGGTCTAGTTTGTCAACAAATGGTACAAAATGGCAGCATGGAGGCACAGTGGTTAGCACTGTGGCAGCACAGCAACTCACTCCATGACCAATGGTGATCTTTCTGTGTGGAGTTTGCATGTTCTCCCAGTGTCTGCGTGGGTTTACTCAGAGATTTCTCCAGTTTCCTCCCACAAGGGCCAAAAACATTCAGGTTTGGTTAATTGGCATCAATTGGGGAGGTATGAATGTGAGTTGCCCCTTGCCCCCAGGCCACAGTTGTACATAAGAATGTGTTCTTAATCTGTCCTGCCTGGTTAAATAAAATAAAACAAAACAAAAAAATTCTCAACCTAAAATCATGTTTGAGAACCTGAAACAATCATATTAGAATTTTTTTTAGTTGAAATAAGTGTCGAAATGATTAGTTGTTTAACAAATTAGTTGCCGATTAATTTTCGGTTGACCGACTGGACAATTAATCAAGTAACTGTTGCAGCACCACTTACAAATACACTGCACAGGGGTACGCAATCCTGTTCCACAGCTAATAAAGCCAATGACATTTAATCCGATAATGGGATGCATCCATTTCATACACTTAGAACGTCAAGCAAAGCAAACATCAAAGCACAGAGGAATTAGCAAAAGCAATATATGCTGCCAGCTTTTCTTTGCTTCCAAAAATCATCTTTTCTAGAATGCTTAAACTACACACAGAAGTACCTTCAGGCCATTTTTGGAGAGCTGGGCTGAACTACAAGTGGCTTCTGACACAGGTGGACAAGGATAAAGGGCTTGATTTGACGGCTCCTGACAAGCTATGCTGTGCCAAACCTTCCACTGATCTACTGATGAGCTCTATGTGTCGGCCATCTGCACTGAGGACTTCCTTGAACCAGAGAGGGTATTTAAGTTTCCTGTAAAATAAACTGGTTACTAAAGGCTTGTGTTTTTCTTCTTTCTGAAACAAGCTTCTAACCATTACTTAATAACAATCATTACCAGGATTTTAATCAAGGTTAATAAAGACAATCAATACATAAAAAAACATTAATCCAAGCATAGTGGTCCCTGCAATAATCCCTTTGTACATGTCATCATTGTAAACAATGAATCAAATGAAAAATTTCCAAATTACACAAGGAGGGGGCTGAAAAGTTCATAGTGGTCAAATTTTACCAAATGTGGTTTATTTTTCAACTGCAGGGATCCAAGCGCTGTCACACCAACGGAAGAACTGTGTGGACCACGTTGAAAAATAAACCACATTTGGTCAAATTTGGCCACTATGAATTTTTCAGCACCCCCCTTTGTAGAAAACATTACTACTGGTAATGGAGACTGTGCAAATTGTACAGATATCAGCGTGCCTAGGTCCAAATAAGAATCACCAATTAACAAAAAAATCCATGTTTTTTTTGGATTGTGGGAGGAAACCCACACAGCACTGGGAGAACATGAAAACTCCACAAAGAAGGATCCTACTCCTGCCAGCCTGGGGATGTGCACCAGGAACCTTCTAGCTAAGACGTGACAGAGCAAACCACTATACCATCATGTTCTGCAAAGATGGCGGCACACACAGTGGCAGCGGCTCGGCACTCTCCGCGTTTTTACACTGCTGTTACTGGAGAGCTGCTAAACTGCATTTCACTGCTTGATGTTGCACACAAACAAGAGGATACAACTTCTTTTAGCAAAAGGAGAAGTCTTCTCTTAAATAAAACATTTTGTTTTCCAGATAGAGTACCACTGCAACGTCTGTGCTTTCCTTGAATCTATCCACTGGACAATGAAAAAGTTGTTATAAAGCAAAAACTCAAAGGTGACATTTAAAACACAGTGAGCTTAAACACCAGTTACCACAATATACAGTATAAGACTTTGGCACAACATTTGAGTGGTCACCAATTTTCAGGCACATAATCAATAGTGTGACATCACTGAAGACTTCACTTATGACACCCTCAAGAATGGGGTAAATACTGTCCATTCACATGAACTCAAAACCAAAGCCCTTTCATGGTTACCCTGCTCTGTTACTGTAACCTAACCTACAGTAGTTTGGCTTACTGACTATGATGAAATACTTCCTGTGAGAATGTTAGCGTCACAAGAGTTTCTGGTATTCCTAAATTCAATAAGCCACATGTGACACTCTTTGTCCATCGATGCCAGGACTGAGAAGCTTCTCTACCTCGCTACTGTTTATATTGTGCTTCAGGAACTTTAATACAAAAATACAAGTACAGAGAGCCTAAGTCATGCCACCTTTATTTCTGCATATGGGACTTTAAATCGGAAAAATTCTCCAATGAAATGAATGGCATCAAAAGATAATTAAGCTTTTGCCAATCAAATTTTGCCACGAGTTATACATATGATGTTTGTCAATTTAAAAGATAATTTTCCACATAATTACAGTTGTCGGTTGTCATATAATAGAGTAATATTTAGTTTTTGTGAAAATGATTAGTGGATAACATCTTCCATCATCCCACATCACCAAACATGATCATGGTTGGAGATTACCAAAACCTCACCTCCCGTTTCCTGACCGATGAAAGAAGGATCCAAAGAGGAGAAAAACAACACAAAGGTACTGTTTTGTATTTTGAGAGCTGCAGCTGATCCAGAGGACTGTTAGTTACTTCACCCTGGGCACGTGTTGAACACGTGACGTCAGGTTCGTGCCTCTGTGCTTGCAGTCTTAATTTACATATTTTCATAACCTTGTACCTTAACAAAAAATACCTTAACAGTTAGACAACAACCTACATCATTATTTATGTGAAAAATTACCTTTTAAATTGCCAAACATCATATGTGTAGCTCGTGGCAAAATTTGATAGGGATCAAAAGATAATTTCTCTCTTGCCGTTCATTTCAATGGAGATTTTTTCTGATTTAAAGGTCCCATGTGTGGAAGTAGAGGGAGCATGACTTAGGCTCTCTATAAGCCTCACTATCACTGCTCAGAGACACAGATGACCGCTTTACACTGGAAGAACCACAGAAATACGCCACAGCTGTCCAGACTGTAGCAGCATCACGGCAGATGATCCGACTGTAATTATCAGATGGAGCCTCATAATGCCTGGGAACCTCCGTGGGGTTGTTGTGTAACAATGATGGTGCAGTCACATGTCAGGCCGGTGACATGCTAAAGAGGACTGCCTCATTGATTTAGCTTATACTGTCTGCAATATGTGATGATGATGCAGTATGCAAGCTTGCATTCATCTTATTACATGTAAATATGGACTATACTCCTCAATCTGGTTAGCCCTGAGCAACACTTTGGTGCAGTAATAATTTACACCCATCACATACTCTAGAGCTGATGATTTTTTAAAAAATAAATATTTACTACCCACTGCAAAACAGAACCAGACCGTTAATGACGGAGTAGCTCATTCCAGCCTCACAAAATCATACCGGGAGTGCTCAGATCTCCAAACTGTTGACCTTGACCTTAAGCACAGCCTAGATACAGACCCATCTGGGATATGCTTGAAGTCAAGATCAATGGCCTAGGAGTAACATTTTTTGTGAAATCATAAATACCCAGATCTTGTGACCTTTGACAATGACCTTGACCTCAATCTGGATGCAGACCTACCTGAGGGTCATTGTGGGCGAGTTTGGTGAGAATTGAGGTAATTGCCTAGTAGGAGGAGTGATTTTTCTAAAGTCATTCAAGTGCCCAGATTTCCTGACCGGTGACCATGACACTGGCCTTGAGCACAATCTGGATGTAGATTCACCTGAACAGCATCATAAGTGAGTTTGTAGAGCAACCGGGCAAATTCCTAAGAGGATTAGAGATTTTTCTGAAATCACAAAAGTGCCCAGATCTCCAGACCTTTGATCTTGACCTTGAGCAAAACTTAGATGCAGACCCACCTGAGGATCATTGTGAGTTTGGTGAGCATCAGGCCAAATGCCTAGGAGGAGTAGCAATTCCCCTGAAATGTGGACGAATGGACAGACGAACAACACGTCATTGCATTAGCTCCTTTCAGCTTCGCCGGAATGAGCTAAAAACTACACATGTTGAATGTGTAATTAAACTTTAAAGAATCACAATATGAGCCAAGCTTTTATTATCTAGAATTAAGAGGAAATAGAAATAATGTGCCAATTACAAACAACATAAGAGGTGCATGGTTCACATGCAGAGTGTGCAGACTATCTTATTGTGACTAAAAAAAGCCCTGTTGTTGCTGGGTTGTTCATATTTGTCCTCTTAGCTGCAGCAGCAGCACACTGAAGACAAAAAAGAGAATGGCTGTGTTGAAGTAATACTTAGACACTGAGCAATACTAAATTATTTAACTGGGAAACACAAAATGTGACCCGTGCTGGGAAATTGAGTAACTTTGAGGAAATTATCAAAACTGAGGTAACGTTTTTTTTCCATATTCTGTATCGAAAGACCTTCAAAATGATATTTAATTTGTAGGAAGCGCACAAAAATGGACACCAGAAAAAGATGATTTGTTTATATTTTGGCTAGGTTAAAAACTTGCGTTCGATTGGCCGGGAGTTACGTCTTCCACAAAAACATATGTATTTTTAGAAAGTATGTTTTCTAAGCTTTCCAATGATACCAGGCACTCATGGGTTTTTCCCAGGACCCGTCGCTAGCAAAAAAAGAGAGTCGTGATTTATGACTTCTTCTGCCTGTAGCTCATAATGACGCGGTGTACATTCCAACTCATTTTGCCAGCACGAAGGATTAAGCGGAAGAAGATGGATGGATGGATGGATGGATGGATGGATGGATGGATGGATGGATGGAGTCACAAATGCCTAATCTACACCGAGTGTATGAGCATAAATGTATGCAGGACGCTCAATGTAAAAAAAAAAAATAAAAAATGTACATACCCCGTTTCAGATATTCAATAATTCTGTGGTCAGCACAAGCAAGGTTTTCTTCACACAGAGGTTTGGTTTCACCAGCAACAGCTCTATATACCAGCTGCTATTCTGATATAAAATTACAGAAAAGCATTGGCTTATTAATGACATTAATAAAAGCTATTTTGTATTCAAGCAGATAACTTTAATTAATAACATTCATAACCTGGGATATGACTCAGAATAGTTATGACTGCTATAGCAGTGGGCTTCTAATACTAGGGGCAGGAATCTCCAGAGGCTGCACGATATGACAATATCATGATATTTGTGCTGTGATCCGATATCACGATCGTGCAATGCTATCATAATCTTGCGATACACTAAGCATTGCAATATCATATATTGTGATTTCCCGATCTTCGTCTTGTTCAACACCCAGCAAGATCTCACGAGTCACATCTTTCCTGGGTTGACCTAGACACACTGTGAGCATTTAGCACCATCTAATGGAATGAAAAGTCTAATGTTTTTTTTTATTAATCTGGTACCTAAATAGATAAGTTTGTGTTTGCATTATTTATTAATAATTCTTAATCAAGTATCACAATACTAGTCACTGAATTGATACACTATCACACCACAAAATATCGCAGTACTATGATGCATCAATTTTTCTTTCCTCACCCCTATCAAATACTTTCCTTGTTTTACTATTAGATAGCTTGTACCTTAAAGGCCAAATGTCACGTAATTTTTTTTTCTAAATGACAACGAATTTAGATAAAATACACATAGCTTAAACCAAATATTCATACCGGAGACCATATCACCCACCTGTATTTACATAATTGCACAAAATACACCAGGTGAAGGCCCCACCTTGCTTGCTGGCTTGTGACAGCCAGTCCAGACCACGCCCATGTTTTTGACATCACCAGTTGTACCCTGGCTGCCCTGCCTATCCACATTCACACTTATCAACATTGGACAATCATGACGGAAAGTGACAGCGATTGTGAACAAATTAGTTTAGTTTTGTCTTTTTTTTTTTGTCTTTTTTTTTTGTCAGTGGTTCAGACAGTGACAGAGGCATAGAACCTTACCGGTTCGAGCCGTCTGAGACGGAATCAGATGCTTTGTCTGATGACAACAGTTCCAACGATGACCAGAGAGCAGAACCAGTGGAAAATGTCATTGAACTGGACATTAATCGCCTCCAGAATTGCGAAGCCGAAGGGGGTCTGTCGAGGGCGCCCCATAAATATTGATTTTTCGGAAGCCATTATTATTACAGTGGAGGAGAGCCGCTGCTGTCAAGAAATTGACCAGATCAATATGAAAATGGAGGCGCATACCTGTCAAGGGAGACGTTTTCGCCGTATTTTGGTGGGCGGAGTGGTGGTGGACACTTTTCTGGGAAATGTTTTAAATGTAGTTCGTGTTGTTATCGTCAAATATTTTAAGGAAAATACGGGGAAAATGCAATTTTAGCAAAAACGGGCGTATTGCCATTTCTGTACGCCCAAAAGGAAAAATATACTGGAAAAAAAATTGAGTGTTTTGCAGAGCACTCGTGTGTGTGATCAGCCACAGCTGGTGCTGGCAGATCGCTCAGCGTCAGCTATTCGCACTACCATGAGAAGTGTGGAGTCACTCATTAGTTTAATTGTCTGGGCGGGCTGATCGCTCAGCGTGAGCTATTCGCACTACCATGAGAAATGTGGAGTCACTCATTAGTTTAATTGTCTGGGCAGGCTGATCGCTCAGCTTGAGCTGTTCTCACTACAATGAGAAGTCATTAGGACAATGGTTTAACACGTTGAGCTGTGCAGCGGTTGCGGAACAGACAGAGATCCCAGAGAGGTGTGCCTTGTTGCTCCGCCGTTCCTTATAGCCGCTTTTTACGGTGTTGAAGTACGGCGAAAACGTATCACTTGACAGGTATGAAAACATTTCCCAGAGAAGTGTCCCTTATTACCCAGCTGTCCCTGATAGTCCCGTTTTAAGGTATGGGTGAAATATCCAATTTTTTCTTTCTTGTTGCTCACTTCAACCTTCCAGTCTCCATATAAACAATCAATTGAAATACCCCAAGCATCAAACTAGGGTACAATCGATTTCGTCACTTCCGCCTTCTTCCCCAGGCGATTCCAGGGGCCGTGTCAGGCCAAGCGCGGCAGTTTTAAATTAACGAATATTCCATTGTTACTGAAGCATATGCACCAAGACCCGAACGGATCGGTTCCCTTTTATATCTAGTTTCAAGATATTTAAAGTACCCTGTTACGTGACATTTGGCCTTTAAACAGTCCTGCTTCAAGGTGGCTTCATGGCAATGTAGTACAGGACAGTGGTCCTCAACCCCTGGGTCTACTCGTGACCCACCCACTTGGTACTGAGTCAGACAGCCACAAAGAAAAAATGTTTTTTTCTATTCCTCTGTTATGACCTGTTATGACGGGCTGCACGGTGGCGCAGTGGTTTAGCACTGTGGCAGCACAGTTTTACCCTTGGCCGGGGGATTGCGGGGATCATGAGGTCGTGGGTTCAATCCCAGCCCCCGACCAACAGTGAGCTGTGTGGAGTTTGCATGTTCTCCCCGTGTTGCGTGGGTTTACTCCGGGATTTCTCCGGTTTCCTCCCGCATACCAAAAACATGTAGGTTTAGGGCGCTCGCGCACGCAGCGACCAGCAGCCGGTGGCTTGTCACCAGACTGCAAACCAAGTCTACCTACGGGTACAAATAAGTAACAAAAAAAAAAACAAAAACAAAAAAAAAAATGACCATCAAAATGTTTTATTTTGAAAATTTACCAGATATTCTTTTCCCACCTGACTTGCCGCCTGTTGCGTCTGCACAGTCTTGACACATAACTATTTCAGTAGTGAGTTGTGAAGCTAGGTAGCCAAAATGAATAAAAACAGCCATCGTTAGAGAGTTTGAGCATTACTTTCGGATCACGAGACTTATTGGTCCATGAGGCAAAATAGGCTGGGGACTACTGGTACAGAGTTTTGGAGAAATGTGTAAGAGACAAACAGGAACTGCAGCCAGTGAAGGCACAGTATGTGATGCATGCAACAATGGGTGATGGAATGCCTTCAATTATCTCCTAGTCCTGTGGACCAAAATTAATCAATAAACAATCTATTCACACAGACTGAAACAGAAGGCACACTTCTATGTTTGTCTTGCCATACAAGCCACTTCCATCACAATCTGCAGACTGTTCACAGAGGACGCTTTCAGGCAGACCAGACCTCAGTCACCCAGACTCCCTAAACACCCTGTGCCCACAGGATAGCTTTTCAGATTGCCTGCCAGGCAACAACATTTGTTTGTCCTCTATGCACCCAACAGAGTGAACACACCCTGGTCGACTGTGCTGGCGTTCCTCTGAGGGGGTTGGGAACCACAGAGCCTTGAACGCAACTCAATCACCTCTCTGTGTGGGTCACACAAAAGGGCCAGTGAGAGTGAATAACGAAGAGTGAGAGAGATGAAACTCTAAACAGGCATTTGGGTAGAGGTGACCTGCTGCAGGTAATGCGCTCTCTTATTACCTTTTTCCCAAGGAATTAAAATATTAATGTGAACACACCCAAATTGGAACAGCACTGCAGTGTTTTTTTTTCTCCAGGAAGCAATAGGAGAAGGTATCGCAGCTAGATAGCCTACAGGTATAAGATGAGTTAAAACCTGTAAGGCTACAGCTATTACACTATCTTTAGAGAATTATCCCACTGGTTTATTCACTATTGACAACCGTTTTATGCCATTTATGTTATTAAGTTTCACTTCTGGCAATTTACTAATGAAATTTTATTTTTCTGTTAAATGTTTTGCAATTACATCTGACTTTGATGGTTTGAAATGGAAGCCTGATCCACTGACACCAGAATGAATTAATTAAAACGGCTGAGCTTCTGACACCTTTTTTTAACCAAAAAAGCTAATGTGAGTGTAGGAATATTTCAAGGTGGCCGACAACTTCCCATCATGTGGCCAACTTGATATGCACAACTGAATGACCCATTCTTGACAGTTCACTGACTACACTCAGCTTTGCAAAGGCAACAATGAGAGCAAAGTTTTCATCGACCCAAAGTGCACCCAGTATTCTCACTGACCAAGTGGCAAACTACCAACATGAAATGCTTCAACATCTTAGCACTTTCAGGGGATTAACTCATGTACACATTCTTGAGGGTCTTGGGTTGTGATCCTTCAAACAGTGACTCCACTGTGACGTACTCCCCAACGACCCTGACATCTGGGTCTTAAAAGCCTTTTGTTCCTCTGAGAAAACTCTGAATAGAAAGTGAAAACAATGTCAGTGTTAGGACAAGTTCCTCTGGTGGGTAGGCAGCACGTTTGGTAATGGTTCTTATATGATTTCACAGAAAACGTTCAATTTTACAATCTACTTTGATAGCAACAATTGTGAGACTGCAATTAAGATGTATGCCATGACCCCAATAGTGGTTACGTTCATCTCTGGAAAATACCACTCGACTCCAGTTTCTAGCTATTAAGTCTTTTACTATATGGTATGAGGTTTAAGGATATTTGAAAAAAAAAAAAAAGTTACCTTTCTTTAAACTTCTCTGATATCTTAATAAACACCCCTTCAACAAATTTGAACATACTTATATGGTCGTGCCACCAATTGCTTAGACATCCCACTTTTGCAGCCAGTGCCCTGGGGCTGATGTCTTCCGTGGCTATTAACTTTTCTTTTCCCCATTTTATTATGCTGAACACCAGGCTAAAAGGTGGAAAGTACAATTTTCATATGGTCTTTGGTATGACCCGGCTGGGGCATGAACCCACAACTTCTCAGCTGTGGGGTGGATGCTCCATCACTAGGCAACCACTCTGGTTATAGGCCCAAAAGGTAGAAGTTCTTGCAGAATACAAACAAATACACAGCCAATCTCATGAACGTATCCATAAAAATGAGGAGAAAGAAAGTGCTGAGACACGTACACTTGTTTTCCATGTGTATTTATTTGTGTACGTAGAACATTTTGACTGCGTTTAGTATTTTGGATTCTGATAATGCTAAAAGTGATCTTTGGTTACAAGAGATCCACCAGAGCTCAGCAGCAAAAAAAAAACAACTTAATGGCCCAGAAGTACGTGTTGTGTATGCCTTAAATCAGTGTTTCTCTGAGGTGAAGCAATGCATCACGTGTATATACATTCAGCAAAGGGAAGTGATTCCTGAGTCATCTGGGTATAGTAATAGTTTACTGTACATTAAAGCTAAGATTTTTGTGTCAGTGACTTCCTGATCACATCCAGTATGGTTGGTTGTACCAATCCAAATGACCCAAGCTCTACGTTCTTCTTTGTTGTTTAACCAGATGATCAAAATGTCATATTTAAATAACAACATTAAGGTAAAATATTTAGGAAACACCTATCTCATTCCGTCATGTTTTTCAGGTAATAGAATTGCCTATATTATTTTTAAATTTCTGAGGAAAAGCAAGTCTATAAATTGAGACTGAGTGACTGCATCCAAGTATCACTCAAGACTGTATGAAGAGACAAACAATGCAGTCATTGTTAAGTGTTGCATCCACACATTTTCTGTTTGTCACAGTGTGCAAACATGGTATATGTCACACTGATCACTGGTAATGTAAAAAAAAAAAATCTAATGAATGTATTTCATCAGGGTTTACATCGATCTATAAATGCAAGAAATCACTTTGTGTGTTTGTGTGTCTGTTTGTCTGTCTGTTCCACGCATATCTCTTGAACAATTTGTCAGACTGGCCTCAGATTTTAAACGTAGTTTCCTAAGGTTACGAGGGTGTGTATCCCTGGATATGGAGTCGCTCAGTCAAAATATGTAATTTTTTATCAATAAAAGTTTAGCCACCGCTCTGTGACCGCTCTCTATGTCTTCATGTCCTGGCTTCAAGAAGTGTGGGCGGGGTTTTGAATCGACTCCGTGCTCATTGGATAATAGGCCGCATCACGACCATGCTGACAATATGCGGCATCATGACCACGTTGATTGGATAACACACACCATCACAACCTGTCAGTCACCACAGCACTTCGCAAACAAAGATTTTATAAGTGCTTTGCTGCTGAGGTTACAAGGGTGTGCATCCCCGAGTATGGAGTTGCTCAGTCAAAATATATACCATTAAGTTGTTGTGATTGATAATTTGACATGGAGAACGGGGGGGGGGGGGTGCTGGCGGGGACCCGTGGCGCCGCAAAGGATGTCACTGGCACAGGGTAAAGCAGCAGCTGAGACTCCCGTTAACCGGGCATATGGAGTTGCACAGTCAAAATATATACCATAAAGTTGCTGTGATTGATAATTTGGCATGGAGAACACAGGGGAAAGTGGGGGGGTGCTGGCAGGGACCCGTGGTGCTGCAAAGGACATCACTGGTACACGGGTAAAGCAGCAGCCAAGACTCCCGTTAACCAGGCAACACTGGTGTCCAACGGGGTGCTCCACGATCGTTCGCAGGGAGGCACACTCAGCCTGCCCGGTCAGTGGTACACGACAGTCCCAACTGCTGCTTCATTGTGGAGCGGAATGGCCAGAGCAACTGCATACTGCATGCGGACACATATGCACGCTTTGACTAACTGACAACAAGACGCAAAAATGTTCAAATAATGAAATAAAATCATTTTTATTTAAATATTTACAGACAAATGGGCAACACATGCAAAACTTGCAGCCAAACTGCTCATTCTCCTGTGTGTGTGTGCGTGCGTGAATGGTGACGGGATTGGTGCTGTACGTGGATGCCCTGAATTTCCCTCTGGTAACCAATAAAGTATACAAGATACAAATACAAAAAAAATAATAATAATAATAATAATAATAATAATGTTTGGTGTTTTGTACTTATAATATTGCTAAAATATAAAGGGATGCACTACAGTGGGTCTCAAATATTTGTAAACGTGTCCTGTTATAGTACTGCATGAGTTTATTGATGATAGACTATAAACTACACATATAAACTAAATTATAATGATGACTGAACAACTCCCATTCCCCAAAGTGCAAGATATAACATTTATGAATATAAGTCATAAAAGCCCACACAAATAAGTGATCTGACAAAAAAAATAAACAAGTGGTTCTTAAACAGTGGCTAATATTGCATGTTCCATTCATTTTCAATTATTCTGTAATTAATATTTACACAATCAAATCTCAGTCCAGTCCCTTTCATATTTGTCAAAGTCAAACATGTGATTGCCTACATATAGGCTACACCTCTGCATTCCACTTTCAAACACAGCCTACATTTGGGCCTGGAAAGCCTGATTGGGCTACCTGTTTCAGACAGGAATACTTGCTTTCTACGGGCATCCACTAGTTGTCACTGATGACAGTTATCCCCCTCAGTGTTAAACAAACTGGAGTGGTGGCCTAGTTGATAGAGCATCCGCCCCACAACCGGGAGGTGGTGGGTTCAAGCCCCGGCAGGGCCATACCAAAGACCATATAAAAATGGTACTTCCTTCTTTCTAGCTTGTTGCTCATCATAATAGAATGGGGGAAGGAAAAGCTGTTTGTGGTGGTGCCTTGCATCCGATTCTAGATGTGATTAACATTGTTGATAGGAGAAACGTAATTTCGTTCTACTGTACATGATTGGCAGTATGGATTGGATGACAATAAAGTTGGCTTCTTCAGTAGGGTTTTGAATCTTTTGAAGTCACATGATTCAATTGGATTCCGATTTTTGGGGTCACGATTCGATTCAAAATGATTTTCACTTTGCATTTAGCTCTCAGTTGAGTACAAAAAACCCCTGCACTGCAAAAAATGCTGAGGTAAGCTTGAGAGCAGAGTACAGTGTGTTGATGTTTTGGGGGTTATATTTTTTACAAATGACATCAACTGATTTGCAATAAAATACTGTTAAATGAAAAATTAGGCTTTTCATTAAAAAACAAAAGTAAATTCTATCACAAATACTTTGAACATGCATTTAAATAGTAGTGCTACCTGACTGTATGCAGTCAGTGTACAGTTACCAATACAGTAACTTAATGCAATAAACAAATTCAATAAGAACTGAATGCAGTTGATGCATAAGATAAGTAACATTACATTTTAAACCTGCACAAATATAAACTTAAGTATCTAAATTCTTCGGAGACTTAAAAAACAAATTAAAGTTATAAAACAAAATAAAGTGCTGTTACAAGATTTCGGGATTTTTTTTTTTCCCCCGTTCAGAATTTGCTGGGAGTTTGCTAAAGTGGTGCAGTGTGTGTTGTTCAGCAGGACGACATAACTTTTTCCACTTCTTTCAACCCTGGGTGATGGTGGTTAATGTGAGCCCCGGCATCTGTGGTGTTACCAAAGTACTTGACTCGTTTTGCAAACTTTACATTATTACATGTGTCACGTCTAGCGCTTTCTTTCCCGGAATGTTGTAGAAACATAAATGCGCCCACCCACTTGCCTTCATTGAAGATGGGACTGGCTGAATTTCTTGCTGCTCCATTTTCTTCCTTTATTCCGACTGTTTCATCCGGCTGCTAGCTAGTAAGCTACTCTGCATGGTTCTCCTGCGTCGGCAGCATCACTGTGTAATTGCGTACCCCAAAGTGGCAATACGTGTCACATGACGGGACCCCAGCACCACCACAAAACAATATAATAATTTTTAAAAAAATCAATTCTTAATTTCTGTGAATTTATTCTGGATTGTGTAAAAAGAGAATCTAGATTCTTATGTGAATCGATTTTTTTCCCAGCAATCAATTTTTATATTATTAAACAATATTTTCAACTACTATCTAATTCACTGGGGAACTTTATCAGGCAGGTTTCCCCCATTCTGATTTTTGACGTGAATAAAGGCATTTGCAATTTAAAATGAATAAATAAATGGCTGTTTGAAAGAATTTATGAGAAAAGATAAAAATCTGCAACTGATGTCGCAGCACCAGCAAAGTGACACCCATATATTTATATGTATAAAATCGTTAGTAGATTTCGAGTATATTCACAATGGTGAACTCACAGGTAAAAATATATGTATTAATTGTATGTAGTAGTTATATATCATCATCTACATTTTCAAAAGACTATTTAGAAAATTTATGCATACTTAATTAAGTATTCCCAAAAGACAATTTTGGTAAATCAAGTGAAAAACATTTTACTCTGCATCATACCTTGTGCCCTATTATTAGGTTACTATATTGAGTAATCTCAAATTCTGCCACATTTCCAAGCCTGTATTTCATTTTAGAAAGACAATATTGACCTGCTACATTGCTCTAACTGTAAACCAGGATCAATGTCGGCCGTCTCCAGTAAATGAAAGATGAGCAAGCCTGAGAGGAAGACTCCTGATCTGGTTCCAGGTCCGAGCCATGCATATGTTAGCTCTGAACCACACAAAGCAGGGCGTCCAGTTAGCTCAACAGAATGACTTAATTCAATGATGAACGAGCCTGAAAACTTCCCAGCAGTCAGCTTTCCTTTTGTCTGCCTGTGTAGGCTGAGGAAGCTCATACGTCTCAGCAGAGCTAATGTTTGACTCCAGAGCCCAGGGGCACCCAACCACTGCCCATGGTAGCACAAAAGAGAACAAATAAAACGACCAACACCAAAACGGGAGAAAGAAAAGCTCCACAGAAGTCTATAAAAGTTCTGGACATTAACTGCAAAGAACCCTTAATGAGCAATGGCAAAGATGGGCTATACCTCAGTTATAACAAAACATTTGCTGCCTATGTAATGTGACGTAGCTGATTTATGTGTCAGAAATAATGTTTTCAGCAGAAACTTAAAAACGTGTCGCAAATGACGAGTGGGCAAATAACCAAAGAACCAGTCTGATTTATTATAGCAACATTAAAGGGAACCTGTAGTGAATTTAATCAACAGCTATTTCAAAGGATCAAATATGATACTAGTGGTTCTGTCCGGTAATTTTGGTCATGATTCCTTGTCAAATACACACACAAGTTTCAAGTCACTGCTCTCCGAGTCAGTCAATCAGCGACAGCTTGTCTCCTCCACGGCCAGTTTCAGCACTGTAGTGACGCACAGTCGTTGCTTTGTGCGATCGACTGGGCTGCAGTATAGCAGTCAAAGCTTTAACATCAGAATTTTATGTAATTTTTTTACAACCATGTACAAGCAAATCTACCCACATATAATTTAATGAAATAAAATTCTAGTATATCGAGATTTATTCAATGTGTTCTGAAGTAACTTGACTGGGAACTTGCCGGTTCGTCAGATCTCCTTCAGGTGCCGGTCCCCAGAGGTAACTATGGACCATTCCGTCAAAGGCCATTTCCAAGGACAGTTTGTGCAGTAATATTTTCATGCAGATTTTGCGCCGTTTTCAGCTCGGATCTCGACCCACTGAGCATCTGCTGAACATGTTTACTCGTCCGCAGTAAAGCCGGAATCAACGATTGTACGTCGCTTCCGGCTGGCGACGGCTGCTCCCTATTGGTTTTGACCAAGTGGTTTTCATGGGATAAAATTATTCAGTATACTGACTCGAGGGGGTTACCTTTACTGAATAAAAGCATTTTTGGTTTATAAGTAATACCTAAAGCAGGACTAATGTTGATATAACGACCAGCACAGGTTTCCTTTAAGTCGCAAAATAAACACAACACTGAGGTCAATGAGAGCAGATGTGGTGCATGAGATGTAGGTGGCTAATCTTTACTTAATAGAAGATAAGGCCTCAACAAGCTGGCGGCTTCACAGGTTTTATTTGCTGATAGGAGCAGGAAGGACAGCAGGTGCACTTTGCACACACAAACACACTTTTTTAAGACTATAAAAAGCAACCAGCGCTAGGTGACGGGGGCTTTACAGAAAAAGACAATTATCCCCTGCAAAAACAGTTGCAACACAACAGAGCTGTATGTTCTCATGGCTGGATTAAGGGACAGTTTACACCTACATCCTTTTCCTTTCCATTCAGTTGCCTCGACTTCGTTCCCAGACGGTACAATGGGAGAAAAAAGGGCAACAAGAGCACACACGCACTGGCTGCCAGCGTGGCTGACTGCCTGGGCATGCTGATACGGCCGGTGACTAATGCACCTGCCTTTACACACCCAGAAACGGGGAGATCGCGCTGTCGGGGCCCTGCGTGCGGACCGGGTTTACCGTTCAAATACGGCCCACGAATCCGGGCCGCTGTCAGGTGGGCGATACTTGCTGTGGACCGCCCTGCAGCAAGACATCCACCGGTGACGCTGCAGCAGAAGAGGGCACTTTCAGTTCACCTGGGTGTCTGTTCGTAACGTAGGCCTAGGTTTACTGGGTGGTATGTAACCCCCGCCCCCCCCCCCCCAACACACACACTTTTAAGCGTGTGATCACATCGCATAAATGTTTAAATCCACCGATCAAACAGGGACACGTGAAGAGGATCTGCAATGCGTAGCCAAGCAAAGCCCATCCTGGCGAGGTGTCGCCGAGCCAAAGCATTAGGGCTGCTAACGTAAAGCAAAAAATAATAACGATGGCAGCAATTAATCACACCGGCGTTAATAACAGTGCAAGTGAAAAGGGCAGAGTTGGAAAACACATCACCGCTCATCTTAATGCAGATGCGTATAAAACTCAATTAGAACAGAAAGTACCAGAAAGCTGCAGACACGCAGAACACGCTACAAACTCTGTTATGAGCGGAATCCTATTTACAGATCTGAAAAAATGGACGAAAGAAGTGACAAGAAACGGAGCAGCACCCAAAAACAGAATCAGCGTAGGGGACAGAAAGCGGTCGCACCTCAGCTTTCAACTTCCATCTGAGCTCTAAAAGAACGCCTTAATTATTCAGAACCCCAATGCTGCGAAGCGGTGTCATGCGGGGCGTTACTGGAGGCTGGAGCGGACAGCAGCCAGCGGGATGCACTTGTCTGCGCCTTCATCACATCCACCCGCAGCCATCCCGGAGCAGCTGACCGAGCCCCGCAGGAGGCGCGCAGCCCCAGCCGGCCCTTCTCCGGTAACCTTCACCGTCAGAAACAAAGCGGCTTCACCCACAAACACGCACGCAGGCGAGCAAACCAGACACAACGGGACACAAATCCCCGGCTTAGTTACCTTTAGCCGCCTCCACCGCGCATAATAGTCCGAGGACCAGTCCGACAACGGCGGATGCAAATTGGTTATTCCCCCGGAACCGCATCCCGAAGTCGAAGACAGACTTTTTCTTCTGAATCCTTTTTCTTCCCTCGTTAGCCAGTCAGTTTTTTCTTTTTCCTCTCTCAGAAGTGAAATAAAATCCAGAAGAAAAGAGCTCGGTAACCGCGGTAGCTCTAAGATGGCCGTCCACCGCTCTGCTCTCGCCTCCCACCGCAGATCCCAGCACAGCAGCTTTAGCAGGGACTGCTGCGTTCACGGAACGCAGGGAGGAGGGGGAAAGCACAGATTTTTTTCTGGCACCGCCCACCACACAGTAATCACAAGTAAAATTGTGAAGAGCTACTCGCCTGGAATATTTAGAATGTCACAGTAAAAATAAAAAAAAAAATAATGTATAGGTTTGTATATGCTACCCAGTAATTTTTTTTTAAGCTGAAATAATTTTATACTTGTAGCTGGTAATTGTAAGACGTAGCGCTCAAAAACACAAGATATTTCATTTTTCAGCCAAGGTAAAAGATCGAAACTTCCAGTTTTTGCCAGGAGCAGTACTGAAGCTCTGGAATATGGTATTCCCTCTCCCACCACCAAGTCCTTTTTTGGTTGTAGTATTTCTGGCCAATAAGTCACTTTTTTCAGCTTGTGAAGTCAAGTGAACCTTGACATGACCGGCTTCAGAATTCAAGATGGCTGCACCCATGCACTGCACATCATAGTAACAAATGCTGTTTATTAGTGGGCCTGTTTAATGGCTCTTCTGGTCAGTTATACTTAACACATTTCTCTCTCTGGACATGCCGCACTGTTGTTTTCATGCACAAATTAGCATGCTTGTACTCAGCATTGCTAACAGTAGTAAACACTATAGTCGATGTTTTCTGAATTGCACTGGAACACCGCTAAAGTTAATGTGATAACATTTGTTGAGTATTATTAATTTGCGCCCTTACTCATTGTGTTATATCAGCCATACTGTTGTTGCTAAGGTTATGGCACGTGGGGATGTGACATCACCACGTATTATGGTCCCAGTTTCTATGTTTGTGAGTAGTAGTAGATGTGTATAGCTCTGAGCAGAGAGAGCAACAGGACAGACGTCTGTATGCTGCTGACATGTTCTATGTAACATTTAATAAATATGCTTGACGGCTAAAGAGAGAGAACTGAGTCAAGCTTTGCTTTTCCTCTCCACTTCCTCTTCAAAAGAAGATGACACAACTCGGCTTTAAACACAATTTTTACTTCCAACCTTCCAACCTGTGACTGCAGAATATCTCCATGCAATCACCTTCAGCTTTTGTTCCAGAGAGACAGAGGCCGCTGTGCTATTATTATAGGATGTTACATACAAACCCAAATTGAAAATATGTTCTTTGATTACCCAAACAGCCTAGCTTTTTTTGTAAAATGAGAGTGGAGCCAGTTGAAGTGGTATGGGATGGGCATCTGATCAGGATGCCTCCTGGACGCCTCCCACTTGAGGTGTTTCAGGCATGTCCCACTGGGAGGAGACCCCGGGGCAGACCCAGGACTCACTGGAGAGACTACATCTCCCTTCTGGTCTGGGAACGCCTTGGTATCCTCTCTGAAAAGCTGGGGCAGGTGGCTGGGGAGAGGGAAGTCTGGGCTTCTCTGCTTGAACTGATGCCTCTGCAACCCGGACCTCCGGAAAAGCGTTAGAAGATGGATGGATGGACGGATGGATGGATGGATGGATGGATGGATGGATGGATTTAGTGCTGATAAAACTCAGCATCACGATTTGAGTGCTTCGTAAACAAAACATAAGGTAATGAGAAGTGCCAAATTTGAACAGATAAAGAGCACAATGTAGGTCTAGTGCCTATAAAATTTAAATCTAATGCTACTGTGATTGTGGAGTATGTGGAGCATATGCAGCCATGTAGCACAAGCATCGGGAGAACACATGAGCACAGCAGAGTGGCAAAGTGCAAACCCACACCGCCAGTCAGCGGGGGACAGAATCCCCACTGGTGCTGTTCCCGCTGTGCCCGTGCATCTATGCTGTATAATGGATAAACATTTAGAAATCTAATGCCACCATGATTGAAGAGAGAAACAGCCAGATCAATTGCATATGCAGCTACACAACACATGCATTGGGTGAGCAGAATCACAGTAAAACCGGCATGGCACCGAACCACAGCCTGCATCCGGAGCCACACCGCCCGACAGCCTGGGACAGAGGCCCTGCCCACGCTGCTATGCTGTATTAATTGATCCGTTCCTCTCTGCAATCATTAAACAACAATGGTGGCAAGTTGGTGTGATCCACCCAACTCTACAGTCATTTTGTGCATGATCATTTCTGCTTCATTTCAATGTATTTTAAACATATCTTACTTTGAAGCGTCACATCACAGTTGAAACTGTTTAACAATTAAGTCATAAACCAATCCTCTGCAGACTGGTAAGTCCCACCCCCGCAGTAGAGACATGGCGGGGAAGAGGGCCAGGCACAGGAATGGCCCGTACCAAAATTCCTGCCCCCTAAAATTGGTTTCTGGTTCTGTTGGAAAAAGGTCTTATGTATATATAGCATATGTGTGTATGTACTTGTGTATGTGTATATATAGACTGCTGCCGTACAGTATGAGGGTCAGGGCTGTGATATCTCTGGTGGGGCCTTCCTGTGAAATTTGCATATGCTCTTTGTGGTTGTGTGGATCTCAGCTGGTAAAGTGCAGAGACTTACATCATGGCAGTGGCACTCCAGCTCCTAATGTTAATGTAAGTGTGCGTACCATGCTGTTGCATGGTCTGAATTAGAATAAAAACTCAAACTGTTTCATATATGTATATATGCTGTGCAAATATATGCAGAGAGATGTGATGTGTGTTGAATTCTTTAGTCTGTGTTTTGCAGCAAATTTAATCATCTACAAAACAAGTGAAATTTATGTAAATACAATTCAAAAACATTGACTGATTGATTGAAATTGTGTGTATAGAACAAGTTTTACGTTTTCTCAGAAAATGTGCATTAATTCATCTTCTACCGCTTGATCCTTTTTGGGTCGCGGGGGGCTGCAGCCTATCCCAGCATCTTTGAGCGAGAGGCAGGGTACACCCTGGACACATCGCCAGCCCATCGCAGGGCACTCATATTCAGAAAATGTGCATTCACATTTGAAACTGAGAACATTCATCAAAATCAAATGTCTGCTTTATAGTAGGCTATTTAGTCTTTAATGTTTATTAAAAACATACAGTACACAATGGGCTTCTATAGTCCCACCTTTTCTCTAAAATGGTTGTATTTTTCTCCCTGAAACAATAATGCCAAAGAAAACAGGTTGTGATCTCGTCTTTCCTCCCCTGCCTCGTTCCGGTCCACGTCTCCCATAAGTCGGAGCTGAAGGACAGAGCGCGAAGGCAGCACGTTTCCAAGGTGGTGAACAACGTCACAATGTTGTGCAGCCTCTGGAGCACAGAGTGAAACCAGCACTGGGGCCAGATGCTTCCTGATGCTGCAGAAGGGTCTTTGACTATGGCAGGCACCCAGAGAGCATCATTCATGTAATAGTGTAAGAAACTGCAGGGGCCAGTAGAGAAATCTGCAGCTACAACTGTGATATTACTGTGTTACCTCTGGTTATACAGGTTGGCATACATTTACAGCCAAGGAATCAGACCTTTCAAGAATCAGTATTTAAAAGTTTGGACTGTAGTTACATCCCTGAGGCCTGAGGGAGCTGAAACCCATGGGACATGCTGCCTTGAATGGGTGCATGGGAGAAAATAACAGGACTCTACCAGGATTTGGCAAAAAAAAAAAAATACTTTATACAGCAGGGAAAATAAGTATTGAACACATCAATATTTTTCTCATTAAACATATTTCTGACAGAGTCATTGACTTGAGATTTTCACCAGATATCAGTAACAACCCAAGAAATCCACATATACAAAAATAAATAAATAAATAAATAAATAAATAAAAAATCAAGGCAATGGTGTTCAGAAAACAAGTTATATTTAATAAAGTAGTATTGAACACACTTGGTGAAATTAGTTTAATATTTAGCAGAAAAGCCTTTGTTGGTAATAACAGTTTCCAGATGCCTCCTGTATGGAGAAACTATTGGCACAGGCATTTGCTCAGGAGTGATTTTAACCCATTCTTCCACACAAACTGTCTTCAAATCTTGAATGTTCCTTGGGTGTCTTCTTTGAACTCTGATCTTCAGTTCGTTCCATAGATTTTCAATTGGATTCAGGTCAGGTGACTGACTGGGCCATTCTAGCAGCTTTATTTTCCTTCTCTGGAGCCAGTTGAGAGTTTCCTTGGCTGTGTGTTTGGGGTCATTGTCTTGCTGAAATGTTCACCCTTGTTTCATCTTCAGCATCCTGGCAGATGGCAACAGATTCTTATCAAGGATGTCGCTGTACATTTGTCCATTCATCTTTCCTTCAATTATATGAAGTCTGCCTGTACCATGTGCTGAAAAACACCCCCACACCATGATGTTCCCACCTCCAAACTTCACTGTTGGTATGGTGTTTTGGGGCTGATGTGCAGTGCCATTTCTCCTCCAAACATGCTGTATGTTGTGGCATCCAAAAAGCTTCATTTTAGTCTCATCTGACCAGACTATATTCTCTCGGTATTTTACTGGCTTGCTCAAATGTTGTGCAGCAAACTTTAAATGAGCTTCAACATGCTTTTTCTTCAGCAATGGAGTCTTGCGAGGTGAGCGGGCATAGAGCCCATGTCGGTTGAATGCATTACTTGTTTTCTTTGAAACAGCAGTACCTGCTAACTCCATGTCTTTGTAGAGCTCTCCACAAGTGGTCTTTGGCTCTTGGATAACTTTTCTGATAATTGTTTTGACTCCTCTGTCAGAAATCTTGCGAGGAACTCCTGGTTGTGGCCAGTTTATGGTAAAATGATGTTCTTTCCACTTCCGAATCATGGCTCCAACAGTGCTTGCTGGAACATTCAGCACTTTAGAAATGCACTTGTAACCAATACCATCATTATGTTTTGCAACAATGAGGTTGCAAGGTCTAGAGAGAGCTCTTTGCTTCTACCCATCATGAGTTCTTCGTGGTGTGACAATCTGATAATCACATACCTTTTAAAAGGCTATCAGTCAGGACTTAACCAGCTGGAATTAATTTGCACTGATGGGGGATGGTATGGCTTCCTAAATTCAGATGGATTACAGCTGGTTTCTTGGCTTTCTATGCCTTTTTGCACCTCTTTTTCTTCATGTGTTCAATACTTATTCCCTTTGTCATTCCACTTTATTAAATATAACTTATTTTGTGAACACAGTTGCCTTGATTTCTTTGTATGTATGGATTACTTGGGTTGTTACTGATATCTGGTGAAAATCTGAGGTCAATGGCACCATCAGTACTGCACATCTGTCACGGTCAGAGAGCGCATCTGTACACCCGATGTGGAGCTGCTGTCTGTGTCACTACGCCCCTTTTATTTGCCTTGCAAGTTCCCCCAACTTTTCATCACAACTGTGTACATTCACCCGAGGGCAGACGCTGACTCCGCCTCCAGAACCATCTCTGATGTGATCCAGCAGCTGCAATCAATTTCTCCAGAGACGCCAAACTTCATTCTTGGGGATTTTAACCATGTTTCTTTAAAGAAGACACTTAAAAACTTTTATCAGTATGTCTCCTGCCCAACCAGGTGAAAAAAGACATTGGACCTGTGCTATGGATCCATAGAGATGGCCTATAAATCACTCCCCCTTCCTCCTTTAGGATCCTCAGATCACAACTGTGTACATTTGCTGCCCACATATAAAACTGCTCTCAGAAGAGGCAAGGTGGAGACGAGAGACATTGATGTGTGGACAGAAGATTCAGAGCACAGCCTCCAGGAATGCTTTGACTGTACAGACTGGGAGATGTTCACATTGTCCTGCGGGGATGATTTGGACTCTTTGGTGGACGTCACATGCTCATACATGGCTTTCTGTCAAAATAAGATTGTTCCACGTAAACGTGTCAAAATATATCGCAACAACAAACCATGGGTTACTAAATCAGTTAAATCCTGCTTACAGAGGAAAGCACTTGCCTTTAAACAGGGGTCTGTTTCTGAGCTACAGGTTGCCACAAAGGAGCTGAAGGCCGAAATTTCAAGAGCAAAACAGAATTATAAATCAGAGTTGGAAAGCAAGATGGCAGCAAAGAAACTTGGTTCAGCCTGGGCCAGTATGAAAACTATTGCAGGCCTTCAGAGCACAGAGCGCAGTAATCGTGTGTTTTTAGATGGTTTTAATTCAGACACAGAGCTGGCTAATGCTCTTAATTGTTTTTATGGTCGTTTTGACTCCTTTGATTTTAGCACAGAAACCCAAGATTTGAAACAGAAACTCAAAGACAATCAGCACTTTAATATTGAGGTGCAGGATGTTTATAGGGAGTTCTGCGCTGTAAAAGTGAACAAAAGTCAGGGCCCTGATAATATACTGTATGTGGGCACTTGGTAAAGTCCTGTGCACATGAACTGAGTCCTATATTTCATTACATTTTCAATAAGTCCTTACAGACACAACATGTGCCTAAGATCTGGAAAGAAGCCGTGGTTGTTCCCGTTCCAAAATCCAGCTGTCCTAAAACAGTAAACGACTTTAGACCAGTTGCTTTGTGTGATATCCTACCGTGTAGCAATGATCACACTTGAGTTATTTCTTTGGCTAACTCTGCCGTTTATTCTGCAACACACATAATATGACTGAACATGGATTCTGCGCGGGGTTTTTACACTCTTGTTCTAATGTGTCCCCTTAATAGTAGTGCTGAACAATACAGGTAGTTCCCCCTAGAGGCATGTGCCAGTAATGTTTTAAATTAGACTTGCAGTCTACCACATCCCTCCCCTCTAGATTAAACTACTTTTAATTACACTAGCCAATTATGCTAGACATCCTGGAACTCCCATTTAACCCTAAACAATCACAGTTACTTTTAACTTCTTAAACACATGTGCCATACACATAATTTCTTTCTATTTTTTTTTTTTTTTTTTTTTTTTTTTTACATGTATAACACACATAACAGTCTAACTGGGGATTTGGTTTGACTACCGCATCCCAGTGAGGTTCCAGGACGCATTCTTGTCCTGTGGCTGGGGAACTCACTACTGACTAAGTATAGTCCTTCAAGTAGTCTGGAGCTTTCCTAGCTCGCTGAGATCTTCTCACGGCGGGTGAGCCAACTGCAGGTGAAGACTCAGACTGCTCCACTGTTTCGGCTGCTGCAGTGCTGCCCGTAGAATCTGCAGAGACGGTTACCTCAGGTTTCACCTGAAGTGGTGGTTCGTTGATGCTCTCCTCAGGATGGGTGTCAGACAACACCTCTGGTGCCATCGGCAGGGGAATGGAGCTCCTACCACGAACTTGGTCGATGTGTCGCCTCACCACTTGTCCATGACCTAATGTCACCTTGAATGACACAGGGCCTGTCTTTTCTGTTATTTCTCCTGGTACCCAGGCTGGTCCTGAGCCAAAGTTGCGGGTGTAGACCACGTCTCCTTCCCTCAGTATTCTCTCTCTAGCATGCATGTCATGATAACCTTTTTGTTTCTCTTGTTTATCATGCACTTTGTTTCTGAAGTCTGGATGTATTAAGTCAAATGTTGACCTCAACTTCCTTCCACACAACAGCTCAGCTGGTGACTTGCCAGTTGTAGATTGGGGTGTTATTCGATAGCTGAACAGAGCTCTCGACATTCGGGTTTCAATAGAGTCTCCTGCCATCTTTTTCATGAGTGACTTGAACGTCTGCACGGCCCTCTCGGCTAAGCCGTTAGAAGAAGGATGGTATGGCGCAGTCGTGATGTGACGTATGCCATTCTTTTCAGAAAACTCTTGGAACTGTTCACTCATAAAACATGTACCGTTATCTGATACTATGATTTCAGGTAGCCCATGTTGGCTGAAACTCTTTCTAAGACATTCAATGGTAACAGTAGAAGTAGAGCTACTCACAGAATATGCATCGATCCACTTTGAGTATGCGTCAACTATGATCAGGAACATTCTTCCCATCCATGGACCTGCGTAGTCAATGTGAATTCTTCTCCATGGTTTATCTGGAACTTCCCAGGGATGTAGTGGGGCTGCTGGAGGACTGTTCCTGTTCTCCTGGCATGCCGCACATGACTTCACAAGCGCCTCCACCTCTGCATCCATGTTGGGCCACCACATGTAACTCCTCGCCAACGCTTTCATGCGAGTGATGCCAGGGTGTGCTTGGTGTAGTTGTTGCAGTAAGGCATTCCTACCAGGTGGTGGAACAACCACGCGTCCTCCCCACAGGATACAACCTTCCTGGGTGCTGAGCTCATCCTGTCGTCGGGCATAGGGAATGAACTCAGGACTGTTCATTTTCGGCCATCCTCGCAAGATGTATTCTCGCACTCTTGCTAGAACAGGGTCTTTGTCTGTCCACTTCTTTATTTGTTGTGCGTTCACCAGGGGCACGCCGATATCTTCAAACAATAGCACTCTCTCCTCCTCCTCAGGCGTGCTGTCTCTTCCTCCATCCAAGGGTAGCCTACTCATCGCGTCAGCATTCGTATGGTCCCGTCCGGCTTTGTAAACGATGGTGTACTCATACGCTGCTAATGTAACGGCCCATCTCTGAATTCTCTGAGATGTCATCTGGGGTATGGCTCTCATTTCACTGAACAGTGAAATTAGTGGCTTGTGGTCAGTCACTATAGCGAACTGTCTCCCGTACAGGTATTTGTGGAATTTTTTTACACCAAATACTACTGCAAGGCCCTCCTTGTCTAGCTGGGAGTAGTTTTTCTCAGCTGCACTAAGAGTTCTTGAGACGAACCCTATGGGTCTCTCTGAGCCATCCTCCATACGATGAGAGAGTACAGCACCCACACCGTAGGGTGATGCGTCACACGCCAGGATGAGTGGTTTGTTTGAATCATAGTGCACTAACACACTACAGGACTGAAGTAGCGCTTTGGACTCTTCAAACGCCTTCTGCTGCTTGACCCCCCATGACCATTTTTCTTCCTTCTTAAGTAAGGTATGTAGTGGTGCCAGCAGCGTGGAGAGCTTTGGGAGGAACCTATGGTAATAGTTCAACAAGCCCAGGTAGGCTTTTAACTCAGTAACATTTTGTGGCTCAGGCGCCTCCGCAATGGCTTCCACTTTGTCTGTTAGAGGGTGTAGACCACTGGCGTTGATCTTGTGGCCTAGGAACACCACCTCTTTTCCCATGAACTCACACTTGCTTCTTTTCAACCTCAGACCGCTTTTCTCCAACCGTTGAAGCACTTCCTTCAGCGTTTTCAGATGTTCTTGTTCATTTGGTCCTGTACAAAGGATGTCATCCAAATAAACGGCAACATTCGGAATTCCACCTAGGATGCCCTCCATAGTTCTCTGGAATATAGCAGGACTGGAAGCTACTCCAAATGGTAAGCGTGTGTAGGTATATAAGCCTTTGTGTGTATTGATGGTTACATACTTTCTTGATTCTTCTTCCAGGACTACTTGTTGGTAAGCGTGACTCATGTCTAATTTCGTGAAGTGTCGGCCGCCGTTCAGCTGTGCGAAGAGGTCCTCCACTTTAGGAATTGGATACTGATCCACCCGTGATGCTCGATTGACAGTGAGTTTGTAATCTCCACATATTCTAATGGAGCCATCCGGCTTTCTCACTGGGACTATGGGCGCCGCCCATTCTGCAACCTGCACTGGCTCAATGATCTTGTCATCCAGCAGCCTCTGTAGCTCGCTTTCAACCAGTGGCTTGACTGCATAGGGTACCGGTCGGGGTTTGCAGAATCGTGGTTGGGCCTCCTTGTCCACATTAATCTTTGCAGTGACACCTTTTAGCTGTCCTAAGCCTTCTTTGAACACCTCAGCGTGTCTTTCGAGGATCTCCTCCAGCTGCAATTTGGGCTGAGATTCCACTTTATTCACCAACTGATCAATCATGGCCAGTTCTTGTAGCCAACTTCGCCCTAGTAGATTTGGTCCTTCGCTCCCAACTACTACTACAGGTAAGTCCTTTTCTTTGTTTTCGTGTTGCACCTTCACTTGTGCCATGCCTAGCACGTCTAGCTTCTCTCCTGTGTATGTTTTTAATTTTAATGAACAGGGATTTAATTCTGCTGTGTCTGTTTTCTTCCACAGTTGTGTATATTGCTGTTTACTTAATATGGTTACTCCACAGCCTGTATCAACTTCAAATGTTACTTTCATTCCATTAACATTCATGGTACGCGTGATGGGCACTACCTTGGTCAGCTCCTCTGACGTGTTGTAAATTGTGTGAAAACCCATGTCTTCTGTATCACTTTCTCCCTCCCCTCTCAGTTGATTCGCTTGCTGTTCCTTTCCTGGGCCCTTGTTTTCATACTTTTGCCCATTAACTGTCGCTTTCAGCACCTGTGCGCTGTCCACCTTTATTCTACATGCTTTCTTAATGTGCCCTCGCTTGCCACAATTATGACACAGCTCAGTGGCAAATTTGCACTCGGCGGCATTGTGCTGGCCTTTGCAGCGATAACAACTGGGGAATTTGTGCTGAGTTTTGTCAGTCGACACTTTGTGGACACCTGCTTGGGTCTTAGGCACACGAACATGCGTTGCTGTGTCCTCTGCTAGTTTCCTTTGCATTTCTCTCACATCTTTAGATGCTGTTTCCATCGCTTGGCATAATTCCAAAGCCTTCACAAAAGTGAGTTTTGTTTCAAATAAAAGTCGCCGTTGCATACGGTCATCATTCACTCCACACACAAGTCTGTCTCTTAACATTTCTTCCAATGAGTCTTTGTAATCACAGTGCAGTGTTAATTTCTTCAATTCTGCCACATACTCTGCTATGGACTCAGTGTTCCTCCTTATGCGTGAATTAAATTTGAATCGTTGTACGATTTCACTCGGTTTGGGGCTGAAGTGCTTCTGAAGCTCAGCAGTAAGCTGGTCATACGTTTTATCTTTCGGTAATGCAGGGCTTATTAAATTTCTCAACAAACTGTAAGTAGTTGCACCAACTCCACTCAACAGTACAGCCTTCCTTTTGTCTGGCTCCTCAATGTCATTAGCTTGGAAGAAAAAGTCCAACATTTCACTATATTCTTCCCATGACTGAGTCGAGTTATCAAAAGGGGTTACCGTTCCGATTACAGCCGCCATTGCTCGTCGTGGTGGGGAAACCTCGTTTTTCCTCCTCTGAACTTGCACTCGAACTACTGGAGTCACTTGAGTTCGCCACACTTGCAATGTTCTCTGTTTCTCGCCGCTGATTTTTTTCTTTTAATCCTCGTCGCCAATTGTGTGATATCCTACCGTGTAGCAATGATCACACTTGAGTTATTTCTTTGGCTAACTCTGCCGTTTATTCTGCAACACACATAATATGACTGAACATGGATTCTGCGCGGGGTTTTTACACTCTTGTTCTAATGTGTCCCCTTAATAGTAGTGCTGAACAATACAGGTAGTTCCCCCTAGAGGCATGTGCCAGTAATGTTTTAAATTAGACTTGCAGTCTACCACACTTTGACTTCAATTTTAATGAAAATTTTTGAAAAACTGGTCAGATGTGAGGTCCTAAGGCAGACTGAACATGCATTGGATCCTCTGCAGTTTGCCTATAGGCCTCACAGAGGAGTGGAGGATGCCACTGTCACTATGTTTAACATGCTTTTTAAACATCTGGATTTTAATGGGACACATGCCAGGCTTTTATTTGTCGACTTTTCTTCCGCCTTTAATACAATCCAACCTCATATTTTAGTTGAAAGGCTCCTGCAACAATTTGATTTGAGCAATAATCTGGTGGGTTGGATTCTGGATTTCTTAACCAAAAGGACGCAGAGAGTAAGGGTCAATGGTACATTGTCTGACCTAAAGTGCTCTTCTACTGGCTCACCTCAGGGGTGTGTGTTGTCACCACTACTCTTCATCCTGTACACAAACATGTGTCGGAGCAGACATGACAACAGACACATTATAAAGTATGTTGATGACTCAGTCATTGTCAGACTCCTCCAGGATGGTGAGAGTGGCCACGGCCCAGTAGTTGATGATTTTGTTCACTGGTGTGAGGATTCCTACCTGCAGCTGAATACAACAAAAACGAAAGATATGATTATTGACTTTAGGAGGAAAACTCCCAGGCACAAATTCACCATACTAAAAGGCCAGACCACCGAATGTGTACAATCGTACAAATATCTTGGGACGATTATTGATAGTAATTTAAACTTTGAAGTGAACTGTGAAAGGGTGTGCAAAAAGGGTCAGCAAAATTTGCATTGTTTGAGGAAACTTGCACGCTTCCAAATTGACCGAACCGTAATGACAATGTTTTATCGGGCTTTTATTGAATCTGTTTTATCCTTTTCTTTAGTGTCATGGTTTGGTCAGATAAAACTGAAACAGAGGAAATCCTTGGATCAGGTAGTTAGATGGTCCAGTCGTTTGCTTGGTGAGTCACAGCTGAGCCTGACATCCCTGTACACCAGACAAGTACAGAGGATGGTTACCTCCATTTTAAATGATGACTCCCACCCTTTGCACTGCAACTTTCAGCTTCTTCCCTCCAGACGGAGGTTTGCTGTCCCAAAAAGTAAAACCCAGCGCTACAAAAACAGCTTTGTCCCTGCTGCTGTCAGAGAGTTGAACAAGCTATAAAAATATATTGTACATATTTTATATTTACTTATTTTGTATGATGTCACTTGGGTTCTAAATATTTTATTGGGTTTTAGACCTTTGAGTTTTTTAACCTCTGACTAGTTTTTAACTTTTAACTTTAATATGACCCTTCTCTCTTACCTCTGGTTTCTCCCTCATCTCTTTGTCTTTTTATGCCCTGTTTGATGGAGCCTTGAGTATTTTTTATCATGTTTATAGTCAGCTTCATGTGTGCCCGTGTTTGTGTCTATGTTGAATGTAATTAGTGGCTTGTAAATATGGATGTCACCAGACTGCAAAACAAATCTACCTATGGGTACAAATAAAGTAACCTGAACCTGAACCATCAGAAATATGTTTCATGAGGAAAATGTTGACGTGCTCAATACTTATTTTCCCTGCTGTAACTGTGTCCATGCATGTGAAGATGAACACCTACCACAGATCGCAAGTCCATTCATGCTTCCATTTCAAGCCAAGATTATTCCATAGAGGGACATGTAGAAACTGTTTTTGAAATTATTCACTTATTCTCTATACCCTCTACTCACAATATAGAATTTAGATGATGGGGACTGTAGTGAATTCAATAGAACAATGAAAATATGCACTTTAGGCCACTTCTTGGTAAATGCACCATATAGAAAACTAAAGGTCAAATCGTATTTTGTAGTACAGTAAATGTACATTATATTGAGTCAATTTTACTGTATTAATAAATAATATTACTTTGATAGTGTTCATGTTATGATGCCAAGCTCTCATTTCTTTTCTCTATAGAGAGCCTAAAGCAAGATTTATGCACCTGCATCACATTGACGCCATTACAGAAATCCGTCGCAGATGCAGTGATCGGTAATTTTTTCTTGTGTTGGTTGAAATGCATCGTTCCGTTGCTCAAACGGGTTTCAGCTGATGTGAAGAATGATTTGTGTTTGTTGTGTGTTTTTGTTTATGAAATAGCAATGGACAAGAGCAGACTGTGATGGAATTGGAACTAAAAAATGTCAAGAAAAAGCAAATTTTCATACGATCGTTGCACAGAGAAAAAGAGAAGAAGTCGGGGAAAACAGTACATGCGACCACCACTGCTGCCGTTATTTGACAATCTGTGTAATTACTGGGGTTATGACGAGCCACAAAATGTTCTGTATCAGCTTACTTCCTCAACATTCTTTTGAATTTGGGCCATTGTTTAACCGACTCACCTTGGAAGTTGTGCCACTGTGAACGGGCAGAGCGGAATAGCAACGAGAACCAGGATATGTGAAGGAGGAGAAAAAGCGGACCAATCACAGCTCTTGTGGTCTGCGTCACCAACATGCACTTCTCCTTCTCTGGAGAGGTGCACGTCGGGAGACGCAACAGGAACACATGTCGCTGCTGCATCGACACCGTCACAGCTGCATCACGTCGACTTGGATGCATAACTTGCGCTTAAGTCATGCCCCCTCTATTTCAGCATATGGGACCTTAAATCGGAAAAATTCTCCATTGAAATGAATAACAAAAGCAAAATTATCTTTTGATCCCCATCAAATTTTGCCACATATGATGTTTGTCAATTTAAAAGATAATTTTCCACGTAATTAAAGTTGTAAGCTGTCGTATAATGACAGAGTAATGTTTAGTTTTTGTGAAAACGATTAGCGAATAGCATCTCCCATCATCCCATGTGACCAAACACGATCATGGCGAGAGATTACTTAAACCTCACCTCCTGTTTCCTGACTGATGAAAGAAAGATCCAAAGAGGAGAAAAACAACACAAAGGTATTGTTTTGTATTTTGAGAGCTGCAGCTGATCCAGAGGACTGTTAGTTACTTCCCCCTGGGCGCTCTTTGAAAACGTGACATAGTTTGTGATGTCTGTGTTTTTATTTTTTTAATTGACATATTTTCACAACCATACTTTAACAGGTAGATGACAACCTACACCATTAGTTACGTGGAAAATTATCTTTTAAAGTGACAAACATCATATACGTATGTAACTCGTGGCAAAATTCAATTGGGATCAAAAGATAATTTTGCTCTTGCCATTCATTTCAATGGAGAATTTTTCCAATTTAAGGTCATGTGGCTGTGTTCAGCATTAACCAGTCACATTCAAACTCATGTTAAATGAGTCACCACACACCTGCCACCATTGAAAGTGCTTCTGATTAACCCAAAATAAAGTTCAGCTGTTCTAGTAGGCTTTTCCTGACATTTTGTAGCCGCATCTTACAGCACAAGCCATGGTCCGCATAGAGCTTCCAAAGCATCAGAGGGATCTCATTCTTCAAAGGTATCATCAGGAGAATGGTACAAACGAATTTCCAAGGCATTAAATATACCATTGCGGCGGATGATAAAATAAGGCAGCGTTGTTGGAGGTTTTAAGTAGAGTTTTATTATCATACCGCCGTCACAAGCTCCGCTCCCGGCGCCGTGCAAGCGCGCCGGGAGTGAGCCCACGGCTCTCAGTGAAGAGGGGACACAATGTCTGTGTCCAGCAGCTGTAGTTGCAGAAGTGAGATTGAGAGGCAGATTTACAGCACAGTGCAGCTTATATACTCAACTCAAACAATAGATCAAAGACATTCACAGCAGTTAACCTGGGCATTTGCATATCAGAGGTACAGACAGGATGCATGAACACAATGCATGGATGACAATTTAACCTCACGGCTGTAAACGCAGCATGCAGCGGAAAAAACCCAGGAGTGCGAGCTGACTGTCTCTGTGTTCTGTCTGTGTGTTGTGGGGGTTGAATCAAACCGCTACACCATGGAACATAGTGAGGACAGTCATCATCAAGTGGAGAAAATATGGCACAACAGTGACATTACCAAGAACTGAACGTCCCTCTAAAATTGATGAAAAGACGAGAAGAAAACTGGCCAGGGAGGGTGCCAAGAGGCCAACAGTAACATCGAAGGAGCTGCTGGAATTTCTGGCAAGTACTGGCTGTTTAGTACATGTGACAGCAATCTCCTGTCTTCATATGTCTGGGCTATAGGGTAGGATGGCCTTATTTTATGAAGAAAAACATCCAAGCCTAGCTACATTTTGCAAAAACACATCTGAAATCTCCCAAACATGTGGGAAAATGTGTTATGGTCCAATGAAACCAAGGTTGAACTTTTTGGCCATACAGTGCATCTGAAAGTATTCACATCGCTTCACTTTTTCCACATTTTGTTATGTTACAGCCTTATTCCAAAAGGGATTAAATTATTTTTTTTCTTCAAAATTCTGCACACAATACCCCATAATGACAACATGAAAACGTTTTTTTTTTTTTTTTTTTTTAGATTTTTGCAAATTTATTAAAAATAACAAAACAAGAAATCACATGTACTTAAGTACTCACAGCCTTTGCTCAATACTTTGTTGATGCACCTTTGGCAGTAATTACAGCCTCAAGTCTTTTTGAATATGATACCACAAGCTTGGCACACCTATCTTTGGGCAGTTTTGCCCATTCCTCTTTGCAGCACCTCTAAAGCTCCATCAGGCTGTATGGGAAGCGTTGGTTCGCAGCCATTTTCAGATCTCTCAAGAGATGTTCAATTGGATTCAAGTGTGGACTCTGGCTGGGCCACTCAAGGACATTCACAGAGTTGTTCTGAAGCCACTCCTTTGATATCTTGGCTGTGTGCTTAGGATCATTGTCCTGCTGAAAGATGAACCGTCACCTCAGTCTGAGGTCAAGAGCGCTCTGGAGCAGGTTTTCATCCAGGATGTCTCTGTACATTGCTGCATTCATCTTTTCCTCTATCCTGGCTAGTCTCCTAGTTCCTGCCACTGAAAAACATCCCCACAGCATGATGCTGCCTCCACCATTGGCGTGATTATGAGTGGTGCCTGGTTTCCTCCAAACATGACGCCTGGCATTCACGCCGAAGAGTTCAATCTTTGTCTCATCAGACCAGAGAATTTTGTTTCTCATGGTCTGAGAGTCCTTCAGATGCCTTTTGGCAAACTCCAGGCGGGCTGCCATGTGCCTTTTACTTAGGAGTGGCTTCCATTTGGCCACTTTACCATTCAAGCCTGATTGGTGGATTGCTGCAGAGATGGTTGTCCTTCTGGAAGGTTCTCCTCTTTCCACAGAGGAACACTGGAGCTCTGACAGAGTGACAATCGGGTGACATGATTTGATACTTAGACCCAGGAGCAGACAACAGCCTGTTAGAATAACAGTAATTTTTATTGAAAGTGAGTGTGAGTGCGTGCAGGGCGGGAGGAGTCTGGCAACCCTGCAGAGAGGAGAGAGAAGGAGATGTGAGTACTATTACAGCACACAGATGAATATAGTGGAATAAGTAATAACCTTACGGAGCTGGGAATGGTTGGAGTGAAACAACTTGCAGCCACGTTCTCTCTCGGTTGTCGTAGTCTCGCGAAGGTGAGGAAGCACCGGTGCAGATAAGTACAGTGCTCAGTGCAGAGTATTCCTTAGCTGAGAAGGGAAGGGAAAAAAGTTCAGTCTAGTGCTGAGGTACTTACAAGATGTCGATGAGAAAGAGGAGCCTTCAGCTCCTGGAATGGGTCCTGGTTGGGTTGGTCCACTAAGGAGAAGGTCCACCTGTGCACAGGTAACAAGGACAACAGAGAAGGAAGCAGGAGATGATAGCAGGTTAGGAGGTTGCTTACGATTGTAGAAGGGGAGGCAAAACTCCCAGCTGACGGGGAGAAGAGTTGACGATTGTAGAAAGGAAGGCGAAGCTCCCAGCTGATGAGGAGAAGAGTTGACAGACGTCTAGGAGCACTTTAGCGGTGCAGGAGCATTGACGTCTCCATGCAGGAGTGGAGGGCCCCACTCCTTATAAAGGCTGTCTGATTAGGGAGTGCAGGTGTGAGTGAAACCGCAGCTGTGAAACATAATTAGTGAGAGGGGGAAAAACGACACACAGCTCGGATCACCACATCGGGTTCTTGGTCACCACCCTGACTAAGGCCCTTCTCCCCCGATTGCTCAGTTTAGACGACTGGCCAGCTCTAGGAAGAGTTCTGGTGGTTCTGAATTTCTTCCATTTATGGATGATGGAGGCCACTGTGCTCATTGGGACCTTCAAAGTAGCAGAAATTTTTCTGTATCCTTCCCCAGATTTGTGCCTCAAGACAATCCTGTCTCGGCGGTCTACAGAAAATTCCTTTGACGTCATGCTTGGTTTGTGCTCTGACATGTACTGTCAACTGTGGGACCTTATATAGACAGGTGTGTGCCTTTCCAAATCAGGTGAACTCCAATTAAGCTGAAGAAACATCTCAAGGATGATCAGTGGAAACAGGATGCACCTGAGCTCAATTGTGAGCTTCATGGCAAAGGCTGTGAAAACTTATGTACATGTGGTTTCTTAGTTTTTAATTTTTCATGAATTTGAAAAATCTTAAAAAAAAAAACTTTTTTTCACATTGTCATTATGGAGTATTGTGTGTAGAATTTTGGGGAAAAAATGAATTTAATCCCTTTTGAAATATGGCTGTAATATAACAAAATGTGGGAAAAGTGAAGTGCTGTGAAAACTTTCCGGATGCACTGTAATTCCAAAAGGTATATTTGGCGCAAACACAACACTGCTCATCACCAAAAGCCCACCATACCTACAGTGAAGCATGGTGGATGCAGCATCATGCTTTGGGGCTGTTTTTCTTCGGCTGGTACTGGGGCCTTAATCAAGGTGGAGGGAATTATGAACAGTTCCAAATACTGGTCAGTGTTGGCACAAAACCTTCAGGGTTCTGCTAGAAAGCTGAAAATGAAGAGGAACTTCATCTTTCAGCACGACAATGACCCAAAGCACACATCCAAATCAACAAAAAAAAAATGGCTTCACCAGAAGAAGATTAAGTTTTGGAATGGCCCAGCCACAGTCCAGACCTGAATTCTATCGAACATCTGTGGGGTGATCTTAAGAGAGTTGTGCACAGGAGATGCCCTCGCAATCTGACAGATTTGGAGTGTTTTTGCAAAGAAGAGTGGGCAAATATTGCCACATCATGATGTGCCACTCTGATAGACTCCTACCCAAAAAGACCGAGTGCTGTAATAAAAGCCAAAGGTGCTGCAACAAAGTATTAGTTTAAGGGTGTGCATATTTATGCAACCAGGTAATTATAAATTTTTTATTTTTCCCCTTAAAAGATGTCAGTTTGTTTTTCAGTTTGGTTGTACAGATTATAGGTCACATTAATGGTGGAAAATGTTTTGAAATGATTTATCTTGGTCTCATTTTTTCACATCACCAAAACCTGGCATTTGAAGAGGGATGTGTAGACTTTTTATATCCACTGTAGTGTATTGTATAATGAGTAGGGACTGATTTTGGACACAGCTTCAGTGAGATGGGTTTGTGCAGCATACTGATCATGTGATGAATCTTCACCCTGCAAAACAAGCATACCAGCAACAAGTCCGCAGGAAGAATAGCAATTCCTCAAATTATAAATGTGGGTAGGAGATGCTATCTAATCAACACCCTTGGATACGTCATCCTCAGGGAGAGGTGTGAGATGGAATCACAGAATTACTTTAGAGCATCTGCATCCCTAAATTTGCATCACACTGTGGCTCATGTAAATTCAGGCACGTTCACGTCGCTTTTCTTTTCACAGTGCTGATATAACTGCATTAAGTTACACATCCTTCAGTATGCCCCTCAAACAAAAATGTAAAATTTAAGTCCCACTAACATATTTGAATAGTGCAATAAAAGTTAAAAGAACCAAGGCCATCAGGCCTCTTCACAGCTTTGATAGCGGCAGTAATAAGAGAGAAAAAGCAGAGAACAGACATAGTTGTGTGAGGCCACAATTAAGCAAGAGGTCTATAAACAGGGGACAGTGTTTAGACATCAGAACTGAGCTGAGCTGAAGCACAATGCCTGTTTCTGTTTACACTTTGGCAACATAAAGTAGCCCAGAGAAAGTGGGCCCACACACACATACACCCTTCCCCTTTTCTCACAGATGTCTGCCACTTGGAGAAAGAGACAGAGCAGCCATTATCATTTCTTTGGGGACAATGGCAGGCTGTAGGAGGGCTTGTGGATAGGTGCGGGACATCAGGAAATTCTCAGTGAGGTGTTACTTCACCAGGACTGTGTCACCCACTGCTGAGAGGGAAAGAATGCTCTCAATGGATTTACATTTCCTGATGGTTTATGCCATGCAGACATTCTGGATGGGAATCACATTGTATAGAGTTGTAGTTGATGAATATTTTCTCACTTTAGCCTTGGTTTTCACAGACTGACACATACTCGGGCACAAATTTCTATATCAGATGAAACAACACGGTGGAGCAGTGGTTAACACAATGGCAGTACAGTAAGAAGGTCATGGGATCGATTCCACCCCTGACCATCGTGGGTTCGATCCCACCCCCTGATAATCAGTGACCTTTCTGTGTGGAGTTTGCATGTTCTCCCCATGTCTGCGTGGGTTTACTTCAGTTTCCTCCCACAGGCCAAAATCATGCCATCCATCCATCCATCCATCTTCTACCGCTTTTCCGGAGGTCCGGGTCGCGGAGGCAGCAGTTCAAGCAGAGAAGCCCAGACTTCCCTCTCCCCAGCCACCTGCTCCAGCTCTTCAGAGGGGATACCAAGGCGTTCCCAGACTAGCTGGGAGACATAGTCTCTCCACCGAGTCCTGGGTCTGCCCCGGGGTCTCCTCCCAGTGGGACGTGCCTGAAACACCTCAAGTGGGAGACGTCCAGGAGGCATCCTAATCAGATGCCCATACCACCTCAACTGACTCCTTTCAATGTGGAGGAGCAGCGGTTCTACTCTGAGCCTCTCCCGGATGACTGAGCTCCTCACCCTATCTCTGAGGGTGAGTCCAGCAATCCTACGGAGAAAGCTCATTTCAGCCGCTTGTATCCGCGATCTCGTTCTTTCGGTCATTACCCAAAGCTCGTGACCATAGGTGAGAGTAGGAACGTAGATTGACTGGTAAATCGACAGCTTTGCCTTAGAACTAAGCTCCCTCTTCACCACAACAGACCGGTACAATGTCCGCATCACTGCAGATGCTGCTCCAATCCGTCTGTCGATCTCTCGCTCCATTTTCCCCTCACTCGTGAACAAGACCCCAAGATACTTAAACTCCTCCACTTGGGGCAGGAGCCTGTCCCCAACCCGGAGAGGACAATCCACCTTTTTCCGAAATCATGCAAGTTAGGTTAATTGCCCCTAGTTGTGAAGGGATGGCACCGTACTGTGGATGCCCTGAATTTCCCCTCTGAGGATCAATGAAGTATAAAAAAACCCCCAGTATTCTGCCATTTCCCATGCTTCAGGTTATGTGTGCTTGTATGAGGTCACTCATATGCTCACCACAGTGAGAAGTTACTGTCCTTTTGTAAAAGACAAATTGCTGCTCATGTTTTATACATGCAGTAGGTTCATACACAACTTTCATGGGTTCACAGTGCATCCAGAAAGTATTCACAGTGCTCCACTTTTTCCATATTTTATGTTACAGCCTTATTCCAAAATGGATTAAAATTCATTTTTTCCTCAGAATTCTACACACAATACCTCATAATGACAGTGTGAAAAACGTTTTTGTTGAGATTTTTTTTTTTGCAAATTTATTAAAAATAAAAAACTAAGAAATCACATGTACATAAGTTTTCACAGCCTTTACCATGAAGCTCAAAATTGAGCTCAGGTGCATCCTGTTTCCACTGATCATCCTTGAGATGTTTCTACAGTTTAATTGGAGTCCACCTGTGGTAAATTCAGTAGATTGAACATGATTTGGAAAGGCACACACCTGTCTATATAAGGTCCCACAGTTGACAGTGCATGTCAGAGCACAAACTAAGCATGAGGTCAGTGGAATTGTCTGTAGACCTCCGAGACAGGATTGTCTTGAGGCACAAATCTGGGCAAGGGTACAAAAACATTTCTGCTGCTTTGAAGGTCCCAATGAGCACAGTGGCCTCCATCATCCATAAATAGAAGAAGTTCAGAACTATCAGGACTCTTCCTAGAGCTGGCCGGCTGTCTAAATTGAGCAATCGGGGGAGAAAGGCCTTAGTCAGGGAGGTGACCAAGAGGGACGAAATGGGAGTAGAAAAAATGGGAATCAACCGACCAAGAACCTGGTTGTCATTCTGTCAGAGCTCCAGCGCTTCTCTGTGGAAAGAGGAGAACCCTCCAGAAGGACAACCATCTTTGCAGCAATCCACCAATCAGGCCTGTATGGTAGAGTGGCCAGATGGAAGCCACTCCTTAAGAAAAGGCACATGGCAGCCCGCCTGGAGTTTGCCAGAAGGCACCTGAAGGACTCTCAGATCATGAGAAACAAAATTCTCTGATCTGATGAGACAAAGATTGAACTCTTCGGCATGAATGCCAGGCGTCATGTTTGGAGGAAACCAAGCACCGCTCATTACCAGGCCAATACCATCCCGAAAGTGAAGCACAGTGGTGGCATTATCATGCTGTGGAAATGTTTTTCAGTGGCAGGAACTGGGAGACTAGTCAGGATAGAAGGAAAGATGAATGCAGCAATGTACAGATACATCCTGGAAGAAAACCTGCTCCAGAGCGCTCTTGACCTCAGACTGAGGCGACGGTTCATCTTTCAGCAGGACAACCCTAAGTACACAGCCAAGATATCAAAGGGGTGGCTTCAGGACTACTCTGTGAATGACCTTGAGTGGCCCAGACAGAGCCAAGACTTGAATCCAATTGAAAATCTCTGGAGAGATCTGAAAATGTCTGTACACTGACGCTTCCCATGCAACCTAATGGAGCTTGAGAGGTGCTGCAAAGAGGATTGGGTGAAACTGCCCAAAGATAGGTGTGCCAAGCTTGTGGCATCATATTCAAAAAGACTTGAGGCTGTAATTGCTGCCAAAGGTGCATCAAGAAAGTATTGAGCAAAGGCTGTGAATACTTATTGTACATGTGATTTCTTTTTTATTTTTAATAAATTTGCAAAAATCTAAAAAAAAAAAACTTTTCATGTTGTCATGGGGTGTTGTGTGTAGAATTTTGAGGGAAAAAAATGAATTTAATCCATTTTGGAATAAGGCTGTAACATAACAAATATGGACAAAGTGAAGCACTGCGACTACTTTCTGGATACACTGTAAATACTGTCATGTATGCCCCTTCGGGGCGGAAGGACAGATCCAAGTGCAGGGTTGTGTTTAAACATTTATCCCCTCTGTCCAAGAACTTTTTCAGAACCGTTGTAGGAGCAGGGCACTGAATATTGTCAAGGACCGTTCTCACCCTCTGCATAAACACTTTGAACTTCTTCCATCTGGTAAACGATTCCGGAGCATCAGAGGCAGAACCACCAGACTGATCAACAGCTTCTTCCCACAAGCTGTCAGGATGCTGAACAGCTGACCCGGAATCTCACATACACACTACTGCACCTATGGACATTTTGTATATTATAGTTAGTTATTCTTTTTCCCCAAGTATGTCTCAGGGATGTGTGAATGGATGGGGGGGGTGGGGGGGGGGGGGTGGGGGGGTGGAGCTATGTGGGAGTGTGTCTTAATCATGCTGCTTCTTATATGGATGCCGAGAGAAACGCAATTTCATCTTGCCTGCACTACAGTTGTATGTACAGCAATATGACAATAAAGTTTGATTTGATTTGATTTGATTTTGATTTTGATTTATTAACAAAAAACAACATAAATGTCCAGAAGTGCCCATAAAACAAAAATGCAACAAGAATGACTTACAGATTGAGCCTCTGAGCAGGGAGTGCTTCAGAGGCTGGAACCAGTAGGGTGCTGAAACGACAATCCAATTTAACCGCACTGACCCAGAGGAAAGCCAGTGCTTAAATATACAACAGTTAATGAGCTGCAGGTGTGAATAACAGGTGAGCAGAGACCTAATTACCAAGCTGCCACAGTTGAGCAGGCAGTGGCAGCTGAAGGGGAAAGTCTGGTGAGAGAGTGGGGTTGGACTCTGTCACACCCCAAACAAGTATACAAAAGCTAACCACAAAATAATGACAACAGACAATAAAACGTAAAAATAAAGTGAGGATCTAAGCTCAGAGAAAACCTGAGCTCAGATACATGACAGAACCCCACCATTAAGGGGTGGATGCCAGACACCCCAGGTAACACCCAAAAGAGCACCCCCCCCCACCCAAGAGAGAAAGAAGTACATCAAAAAAACACCCCAGGAGGGAGGTGGGGGGAACAGGCTAGGAGAGAAAACCCCCCCCACACCTGACGAAGACCCACACCTGTGCTAAACCAGGGCCCTGGGCCCCCCGCACCAAAACCCCCAAACAGTTCAGGTGGCCGATCGAAGGCCCAGGCCAACCGGACTGCCAGGTGGAATGAGTCAGGTGAACTCATGCACCACCCTACCCGGCAGCTCAGTCTCTCTGGCGGCCGGCCCAAGTGCTTCAGCCACCAAACCCGAAGAGGCAGCCTGGGAGGCGGCTCCTCCACAGGGAGACCCAAAACTGGGGAGGAGAGCTGAGGAGGGGGAGCCCCAACGTTGTCAGGCAGAGCAAGGAGGGGGGACCCGACGGCGTCAGGCAAAGGGAGAAGGGGAACCACAACGGCGTCTGGCTGAAGAAGAGGGGGGACCACAATGCCCTTAGTGGTCTTGGACTGGGAAAAGGTTGCACCCGCGGTGGCTCCGGACTCGAGCTCAGCAGCACCTGCGGTGGCTCCGGGCTGGAGCTCAGCAGCATCCGTGGTGGCTCCGGGCTGGAGCACTGCAGCACCCTTGGTGGACCTGGGCTGGGCCAACGTTGCACACTTGGTGGACCCCAGCTGGGCCATGGCTGCACCCTCGGTGGACTCCGGCTGGGCCAACGCTGCACCCTCGGTGGGCTCTGGGCTGAGGCAAGGCACCCATGGCGGACCCAAACTGGAGCGCAGCACCCACGTCGGCTCCAAGCTGGGGTGCAGTACCCACAATGGTCCCCGGGTGGGACGGAGCACCCATGGAGACCTGGACTGAGGTGGGACTCAGGCAGAGGAGGGGCTGCACCCACGGTGGACCTGGCCTTGTTCAAAGCAACACCCACGGTGACCTCCACAGCGGGGGAAGCTGGACCTTCAGCAACCTCAGGTGGCGAACTTGGATCTTCAGAGGCCTCTGGTTGTGCTGGATCATCTCCGGTGACTCTGGCGGAAGGCTCAGAGAAACACACAGAAAGAGAATCAGGGTCACCGGCAGTGGCACAGCCCGGCAAGGTGAGCTCAGGTGCAACGGGTGGCTGCACCCGACTCCCCTCATCAGGAGCCAGGCAAGATTTCTCCAAGGCAGAAAAGAGAAAAACAAAAGAGATCACTTGCCTGAGCTCGAGCTCCACTGCCATCCAGGACTCTGTCAATCCGGTGAATAACGACATCTCGGGTCCAGTCTGTTGGAGGTCCAGCTCCTGTGCTGACTCTGCTGCGGTGGCCTCCGCAGCAGGCATGATGGTGGTTGCAGTCTCAGGACACCCAGGCAAAGAAAACCAAGCAGGAGGCTCGTCAACTGGGGGTCGGCTCTGTGCTGGCACTGGAAAAGGAGCTTCCAGGGCCACAAGCTCATCCATCATCTGGCGGCTCAGTTCTGGGACCGGCAGGCACTCAGAAACAGATGGAAGGGACACGGAGAGGACAGGTCAGGAGTTGTCAGCTATAGCAGGTAGGGAGAGCTCAAGAGATTGCAAACCCTGAGCCTCCCTATCAGGAATCAGGCAAGGCACATTATCAAGATATAAAGAGGGAGTAAATGCCACTTGCATGTCATCCTGGTGTTTCATGTATTCTGCTGCAGCCGGTGAACAGTCATCCCTCCCCGTGTCCATGGAGAGCTTGGGCCCCTCTGAGGATTGTAGAAGGACCGCCTCAGCTGACACGGAGGTGGGCATTGCCGGGGGAAGCCTGGAGGACCTCTCAACAGTGGGAGAAATCGTCGAGTTGATGGAAATTGCAGCAACAGCGGAGGGAGATGAAGCTGGCAGAACAGCGGAGAAAAAAGAGCACGAGAGAGGCCCTGCTGTGGGAAGAGTCAGACTCGACAAGCGGGGAGTGGCTGTCGAAGAGGAGGAAGGCCTCCTCCAACGGTTTGCTTCGGGATGACATTGCTACCGAGGGACAGATGGAAGAGGTGGAGGCATAGGCGGCAGTGGAGGCAGACAGAGGTCGAGCAATCGGGGATGGAAGCGCACACTGGGTCTGACCTCCAGCAAATTCGCCACTCCACCCCAACAATCCATCTCGTCCTCCCAGGATCTGCAGCTTCGAGCGTTGGCTGCCATGTCCTCAACCATGGCCCCATACCTCAGCTTGTCCCAACTCCACCTTCTCCTCCTTCCTGCTGAATCCATCTCAGGCTCCCACAGGCAGGTGAGTGAAAAGAAAAAAGGGAAAATGGGCACAAACACACCCGTGGATCTTTTCTGGCGGTTAAATTCTGCCATGTATGCCCCTTCGGGGCGGAAGGACAGATCCAAGTGCAGGGTTGTGTTTAAACATTTATTAACAAAAAAACAACATAAATGTCCAGAAGTGCCCATAAAACAAAAATGCAACAAGAATGACTTACAGATTGAGCCTCTGAGCAGAGAGTGCTTCAGAGGCTGGAACCAGTAGGGTGCTGAAACGACAATCCAATTTAACCGCGCTGACCCAGAGGAAAGCCAGTGCTTGAATAAACAACAGTTAATGAGCAGCAGGTGTGAATAACAGGTGAGCAGAGACCTAATTAGCTGGTACAGCTGGTGCAGACCGGGACATATCACGGTTAAACAACAACACTGCAACAAAGACATTGAGTTGCTAGCTGTTAGCATGCGGCCTACCTACCTCCCGAGGGAATACTCACACGTGATCTGCATTGTTATTTATGCAAATCCGACGGCGAACGCTGGGACAGCGCATGACGTCATCCACTCAGTAATTGGCAGGATGCTGACAGAACACCCAGATGCTCTTCTACTCATCTCAGGTGATTTCAACTATATTTCACTGTCCCCTATTCTACCCACGTTCACCCAGTATGTCACATGCCACACTAGAGACAATAAAACACTGGACTTATTCATTGCAAATACTAAGGAGGCGTACACCTCATCACCACTCCCCCCATTCGGGAGATCGGATCACAACTTGGTTCATCTCCTGCCGGTGTACAAACTCCTAGTACACAGACAACCCCCGGTCATGCGCACAGTGAAGTTATGGTCTGAGGAAGCAATGGATGCTCTAAAGGACTGTTTTGAAACCACTGCCTGGGAGCAGCTCTGCGATCCACATGGTGAGGACATCGATGGCCTTACTCACACCATCACGGACTACATCAGCTTCTGTGTGGACAACACCGTACCCACCAAGACCATACGGTGTTGCTCGAACAACAAACCCTGGATCAACCCTGAGATAAAAACACTTCTGAGAGAGAAGAAGAGGATCTTCAGGTCAGGGAACAGGGAGATGCTGAAGTTCGTACAGAGGGAGCTGAGGAGGAAGATCAGAGAAGGCAAGAACAGCTTCAGGAAGAAGATGAAGGACAAGCTGCAACAGAGCGACATCGGCGGGTTCTGGAGAAACCTTAAAACCATCTCTGGGCTCCAGAATACCTCCTCCCAGGCCACGGGGGGCAGGGAGTGGGCGAACAATCTGAACCTGTTTTTTAATAGGTTTGACCAACCGCCCTCCCCCCCGACTGCACAACAACCACTGCTGCCTCTAAAGTCATTGAGATCTGCTGTCCACACCCCACTCCACCAACACCCCCCCCCCACTCCCAGCACACAGCCCCCCAACCTGACCCTCACTAAGCCCAAGGTGAGGACGGAGCTGAGGAAGATCAAGGCAAGGAAGGCCTCGGGACCGGACGGCATCAGCGCGAAGCTCCTCAAGTCCTGTGCAGACCCGCTGTGTGGGATTGTGGAGCACATCTTCAACCTGAGCCTGAAGCTGGGGAGGGTACCACAGTTGTGGAAAACATCTTGTGTGGTACCTGTACCAAAGACTTCCCACCCCAAAGACCTGAACAGCTACAGACCAGTGACCCTGACGTCTCACATGATGAAGACCCTGGAGAGACTGCTCCTTGCTCACCTCCGCCCCCCTGGTGGGACCAGTGATGGATCTACTCCAGTTCATCTACCAGCATGGCAATGGGGTGGAAGATGCAGTGATCTTCCTCCTTCACCGTTCTCTGTCCCACCTGGAGAAGCCCGGGAATGCGGTGAGGATCATGTTCTTTGACTTCTCCAGTGTTTTCAACACCATCCAACTGATGATCCTGAAGGACAAGCTGCTGTGTGCAGGGGTGGACCAGCACCTGTCATCATGGATCCTGGACTACCTCACTAACTGGCCACAGTTTGTGAGAACCCGGGATTGTGTGTCCGACACGATCATCGGTAGCACGGGGGCCCCCCAGGGAAAGGTTTTGGCTCCCTTCCTGTTCACCCTTTATACTGCGGACTTCTCACACAGCACAACACACTGCCATCTACAGAAGTTCTCTGACGACTCTGCGATCGTTGGCCTCATCTCCAACGGAGATGAAGCTGAGTACAGAGGACTTATCCAGGACTTCGTGGACTGGTGCCATCGGAACTGCCTCCAGATCAACGCGAGGAAAACTAAGGAGCTGGTGGTGGACTGCCACAGGCAAGGACAACCGCTCACAGCACCAGTAAACATACAGGGAACAGACATTGAGATGGTGACATCCTACAAGTACCTGGGTGTTCATCTGAACAATAAACTAGACTGGTCACACAATACCGACACACTCTACAAGAAGGGACAGCGCAGGCTGTTCCTAATGAGGAAACTCAGGTCTTTTGGTGTACAAGGGGCGCTGCTGAAGACATTCTACGACACAGTGGTGTCACTTTTGGAGTGGTCTGCTGGGGCAGTGGCATTACAGCAGCCGATAGGAAGAGACTGAACAAACTGATCAAGAAAGCTAGCTCTGTCCTGGGGAAACGCTTTGACCCAGTGGAGGAGATAGGAGAGAGAAGGATGGTGGCTAAACTGTCATCTCTGCTGGAGTCCGAGTCCCACCGTATGCAGGACATACTGAACGCACTGAGGAGCTCATTTAGCAGTAGACTACATCTTCCTAGGTGCGCAACCGAGAGGTTTCGCAGGTCCTTCCCACCTATGGCTGTCAGACTGTATAACCTAAGCAGGGCTGCTCGCAGAGATAGCAAAAAAACGTGACGACCTAATAATATTGAATGCAAAAGACGCAATAGACTTACACAAATGGTCCCCTCCAGTATACAACTAGGACAATATCAGTCGCTACGGAGGGTGACTATATGTATGGGTACATATTCATACTATGTAGGATAACTAAGTAGACGGTTATGCTGTTTATTCCATCTAGCTACAATGCTCCGCACTGTGTATATATATTTATATATTTATGTGTACATATGTATACTGCTCAAAAAAATAAAGGGAGCACTTTGAAAACACATCAGATATTAATGGGAAAAATAAGCTGGATATCGAAATTGTGACAGGCTAGTCCAGTTTACTCAGATTAAAGGAACACTTTTTAATCTGAGTCCACATGCTGTTTTGGCTTCAGTCTCCTCCCATATCTGCTGTAACTGGGGTTTACCGCCTCCGTGGGGCTGCTGTGCCGGTGGGAGGCTGCTGGGACTGTGTCCAACTGCGGGTGAGCCGTGGGGGGGGGGGGTGTGTTTCACTCTCTCCGTGTGGCTGCTCTGATGAATCGTTCCCCTGGGGAGGTCTACGTGGGGGTCTTCCATGCCGAGGGGCCCCTGCCAACAGCACTTGCTCATCCGCCACTACAAAGGCAGGTTTGAGTCTGTCTATGCCAATTATCTCCCTTCTACCCCCCAAGTCTAGCACAAAATGCTTATCCCCTGTTTCCAACACTCTGAACGGTCCATCACAGGGTGGGCGCAATGGAGGGCGGTGGGCGTCGTGTCTGATGAACACGAACTCCGTGTTCTTCAAAGTTTTAGGCACGAAGGCACGCGGAAAACTGTGGTGTGCAGGGCCCGGCAGCGTGCCTGTGTTTGCGCTACGCTGCAAAAGCTGAGACGGGGAGCTGTCCGGCGTGGGATTGTCCGGTAGAAATTCCCCGGGCAGCCGTAGGGGCTGCGCAGAAATGAACTCTGCCAGGGAAGCTTCCAGATCCTCTTTTGGCTTGGAGCGCAACCCCAATAAAACCCACGGCAACCTGTCTACCCAGTTTGCATCCGTCAGTGAAGCCCTGAGTGCTGCTTTCAGTGATCTATGAAAACGCTCGCATAAACCATTGGCCTGTGGGTTGTACGCGGTTGTGCGATGAATTGCAGCACCCAGGCTGCGGGCCATCACGGACCAGTGGCCGGAAACAAATTGTGGGCCCCTGTTGGACGTAATGTCCGACGGGACTCCAAAACGCGCCACCCATGTTGTTAAAAAAGCGCGTGCTACATCTGCGGACATGGTTGCCGCCAGCGGGACTGCTTCTGGCCAGCATGTGGTGCGGTCCACCACTGTCAGGAGGTGCGTGAACCCTGTGATGGCGGGAGGGGGCCCACGAGGTCCACGTGCACATGATCGAACCTCTTAGCCGGTACCGGAAATGGCTCCAAGGGAGCCTTCGTGTGCCTGTGTACCTTGGCTCGTTGGCACGCCACACAGGCTGCAGCCCACTCTTTTACTTGTTTGCGTAGGCTCGGCCACACGAACTTCTCTCCCACCATTTTGACAGACGCGCGCACTCCTGGGTGCGCCAGAGTGTGAACCGACTCAAACACGCGGCGGCGCCACGCGACCAGGACTACTGGACGTGGGCGTCCCGTGGAGACGTCACAGATTGGGGGGGGGGCATACCGTCTTGCAGCACCCTGCTCTCCAGCCTTAACCCTGTTGGTCCAGACTGGAGCGCGCGCACGTCTGCATCGCTAATCTGCTCCGCGGCCATGGCTGCGTAATCTATCCCCACATAGACTGGGGCCACCACGGCGCATGAGAGGCAGTCCGCCACCACATTCAGTTTACCCGACACATGCTGAATATCAGTAGTAAACTCTGAGATCGTGGCCAGCTATCTCTGCTGCCGGCCCGACCACGGTTCTGAAACCTTGGCCATCGCGAACGTTAGTGGCTTGTGGTCTACGAACGCGGTGTTTGACGTTGACAGCTGTGTCTGACACTCACTCGCGTCAGACTGCTTTTTTCTCCGTTTTTGTTTGTTTTTATTGATTGTTTTTATTGATTTTATTGATTTATTTATTTTTTATCCCGTTTTGCTGTTATCAGTTTTTATTTACTGTTATCTTGGTATTGGTCTCGCCTAAAAGTCCGTCTTGACGCACGAGTAGCGGTTTTTGGCTAGCTGCGGGCTACCCATCTCAGTGCCTGGAATGCCATGGCTCCTTCTCCGTCATGTTCCCACTGTTCATCGCTCCTCGATAAGGTCTCTGAGCTGGAAACGAGGCTCTCCAATCTTTACAAGATTCGGGAGGCCGAAGACCTTATCGACACCATCATTCTCGGGCGATCATCGGCCCCGGCCACTGCCTCGCAGCTGGCAGAAACTGCTACTTATTTGGGTAAGCTCAGCGCGTGTCCACCTACCTCCACACCTGCTCCAGCCTCCGCAGCCTCCGCAGATGTCCATGACCTCAGCAACAATCACTGGTTTCGTCTTGGGGCTAAACCAAAAGCTTCGCTTGGTCCCTCTCATCCTCCATCTGCGCCCTGGACCTTGGTTCGACCAGCTAATGGCCATCGTCGATCGACCGGAACGGGCCGCGCCTCTTCTCTTCCAGTGTCCTTGGAAAACAGATTTGATATCCTTTCCCTGGAGGACTTTCCCCACCTGGACGCTGGCCATCCGCCCGTGGACACTCTCATCTTCCCTCCCCTCCTTCAGTGGCGGCTCATGTCCACAAACCCCGGATAAAGACCACCCAGGGTGTGTCAAACTACACACCTGCTCCAGACAGAAGAAAAGAGCGCATCTCCCCACCTTCGCAACAACAACATCATCCTCTTCAGAATCTCTCTCCACATCAGAATCCACCGACAACCTCCCCCCCCCCCCCCCCCCCAGACGACGCTGGTAATTGGTGACTTGATCGTGAGGAACGTCAGAAGCAGGTACAGTACTGTCTTACTCGATTTTTTCCCGGGGCTAGAGTCTCTGATATTGAGGCTCTTATCCCTGACCTGCTGAATGAATTCCCTCACGTTCAAACTGTCGTTGTGCATGTGGGATGCAATAACATCCCAGATGAAGCATCTGAGATTTTAAAAAGTGACTTCAGGAGCCTTTTGTACACTCTCATGAACTGTGGCAGATGTGCGCTCATTTCTGGGCCTTTGGCACCTTTCAGACGAGGCTGTAATCGTTTTAGCAGAACTCTCAGCCTTAATTCTTGGCTGTGTTTTAGTTGTCCTACTTTTAACATTGGTTTTGTTGACAATTTTAACTTATTTTTGAACCGCCCATCACTCATGAGGCCTGATGGCATCCACCCAAATAGACTCGGTGCACGTGTTTTAACAGACAATCTTCTCTATTTTATTCGCTGTTTTCTGGTACAGTGACTGAAATTTGGTGTGTTTACTCACTCTGAAGTTTCTGGGTTTGCCAATCTGCCCTCTTTTGGTCCTGTTCCCACATATTGTATCGATCCCGTTAACTCGGATGGTCTTTACTGTTTGGATCAGCCTTTGATTTATAATCCTTCAGAGATTGGGTCTGTCTCCCGTTGCCCTAAATATTGTAACCCAGGACTATTACAACACAACCTGAAAAACACTCGCACTCCTGCAGCTCCTCCTCATCCACCACCCTTCAACTTTGCCCCTCTCTCCTCCCTTAGAGAACCTTTTTTCTGCTCCCTTTAAAGTTAATAAAAAAGTTAAAAAAAAAATAGAATGCATAAACTTCCCAGATTGATTAAACAAAATGTTGGGAAAATTCTAATCCAGCCTCAAGTCTCTAAAATTAATAAAATTAATAATTTCGCCTCTCTTCCCCCCCAAAGTTTAAAAATTATATGTGGCTTATTAAACATTAGGTCTCTATCCTCTAAGTCGCTTCTGGTCCATGATCTATTAATCGATCACCAGATCGATCTACTATCCCTCACAGAGACCTGGCTTGGGCTTGATGATTATGTTGGTCTGAAAGAATCAACTCCCTCTGGGTATTTAAACTGTCATAACCCCAGAGGTTCTGGTCGTGGTGGTGGAGTGGCGGCAATTTTCCATCCTAAATTGCTGGTTAATGTTAAGCAGAAATTATGTTTTAATTCCTTTGAAGGTTTGGTCCTCAGTGTGGGGCCTGTTGGCAATCTTGGCTTGATCCCAATTCTCTTTGCCATAGTTTATCGTCCTCCCACGACCTATTCAGAGTTTCTATTGTAATTTGCCGAATTTTTAGCTGATTTGGTGCTGAAAGCCGATAGAATAATTATTGTAGAGGACTATAATACACATGTTGATGTTGAGAGTGACTGTCTTAATAAGGCTTTCAATTCAATTTTAGACTCATTGGGGTTTTCCCCAAAAAGTAAAAAATTCTACCCATTATTTCCACCATACATTGGACCTTGTTTTGACATATGGTATAGATATCGAAAATCTGGCTGTGTCTCCTCAAAATCCTGTACTGTCTGACCATTTTCTGTTAGTTTCTGATTTCATTATCTCTGATCACTTATTTCCTAAAGAAAAATACTACTACAGCAGATGTCTTTCTGATGACGTTGTTGCTAAATTTTTGCAGATTGTCTCCTCTATGCCATGGGTCAACACAACAGAAACACCTGAAATAAGTGATGGAGAGTCTGCTCCATTCGTGATTGATAGCATGGTTGATGGTGTTACTGCCTCTCTGCATCGGACTCTAGATTTGGTAGCCCCTTTAAAAAAGAAAAAGTCTAACCAGAGATTTCTTACTCCTTGGTTTAACTCAGAAACTCGTGGCTTGAAACAGAAGGCTCGCCAATTAGAAAGAAAATGGCGTTCAACTAATTCAGATGAATTCTACTTGGCGTGGAGAAATCATCTCTTAATCTACAAAAAATCTCTTAGAAAAGCTAGATCAAGCTATTATTCTGCATTAATAGAAGCAAACGAGAATAACCCCAGGTTTCTCTTCAACACTGTAGCCAGGCTTACAAAGAGCCGTGACTCGGTCAATCCTCGCATCCCCCCTGAGCTTTCTAGTCAGGACTTTCTGCACTATTTTAATCTTAAAATTTTATCTATTAGAGATGAAATTAGTCAGATTCTTCCTACCGTAAACTCTAGTACATTAACTACTGCAGCTCCCTCAATTGATATCTGCTTGGATAGATTTACTCCAATCGACCTCTTGGAGTTGGATAGGGTAGTTTCCTCTTCTAAGCCTTCATCTTGCCTTCTGGACCCTATTCCTTCCAGGTTATTTAAAATTATTTTCCCAATTATTAGTAGCCGTATTCTTCTTATCATTAATTCTTCTTTAACTCTGGGCTATGTTCCACTGGCTTTTAAAACTGCTGTAATTAAACCTTTACTTAAAAAACCGACGCTCGATCCTGGAGTTTTGGCCAATTATCGACCAATCTCCAATTTGCCTTTCATTTCAAAAATCTTGGAAAGAGTTGTTGCTGTGCAATTATCTGACCATTTGCAAGGAGTTGGCTTGTTTGAGGTGTTTCAATCTGGGTTCAGAGCTCATCACAGCACTGAAACTGCCTTACTGAAGGTCTCTAATGACCTCCTGACTGCAGCTGATAATGGACTTGTCTCTGTTCTTGTTCTTTTAGATCTCAGTGCAGCCTTTGACACTATCGATCATGCCATTCTACTTGATAGATTGGAACACTTTGCTGGACTCAGTGGAATTCCGTTGCAGTGGTTTAGATCTTATTTGTCTGATAGATTTCAGTTTGTCCATGTCAATGATGGATTTTCTTCCAGCTCTAAGCTCACGCACGGAGTTCCACAGGGATCTGTGTTGGGCCCTACTCTTTTTAGTCTATATATGCTCCCGCTGGGCAATATCATCAGAAAGCACTGTATACATTTTCATTGTTACGCTGATGACACACAACTATATTTGTCAATGAAGCCCGATGATTGTGATCAGTTGGCCAAGCTAGATGCCTGTCTTAAGGACATCAAAGCTTGGATGACTTGTAATTTTTTACTATTGAACTCTGATAAGACTGAAGTCATTGTTGTTGGCCCAAAACATCTTAGAAATTCCTTTTCAGATTATGCCCTTAATTTAGATGCTGCCACTCTCACTCTGAACAGTTGTGTGAGGAACCTTGGAGTGATTTTTGACCAGGATTTGTCCTTTAATTCACATATTAAAACTGTTTCTAGGACCGCCTTATATCATCTGCGCAATATTGCTAAGATCAGGAGCATCTTGTCTCTGGGTGATGCTGAGAAACTGATTCACGCCTTTGTCAGTTTGCGATTAGATTATTGTAATTCACTATTATCTGGTTGTCCTAGAGTATCTTTAAAAAGTCTTCAGTTGATTCAAAATGCTGCTGCTAGAGTTTTAACTGGTTCTAGAAAAAGAGATCATATTTCCCCGGTTCTGTCCTCCCTCCATTGGCTACCCATTGAATTCAGAATCAAGTTTAAAATCCTTCTTCTTACTTTCAGAGCTCTTAACAAATCTGGCCCCCCAGTATATAAAAGATCTGATATTACCTTACCATCCTAACAGAGCATTACGCTCCCAAAATGCTGGCTTACTTGTGGTGCCCAGAATCTCCAAAAGTACAGTGGGAGGCAGAGCCTTCTGCTACCAAGCCCCTTCTCTCTGGAACCAGTTACCACTCTGGGTCCGGGAATCAGACTCGGTCTCTGTCTTTAAGAATAGGGTAAAATCCTTCCTTTTTAATATAGCCTTTGTTTAAGGAGGGTATTTGTGTCTTTTAACCCCACTCTTGTTCTATTGTTATCTGATCCATACTGCTGGTTGACCTCCAATATTGTACTTGGCATCTTACTGCTATGTTCTTTATGTCTGTCCTTCCATCCTCCCTATCCCCTCATCCCCAGCCAGTTGCAGCAGACGACTGCCCTCCCTGAGCCTGGTTATGCTAGAGGTTTCTTCCTTCCAAATGGGAGTTTTTCCTCTCCACTGTCGCCTAGTGCTTGCTCATAGGGGATCGTCTGATTGCTGGGTTTTTCTGACTGTGTGATTTTTTTTTTATCTGCACTGTGGCGCCACGAGACGGCTTTTGTTGTGATGTGGCGCATTATAAATAAAGCTGAATTGAATTGAATTGAATTGAAGCTGTGCCCTTCCAGCCAGAACTGGAAGTGGCGTATGGCCAGATGGAGAGCCAGCAACTCTCTGTCGAACACGCTGTATTTACGTTCGCTGTCGTGCAAAGTTCTGCTGAAAAATGCGAGCATCTGCCAAGCCCCGGCGATGCGCTGCTCCACAACCGCCCCTATTGCCACGTCTGAAGCGTTGGTAGTGAGCGCTATCCGGGCAGTCGAGTCCGGATGTGCCAGCAGTGCGGCGTTTGCCAGGTTTGCTTTAACTTCCGAGAACGCCCGCTCTCGCTCCGGGGTCCATTCGACTCCATCCGCAGGTTTCTGTCTCTTGAGCGCGGCGTACAATGGTTGCATGAGCCGTGCCGCACGGGGAAGGGAACGGTTATAAAAATTCACCATCCCCAAAAATTCCTGCAGCGCCCTGACCGTCTGAGGCCGGGGAAAATCTGCCACGGTGCGCACTTTGTCGGGCAATGGGATCGCTCCTTCCGGAGAGACGCGGTGCCCCAAAAAATCAATCTCCGTCACGCTGAACTGGCATTTCGCCGGGTTGATTATCAACCCGTGCTCCTCCAACCTCCGGAAAACCGTCCTGAGGTGGGTTTCATGTTCGTCTTCGGACGTACTGGCTACCAGGATATCGTCCAGGTAGACGAACACGAACGGGAGGTCACGCAGCACTGCATCCATCATGCGCTGGAACGTCTGTGCTGTGCCTTTTAACCCAAATGGCATGCGCAGGAACTCAAATAAACCGAACAGAGTTATTACCGCTGTTTTGGGTACGTCCTCCGCGTGCACTGGGACCTGGTGGTAACCGCGGACCAGGTCTATTTTAGAAAAAACGCGCGCTCCGGCGAGGTGAACGGAAAAATCCTGTATGTGGGGAATTGGGTAGTGGTCGTGTGCTGTGGCGTTGTTCAACCTGCAGAAATCACCACACGGTCGCCATGATCCCTCAGCCTTAGGAACCATGTGTAGCGGGGATGCCCATGGGCTGTCCGAACGCCTGATGATGCCCTAACCTGCATGTTGATACTACCTGGATGTGGAGGTAGTGGAGTACTACAAATACCTGTGTGTCATGATCAGCAATGGACTGGACTGGAAATCTAACACTGATGCTGTGTACAAAAAGGAGATGAGCAGACTCTACTTTCTGAGGAAGCTAAGATCCTTCAACGTGTGCAACAGGATGCTGGAACTTTTCTACCAGGCCGTTGTCGCCAGCGTCATCTTCTTTGCTGCTGTCTGTTGGGGTAGCAGTATCAGAGCCAGCGACACCAACAAACCTGACAAGATTATCAAGAGGGCTGGCTCTGTGATTGGTCTCAGGCTGGCGGCCATTGAGACTGTGGTGGAGAGGAGGACACTGAACAAACTGCGATCCATCATAGACAATCCTGATCACCCCCTCCACCACACACTAGACAGGCAGCGGAGTACTTTCTCTAGCAGACTGCTACAGCTTTGCTACTGAACAGTCAAGTGCAGGAAATCTTTCCTGCTACCTGCTATTTCACTGTACAATATGTTGTGTCCATAATGTTGGGAATGATGAGTGAGATTTGCATCGGTTAACAGGGTTTATTCAGGATATAACACAAACTATATACAAGGCTTACGGCACTCTCCTGCTGGCCAGGTGGCTTCACGACAAAAGAGGCGCCCACTCTTTTATACCCTGGGCAGCGTCACCACCGGAAACCCGTAGTAGCCACCCCGGTCTGTCTCATGACCAACTCGGCTGCCATCTTACTAATACCAGCCGAAATACAGACATAACACAATAACTCACTCCAATGTTGAATTCTGGTCATAACTATGCTGCCATACTGCACCTTGCAGTCTAATTTGTACTTCACATTGCACCCTGTGCCTGATAGTCCTGCATTGTACAGCGAGAACGATTCATGTATCTATGCGGGTCATCATCTACTCAACCACGATGTATATACAGTAAGTTATTTAGGCAGTTTTACATTCCATGGGTAATCCCTTTTTCCTTTATGCTGTGTGTGTTTCTGTCATTTTGGTTGTCGACTGTCATGCTGCTGTTACACTGTAATTTCCCAGTTTAGGATCAATAAAGTACAGCTATCAACGGAGAGTTAGCAATTCCACCCCACATAACAGTCTTCTGATTAAATTTGATATTCTAACATTTAACAATGCAGGACAAAACTGATTTATGTAATGTAGGTCTAGAGAAAGCATTAAAGTCATGAAGTTATTTTGAGAAGTGATGGCCTATTTAAATGGCAAAATTAAAACAAACAAACCAAGAATCAAAAAAAGAAAATTAATTTGTAGTTTTAAACTTTTAGGGTGTTTTTTTTACTTACTTTTTGTCTCTCCCACAACATTATTCTTCTCTCCTACAGCATCCATTACAATTACATGCAAATGACCAATTATGAAAATTAGGTGATGACGTCATTTAGCAATTTCTAGCGACTTTTAGGACAGCCAATAGCTACTTTACTTACTGAGGAGTTGGCAACACTGAACGTACTTCCGCATTCCAGTCTACCCACATTTCTGGTTCCACTTCAATTACATTTTCCCATTCCCTGGTGCTTTCTTGTCAACAATTCAATTTTTATCACTTTCACTTATTATTGTACATACTGGTAATGGTGTGCGAGCAGATCGTTTTTTCTTTATAAAGTTTGTGTTTCACATTTTGATCATTTTTGTAACCATACGGAACCGTTTAATAGTTCCCCAGTTAGCTTAGCGGCTAGCAGCTATCATATTTGTTTATGTCTGTGCCATTCCAGATACGACTGCATGGGCTGTAATAGAGCTGCTCCGTATGGCTCCGTATGGCTAAAAAATGGACCAAAATGTGAAACACAGATGTTATAAAGAAAAAAACAATCTGCTCACACACCATTTCCAGTACGTACAATGATAAGTGAAAGTGATAAAATTGATTTATTGATGAGAAATCACCAGGGAATGGGCAAATATAACGGAAGTGGAACCGGAAATGTGGGTAGACTGGAATGCGGAAGTATGTTACCCTACACTGTGCAAGAGGTCCATTGGGCTGGATTTGGATAACCTGACTGTGCACATCATCATATCCCCAAGTAAGTCGACTTTCCACTGTTTGCCTTCACTGTCATCGCCACTCCTTTCCCCCCACTCACAGGCCTGGCCAGCCTGCCACGGTCTTCCCCTGGACCAAACCACACCAGCTCCCCGCTCCATTGGATTCACCCCAGCATCCAGCTTCTCTGTGTCAGAATATTATCACTAAACCCACGCAGCAATTTCCAGAGAAGCCTGTAAGCATAAATTACCCATTTAATCTCCTTAATACTATCTGCCCATTTACAAATGCTTACCTTTGTGTCTGCTCTCTCCCTGCAGGGTTGTCAGACCTTCATCGCACTATTATTGCACCATTATTGTCAATAAAATCACTGTTAAAATTTACACAAATGCTCTCATCCATGTCTGCTTCTGGGTCTGGGTTTATAAACTTTGTCAACTTCAGGTGAGCTGGTTTTCTCCCACAATCCAAAGACATGCATGTTAGGTTAACTGGTGATTATAAATGGTCCCTAGGTATCTGTCTCTGACAGGCCCTTAGAATAGAGGGTCAGTACTAGTGAAGCAGTTTGAGTGGTCTTTCAGACTAGAAAAGCACTATATAAGTACAGGTCCTTATCCTTGCAGTCAGTTTTAGAGAAGTAACAAATGTTTTTATTGTGCTACAAGTTTTTGTCTTGTGCTACGTGACCGTGAACCTCTGTAGCACCAGTGCTATGAGCAAAAAAAGTTAACATACAGCCCTGCCTTTATCCCACTTCTGTGATAACAAAATAAACTGGGACTTGCCCATAAATGCGCTCTGCATCTCAGGCTAGAGACACATCAAGCCAACATCTCTGACAAAACCCAATAAATGACATCCTGCTGCGTTCCATCCATCCATCCATCTTCTTCTGCTTAATCCTTTTCGGGTTGCGGGGGGGGGGGGGCTGCTGCGTTCCCTTCTGTTGAATTTGTCAACGTAAAAAAGTTGCACTTGGACATACCGCGAGGATTACACCGACTGCAGACATACTTGTATGTTCTGCTCCTGTGTCAGAGAAAATAATTCTCCACATCAGCAGGTGGCACTTGTATTTATTCATCACGCAGTAGGGAAACTGTAAGACCTGTGACAGCTAATACAAGTAAAGGGTTAGCATAATTTTCAGTGATTACAGAGCTGGAATCTCTTGAATTAAACCGATCAGCTGATCTGTGGCTTCTTCATTCCAGGTAGCGATGAGTGTTTCGTAGTCAGCTGAGTTGGTTTTCGCTCACCATACTGCATCTGTTTCTCTTCTCGTTCGCTCATTCACTATTTTAACAACCAGTCTGTGCCCTCTCTGCCACTGACAACGCAGACGCGCTAAAAAACTTCAACAAAGTTTGTTTTGTTCCGACAGTGCAGCCAGCACACACCAAGCAGATGAGGCTCACCAGTGGCTCGAACTTGCCAGATGGACGATCATCAGCTTGGTGTGTCTGTAGCCTTAGACCAGGGGTGTCCAACCATGTGCCATGGAGAGCCAAGACCCTGCAGGTTTTACCTCCAACCAGTGTCTTCAACAGCAGATTTCTGTGAACTTCTTCCCACTGATTGCTGATAAGTGAAAACACCTGCTGAAGAGACTGGGTAGAAGAGAAAACCTGCAGGGTCTTGGCTCTCCATGGCACCTGGTTGGACACCCCTGCCTTAGACAATAGGCTGCATGTTAGATATAGCCCTCTGTGTCTGTCTCACACTGAGAGAAAAATTATGCATTCAAATATAGTCTGTAGGAGTCAAGAATTGAGGAGACTGGATGATTTTCCAGTATCTGCTTTAATTCTCATTCATCCTACGTCCTCTCTCGATCGAAGTGAAAAGAGACAGGACGCAGTCACACACATACATTTATACACTTATCTTGAACAATACCTCACACACAAGTCACAATACATCACACAAAAGTCACACGACCCAGTTACATCCTTTCATCTGTTATAGAACACCCAGCGTCCTTCTGTTCTCCTCTCTGACCCCCAAAAGGTCAGGCCGGGTAATCTTCTCCTTTCTTCTGAGTCCACGGGGGGTGCAGACACCTCGTCCTCTTGAGGTGTGATGTCAATGCACCTGGCTAACTCAAAGTCTCTCTCGGCTGAATTCCAGCCTGCCACATGTGAGTCACATAAGTTAGAATTATGGGCTCCACATCACTCCCCCCTCCCACGCGAAAGACTGGGCACACACATACAGTAATACAGTGGTCATACAGTATACGTCATTCCCCCAACATAATCTCACAGCACCCTCCAAACAACCTGATCAAAAAAAACCCGACATCATTCTGCATGCAGCCTGGGTTTCAATCTCACTGATTCTCACTTCCGCCTCCAAAGAGAGCAGACGCCTTTTCTCTTCTCTCTTGCTCCCGACTCATTTCCTCCTTCCCAAACTAACTGGATCCCAGCTTGCTGTCGTCTGTCTGCGTCTTACTGCTGATTATCGAAAGAAAGAAATTATGGAATTAATAAGCTGGGCTTTGAACGCAATTGACACTATCTTTTCAACGAGGAAAAGTGCCCCGGGGGAGGTTGTCTGCCCCGCAGGGACGGCTGCTGCGGGCTATTTATGGGAGACAAGTAATTGGAAACTCTTGTGCCTGACTAATCTTTTTATCGAAGATGTAGAAGATTTGTACGTCTTCGTAGTAATGGTGATTGGGATCGTTCTGATTGGATCTGGGATTGTCCTGGTGTACCGCAAATTGTTGAAGATGGATACAACCTATCAAAATGCTGGCCAGGCGAGGTGCATCCATCAAATTGAAAAAATGGAGAAGACCCTGATAGCGACAAATGGAGAACTGTCTCGGAAGAGTGGATTACATCATGATTACGCTTAGGTCTATCCATGATGGACTCAACGCCCAGCAATGAAGGATTAAGTACTGAATCTGTAAGAGAATATAAAGTTCCTTCTCTGTGATCAGTACTATTCGACTTAATCTCTCCCTTACAAAACTCCTCCTGATCATCTGCAGTCTTTGTTTTTCAAAACACTGAGCTCATGGCCTTCGGACAGGCAGCTGCATGGACAATTGCCAAGGACAATTGCCAGTAGCCACACAAAACATCTCCTGCCAAAGAGTCCTTGTTGTTCTTAACTGATACAACACCTGCTTTCAACATTACACTCATACTGATCCACAAACTGATGATAAAGATGATTCACTCACTGCTCTCTTTGTGTCCTGTGAACTTTTTTGGTCTGCTGATTGTGCATTGAGGGCTTTTTTTTTTTCTTTGTAATCATAATATTGATCATACATGACCACTATTCTGAAATCAATGATTTTTTTTGCTCCTTCCTATTGTATTATTTCTCATGCTACCTGTACCCTCCTGTTGGCAGGCGCGTTTCAGATGCAGCCGTGTCACCGGAAATGCAGGTTCATTTTCTGTGTCAAGTCAAATCCCTCGTATGTTATCAGTGATCTGTTATCAGTGATCTGTTATCAGTATCTGTTAATGTACTTGGCAATAAATCTTTTCTGAGTTCTGAGTTCTGAATCTCCTCCCGAATCTGCTGTATGCAGGTCTCCTGGTCTGTGTTGGGCCATCCTGCTGTGCATCTGTGGAGTGAGGGGGAGAAGGGTTATTTGCCACTCGTGGGGGGTCCAGGGGCCGCCCCTTGGAAGACCTGCCGCGTCGAGGCGCGCCCGCCGGCCGTACAGACTCATTATGCAACACAAAAGCAGGTTTTGATTTATCGATACTGATTGTCTCCCTCCTGCCCCCCAAATCTAGCACAAAATATTTCTCCCCGGTTTCCAGCACTCGAAATGGACTGTCGTAAGGTGGGCGGAGGCTATGCCGCTGCGCATCGTGTCTGACAAAAACAAATTCTGCGTCTCGTAAAACCTGGGGCACGAACACATGCGGGAAAGAGTGATGAGCGGGGCCCGGGAGCATTTCTGCTCCCGTGTTACTCAGAGACCCCCGGATCAGGGAGGGCCCTGGTGCCGTGTGGTCGGGTAAAAACTCGCCTGGCAGCCTGAGCGGTTGTGCAAAGACCAATTCTACTGGTGAGGCATCTAGATCCTCTTTGGGTGCCGAACGCAACCCCAATAAAACCCATGGTAGCTTGTTTACCCAATCTGTGTCCGTCAGTGACGCTCTGAGGGCTGCCTTCAAAGACCTGTGAAAACGCTCGCATAAACCGTTGGCCTGGGGATGATAAGGGGTCGTGCGGTGTACCGCCGCTCCTAAGCCGCTGGCCACTGCTGACCACAGTTCCGACGCAAATTGAGGTCCCCTATCAGACGTAATATCTGACGGGACCCCGAACCGCGCTACCCAGGCTGTTAAGAAAGCGCGTGCCACCTCTGCCGCTGTGGTCGATGTTAACGGGACCACTTCCGGCCAACGAGTGGTTCGGTCCACCATTGTCAAGAGATGCGTGAACCCTTGTGATGTAGGTAGGGGGCCCACGAGGTCCACGTGCACATGATCGAACCTTTTAGCCGGAATGTGGAATGGTTCTAAGGGCGCTTTAGTGTGCCTGTGAATTTTCGCCCGCTGGCAAGCCATACAGGCTTTAGCCTACTCTTTCACGTGCTTGCGCAGGCTCGGCCAAACAAACTTCTCCGCCACCATTTTCACCGAAGCGCGCACCCCTGGGTGCGCTAGGGAGTGCACGCTGTCAAAAGCGCGACGGCGCCACGCGGCTGGCACCACCAGGCGCGGCCGCCCTGTGGATACATCGCAGATAAGCGGGGGGGAACCGGTTTGTAGACTTTTGCGTTCCAGCCTTAACCCTGTTGGTCCAGACAGGAGCGCGCGCACGTCCGCGTCCTCGCTCTGCTCCGCCGCCATGGCTGCATAATCTATTCCCATGTGGACCGGAGCCGCACGCGTGTCCGCGCTGTTACCGCGCTCTGGGTAAGCGGCCGCGCAATCCGTTTCCGCGCGGACGGGTGCTGTTACTGCGCGTGACAGACAGTATGCCACCACATTGATTTTACCGGCTACGTGCTGAATATCGGTGGTAAATTCAGAAATTGCGGCCAGCTGTCTCTGCTGCCGCCCTGACCACGGTTCTGAAGTTTTGGACATCGCAAAAGTGAGCGGTTTGTGGTCGACAAACGTGGTGAAACGCCGCCCTTCCAGCCAGAACTGGAAATGGCGAATAGCCAAGTGGAGCGCCAGCAGCTCCCTGTCAAATGCGCTGTATTTTCGCTCAGCCTTTCATAGGGATCTGTTGAAAAATGCGAGTGGCTGCCAAACCCCGGCAACCTGCTGTTCTACAATGGCCCCTATGGCCACATCTGACGCGTCTGTGGTTAGCGCTATGCGGGCTGCCGGGTCTGGGTGGGCCAACAGTGCCGCGTCTGTCAGTGCTTGTTTAACCTCTGTGAATGCGCGCTCCCGCTCCAGGGACCACTCAATCACATGGGAGGGCTTCTGCTTTTTAAGCGCGGTGTACAAAGGCTGCATAAGCTGCGGTGCGTGGGGTATGAAACGGTTATAAAAATTTACCATCCCCAAAAATTCTTGCAACGCTTTTACCGTTCGAGGCTGGGGAAAATCTGCCACTGTGCGTACTTTGGCCGGCAGAGGAACTGCTCCCTCCGAGGAAACGCGGTGCCCTAAAAAATCGATTTGTGCCACGCCAAAATGGCACTTGGCCGGGCTGATTATCAACCCATGCTCTCCTAACCTCTGAAAAACTGTCGTGAGGTGTTTTGCGTGCTCCTCCTCGGAGGTGCTGGCTACCAAAATGTCGTCTAAATAGACAAAAACGAAAGAAAGGTCGCGCAACACTGCATCCATCATCCGTTGTAAGGTTTGTGCGGCGCCTTTAAGGCCAAAAGGCATGCGTAAAAACTCAAAAAGCCCGAACGGGGTTATTACGGCTGTTTTGGGGATGTCCTCTGGTCGGACCGGGACTTGGTGATAACCGCGGACCAGGTCTATTTTAGAAAAAATTCGCGCCTTCGCCAAGTGCACTGAAAAGTCCTGGATATGCGGAATCGGGTATCAGTCCTGCGCTGTGGCATTGTTCAACCTGCGGTAATCGTCACAAGGTCTCCACGAGCCGTCAGCTTTAGGTACCATATGGAGGGGGGAAGCCCAGGTGCTCTTCGAGCGGCGAATTATGCCCAACCTTTCCAGGTTGGCGAACTCCTCGCGCGCAATGGAGAGTTTAGCTGCATCCAAGCGCCGAGCCTTCGCAAAAACCGGTGGACCACTCGTGGTAATAAAGTGCTCCACCCCGTGCTTCGCCACCTTAGCTGAAAAAGTGGGAACTGTGAGTGCTGGGAACTGGTGTAGAAGGCTGTGGAACTTACCACCTGCTGTGGCGACGTTGGTCTGTACTGGCGGCGGGGACACCCGAGCTGCACAAGGGATAGAACAGAAAGAGAGTGCATTTACTAGGCGTTTGTTGGCCAGATCAACTAACAAACCATGTGAACACAGAAAATCAGCACCTAACATATTGAAGCTCACTGCCGCTACGATGAAGTTCCACTCATAGGCGCGGCCGTGGAAGGACAGAGACAAGGTTCTCTCTCTGCACGTCTTGATGCTGGAGCCGTTGGCCGCTGTCGCTCCGTCTCCGCGGGGTCCAGCGACCCGATCAGCATAGGTCGCAGTGATGAAGCTCCTCTGGGCTCCGGTGTCCACTAGGAATTGCTGCCCAGAGCCCGCGTCTGTCAGATAAAGCAGCTTGTTCCGTTCGCCGAGAGTGGAAGCTGCTAAGGGCTCCCGGCCCGGTCGTTTCCCTGCTTTTTGAACTTGCAGGGCGGGATGCATTTGTGCGCCTTCCCAGCGAAACGTCGATGGTAAAAACAGAGGCCGTCATCTCCCCTGCCACGGCATCTCGCCGCTGCTGTCGCCGCTGAGGTGGTCACTGCTGTCTCTGGCTCCACACTGCCCCCGGCCGCCGCGCCGAGGTCTGCCGCTGCCACGGAAGCCTCTTGTTCCTCGCAGGCGTTGAGGAGCCGCTCCGCCTCTTGGGCCAGCTCACGGAAGTCCTGCTGGTTCACACATCGTCTGCTGGACAGGGGACCTCTCGTGTGCGCTGGAAGGGTCTGCAGGAAGATGTGTTTGAATAGGAACGCGTCGTTGTCCGTCCCGATCATTTGTAGCATGTCCTCCATGAGGACAGTCGGCCTGCGTCCACCCCTGTCGCGCAGGTCCAGTAGCTGCCTGGCTCTTGCCTCAGCCGACGGCACGAAGCTCCTGATGAGGGTGGCTTTCAGCGCGTCGTATTTGCCGGCAGCGGGTGGCTGCTGCACCAGGCTCCGCACACACCAAGCCGTGCGGCTGTCGAGCGTCGCGATGACATTATGGAATTTAATGTCGTCCGCTGATACTCCCCCGAGCAGGAACCGCGACTCCACATGCTGGAACCACGAGTGCGGGTCGTTTTGCCAGAACTCGGGGAGCTTAATCAGTCTGGTGCCCCTGCTGGCACTCCCCGGTGAATCCGGGTCTGAGTGGCTGTCTCCCAGCTCTTCTTTATCGATCACGAGGCTGTCCTCCAGCCTTGGCGTGCTCAGATTCATGCGTAAGTCACCAATTGTAGGAGTCAAGAATTGAGGAGACTGGATGATTTTCCAGTATCTGCTTTAATTCTCATTCATCCTACGTCCTCTCTCGATCGGAGTGAAAAGAGACAGGATGCAGTCACACACATACATTTATACACTTACCTCGAACAATACCTCACACACAAGTCACAATACATCACACAAAAGTCACACGACCCAGTTACATCCTTTCATCTGTTATAGAACACCCAGCGTCCTTCTGTTCTCCTCTCTGACCCCCAAAAGGTCAGGCCGGGTAATCTTCTCCTTTCTTCTGAGTCCACGGGGGGTGCAGACACCTCGTCCTCTTGAGGTGTGATGTCAATACACCTGGCTAGCTCAAAGTCTCTCTCGGCTGAATTCCAGCCTGCCACATGTGAGTCACATAAGTTAGAATTATGGGCTCCACAAGTCCGCAAAATCAGAGGTAATGTGAGTATGAGCAAATGTACTGGCAAAAAGTTCAGTTTCTTTCTTTAAAAAATGTAATCTACAAATTGCAATATTCTACAATGAAACTGTTTATTGAAGGATTACTGAAGCATACAGTCATGTGAAAAAATTAGGACACCCCATTAAATATTCAGTTCTTTATTAAAAAATGTAGAAATGTTCACATATCTATGTCTAATCTTGTTTTTGTTTTTATTTGCATTTTTTAAGATTTATTTTAGCCATGTTAAGTGGGAATGAATGTGGTGGTGTCCTGAAAAAGATGTGGGGGGGGGGGGGTCCTAATTTATTCCTCACTATTTGTTTAGAATTACATTTTACAGAAATTTTGACAAAAAGTCTTTAATTCATTTTTAATTGTTTAGTTATATTACACGAATCTCCCAGTATTTTTAACATTGATATTAAATATCCATATGTCCAAATATGTTTTAAAAAAGCAGGTTTATACAGGGTGTCCTAATTTTTTCACATGACTAACTTTTTTCTTTTTTTAAGTTACTTGATTCCATTATCTGTGTAAAGGTAACTCATTACTATCCACATCTGGTCCAGTCCCATTATTAAGTAGTTGTTTTACATGGAAGTATATCCCCAAAAATGCACAAAAGACTAGTTCCTGAAAAAGGTTTTCTGCTGACAGTTCTCCTAAAAAGTTCTAGTAGTTTCCAGTGGGAGCACCCTGACTGGCATTGTTTTATTTAGATCAAATATTCAATGTCTTGTCTTCGAGTCTGCTAAGCAGGAAGTAAAAAAATACACATTAATCTTGCTTCTCTTTGAGAGTCCAGACAAGGATTCATGATTAGATACACCACATTATGACAATGGTTGAAGGTCATGAAAGCCTTGTGAAATCCAATAATACTCAGCATTGTTCCACCTCAGTTTGAGTTACACTCTCTGCAAGCATGAACAGAAGCTGGAGACAGTTGGGGTTAAACATGTTGAGTCTGTGACTGGAGGAATCATCCTAGACATTACCGTAGGCTGCAATCATGGGTGGGTGGCTGGCTACAGACGGAGCATGAAAAAGACTCGATGGCTATCATGGGACTCTAAATGGCTGTGACCATTAAAAATCGCAGCTTTTTAGTATCTGCTTTCCTGTCTCAAGTCTAGACTGCAGTTGGCGTCATTAACTACTGCACAGTTTTCCTTTTCCTCGGCCCTCCCAGGGGATGCTGGACTTCCATTATCTGTCCTACTTTTCTGATTACAGGCACAGACTTTTCAGGAGATCATTTCTCCAAAGGTAACTGTTTGGAGCAGCAAATGCTTTTCATAATGGCTTCCTCACTTGCAATTTTACATGATGGTGTATACAGGCCAAATTACTTGTTTATTTGTACTTTTTTCCACAGTCAATTGTGAGAAAGTGTCCCAGAATTTAATTGGTCCAAGGGGAGAACTCAGGAAAGCCTTTTCAGTGAATTATAAAGGTGCATGCCAATTTTCTATCCTATTTTATTCAGTCTCAATTTCTTTATCTGATCATCAAAAATAGACCCCTGAATGTGTCACCTCATACAAGTGTAATTCTTAATTTTCAGAGAACATTTTAGGTGAAAGATTAAATTTAAATACAGACTGCTTCACTATGGGAATCTTCTTGATTTCTCTCACTTTAAAATCCTCCTTCTGGATGTGATCAAGTTCTTATAAAGGAACGTTTCAAAGCCACTGTGTGTCAGTGTGCAGAAGAACAAACCTTTACAATACCTTTGCAATTGAATTCACACATTTTCCACAGGGAACCATTTAAAACATCCTCTCCGTGATTGATTCCTCTTCACCTAAGGAGCTTTAATTTATCTTACAGCCGGGGCTGTCACTCGTGGTCATTTATTAAACTTTGGCTCGTCCTCCTTTTGCATACCGTCTCTGTGTGAATTGCCTGAATAAACGCTGTCAGTGTTGTTTTTTTTTTTAAACCAATATCACCCTCATCCATCAGAGACCAAATCACAATTTCTCTCAGGACTGTACAAGTTTTCATGATAAGTCAATGAATCTGTGTACTGTATTTCTATGTCAGTTTCTTCTTCTTGATGCATCACAGCATTTTAGTCACAGAGACTTTTTAAAAAAAAAATAGTTTCCCACACCATTCTTATGGTATTTTGAAAGCAAAAAAATTTCATCAAACCTTATAGATCACTTTAATTTTTATCAATATGGATATCCTTTGGCATCCTGTGTGTTTGTCCGTTTCAGCTGTTTCTCTCGTCTCATTGTTACCAGTATAAAGACACATGGCAGGAGAGAGTGGGAATGTGGCAGATGGAGGCTTGAAAACATCACAGATACTAAATACTTCAGTCCTCTCTACAGGGCTCAAGGATCCTGCAGATTAAGCCTTCATTCAGCACCTTTGGGAATATGCATGAGAGTCGTATTTTAAGTTTAATCACCGCTACAATTTTTCATTCATGATTGATTTTATTTCTGTCCATGGTGCACATCTTAAACAGAACATCAAAGGATCTGTATTTGATCTTTGTGTATGTGGTGGATTCCAGATGGGCATCAGGTTGCTCGGAGAAATGTTGGTGCCACAATTCTGCCGTTATTGCTTTAAGACCTTCACCCCCCCGAACCCCACAGAAGGTCACCTCTGACATGCCATAGGGAGGGTTCATGCTGCAGGGTCAAGCCGCTGTCAAACTCACCTCCTTGGCTTTATTGCCTCAGAGAGTTTAGGGAGGGGGCATTAGAATGGCTGTCACAACGAGTCCAATCAGTCATCTGTGATAGGCAAGGTCTCTCAGCTCCCTGGAGACTCTCACTTTGAGGGCTGAAAATTAGGGCCCGGGGGATAGCAGCTGATGAATACAGATATGCCGGACTGTTGTAAAGTTTCAGTGCTGAAATGCAAATGAAAGAGGAACAATACATGTGTGTCTTGGTCATTTGATGGTCCCATTCACTGAAAAATTGTATTGTTGTATATTTGAACGTTCTGAAATGTGTCTATTGGTCATGTGATACCAGGGTGGTAACTTAATGGTACAGCATCAACCCCACAGCCAGAAGGTTGTGGGTTAAAGCCCCAGCTGGGTCATACCAAAGACCATAAAAATGGTACTCTCTGCCTTCTAGCTTGGTGCTCAGCATAAATAGAATGGGGAAAGGAAAGTTGGTTACCCAGCCACAGGGGGAAGCACAAAACCAGTATACTCCTTGGGCCAGCCCCAAGCCTGGGTAAATGAGGAGGGTTGTGTCAGGAAGGGGCATCTAGCGTAAAAAAAATCCTTGCCAAATCGATAGGTGGACCCATGATCCGGTGTGGCAACCCCAAATAGCGAGCAGCTGAAAAGTGAGTGTGGGGTCATGTGATCAGGGCTTGACATTAACACCCACCCACCCACCACTGGCGGGTATATTTTGGCTGTGGCGGGTAGGACAGAGACTCCCACTAGCCACTTTGGTGGGTGTAGTTTTCCCAAACGACATCTAAATAATAAACTGATCGCAAAATGAGACTACAAAACTAAACTCCCATAAGCACCATCTGTGCACACACAGTGTAGTCTCATTGCTCCACTGTCAGCCAGCTGCAGCCCAGGAGTCTGGCTCTGCAGGTCGGTTCATTTTCTTTCCAGTCTGGAGAAATGGCGATGACCAGACAGCAGCCATGCTCACCGATCAGATCACGGGAACAACTGCCCCTGATCTCTTGTTTTCCCATGGATGACAATAACCTGCACTCTCCCCCCACATTAGCTCCTACCTCTGTGGTTAAATATGATTATTTTTAGAGCAAGAAGTTCCCGTTTACTGACCACAATTGTGCAAATTTAAGTTTTTGTATGACAGAGACAAAAAGTGACTAAACTCTGTGTAGCTGTAAAGAGTAAATGAAGCTTCTTCTGAGGTGAACTTTTGTTTATCTATGATTATCTATGACAGCTGTGATTTGCAGCTATTTCATGGAAGTAAATCCTCTAATTATGTATTTTTAATGTGCTGGTCCAGGAGTGTCAAACATGTGGTCTGCGGGCCAAAAATGGCCTACCAGGGGATCCAAGTTTTTCTCTGAATTTAATCTTTCTTTCTAGTAAATGTCATGTTTCGCTGCCTCACAGAGGCAGCAAAGATGAGAAAAACCCAAATGCAGGAAGAGGTGGTATTTATTAATACAAATGTCCAAACAATGAAACAGACCAACAACCTGGTGCGTGTGTTCAATACAGGAAATTGTCCCCAAACGAAATGGCACGGACCACGATACACAAATAGACCCAGCACGCTCCTGAAACAGAAGTGAAGACCGGAGCCGGGCAACCCAAAGCTCTACAATCTGCACCAAGGTAGCACAGGGCAGAAACAGAGAAAAAACTAAACACAACTAGCAACTGACAGGTGAAGGTACTTACAGAGGTGAAACACCAGATCACAGGCTGTTCTGGCAGCGGGCTGTCAAAACAATGCACCGACAATACACATGTGTCCAGACAGAGCTTAAATAATACCAGACATAATGATCAGAGTGATTGCCGGTGTGAGTGAGTGTGCGTGCGAGTAGGAATGTGTGGGTGTGGGTTGAGTTGAGTGAGTGCAGGTGTGAATGATTGTGTGCGTGTATGTGTGCAAGTGTGTGCGTCAGTGTGGGTGTATGAGCCTGAGCAGGCAATGATGAATTGGAATCACCTGTCCAAACCTGACAGGAGAGGAGGTGCCCAAAGGAACAAAAAATACAACAGAACAAGGCTAAACAGAGAAACACAATATGGAACTCTAAAGGAAACATAAAACACAGATCATAAAGGAACAGAAAAATGCCATGAAACCGAGCTCGGGAGAATCCCAAGCCTGGTTCATGACAGTAAATTTCTGACTTTTTCTACTGATTAGAATTGTTCATGTAAATTTGAGACATTTTTCTCCTAAAAATGAGAATTTTTTTTCTCATCAGTTTTCTTTGTCTTCTTTTTTTCCGAGTGAAAACAGGTAGTGTCCATTTAAATTAAATCCATCAGCAGTTACTAATGACATTCTGCAGCCCTGAAAGGGTGTCCCCATTTGTAGGGCTCATTTTCAAACCCCACCCCTTGGCCCTTTGATTTCAAGGGCCAAGGGGTGGGGGTAGGCAAAGGGGAAGAGGTACAAATGAGAATTTGGAGAGACCCCAAATCTACCTGTACTTCACTCTCATATTGCAAATATTTTTATCGACTGCTTTACAGTATTAACTCCTGTTAATAATTAAACAGTGTTTCTCTTGCTATTTTTATCTATGTATAAGGGTCATTTACAATTAAAAAGGTTATAAATTTAGTTCAAGTAAATTTAGTATGTGATAGTCAAATTTGATCATATGGAATAGAATAGGCTTTATTGTCATTGTACAGTTGTGCAGTACAACGAAATTGTGGGTGCTCCACCAGGCTATTGTGCAACAAAGTAAGAGAGAAGGACCAGATAAAACATAGTTACAGAACACATGATTGAACACACGACTGAAATAAAAACAGCCCAGGATTATGGAAATATACACAGGTACGGTAGTGACTTCACGGATGGAACTAGGTACATAAGAGTGCAGAGTGCAGAACACACAACTGAGTAAAATGGCCCAAGGATTTTGTAAAATATACATAGCAGTGGTTTCATAGATGGGTAAATATACATGAAAGTGTGGAGTGCAAAGACAGGTGTGTTATTGTGATAATTAAAAAGGTCCTCAGTTCTGTGCATGTGAGCGTTCAGAGGGAGGGGGGTAGGGCCTCTGACTGTTTGCAGTTTGGATGGCCCAGGGGAGGACACTGTCAGTCTGGAGGTGTGGGACCTGAATGATCTGAACCATTGTCCAAAGCGGAACAGGTCAAACAGGTGGTGGACGGGATGTGAGGGGTCTCCTGTGATGGCCTTGATCTTTCTGAGACAGGATGATCTGAAGATGTCCTCCCGGGAGGGCAGAGGGCTGCCAATGATTTTTTGGGTGGTGTTGATGACCCTCTGTACAGCCTTCCTGTTCTCGTCCGTGGAGCCGGTGTACCACACACCCAGACAGTAGGTGAGCACGCTCTCCACTGGGTAGCGATAGAAGGCCAGCAGCAACTTCTGGTCCAGGTTGTTCTTCCTCAGGACACTGAGGAATAATATTAAACATAATTTTCCAACCACAAAATTGTGGCTAGTGAAAAGGCTGAGTGGCTAGTAACTTTGGAAAATCATTAGCCACAATGGCCAGTGAGCAAAAAAGTTAATGTCAAGCCCTGCACGTGATTATTGGAAAACATCAAAACACTCACTTCTCTTAAAAAAAAACAGAGCCTTTATAGAAAGATCATCACACTCCTCACTACATTTGACAGCATATACCAGGTTGCTGTTTTTGTGTTATGGTATCCGGTCTTTGGGATGAACCAACCAATGTTGCAGAGTGTTCCTGGGTTTGAAGTACACAAGTATGTTATATTTGGAGAAAATCCTGCGAAACCTTTCAGAGATTTGTCGTCAGCCTCCGTCGGTCTATGATGACCATGGAAGAGAATCCTAAACGTCTACTCTGCTGGAACAGCACCGCCTGTGGCTGAACAGGCCGATGCGCACCGGTGTTCTACCTTCCAGCGTTGGGCGTTGGTAGGATTCAAGCCTGGGCAGGAAGATATGGAGGACAAGATGTTACCCATGCAGCATGTCCCCCCTCTCCACGTCACTGATGAATCCAAAGGAACAGCAGGGCTGCTATAATTTGGCACCAGCGTTGTCGCAGGAGCTGCCAGAACGATGTTGAGCACAACAGAGAACTGCCTTAGGGGCTCCGACTCCGGATTTTTCCTCAGGGTTGACTCCCGAAGCCTTTCCCGTGACCGGGTGTGCCACAAGGCAGCGGAGGTTTGAAATCAGGGTTTACCTTCCCCTAGATGGGCTACCTTCCCAGGTTGACGAGCCACCATCTACCCAAAGCATCTGGTTTTAAGGCGCCAGAGATCCGCCCTCACCCCTTCTCCTATTAGTAAAAGCAGTTCCGCCGGGCTTAGAGACTAAACCACACGGGCAGGCTAGGAGTTGGACTTAGTTGTCAGAGGCTTTTCGAGACGCACGCCGTAAGGAGCATTTTATGAGCACTGGGAGCTTAACCCCAGTGTCGCTCCTGGCTATGACAACCTTGGAACCCCTTTCAGAGAGCCCAGCCACATATGAGACGACTATATGATTTCTCTAGATTTTACACTCCACTTCTCCTGATGGCCTCGAAATCTTTTTTACATTTCATGTGAGTTTTGATGAAGGTCCACTCTGGATAACCACACTGTTTTAAGGCTTGTTTTATATGGATGCGTTCCTTTTCCTTAGCTTTTGAGTCTGTGGGTATGGTTTCTGCATGATGCTATAATGTACGGATCACTCCCAGTTTGTGCTTAAGTGGATGGTGTGAATCAAACATGAGATACTGATTGTGTTGGTAGGTTTTTGATACATCTCAACATGAAGTTCACTCTGTTCACCAACCTTTATCACACAATCCAGGAAAGGGAGTTTGTTGTCCTTCAAATCCTCCTGGGTGAACTCGATGTGATTGTCCACTGACTTAATGTGCTCTGTGAAGGGGTGGATTTCCTGGGTCTTCATTTTCACTCAGGTGTCATCGACATATCTAAACCAGCGAGTAGGAGGAACTCCCTCGTAGCTGTCCAGTGCCCTCCTTTCCACCTCTTCCATGTACAGATTAGCAACAATGGGGGAAACTGAAGAGCTTGTTGAAGAGCTTTAATATCCTTGGAATTCACTATATTTGATTTTTTGATTTTGATTTTGTATACTTTATTGATCCCCAGAGGGGAAATTGAGGGCATCCACCTGGATGGATGAAGCAGCCACGGTACGGTGCTATCCCTTTACTGTTCACACACACATTCACACCTAGGGCCACTTTAGAGTCTCCAATTAACCTAACTTGCATGTTTAATATGATGTTCAGTGTTGCCAACTAGTGGAGCTAAAATGGTGGCCAAGTATTTTCCAACATTGTATGTAACAGAATTTATGCTGCTAACAGTTGGTCTAAGTGGATTATTATCTTTATGAATTTTTGGAAGTCCATATATACAAGGTGTGGCTTCTCCAGGGTAAAGGCGGTAGTATAGATTTCGGTCTATAACTTCTTGTTTTTCCAGGGACTGTAAGATGCTGATCACCTGGTTTTTGTATTTCTTGGTAGGATCTCTCCTCAAAATTTCGTATGTGCTATTGCCACTAAGCAATGTGATTACTTTGTGGTGATAGCCCTCAGTCTTCAATACTGCTGTGCATCTTCTTTTATCAGCAAGCAGGATGGTAATATCCTTATTCTTGCAGAGGAAGGTTAAGGCCCTCTTCTCCTGTTTGTTAAGGTTAGAGGGTGGGGGCTTGGCATTCAAAAGAGAGATGGATACTTGAGCATGAATCTGTTTTGCTTCATCCCCAGGAATATTGTTGTTGCGAATGGCAGATTTTGTAGCAGTGATTATGTCTACCACCAGAATGTTGTCTGGAGTTACAGCAAAGTTTAAACCTTTAGCCAAAACACTCAACTCCGGCTTAGTGAGCTCCCTATCAGATAGGTTTTTCACCCATATGTCACTGACATTAAAGGGTACCTCACCCTGATCTTGTTTCACACCGTTCAATGCATTCTGACCACAAGCACTCCCACCTTGTAAAGACAAGGCATTAAACTTTTTCATTTGGCATTCTTTACTCTTGGTGTGTTGAGCTAAATGTGCATGTTCCACAAAGTCTGTTACCTTTTGACAGGTTCCCTTTGGTAGCTTGATGGCCAATGTTTGATGTAGTTCTTTCTTTCTCTTGCAAAACATCCAAGGTAAAATGGACTTTTAGATTAGATTAGATTAGATTCAACTTTATTGTCATTACACATGTATGAATACAGGGTAACGAAAACAGTTTAGCATCCAATCAGAAGTGCAAAGGACAGCAGTGCAGTATATACAGTAATTGACAGTATGTACAATTTAAACAAATATATGCAGATAGGTCAGTGTAGAAAGTTAGAGTACCGTTATGTGCAAATAATGTACAATAAGTTAGGTGGGCCGTTATGTACAGGTGAGGATGGTAAGAGATGGGAATAAGTTAGTATAGATTACAGAAGAGCAAAGTACAGGTGAAGTGAGGTAAGTAGCAGACAATCTATCTAACTATACAGAGTGGCAATATGCAGAAAAACACTATGTAGTTAAATATCCATCCATCCATCCATCCATCCATCTTCTACCGCTTTTCCGGAGGTCCGGGTCGCGGAGGCAGCAGTTCAAGCAGAGAAGCCCAGACTTCCCTCTCCCCAGCCACCTGCTCCAGCTCTTCAGAGGGGATACCAAGGCGTTCCCAGACTAGCTGGGAGACATAGTCTCTCCACCGAGTCCTGGGTCTGCCCCGGGGTCTCCTCCCAGTGGGACGTGCCTGAAACACCTCAAGTGGGAGACGTCCAGGAGGCATCCTAATCAGATGCCCATACCACCTCAACTGACTCCTTTCAATGTGGAGGAGCAGCGGTTCTACTCTGAGCCTCTCCCGGATGACTGAGCTCCTCACCCTATCTCTGAGGGTGAGTCCAGCAATCCTACGGAGAAAGCTCATTTCAGCCGCTTGTATCCGCGATCTCGTTCTTTCGGTCATTACCCAAAGCTCGTGACCATAGGTGAGAGTAGGAACGTAGATTGACTGGTAAATCGACAGCTTTGCCTTAGAACTAAGCTCCCTCTTCACCACAACAGACCGGTACAACGTCCGCATCACTGCAGATGCTGCTCCAATCCGTCTGTCGATCTCTCGCTCCATTTTCCCCTCACTCGTGAACAAGACCCCAAGATACTTAAACTCCTCCACTTGGGGCAGGAGCCCTTAAGTATCTTGGGGTAGTTAAATATGTGATGATAATATACAGAAGAGCAGTATGTATCAATATATAATGACAATATGCAGATATGATATATATGTGTATACAGTTTGAGGAAGCACGGTGGGGGGGTTGTTAAAGGGAAGAGAAGTGGAGGTTCAGCGTGGAATTAAGTTCAATAACGTGACAGCTGTTGGAAAGAAACTGTTCCTTGTCATATCTTGTCATGTCCTTTCATTTTGTAGCTGTTTCTGTGTCCTCTTCAAATGTTAGTGGCTTTATGTCCTCTTAAGGATGACCTCAGGCATAGGCTTGGGGGATGATTCCATGATGTCAACATCTTAAGTTGAAGCGTACATGATTTCTGTAATCTGCCACCTTTCTTGCTGTTTTCTCATATTCCTGCAGCAGTTTCAGGCTATCCTCGCCAAATTGCTCAGCAATCAGTCTGTGTAAGTTCATTTTCAAACATCCAGGTGTCAGACAAACTTTCAACAGGGAGTTTTAGTAAAAAAAACACTGGAGTAAAAACTAATTAAAATTCAAGATGTTTCGATGTAGCCCTGCAATGGACTGGCTATCTGTCCAGGGTGTACCCTGCCTCTCGCCCAAAGATGCTGGAATAGGCTCCAGCGCCCCCGCGACCCAAAAAGGATTAAGCCGTTGAAGATGGATGGACATTTTGATGTTCATCCAAACACCATCATCAGTTATAAGACTGCAGCAGGAAGTATCTCTGGCTAATAAATAACCTACAAGGAAGTCACATGACAAAAGGACATGTAGTCACATGACTTGTAGGAAATGTAGTCCATGGTGTGTGACAAAAGAGGAGAAAGGGGAGAAGAAAAACAACAAAAAAAAACATGGTGCTCCTCCCTTAAACTTGGAGTTCGAGCAGGTTCATTTTGTTGTGATCCAAGCGCTGAGCTCATCTGCACTCGAGTTACTCAGTATTTTCCCTTTTATCTCCCAGATTATTTTGGTTTGCTTATTATTGTTCTCCCAGGGCTTTTATTGTGACAGCGTCGCGGCTGAACTTCCGGCTGTCAAAGCCGAGCCGACACTGTTACAGCTGATCTTGATTTCAGTAGTTACGTTCCCCCTTTCCTGTTTGGTTCTGTTTCTTTTGTTATCAGTATTTAAGGAAGCAGCTGAGGCTCACTCCTCACTGTGACCTACATCCGTGTACCAGGACTGGAGTCCCAGACCCCGGCTCCAGTCTTTCCTCTGTGTTTGTTCCGTCTCCGCTCCAGCACATGTAAGTGTGTATTCTTTAGCATCAGGTTCCGCCCTCTTACAATTAATGTCAGAGTTCCATCCATCCATCCATCTTCTACCGCTTTTCCGGAGGTCCGGGTCGCGGAGGCAGCAGTTCAAGCAGAGAAGCCCAGACTTCTCTCTCCCCAGCCACCTGCTCCAGCTCTTCAGAGGGGATACCAAGGCGTTCCCAGACTAGCTGGGAGACATAGTCTCTCCACCGAGTCCTGGGTCTGCCCCGGGGTCTCCTCCCAGTGGGACGTGCCTGAAACACCTCAAGTGGGAGGCATCCAGGAGGCATCCTAATCAGATGCCCATACCACCTCAACTGACTCCTTTCAATGTGGAGGAGCAGCGGTTCTACTCTGAGCCTCTCCCGGATGACTAAGCTCCTCACCCTATCTCTGAGGGTGAGTCCAGCAATCCTACGGAGAAAGCTCATTTCAGCTGCTTGTATCCGCGATCTCGTTCTTTCGGTCATTACCCAAAGCTCGTGACCATAGGTGAGAGTAGGAACGTAGATTGACTGGTAAATTGACAGCTTTGCCTTAAAACTAAGCTCCCTCTTCACCACAACAGACCGGTACAACGTCCGCATCACTGCAGATGCTGCTCCAATCCGTCTGTCGATCTCTCGCTCCATTTTCCCCTCACTCGTGAACAAGACCCCAAGATACTTAAACTCCTCCACTTGGGGCAGGAGCCTGTCCCCAACCCGGAGAGGACAATCCACCTTTTTCCGGCTGAGGACCATGGACTCGGACTTGGAGGTGCTGATTCTCATCCCAGCCGCTTCACACTCAGCGGCAAACCATCCCAGCAAGAGCTGTAGGTCATTGCTGGATGAAGCCAACAGGACAACATCATCTGCAAACAACAGAGATGAGATCCTGTGGTCACCAAGCATGACACCCTCCATTCCCTGGCTGCGCCTAGAAATCCTGTCCATAAAAATTATGAACAGGACCGGTGACAAAGGGCAGCCCTGGCGGAGTCCAACTCTCACTGGGAATGACTCCGACCGAGTATTGGCGATACGAACTAAACTCTCACAACGGTCGTACAGAGACCGAATAGCTCGTAACAACAAGCCCGATACCCCATACTCCTGAAGCACCCCCCACAAAAATCCACGAGGGACGCGGTCAAATGCCTTCTCCAAGTCCACAAAACACATGTAAACTGGTTGGGCAAACTCCCACGAACCTTCAAGAATTCTCGAGAGGGAAAGAGAGAGAGAGAGAAAGAACTCTGACACACATCTCGAGAATTAATGTCAGAGTTCTTTATTTTGTATTCTAGTTTAACCTCTTGCACTCCGTTGTACCGCGGACGGGCAAGTCTCTGCATCTCAGAGCACACGAGGGCGCTCTCGTGCGCTCTAGGACGCATGATGGAGATGGTGATGGCGTCCAAGCGCGCACTGAAAATAAAAGCTGCAGACACAGCCGCGAACAGATTAGTTCATCTGACTGACCTCTCATTTGACTAATAAGAGCCTTGAATTGGGTTTCTGAAACCTTGAAGAACCAATGACTGAAAACCTAGCAAGAAGGACCCGCCTACCAAGGCTGTGAATGCAGTGAGCCAATTGAAGCACAGAAGTTTGCGAGCTGTTTTTTTTAAGGCTGGGTGAAGAGAGACTGCTGCAGCAGATCAAAAAAGGACCCGCAGGAAGAACCGTCACAGACCCAGCAGCACGGAGACCACCCACAAGTGCTACCTGTGTGACAGCGACTGCCATTCGCGCATTGGCATGTTCGGCCACAGGCGGTGCTTATTTTGTTTTTGTTCCAGCAGAGTAGACTTTATGAATTCTTCCATGGTCATAGACCGACGGAGGCTGACGACGAAGGCTGAGTGACACACACGCGTTCGCCAGTCTTTTTTTAATTACTACTGTTATTTGTTTTGAAAAATCGTTCGCCAAAAACCGCAATCATGGAAGCACAAAACTGCAATAATGGAATTATGTTTTGATCGGGTCGCGAGACCAGAACCACGAGCGGACCAGCATCGCGTTCGTCTGACAATGAGGAAGAGAAGTTCGCCAGGACAATGCTGTGAAGAGGTAAGGTGTTATAAGCAAAATTATTCTTTATCCCTGAAAAATTGTAATCAAAAATGACTTTTGACCGATCGGTAAATTACAACTGTGCGGCGCACGAAGTCTGAAGTTCGTGCACCGCGGTACAAGGGGTCGTTCGCCGCATCCAGACCGTGTACACCGCCCCCCCCGCTATTCTTCTGTAGCGAGGGGGGGGGAAGCCGCGGTGACTGCGCTGCTGTCCCACATCGCCACATGAGTCTAATCCGTCATGTAGCGATGGCCGATGTCCATCCTCTGTAGCGAGGGGGAGGGACAACCCCCCCCCCCACACACACACATACACACACAGACACAGCCCTGAGTGTGACCTTTCATTAGAGCCCAAATGAAGCTTCTACATTGAAGCATTCAAAAGTTACAGACGTTTTTCCAAACTGTGCCATTTGGCACAATTTGGCACAGTTCCAAAACGCCTGGGAACTACCTGAGGAAAAAGCTGTATAATATATTCATTTTTTGTGGTATTGTTACAAAATTTTGACCTCAGCTGGATAACACTTGGTTCTACATTTCTTTTGCATTTTCCAGCCCAGATCTGAAGCTGTGTGTTATTTGCAAGCATTTGTATCCAAAAAAACACCCAGGCCAAATTCATTTTCTTCAAGTTCACTATGTTTAGATGACTGTAACTCAGTGGCTGGAGCACTTAGAGAGAATATGACTGTTTTGCCAAAAAATTCAAAGTGTTTTCTTTTAAATGAGACCAACCCCATGAAGATGCTGCAAAGGGTTGAAGAACAGCTTTGGATTTAATTTGGGCACATTAATTTTTGGCGTTTTTAGGGAAATTGACCGGCGTGCAAGGGGTTAATGTATGTGTTTTGCCCCACGTGGCTCTTTACTTTGTTCCTTTGCTCTTTTGTTAATAAAACAAGCAAACTCTCTGTTGGCATCTGGCACCTCATTAATGCCCTGAAAGGGGCATTCATGACACATTTGAGTTCTCCTCTTCTTTTCACCTTGTACATGAATGAGTGTAGAGGCAGACAGCCTAATAATTTTATCATCAAATTTTCTGATGACACAATTATTTTAAGTTTTTGAAGTGATGACCCCTCAGGCTATTACAGGGAGATTACTATCATGGGGAGACATGTTGGCAAACATGTCCCACTTAAGTTATGTTGTCAGTATAGTTATTCTGCCCTCGCCCTTGGTTTTTGGTTCATTCTGTGTATCATTGCCACCCTTTTTCTGTCATCTTGTGTTACTCATTGCGACAGCACTCTCTGTTTATTTCTGCCCATTGTTATTGGTCCTTTGTTAATTCCTCACGGCTGCACCTTATTGTGTCTCTCTTCCTCCTCTCTTAATTAATCCCAGCCGTCTGTTATTTCTCATTAGTGTCCATGTATATATGTTCCGCTCAGTTTTCAGTTGGCTGTCACATCATAAACCCAGCTTGTGTTCCTCTTCTGCATTTGCTCAGTTTGTGTTTTTCCTATATGTTTGCCAGTGATCATCCAGCCTAGAGCTGCACCTTTGGTTATTAAACCTGCTGAATCTCATCTCTGCGTGTGGGCCCGTCCTTTGCTGCCTTCATGGCAGCAGAACATGACAGTACAACGCGACTAGAAAAGGAGCAATCGAGATGAGATCGCGGTCAGTTAAGGACTCAGTGGGCAAGACCGGCAAAAGGAAGTGGAGAACGGAGTGGCTTCATGTGGTCATTCAGGTACTGGACTGTGTGGCCACTGCGCGATGTTGCTCCAATCTTGAGGACGCTGTGAAGCATTGGGAGGCTGCCACAGCATTGATGGAGGTAAACATCTGTTCCCATCCCTGGGTACGAGAGCTCCCTATCTCCACTCTCCCAGAACGACCCGCCGTCTCCTCCTCGCCGAAGCCAGCCAACTGTCCGCCAACTCCGGCAGAACGGAGTGAGTTTCCCGGCAGTGGGTTGGAATTTGGGAACCCGGGGTGAAAGGAGCACTCTAGGAGGCACTGCTCCTCCCAACGCTGCGCTCCAGCCACCTCCGTGTCCCCTTCTTTTTTTTCAGTGTGTTTGCCTATTCTGGGTGGGAACCAAATGATAATGGAGGATTCTGCTATTCCAGCTTTTTCCCTTCCTCACTCCGCTGCAGCCCTGCAGAGCTCAGCCACGCCGGCCCCCAGAACTGTTGTTACACCAGCTCCCACGGCAGCTGCAGCACCGACTTCACTTGCAGTGCCGGCTTCCTCATCTGCTGCGCGGGGGCCCATGCCCACTGCCTCATCTGCTTTCACCACAGCTCCAGTGCCTGCTCCATGCCGCCTTTCAGTTCCAGTGCTTGCTCCACGGCACCTCCTAGCCCCAGTATCTGCTCCGCAGCACCTGTCAGCTCCAGTGCCAGCTCCACGGCGTCTCCTAGCCCCAGTACCTGCCCCAGTACCAGCATCAGCCGACTCTGAGGTGCACACCACAGCTCCAGCTGACCCTGAGGTGCATGCTTCGGTTTCTGTGGCTCCTACTGAGGCGGTCACCCCTACAGCTGTGGACCAGGAGCTCAAGCAAGTGCTTTTCTTTACCTTCATAACATCAATATTAGTTAAGACTTGCCTAGCTCCTGGTGATGGTGGTGACACTTCACTCACCCCCTGCCTCTCTCCTTCACCTGAGGTGACTGCATCGGAAAGGGATGCCTGGGCATCTGGATCCGATGTGCCTCAGCCGTCTCATCCTGAGGTCAGCACACCCCAGCCGTTTGATTTGGGAATCAGCGTGCTCAAACCATTAGCACATGAGGACAACACGCTTCAGTCATCTGATCCGGAGATCACCATTCCCCAGCCATCCCACCCAGAGGCCAGCGCACACAAACCATTGGTTGCTGGGGTTGGCGTGCCTCAGTCATCAGTTTTTGAGCAAAAGACTCCAATGATACTATCCCCAGAGCTGAAGGCTCCCATGTTGTATCCTGGGTTTGACGGCTCTATGTTATCATCTAAGTTTAAGGGTTCTGAGTTAATTCCTGTGTTTAAGGGTTCTTTGTTATCAGCTCCTCAGTTTAAGATTTTCTTGTTGTTTTAAAGCTTAAAGCATCCCTGCAGTTATCTGTGGACCTGTACTGCTCTCTGGTCCAGTGGTCCAGGGACTCTGGGAGACCACCCGACTGGTTATGTTTTAAGATCTGGAGGCCCATGAACTGGGCTAGGCCCCCTGACCTGATTTGTTCTCCGGTCTGGTGGTCTAGGTACTCTGTAGACCACCCGACGCGTTCTGTAATTGGGTCTGGGGCCCCATGGACTTGGATAGGCCCCCTGACCTGCCCTGCTCTTCAGTCCGGTGGTTCTGGGACTCTGGTAGACCACCTGACCCATTTTGTGTTGGACTGTGTGTGTGTGTGTGTGTGTGTGTGTGGGGGGGGGGTTATGTTTTTTGGCTTGTGGGAGAAAAATTGTGGAATATGATTGATAATTATTATTTTTTTAACGTTAATTCTTGTCTATAAACGTTGCTGATTGTGTGTTCTAAATTGTGACTGAAGGTGAATGCAGCATCACTTAGCAGTGTCATCCAAGACAAATTTCCTGTGAAGAGCAATAAAGTTTATTCTGATTCTGATTTGTCCATAAAGTGCCGAGGAATAGTTTTTAACTATCATTGTAAGCTGAGGACAGATGATATCTCAGTCCCCCTCCTCTGTTAAGCGAGGGCCATTCCACTTCACATAGATGGCTTCCTTAACGCCTCTTTCAAACCACCCCTCTTCTCTGTCTAAGATGTGCACATCTTGGTCTCGAAAGGTGTGTTGTTTTTGCTGCAGGTGAGTATAGACGGCTGAATTTTGTCCAGACAAATTTTCTCTTCTGTGTTGCAACCAGTGTGGGGCAAGTTACTAAAAAATAGTAATTAATTAGTTACTATAGTTACTTCTTTTAAAAAGTAATTGCATTAATTTACCAGTTATTGCATGATTAAAGTAACTAGTTACTTGGAAAAGTAACTTTCATGTTACTTTTAAATGCATACTTAAATCATCTTGCTCACATAGTAAGATGATTCAATAGGGCTGTGAATCTTTAGAAGTCACACGATTCGATTCAATTCCGATTTTTGGGGTCGCGATTCGATTCAGAAATGATTTCCGATTCTGACCAGTTTTCGATTCACATTTGGCTCTCAGTTCAGTACAAAAACCCACCAATCTCAGGAAAAAAAAGTCCATTGCACTGCAAAAATTGCTGAGGTAAGCTTGAAAGCAGAGTACAGTGTGTTGATGCTTTGGGGGGTTATAGTTTCTAAAAATTACATCAACTGATTTGAAATAAAATACTGTTAAATGATAAAAGTAGGCTTTGGTTAGTAACTGCTTTTTTATTTCTTGAAATCTTGTGAGTTTCAAAAATGAAATTGTACACAAAGGAAATAAATTTTGAAAACTTTCCTTTTCAGCATATCACAATTCCCAAGTTTTTACACAGTGTGTAGGCTTGGTCGCCCTCCAGCATTCTAGAAATATAGGCTATTCATTTAAAAACAAAAGTAAATTCTATCACAAATGCTTTGATATCCATTTAAACAGTAGTGCTACCTGACTGTATGTAATGTGCAGTTACCTATACAGTAACTTAATGCAGTGAACAAATTCGATAAGAACTGAATGCAATTGATGCATAAATAAGCAGCATTAATTTTAAACCCGCAAAAATATAAACTTAAATATCTAAATTCTTCAGAGACTTAAAAAACAAATTAGTTATGAAACAAAGTGCTGTTACAAGTTTCTGTGATTTTTTTTTGCCTGTTCAGAATTTGCAGTGAGTTTTAACAGTGGTGCAGTGTGTGTTGCTCAGCAGGAGGACTTATAACTTTTTCCATTTCTTTCAACTCTGGGTGATTATCTGGTCATGGTCCTTTGCCTGGTGAAGCTTCTCCAGTAAAAGGTAAAGTAAATGCAATAATTTAAAACAAACAAATAAAAAACAAAAATAAACTTCCATCCAGTGTTAATTTCATCAACTAAAACTATATCTATTTTTTCATCCAACCAACCAGTTATTAGGTTTAGGGGGCAATCTCTTTTTCACACATGGCCATGTAGGTTTTGATTTTTTGTGACGATTTGATTTTTATGGTTTTAATTTAGTCTGTTCATTATCAATTGTTTTTGTCTACTTTTAGTCAATGACAAGATTTGATTTATATTCAATGAAAAGAACACAGCTTCCATCGCTGTCATCGCTGTTTGTCAGCTGGAAGGTCGCTGGTCTCAGCTGCACGGCAATCCTCATAGGCATCAGTGGTACTGAGGGCCGCAACATAGTTAACCGCAGGCCCGGTCGCTCGATTTTTCGGACCCAAACCCAATCCAGTACCTCAAGTGGCATTCTGTTCGGCTGCACGTGTCATTGTGGTCGCGGTGATGTAACATCCACATTCATCGTGGGGCGCACGTCAGGTTGCAATGGCTCCGCCTTTGTCTGGTGGGTCACAGACTCTTCATCCAATGCTGCTGTGGCGGTCCCTGGAGGCCGATGCTGATAGTGGATCCAGAAGACGTCTGGTGCCTCTGTTGTATTCTGCATGATCTCGGACTCTTCATCCAGCAGCTCAGCTGCGGCTCCTGTAGACTGGTGTTGTGCAAGGATTCAGAAGCAGTCTGATTCGTTCTCTCTATTATCTGGTGCTGGTTGTTGTGATGCGTCACTATCGTCGTTGCTGGGATACACACCGGGTGGTTGTGTCCCGGGATCCTCGGTGCGCAGGGGCTCCCTCTCCTGCAACTCTGCAGCGGCTCCCACTGGCTCATGTTGGATAAGGATCTGAGGCGAGTCCGGCCGCTGTTCTGGTGCTCTGGGCAGTGTTCCTCCTGCGCACACAGGACAGCTGTGTTCTCATCATTGTCATCCTGTTGAATCTCGTCCCACTCATTGTCTTCATCATTGGGGTATGTTGCATCCCAACCACCGTAGTCAGTCAGGCTGAGTCTGTTACTGTCGCGGATGGAGAAACTCTGTTGGCAGAAAAGGTCACACCCTAACATGTTGTCTCCATGCGTGGTCACTTGAAACACAAAGTCAGTAACTACTCTTGATGCGCAGCGGACCATTAGCGTGATGGTCCCTACGTTGTTAACTCTGTAGCCACCATACCCATACAACACCGCTGGGTTCTTGCCATTCTTGTGGTTGGGGGAGAATTTCTTCACCGTAGCCCAATTTAACATCAACCCCACTGCAGCAGTGTCGAGCAGGAGCAGCAAAGTAACGTTGTCCATCTCCACCATGCTGTATGGATACGTCGTGCTCTTGGGCCTTACTGTCTGGAGGTTCGTTGCGGATGGGTGGGTTTGCTTGGCCAGTGGGCTCGGCGGTGTCGTCGTCCCGCAACCATTGGCAAAGCGATTGAATTTTACGCACTTCTTGCATAGTTGCCCCCTTGCCAGGCAAAAGCATGCTCTCCCTCGGTGCATCAGGGAACCACAGCTGCCGCACATGGAGTGTCATGTAGCAGTCCTCTGGTCCACGGTGTTTGCTTCAAACTCCTCTGCCATGTCACCGGGTTCCTCCATGCTCACTGCGCATGTCAGTGGTATCTGGCTTGGCTGTCGCTGCTGTTGTTGCACACCTAGCTCCAATGCTAACCTGTCGGCCGACTCAAACTGTAATGCTAGCTCGATGGTGTTAGCTAGCGTCATGTTGTTTGGTGCCGTTAGCATCTTTGTCCGCAGCCGTGGGTTGTTAGTGTGTTCGGTCAGCTGGTCCTGCATTATTTTATCTTCCAATAAACCAAACCTGCACATGCTAGCTATGTGACGAAGGTCTGTGATGAATTGTTGTGTTGTTTCACCAATTCTCTGTCGCCGTTGGTGGAATCTAATATGCTGTGCCAACATGTTGTCAGGTGTAGCAAAGTAGCTAGCTAGCAGTTCTACAGCATCAGGGAATGAGTCCATTGGTCCTAGTGTGAGGAAAATGCGTTGTCCTTCTATGCCCAGGTTGTGAACTAACAGAGCTCGCTTCCGTACCTTGTCCAATTTGCCCAGGTCCAACGCCGACACGTACGTCTCGAAAGCATCGAGCCAGTGTGGCCAAGGAATGGGTGGTTCACCAGGGTATTCCAGAAAAGGTCTTAGTGGCATCAGGCACGCTTCCATGGTTTTAGTCTTGTCACCAAATGTTATGTCTGGAAACCCAGAATGACCAACGGAGAGGAGAGCTGTGCTGGAACTCGAACTTTATTACACACAATAATTATTATTACACTGCAGGTTTACTGTGTGTTGAATCGTAGGTGGCTATGAGTCGAAAGAAGCCTAAAATGGCCGACTCTCCCCATTTATGGGCTGGGGTGATGACGTCACCACCCGGCTGCATCATCACACCACTACCTATTAACCCTTTATAACACTCGGCACTTTATGGACAAATGAACCTGCTCCAACTCCAAGTTCAAGGGAGGAGTACCATGGGGTTTTTTTTTGTTTTGTTTTGCATTGTTTTTTTCTCCTCTTTGGTCACACACCATGAACTACATTTCCCACAAGTCATGTGACTTTGTGTCCTTTTGTCATGTGACTTCCTTGTAGGTTATTTATTGGCCAAAGACACTTCCTGCTGCAGTCTTACAACTGGTGATGGTGTTTGAATGAACATCAAAACGTCTTAAATTTTAATTAGTATTCAGTCCAGTATTTTTTAAATAAAACTCCCTGTTGAAAGTTTGACACTTGGATGTTTGAAAATGAACTTACACAAATCAAAGTACTCATTTATTCAATATAATTTCTTTAAATTTGACTTTCTAATAACTTTCTTCGCAACACTTTATTATATCTAGTTTAGGCAAGTGTGAATAATGTAACAAATTCCCTTCTCATAATGAATACAGCTACAATTTCTGATATTAAAAGATTATTTTGCTTGCATAACACTGATGGCGAGAAGCAACACTATTAGACAAAAGTGACACAGCTTTAAGTGTCATTTAAATATCTGTACCTTTACAAAGAGGAACACACACTTAGGGCCCTCCTGTCTGTGGTAACTGACTGCTAAACTCAACTTACTGTGAACATCATGGTCCATGGAGAATCCTGCCTGACCTTGTCTGTCAGCTTGTCCATCACCGTAGCAAACAAGAAGGGACTTAGAGCTGATCTCTGATGTAATCCCACCCCCACCTTGAATCCATCTGTCACTCCTACAGCACATCTCACCACTGTCTCGCTGTCCTCATTCATGTCCTGTACCACCCTCACATATACCTCTGCCACTCCTTTCTCATACAGTACCACACTTCCTCTCTTGGCACCTTATCATATACAGTACTTTCTCTAGATCCACAAAGACACAGTGCGGCTCCTTCTGTCCTTCTCCATAATTCTCCATCAACTCTTGAAACAAACATTGCATCTGTAGTACTCTTTCTTGACATGAAACCGTACTGCTGCTTGCTGATTGTCACCTCTCTTCTTAACCTAGCTTCAACAACTCTTTCCCATATCTTTATAGGATGTCATTACAAACATATACATGCAGTAGATAATGAAATATAAAATAAAGTTAACGCTATTTTCAACTTGACATACCTATATGTGCTGCCACTTTAGGTACCACTGCTCGACACATCAGCTCTCTCTGCCAATTCTTCTCTCATCTTAGTGGAGGAAACATATTACTTGGCGCATAAACAAAAACTTGTGCACACCCACACACCGGATAAAGTTAATACCACAGACCCAAAACACATAGCCCACCCACTGTAACAGCCCCCGAGTTGAGACACGTCTGTGATTAAAATCTGTGCCCCAGTGTTTGTATTTAGCAAAACCTGCTGTCCAGACAGAGGAAGTGAGCAGCCTGCTCCCTCATTACCCTTCACGGAGGCTCATATGGCGAGTAGGTTATATTAAAGTGGAGGAGGATAAAAATGGCTTGGAGCCAGTGTGTGGTGTCCTCCCTGAACGCAGACATGAGCTCGGTGATCCGCAGGCATGCACAGCAAAAATCTGCAAAATGTCATCATAGTAAATCATTTAGAAGTACAATATATCAGAATTCAAGCCAGGTCAGAAAGGAGGCACAGCACTTGAGATATTAAGTTAGGCTCTCTTCAGGTAAAGAGCAGCAGTAAGAGAAATAGAAATGTTATTGTGCCACTTCTAAGCTGTGTCTAATGATGGCAATTTTTAAAAAAAATATTCTGGCTAAAATAATATTGATCATACTCTGATAAATAAAAGAGATGCTAGCACAGGCTGACTCCTGACCTGTGAGAGTTTAGCCTCGTGAACATACTTAAATCTGCTGTTTGAACTGCTAAACAGTAAATCCAAAGGACATAGCAGCTCGCTGCAGTCATTTGGCTTATACTGTGCCCAAAGACCATTATTAGGTTTGGCTCCTGCTCATAAGCTGTTCGTAATTATGTTGTTAGTCTGCTATTAACTGAGATCAGTGGTTGGTCACACTCAAACTCGGGTCATGATCCCACCAACCATTTAGTGAAGCTAGAATGACTTTGATCTTCATAAAAGCTGACACATGATCCTCCAGGTTTGTCCTGCTATAAGGGGTCTTTAGGGTTCTTTTTAAAAAGACTCTAGTTAAGCTCAGCAGATTCAACACGTCAGCTCTGGGATGCTTGGAAAGGTGGATAGTTGCTCCTAATGCACCAGTTTGGTTAATTATGTTTATTCATAATAGATTTGTTGAGCTTGACTTTCTTGCACAAAACTCTGACACTTGTCCAAGTTAGACAGCCAGGGATGCATTTACTGAATGGCTAAATTCACTATGTCATTTTTAGTGATTAAATTTGTTAAAAAAAAAAAACAACTCAACACAGCACAGAAACTACACAATGAGAACATAAATACTCAAGAGAGAAGTGCTTAATAGTTTCCTTTTTTGTTTCTTTTTTCTTCCCTTTCATGCTAGCTGCTATCTTCTGACACAAATCACCCCTGACACTCATCTCTACTCACTTCACCCTGCCTGCACTCTCTTCTTGTTCTCTGTTGTGTGCTGTCTATTGCTTTGGATGGCTGGCCCCAGGTATTTAAACTCATCTACCTTCACTACCTTTAATCCTTGCATCATCATTGTTACACCTGCCTCTCTCGCATTTACACACATATATTCTGTTTTGTTTCTCCCGACTTTCATTCCTCTTCTCTCCAGTGCATACGTTCACCTGTCATGGTTCTCTTCCACCTGTTCCCTACTCTCAATACAGATAACAGTGTCATCTCTGAACATCATGGTCCACTGGGAATCCTGCCTGACCTCGTCTGTCAGCCTGCCTATCACCATAGCAAACAAGTCAACAATGAGTTAATGAAATTTATTAAAGGAATGTCCCTTCTGTGGATCACCACCTTATTGTGGTGGAGGGGTTTGCATGCCCTAATGATCCCAGGAGCTATGTTGTTGGAGCAACTTGCCAATGGTAGGGTCTCCCAAAGCAAATTGGTCCTGGGTGAAGGGCCAGACTAAGAGCGGTCCAAGTGTATCCCTGTGAAAAAAGCTACAAGGAAGAAGGCATTTGAGTCTGCCCTCCAGTGGGCTCACCACCTGTAGAAGGGATTGTAATGGTTCTGTGTGTACTCTGCCCCTCTCTCTCTCTCTGATTAGGCTCACACCCTGCAGCCTTTCTCCCCACCTGCTGCCAATTAGAGACACCCTTTAAATAGGGTGCTCTCCCTTCACTCTGCCTGGTGATGTTATCCTGCATACAGTCATATCATGCTTGAGCTTAGTATCCATGTATTATCCTGCCTTGTTGCGTCTTGACCGTTTGCTTATCCCTGACCCAGAATCTGTCTTCTGCAATTAAATTATCTGCCTGCCGTTATCTGACCTGCCGTGCCTTGACCCATGCCTGCCTCTGGACTTTGGAAATTGCCTCTCAGATTGGATTTGGATGTCTTGGACTGTGCACACCATCACTACCCTAAGTAAGTCGACTTACCAATATTTGTGATCAGATTAATCAGAAAATACAGCACCATTGCCAACCCCCTGACCTGCCTGACATTATCTAATCTCCCTTTTATTTGGTCCGATGAAGCCAACACGGCCTTCACGTGACTCAAGGCTAAATTCACAGAGGCGCCCATCCTTACTCAGCCTGACCTGGCATAGCAGTTCATAGTAGAGGTGGACGTCTCAGACACTGGTGTAGGGGCAGTCCTTTCCCAGCGATCAGTCACTGACAATAATGTCCACCCCTGTGCGTTTTTCTCTCAGCGGCTCTCCCCTGCTGAGAGAAATTATGACATCAGTGACTGAGAGCTGTTGGCAGTTAAGCTGGCATTGGAGGAATGGTGCCATTGGCTTGATGGCTCTACCCAGCCGTTCTTGGTCTGGACTGACCACAAGATATATTAGAACGGCCAAACAACTCACTTCACAGCAAGCCAGGTGGGAACTATTTTTCAGCTGCTTCTCCTTCACCCTGACATATAGACCTGATTCTAAGAACATTAAACCTGACACTCTTTCCAGGCAGTTTGTTCCTGACTCTGCGCCCCTAGCTGAGGAGACTATCATCCCAAGGTCTGCAGTTATCAGAGTCCTCATGTGGGGTATTGAACAGAGGGTAAAAGAGGCTCAGATCACCAACCTGGACCCTGGGGGAGTGGGGGGGTGAGGCACCAGGTCGTATGTTTGTGGCTGCCGCATGTTCTGGTGTCCAACCATGAACCGGGACATGCGGGAATATATCAAGGCCAGCCCACAGTGCTCCGCAGGCAAGTCCCTAACACCCCCCCACCCCACCCCAGGCCTTCTTCAGCCCCTTCCCATTCCCAGTCGTTCCTGGGCGAACACTGCACGAGACTTTGTTACCGGATTACCACCTTCTCATGGATACACCGTCATCATGCCCATCGCTGACAGGTTTTCCAAGGCTGCGCACTTTGTCCTCCTGCGCAAGTTACCATGGGCCTTGGAGACCACTAACCTGCTCACAGATCACGTCATCAGAATACATGCGATTCCAGGTGACATCATCTTGGACCGTGGACCCCAGTTTGTATCACAGGTATGACAGGCATTTTGCAAATCTATCAGGGCCACAGTCAGCTTGTCCTCCGGCTACCACCCGCAGTTGAACGGGCAGTGTGAGAGGGCTAATCAAGAGCTGGAGGCCGTCCTACGGTGCGTCACGACCTCTGACTCCACGTCGTGGAGCACCTATCTGCCTTGGGTGGAGTATGCCCACAACTCCGCCACCTCTGCCACCACCAGGTTCGCCCCATTTGAAGCTTTACTGGGTTACAATCCTCCTCTCCTTTCCATCACCAAGGAGGAGATCACTGTGCCCACCATCATTGACCATATGGCTAAGTGCCGCCAATTTTGGAGGGACACCAAGGTGGCGCTGCTCCACTTCACCGAGGAGAACGCTAAGTGGGCCAATCGTAGGAGGACTCCTGCCCCCATCTACTATGTGTGTCAGAGGGTGTGGCTGTCAACAAGGAATTTTCCACTCAAGACGGAGTGCAAAAAGTTGGCTTCTCGCTTCGTGGGTCCCTTCATCATCTAAGCCATCATGAACCCTGTCTCGGTTTGGCTCAGCCTTCCTTCCTCTCTTCGTGTGAACCCCACCTTCCACGTCTCCCAGGTGAAGCCAGTATTCGCCAGCTCCCTCTGCCCTCCATTCAAACTCCCACCACTGCCCAAGATGGTAGATGGAGGACTGGTGTATGCTGTTCACCACATTATTGATGCTCAAAGTCATCAGGACCTTCTACAAACACAACCCTGACAAGCCCAGAGTGATGCCAGGAGGCGTTCGTTGAGAGGGGAGTAATGTAATGGTTCTGTGTGCCTCCCTCTCTCCCTCTGATTAGGCTCACGCACTGCAGCCTTTTTCCCCACCTGCTGTCAGTTAGAGAGGCCCTTTAAACAGGGTGCTCTCCCTTCACTCTCTCTGGTGATGTTTTCCTGCACACAGCCATATCATCCTTGAGCTCAGTATCCATGTATTATCCTGCCTTGTTGTGTCTTGATCTTTTGCTTATCTCTAATCCAGAATCTGCCTTCTGCACTGAAATTATCTGCCTGCTGTTATCTGACCTGCCGTGCCTTGACCCCTGCCTGCCCCTGGATTTTGGAAATTGGCTCTCAGATTGGATTCGGATATCTTGGACTGTGCACACCTTCACCGCCCTAAGAAAGTCAACTTACCAACGTTTGTCATCGCTGCTCTTCACTCTCACTCCCCAGCATTCAGGCCTGGTCAGCCTGTCCCCTACAATCCCCCAGACTCCCCTGCTGCACCGCGACACCTCTCCCTCTGGCAATCTGCTCTCCCAGCGTGGAGTTCCATCACCTGCTTCCAGCTGCTCTCCCCTGTGGAAGTGTAAGCGCAAAAACTAACATTAAAACTCCATCATGCTCTTCTTCAGTTATACTTACCTGTCCCTCTGGTCTCCCCTCATAGGATTCCCAGACCCTCGAGACAGCTCTCCTTTGCCCGTTATCTTGCACAATTATTGTAATAAAGATTATTGTTTCACTTCTATTATCACTTCCTCCCGTGTCTGCTTTTGGGTCATATGCCACACACTCTAACAAGGATCATGGTGCTATGTGAACCCGGCAGTAGTCTGAGCTACTTTGTTTGGTCTGCTGCCCCTGTGACCCAAATCCCTGGATAAGCGGTAAAAGATGAATGGATGGATGGATGATGATAAAAGAAAGTATGCCATTCTTTAGTGCATACACTGTTTACATCGGACCTTAAAAATCTGTCCTGGTAAAACAGTAACAATAAGTCTTTGATATAACAAGCCTCCTGCTGATAGAAAATGCTGCACTGGCAGTCCAGGCTGGAATTAGCAAGAAAGATATTGGCTCCCTGTAAAAATCAGAAAAGAATTTAAAATTCCTGCAGGATCCATTTGAATCTTAAAGACCTCATCCTCATAGCCTTATTCAAATAGAGTTTTTTAAAGTTGGAATGGAAATAGCACCTTCAGTTATCAGATAGACACCCCCGTCTTCAAAATGTGGCTTTAAACCATCATAAAGCTTACAGTCAGGTTTTGATGAGGTGACCCTAAATCCTCCCTTAGCTATACAGCTATAGACACTAGTGGATCCCATGAAGCACCGAGTGCCTTTCTCTGACTTTCCACATTTTTTACTTCGCAGCTTTTATAAGTCACCATTGCATCTTACTGGAATAGCAGCAGATGGCTGCCCCCACTGAGCCCAGTTCTGCAGATTTTTTGCTGTAAAATTAAGATTTTTTTCTCTCCCTTCTGTTGCCAAGCACTTGCTCATTGAGAAGTGGCTCTTTGGCTTTCTCTCTGCAATTTCATTGACTTCTAACACCACAATATCAAGTGCTTTAAGATGAATCGATAAGGAGCAATGCTTGCACGCTACCCACGTTGTACATCTGTGACATGCCATTTTCCCAACATCACACACCAGACACACCTTCCTAATTTTTCTATTAAAGTTCTGTTTAAAATAAGGTTCTTCTGTCCCCTCTAGTGCTTGCTCAAAACCTCGAGAATCTACTGAGCACGTGCCACAGCATGTTTTCTGTAACGCCACGTGCTCAAGGATGGAGGCACACAACATTATCTATTATTCAGCTTTGGCAGTGGGCTATGTCAACCAAGGGCATATTCTGGGTGTCTAAATATCCATGTGTGTGTTGTACATAAAGCAGGATTTAGGTTTTGCATGAATAAAGCTTGTGGTGCATTAGTGTCAGGACTCCCAGTGACCTCATGAGTTTTTGGCTGCTATGCATTACAGAGGATTATTTAGTTAAAAGACCTTCTCACTCTTTCTGTATGACCTTTAAATTATTGATTTTCAGCTCACTTTGCCTCTCTTCTCGTCTCTCCGCTGCCTCACTTCAATCTCAGTGCTACTCCATGTCTTTTCATCTTTCTGGCCTTTTTCCCCTTCAAACACATCGCAACCCGAAAACTCTTTCATGCACACACAGATAATTCTTCTCCCCTTTTCTCTCTCCTCTCCCTCCTCTGTATCGCCCTGACTTGTCTCTGTATTAAAATGTGTAGCTGCTGGCCGCCTGCTGCTGCAGTGTCAGCAGGGTGGGTTAAGGAAGGTAATTCATACCCGGCTGTCATCCACACTGGAGGTGAGTGAGCACATCTCTACCCTGAAGAGACGGGCAGAAATGAGCCCAGCAGAAGAGCTCAGTGACATCAATAATCCAGCCTGTTTTCACATGCTAACAACAGCCTCACACAGTCTCATTAAACGCCACCCGCTCCTCATGGTGCTGTATTTGTACAGTTGGAGTTGTGATTGAGATGAACGAGGGAGTGTCGCACCGGCGTCTTCCCCTCAGAGGACACCCACACCGTTATGTTATAGGTGTGAATCAATCACATTATTTAAATATCTTAGAGGAGGTGATAGCACAGCTCTCTCGATGAGATGTTATTTCTGTGCAGGGACACCAGCTCGTGGAAAGCCCTCAACATCTTTTACACCCACGAGAGGTTTGGATGAATCTTCCATATGGGGCACCAGCTCTCTGAGTAAACAGCCTGTCACAGCTCTCATTGGGGTTTGTTACGAAACCTTAAGACACGCACACATACATGCAGCCAAAAATACAGACATACAGTGTGTGCACATAGAAACCAGCACACCTGCTGACCACAAGAACTTCTTTTTTATCAAAACAGTCATGAATTTGAGCAGGCAGCAAAGATCTTAATAAAAAAAAAAAAAACTCCAATTATCCCAGCCATCAGCAGAGCTACTAAAGCAGCACAGTTTTGCCAGATAGCCCTTCTAGTTTTTAATCCAGATACTAACACAAGCAGTGTTTTCTCATGCATGCAGATAGTCCTTTTATCAATAGATAGATAGACAGACAGATAGATAGAGAGAGCGATACAGAGAGATAGATACATGTACTTTATTGATCCCAAACTGGGAAATTACAGTGTAACAGCAGCATGACAGTAGACAACCAAAACAACAGAGACACACACAGCATAATAGACAAAGGGATTACTCATGGAAAGTAAATCTGCCTACACAACATACACATCATAGGTGAATAGATGGTGACTGGTACAGATACGTGACTCATACCCTCTGTATGATGCAGGACTATCAGGTGCAGGGTGAAATGTGAGGTACCAATTAGACTGCAAGGTGCTGTATAGCAGCATAGTTATGAGCAGAATTCAACATCAGAGTGAGTTATTGTACAAATGATGCGTGGTATGTATATTTACAGTGGTGTGAAAAAGTGTTTGCCGCTTCCTGATTTCTCATTTTTTTGTATGTTTGTCACACTTAAATGTTTCAAATCGGCTGACTTCAGTTTGGTGAGACATGGAATAGGTCGCTTTGCAGCGAGCTCCTGCAGAGTTATTCGACATTTATATTAATAGGCACTTTTTACTGACTGTACAAGCCAGAACGTTTTTACTAAGTTCACGATTTTATTTTATTTTTTTAATTTTTTTAATTTTTTTTTCTTGCCTTCTGATTGTTGCTCTGAGTGTTGCTATCCCTGTGCTGTTGCAATCCTGGAATTTCCCCGTTGTGGGACTAATAAAGGCTTATCTTATCTTATCTTATTTAGCACACCATTTTTTTTATACAAACTTCCCTCTAAGTCTAATAAAGGAGGTAGTACTATCCAGCCTCACCTGCAGCCTGTTGCTCGAAGCGACTCCTCGTGTGGCGGTGAAGCCTCCCCCCAGTGGATGACAGTGACTGATAAGCTACCTGCTGCTGCCGTAGTCGATACAGCCATGCTTAAAACTGAATTATTATCAGCTCTCCGGGCCGATGTGGCTGCTATTTTCAAAACGGAACTTCAGTCAGCTCTCGGTGACAGTCTGTCTTCTATTCAGGCTGATTTGGTGACCTTGAAAAAGGAGCTGTCTGCTAATATCTCCACCGTGCAGGTTAGCCTCACCGGGCTAAAAGGTACCGTAGCTGAAGTGGAGAGGTCCCCATCCACCTGCACAGATGATATTACAGCTCTCCAAAAGACAGTAGAGCATTTAACTAAAACTGTTGCAAGGCTGGAGGACAAATGTGAAGACCTGGAGTCCAGATCTCACCGTAACAATATCAGAATCATTGGCATTCCAGTAGATGACCCGGGCTCGACAACCACGGCTAATGTGGCGAAAGTGCTGAAGGAGGCCTTCGTTCTTGAAGAGGAGCCGCTGGTGGATAGAGTGCATTGGATTCCCGCAGCCAAACCCAGAGCAGGCAAGCGGCCCCGGGCTATAGTGGCGAGGAGATTTTGAAGAAGGCAAAGGAGCTTCAGCGGATCAAGCATGGAAACATGACCATCTCAGTTTTCCTGGACCATAGTGCCAGGACGGTGTGGGCCCGTTCCACCTTCAATGAGGTTGGTCACCAGTTGCGTGATATCGAGGGGGTCCGGTTCGGTCTCTTTTACCCAGCCCGGCTACACGTCACCTACGAGGGGGTGCAGCGCGACTTTATGTCTCCAGAGGAAGCAAAGACTTTCATCAAGTCAATATCCAAATAGATCTGGTAACTGGAATCATTTTGGCTGTTGTCTTTTCATTATTATTTTTTTTAAAAAATTTAATGCCTTAATACTGGTGAGTTTTATACCACACACTTTAGAGGTTTGAATTTTAGTTATTTACAGTAGCTATTTTGGTCTATTTTGGGCTGCACGGTGGCGCAGTGGTTAGCACTGCGGCAGCACAGTTTACCCTTGGCCAGGGGATTGTGGGGATCGTGGGTTCAATCCCAGCCCCCGACCAACAGTGATCTGTGTGGAGTTTGCATGTTCTCCCCGTGTTGCGTGGGTTTACTCCGGGATTTCTCCGGTTTCCTCCCACATGCCAAAAACATGCATGTTAGGTTAATTGGCTGTTCTAAATTGTCCCTAGATATTTGTTTCCTATAGGCCCTTAGAATAGAGGGTTAGTATTAATGAAAGCGCTTTGAGTGGTCTTTGTGACTAGAAAAGCGCTATATAAGTGCAGGTTAGTTAGTTAGTTAGTCTATGCCCAAGAGAGGTGACCTCATCTACAGACATGTTTTTGTTGTCTAAACTGAGGTATAAGATACTTGAATATATTTAGTAATAAATATATTCATATATATATATATATATATATATATATATATACAGTATATATCCATATAAATATATGGCTTTTTCTACTCAAAAAGCCAACGCTAGATCCAGGAGCTTTAGCTAACTATAGACCAATCTCTAATCTCCCTTTCATTTCAAAAATCTTAGAAAGAGTTGTTGCTATGCAATTATTTGACCACCTACAGGGAAATGGTTTACTTGAAGAGTTACAGTCTGGGTTTAGAATCCATCATAGTACTGAAACAGCCTTAGCGAAGGTCACTAACGACCTCCTCATTGCATCTGATAATGGACTAGTTTCTGTACTTGTCCTTTTAGACCTTAGTGCAGCTTTTGATACTATCGATCATAATATTCTACTTGATAGATTAGAACACCATGTTGAACTTAATGGAACTTTGTGCAGTGGTTTAGATCTTATTTATCTGATAGGTTCCAGTTTGTTCATGTAAATAATGAGTTTTCTTTCAACTCAAAGCTCAGTCATGGAGTTCCACAGGGATCTGTGCTAGGCCCTACTCTTTTTAGTTTATATATGCTTCCGTTAGGCAACATTATTAGAAAGCACTGTATACATTTTCATTGTTATGCTGATGACACACAATTATACCTGTCAATGAAGCCAGATGATAGTAATCAATTAGCCAAGTTAGAAGCCTGTCTTAAGGAAATCAAAGCTTGGATGACTTGCTATTAAATTCAGATAAGACTGAAGTCATTCTTGTTGGTCCAAAAAACCTTAGAAATTCCTTTCCAAATCAAACTTTCAGTTTGGATGCGGTTACTCTTTCTCTTAATAGCTCTGTGAGGAACCTTGGAGTTATTTTTGATCAGGATTTGTCCTTCAGTTCACATATTAAATTTGTTTCTAAGACTGCCTTCTATCATTTGCGTAATATTGCCAAGATTAGGAGCATCTTGTCTCAGAGTGATGCTGAGAAACTGATCCACGCTTTTGTTAGCTCGAGATTAGATTATTGTAATTCTTTATTATCAGGCTGTCCTAAAACATCTTTAAAAAGTCTTCAGCTGATCCAAAATGCTGCAGCAAGAGTTTTAACAGGTACTAGAAAGAGAGATCATATCTCTCCGGTTCTGGTCTCCCTTCATTGGTTTCCCATAGAGTTTAGAATTAAGTTTAAAATCCTTCTTCTTACTTACAAAGCTCTAAACAATCAGGCTCCTTTTTATTTAAAAGATCTGATACTACCGTATTATCCTAACAGAGCACTACGCTCCCAAAATGCAGGATTACTTGTAATACCTAGAATATCCAAAAGTACAATGGGAGGCAGAGCCTTCAGTTATCAAGCTCCTCTCCTGTGGAATCAGCTGCCAATCTGGATTCGGGAGTCAGACTCGATCTCTGTTTTTAAGAATAGGGCTAAAACCTACCTTTTTGATATAGCCTACAATTAGGGAGGGATCATGTGTTTCTGAACCCTCCCTTAGTTATGCTGCTAATAGGTTTAGTCAGCCGGGGGACCTCCAGTAATGCACTGGGCCTCACTCCTTTTCTCACTCTCAATGAAATATTTTTTTTGCTGGTCATTAACATTTGTTTGTTCTCTCCCATAGACTGAGTCCCCATTGTGCTGTTTGCTCTCTACATGTCTGTTCTTTTCTTCTTCTCTATCCCCTCACCCCCCAGCCAGTCGCAGCAGATGACTGCCCCTCCCTGAGCCTGGTTCTGCTGGAGGTTTCTTCCTGTTAAAAGGGAGTTTTTCCTCTTCACCGTCGCCAAGTGCTTGCTCACAGGGGATCGCCTGATTGCTGGGGTCTTTCTGCAACTGTGGGGGTTCCCCCCTACAGTTGATAGTGCTATGAGATGACTGTTGTTGTGAAATGGCGCTATATAAATAAAGTTGAATTGAATTGAATTGAATTAATAAGTACAATATATTGTTCTGTACATTGTAAATAGTTTATGTCGGCCCAGGGTTTTCTGTGTGTGAAAACAACTTTTTTCTTTGTCAGCCACATTTTTCTAGTATTGTTTACTCATCTTTCTTTTTTTGTGTTATTTTTAGGATGCTATTTGTTTTAGATAATTAAGAAACTGGCTTGTTTCTGCAATTTGTTATATTAAACATTATAGCAAAGTGCCATATATTGAATGCTGTTTAGTTCTACTCTGCAGGTTCCATCTGTTATTTTTAGCTATAGTTCTAACAACTGTAAGTACTTCTTAGAGGATGACTGCTGTTGGAGTCTACACTGCTGTTTCAGCCTTTAGGGTTGGATACAGAGAAGGTGTTGATTGGGGGGTGGGTTTGGGGTGTTCTTTTAGCTATGTCCCTGTTGGTCTTTTGCTTTGTTTTTTTTTTAGGGGGGAATTCTACTTTCAATGGCTATTTGTGAATGATTGATCATGATTTGTGTAGCTCACGGAGTTTAGGTGGAGGTTCTATCAAATTTTTGAGTTGGAATGTGAAAGGTCTGAATAACCCAGTTAAGCGAGCGAAGGTGTTCGCTCACCTGAAACGGATGAAAGCTTGACATAATATTTTTGCATGAAACACATTTACGAGATGGTGAACATTTTAGACTTAAATGTCCATGGGTTGGTAAGGTATTTCACTCATCCTTTAATTCAAAAGCCAGAGGAGTAGCTACTTTAATAAGTAAAAGTGTCAATTTTACTATCTCTGAAATGACAGTAGACAAAAATGGCAGATATTTGAGGTGTGTTACTTAATAATGCTGTTCTTTTAGTAAACATCTATGCTCCAAATTTTGACACTCCAGATTTTGCAGACAAATTATTACATCCTTTTCTTCTTCTTAACACTTGTCTTGTTCTAGGCGGTGATTTTAATTGTGTAATGAATTCATCTCTGGATCGCTCTAGTCTCAGATCCTTTACACAATCTCGCATGGCCGGTTCAATATCTGATTTTATGTTACAGAAATGGTATGTTGACCCCTGGAGACTTTTGAATCTGCGTGTCAGAGCTTATTCCTTTTTTTCACAGGTGCATCAATCCTATTCCCGAATCAATTATTTTTTTGTTGATGGGTCTTTATTATCTCGGGTGACGTCCACTAAGTATCATCCAATTGTCATTTCAGATCATGCCCCTCTCAGCCTCGACATAACATTTAAAAATTACCCTTGCTTTTTTCACCATGGAGGTTTAATTTATTGTTTTTATCGGACAACCAATTTAACACTTTCACTGCATTGGCAATTGATGATTTTTTTATTTATTAACAGCAGTGATTCAATTTTTTCCTATTCTTATATCTATTGTGGGAATCGCTTAAAGCTTATCAACGAGGGCAAATCATTTCCTATTCAACACATCATAGTAGAACTAAAAAAACAAGTTGAATGACTCGTTATCTAATATTCAGGATATTGACAGAAAAAAATGCTTCTAATCCATCACAGAGACTATTGAAACAACGACAAGACCTTCAATTACAACTAGATCTTCTTACAGCAAATGAGGCTGAACGTCTTATATTACAATCTGGGGCAAATTATTATGAACACGGAGAGACACCAAGTCGGCTTTTAGCTCACCAACTAAAACGCCAAGCTCGATTAATCCCTCAAATCAAAGACCCGTCTGGAAATATAGTCTCAGACCTGACAGCAATAAATGAAATGTTTAAAGATTTTTACTCAAACCTTTATAAATCTCAATCCTCCACAGATAAGAGTGAAATTATTGCTTTCCTTCAGAATCTGGATATTCCCATTATAGAGCCACAGATTGCTGATGGGCTTGGTGCACCGTTCACTCTGGAAGAAATTACATGTGCAATCAAATCTATGCATAATCAGAAGGCACCCGGCCCTGACGTGCTTCCTGTTGAATTTTTAAAAATGTTTATTATTAAGCTGCCTCCTCTTCTTTGTGCCATTTATAACGAATCTTTAGAGCGTAGTGTTTTGCCATCTACGCTGACCCAGGCATTTATATCTCTCCTTTTGAAAAAAGATAAGGATCCTACATCTTGTACTTCCTACAGACCTGTGTCGCTTCTCAATGTGGGTGTGAAGATTCTCGCCAAAGTGTCCTTCCTGAAGTTATATCTCAGGACCAGAACGGTTTCATTAAGGGGCATCAGCTGTTTTTTAATGTTGGCACGCTTTTTAACACCATCTTCTCTGATCACTTTTCTCTAGATCCTGAAGTTGTTATTTCATTGGATGCAGAGAAAGTGTTTGATCGTGTGGAGTGGAATTATCTTTTTACGGTGTTGAACAAGTTTGGCTTTGGGAGGAAGTTTGTGTCATGAATTAAGCTTTTATACACTTCTCCCCAGGTTAACATTGTTACAAACAACACACATTCTGATTATTTTAGCTTATCGTGTGGCACAAGACAGGGGTGTCCCTTATCTCCTCTTTTGTTTACTTTAGCCATAGAGCCATTTTCAGTGGCTTTAAAATCTCTTCCTTCATTTCATGGTCTTTTTTTTCGCTCTGGCATTGAACTTAAGCTATCTCTTTGTGGGGATGATCTTCTTTTATATGTGTCCAGGCCATTGATTAGTGTGCCACCAATTTTGTCCATATTAGAGAAGTTTGGTTCTTTTTCAGAATCAGAATCAGAATCAGAATCAGATTTATTGCCATTGTTCATGTAGTACTCAAACTAGGAATTTGTTTGAATTTTGTTTGAATTTATTTTTCCGGCTATAAGGTAAATTTTGGCAAGAGTGTATGCTTCCCTGTAAATTTTTTGACCTTAAAGCTTACCCAATTTGACATTCCTTTCAAAATTTGCCCATTGGGGTTTAAATATTTGGGGGTCAACATCACCCGCTCTTTAGCATCACATTATTTGGCCAATTTAGCCCCCTTCATTGCTCAGATTAAGGCAAACTGTCAGAGGTGGAACTCTCTTCCTCTGTCATTGATAGGTAGAATTAATACCAGTAAAATGAATGTCTTGCTGTGGTGTCTACAGTACCTATTTCAGTGTATTCCTCTTTTCCTACCCAAGCATTTCTTTAATTCTCTAGATCAGATTACTTCCTCACTTTTATGGAGTAGGAGGACCCCTAGATTAAATTTATCTTTATTACAGAAATTACAGAAATTTACTTCTGATGGGGGGGTCTTTCCCTCCCTAATCTTCTTTTGTATTATTGGTCTTCACATATTCATAAATTGCTATATTGGCTTCATTTTCCTGAACAGTTATGGTGTAGACTTGAAATTCAGTCTTTTCTATCTTCTTCACCTGCAGCACTGCTAACTTCTCTGTTACCTTTTAACCCAGCTAAGTTTACAAAGAACCCGGTGGTTTCGTCCACTCTTAAGATTTGGTCACAGTTTAGACATCATTTCAAGTTCCTGTCTCCGTCTGTGGAGATGCCATTATTCAAAAACCCTTTATTTCCTCCTTCTCTTAATAATGCTTCATATCTTCGGTGGCACAACAGAGGGATTAGAATTGTTAGCGATCTTTATAAAGATGGCATCTTTGCAAATTTTTCTGACCCAGTCACTGACTTTAACCTCCCTGCTTCCCACCTATTTCTTTACTTTCAGTTTAGACACTTTGTCTCGTCCCTTTTCCCTTGCTTTCCTTCGCTCCCTTCTGATCAACCATGGGACTACCTTTTTGCATTTGGACTTGGTCAAAAATCTGTCATCTCCAAAATTTAGAATTCTCTCATGGCACTAGATTCTTGTACTGTAGTGAAAAATAAACAGGCCTGGGAGCAGGAGCTGGGAATTGAGGTAAGTGATAAATGGTGGGATAATGCTGTTCTCTCTGCTAGATCATGTACACTGTGTGTCCGGTTACAATTAATACAGTTTAAGGTTCTCAACAGAGTTCATTTCTCAAAGTCTAGACTGTCAAAAATCTATCCCAACATAGTGGACCAGTGTGACAGGTGTCATGCTTCTCCCTGTAACCTGACACACATGTTTTTTATTCCTGTAGTCGGCTGCAGAAGCTTTGCACAGACTTTTTCATTATCTTGTCCACAGTTCTGAGAACCTAGATTCAAATGGACCCTCACATTACTGTCTTTGGGATTCCTCATGTTCCCCTCCCAGTAACTCCCACACAACATAAAATATTGGCCTTCACTTCTCTATTAGCGAGGCGCTGTATCCTACTCCTCTGGAAATCTCCTAAACCTCCATCTATCTCTATGTGGCTCAAAGACATTGTGTCATTTATCAAAATAGATAAGATCAATTCCACAATGAGAGGCAAATCAGAACTTTTTTTCTTCAAAAAATGGAACAACTTTATTGACTATTTCACCTCTTTGAAAACATTGTAAATTATCTTCACTCTTTTCATATATTTATAATTCCTCCTAAGGTTTTTTTTTTCCCAATTAATGTCATATTAGTGCAACAGTGCAACTTTGCAATGTTTATTTTCAAATTACTTCAATACAGTTAACTTTAAGCCTAACGTGAACTTCTGAATTGTTTTAATTGCACTGCTACAGGGACATAGTGGGGTGTTCTGAGTGTTTATAAAAAAAAAAAGCTGTAATGTATATGTGATTTTTCATCTGCGCTATTTTAATAAACAGATTAAAACCAAATGTTTCAGATCATCAAACAAATATAAATATTAGACAAAGATAACACTAGTAAACACAAAATTCAGTTTTTAAATGAAGGTGTTTATTATTACAGGTATAAAAAAAATCTAAACCAATATGGCCCTGTGTGAAAAAGTGATTGCTGCCCCCCTGTTAAAACATAAATTAACTGTGGTTTATCACATCTTTGGAAAGCTGAGCTCAATTTCTCTAGCCGCACCCAGGCATGATTACTGCCACATCTGTTCTCAATTAGGAAATCACTGAAATAGGACCTGCCCGACAAACTGAAGTAGACCAAAAGATCTTCAAATGCTAGACATCATGCTGCAATACAAAGAAATTCATGAACAAATGAGAAACAAAGTGAGATCTATCAGTGTGAAAAAAGGTTGTAAAGCCATTTCTAAAGCTTTGGGACTCCAGCGAACCACATTGAGAGCCATTATCCACAAATGTCGAAAACATGAACAGTGGTGAACCTGTGATCCCAGGAGTGGCCGGCCGACCAAAATTACCCCAAGAGCGCAGTGACGACTCATCCAAGAGGTCACAAAAGACCCCACAACAACATTCAAAGAACTGCAGGCCTCACTTGCCTCAGTTAAGGTCAGTCTTCATGACTCCACCATAAAAGCGACTGAGCAAAAATGGCCTGCATGGCAGCGTACCAAGATGAAAACCACTGCTGATCAAAAAGAACATAAAAGCTCATCTCAGTTTTGCCAGAAAACATCTTGATGATCCACAAGATTTTTGGGAAAATACTCTGTGGACTGACGAGACAAAAGTTGAACTTTTTGGAAGGTGTGTAGCCCATTAGATCTGGTGTAAAAGTAACACAGCATTTCAGAAAAGGAACATCATACCAACAGTAAAATATGGTGGTGGTAGTGTGATGGTCTGGGACTGTTTTGCTTCTTCAGGACCTGTGGTAAATGGAACCATGAATTCTGCTTTCTACCAAAACATCCTGAAGGAGAATGTCCGACCATCTGTTCGTGACCTCAAGCTGAAGCGCACTTGGGTTCTGCAACAGGACAATGATCCAAAACACACCAGCAAGTCCACCTCTGAATAGCTTTAGAAAAACAAAATGAACGCTTCAAAGTGGCCTATTCAAAGTTCTGACCTGAATCCGATTGAGATACTGTGGCATGACCTTAAAAAGGCGGTTCATACTTGAAAATCCTCCAGTGTGGCTGAATTACAACAATTCTGCAAAGACGAGTGGGCCAAAATTCCTCCACAGCGCGGTAAAAGACTCATTGACAGTTATTGCAAATGCTTGACTGCAGTTGTTGCTGCTAAGGATGGCCCAACCAGTTATTAGGTTTAGGGGCAATCACTTTTTCACACAGGGCAATGTAGGTGGATTTTTTTTCCTTAACAATAAACACCATTTAAAAACTGCATTTTGCTTTTACTTGTGTTATCTTTGTCTAATATTTAAATTTGTTTGATGATCTGAAACATTTAAGTGTGCCAAACATACAAATAAATGAGAAACCAGGAAGGGGGCAAACACTTTTTCACACCACTGTATATCTATATCTATATCTATCTATCTATCTATCTATCTATCTATATCTATATCTATATATCTATATCTATATATACAGTATATATATATATATCTATCTATATATATATCTATATATCTATATCTATATCTATCTATCTATCTATCTATCTATCTATCTATCTATCTATCTATCTCTCTATATATATATATATATATGCCACATGGTTGATACTATGTGGCATCTCATCAGGCCAGGTAAACAGAGTACTGAGTAACATTAACCCCCGCAAGGCAGCAGGACCAGACAACATCTCTGGACGGGCTCTCAGAGCATGCGCTGCCAAGCTGACTGACATTCTCACATCCATCTTCAACCTCTCCCTCAACCAGAACATAGTCCCCTCCTGCTTCAAAGCCACAACCATCATCCCCCTCCCCAAAAAGAGCCCGCCGACCTGTCTGAATAATTACAGGCCGGTAGCACTCACTCCAATCATCATGAAATGCTTTGAGAGAGTGGTGCTGCCCCTCATTCACGACAGCAAACCAGATACCCTGGACCCCCTGCAGGACGCCTACTGGTCCAACAGATCCACCTCAGATGCCATTGCTGCAGCACTCCATTATTCTCTCTCCCACCTGGAAGATAAAGACTCCTACATCAGCATGCTCTTTGTCGACTACAGCTCCGCCTTCAACACGGTCATCCCACACAAACTCACCGACAAACTGTCTTCACTTGGCCTGCACCCCCCTCTGTGACTGGCTACTGGACTTTCTGACTGGCAGGCCCCAGTCTGTCAGGATGGGTAAAAGGACCTCAGCCATCATCATCACGAACACAGGTGTCTCACAGGGTTGTGTTCTCAGCCCCATCCTCTACAGCCTCTTCACCCATTACTGTGTTGCCTCTCACAAGGACAATATCATCTTAAAGTTCCCAGATGACACAGCAGTGATAGGACGCATCACTGGTGGTGACGAAGCATCCTACAGGAGGAAGGTGGCCAGCCTGGTGTCATGGTGTGAGGATAACAACCTCACCCTCAACATAGACAAGACGAAGGAGATGATAGTGGACATAAGGAAGGGGAGGAGGAGACCCCGTCGGCCGCTGTTCATCCAGAAGCTTGAGGTGGAGAGGGTGAGCAGCTTTAAATACCTGGGCATCCACGTCAACGAGGACCTTACGTGGGCACTCAACACCACAGAACTGGTTAAGAGGGCTCAACAGCGGCTGTACATTCTGAGGAGGCCGAAGAAGTTTGGAATGTCCCCCAAGATCCTCAACAATTTCTACAGCTGCATCATCGAGAGCGTCTTGACCAACTGCATCACTGCGTGGCACGGCAGCACTACTGCCCTGGACCGCAAACGCCTGCAGAGAGTGGTGAAGACAACGAAGAAGATCATCAGGACTCCATTCCCCTCCCTGCAGAGCATCTAACACTGCAGAGTCCAAAGGAGAGCTGCCGCCATCCTCCAGGACCCCACCCACCCCCAGCACAGAATGTTCACACTTCTACCCTCAGGCCGGAGGTACAGAAGTGTGAAATGCAGGACACTGCATTTCATTTTTTTTTTTTTTTTTTTTTTTTTTTTTTTTCTCTCAGCGCCACACGAGTCGGCTGCCTTTTGCAACAGCGGCTCGATTCCGAGTCTTTTTCCCTTCCTCTCTCTTTTGATCCGTCTTTTTTTTTCACCCCACTTATATCACGGACACACAGATCGTCCTAAATGTCTCCTGAGCCGGTGGACGGAGCCACTGTCTATAGCAGGATACGATACAGCAGAGAACAGCTGCTAGCATTCAACCGCCACCCGGTCCCATTGGAAAAACTCGACATACCGAGTGAACTGAGGCGAAAACGCCGCGGCTGCCGGGCTGGAGTAAGGCGGAGGACAAAAAATATAAGGTACAGACCCTCCCTTCCATCTGTTGTCATGGGAAATGTACGGTCGATACTGGGAAAGTTAGATGAGCTAGCGGCTATCTCCCGTTATGATAGCACATACCGGGAGTGCTCTCTCCTTTTGTTTACTGAGACGTGGCTAACTGAACTAGCAGCAGATGCTAACATTGAGCTGGAGGGTTTTCACATGATACGAGCTGACCGAACACCAGACAGTGGCAAGGCTAGGGGCGGTGGAGTGATCATGTATGTTAACAACAACTGGTGCAGACCGGGACATATCACTGTTAAACAACGACACTGCAGCAAAGACATTGAGTTGCTAGCTGTTAGCATGAGGCCTACATATCTCCCGAGAGAACACTCACACGTGATCTGCATTGTTGTTTATGCAAATCCGACGGCGAACGCTGGGACAGCACGTGACGTCATCCATTCAGTAACCAGCAGGCTGCAGACAGAACACCCAGATGCTCTTCTCCTCATCTCAGGCGATTTCAACCATGTTTCACTGTCTCCCATTCTACCCACGTTCACCCAGTATGTCACATGCCACACTAGAGACAATAAAACACTGGATTTATTCTACGCAAACACTAAGGAGGCGTACACCTCATCACAACTACCCCCACTCGGGAGATCGGATCACAACTTGGTTCATCTCCGGCCGGTGTACAAACCCCTAGTGCACAGACAACCTCCGGCCATGCACACTGTGGAGTTATGGTCTGAGGAGACAATGGACACCCTAAAGGGCTGTTTTGAAGCCACCGCCTGGAAGCAGCTCTGCGATCCACATGGTGAGGACATCGATGGCCTCATTCACACCTTCACGGGCTACCTCAGCTTCTGTGTGGACAAATCCGTTCCCACCAAGACCATACGGCGTCACTCAAACAACAAACCCTGGATCAACCCTGAGATAAAAACACTTCTGAGAGAGAAGAAGAGGATCTTCAGGTCGGGGAACAGGGAGATGCTGAAGTCCGTACAGAGGGAGCTGAGGAGAAAGATCAGAGAAGGCAAGGACAGCTTCAGGAAGAAGATGGAGGACAAGCTGCAACAGAGCGACATCAGCGGGGTCTGGAGAAACCTCAAAACCATCTCGGGGCTCCAGAATACCTCCCCCCAGGCCACAGGGGGCAGGGAGTGGGCGAACAACCTGAATCTGTTTTTCAATAGATTTGACCAACCGCCCTCCCCCCTGACTGCACAACAACCACTGCTGCCTCTAAAGAAATCAAGTCCTGCTGCCCACTCCCCACTCTACCAACACCCCCCCACTCCCAACACACAGCCCCCCATCCTGACCCTGACCAGGACCCAGGTGAGGACGGAGCTGAGGAAGATCAAGGCGAGGAAGGCGCCGGGACCGGACGGCATCAGCGCAAAGCTCCTCAAGTCCTGTGCAGACCAGCTGTGTGGGATTGTGACGTATATCTTCAACATGAGCCTGAAACTGGGGAGGGTACCACAGCTGTGGAAAACATCTTGTGTGGTACCTGTACCAAAAACTTCCCACCCCAAAGACCTGAACAGCTACAGACCGGTGGCCTTGACGTCCCACTTGATGAAGACCCTGGAGAGACTGCTCCTTGCTCACCTCCGCCCCCTGGTGGAACCAGCGATGGATCCACTCCAGTTCGCCTACCAGCATGGCATTGGGGTGGAGGATGCGGTGATCTTCCTCCTTCACCGTTCTCTGTCCCACCTGGAGAAGCCCGGGAATATGGTGAGGATCATGTTCTTTGACTTCTCCAGTGCTTTCAACACCATCCAACCGATGATCCTGAAGGACAAGCTGCTGCGCGCAGGGGTGGACCAGCACCTGTCATCATGGATCCTGGACTACCTCACGAACCGGCCTCAGTTTGTGAGAACCCGGGACTGTGTGTCCGACACGATCATCAGTAGCACGGGGGCCCCCCAGGGAACGGTGCTGGCTCCCTTCCTGTTCACTCTTTATACTGCGGACTTCTCACACAACACAACACACTGCCATCTACAGAAGTTCTCTGATGACTCTGCGATCGTTGGCCTCATCTCCAATGGAGATGAAGCTGAGTACAGAGGGCTTATCCAGGACTTCGTGGACTGGTGCCATCGGAACTGCCTCCAGATCAACGCGAGGAAAACTAAGGAGCTGGTGGTGGACTGCCGCAGGCATGGGCAGCCCCTCACAGTACCAGTAAATATACAGGGAACAGACATCGAGATGGTGACATCCTATAAGTACCTGGGTATTCATCTGAACAATAAACTAGACTGGTCACACAATACTGATGCACTCTACAAGAAGGGACAGCGCAGGCTGTTCCTGCTGAGGAGACTCAGGTCTTTTGGTGTACAAGGGGCGCTGCTGAAGTCATTCTATGACACGGTGGTGGCATCAGCCATCACTTTTGGAGTGGTCTGCTGGGGCAGTGGCATTACTGCAGCCGATAGGAAGAGACTGAACAAACTGATTAAGAAAGCTAGCTCTGTCCTGGGGCAGCGCCTTGATCCGATGGAGGAGATAGGAGAGAGAAGGACGGTGGCTAAACTGTCATCTCTGCTGGAGTCCGAGTTCCACCCTATGCAGGACATACTGAATGCACTGAGGAGCTCATTTAGCAGCAGACTACATCATCCCAGGTGCACAACCGAGAGGTTTCGTAGGTCCTTCCTACCAACGGCTGTCAGACTGTACAACCTAAGCAGGGCTGCTCGCAGAGATAGCAAAAAGACGTAACAAACTAATAGTTTTTTGAATGCAAAAGATGCAATAGACTTACACAATGGTCCTCTCCGGCATACAACTAGGAACATACCGGTCGCTATGGAGGGTGAGAATATGTATGGGCACATAATCATACCATGTAGGATAACTAAGTAGACGGTTATGCTGTTTCATTCCATCTAGCAACAATGCTCTGCACTGTGTGTGTTTATATATTTGCATATTTATTCCATCTAGCTACAATGCTCCGTACTGTGGGTGTTTATATATTTATATATCTACATATTATTCCATCTAGCTACATTGCTCCGCACTGTGTGTGTTTATATACTTGCATATTTATTCCACCTAGCTGCAATGCTCCGTACTGTGGGTGTTTATATATTTACATATTTATTCCATCTAGCTACAATGCTCTGCACTGTGTGTTCATATATTCATATATTTATTCCATCCAGCTACAATGCTCTGCACTGTGTGTCTGTGTGTGTGTGTATATATATATATTTTATAGTAATACGTACATATGTTTATTAGCTGCTCTTGCTTGCTTGTTTTTTTTTTTTTTCTTGCCTTCTGATTGTTGCTCTGAGTGTTGCTATCCCTGTGCTGTTGCAATCCTGGAATTTCCCCGTTGTGGGACTAATAAAGGCTTATCTTATCTTATCTTATCTTATCTTATCTAGACTAAAAAAACCTCCTTCTTTCCCACTGCCATTAGACTCCTGAATAAATAACAAATTCCGGACACAGCTTTGCAAATAGGAATTCACACACTGGTTGCTAAATTTGCACATTGCTCACTTGCACAGTGTACATAGTCTCACCCCGTCTCATGTCCATATAATCTCTGCTGCTAAATTATCATTGTACAGTCTACTGGGTATTATCATTACATAGACGTTCTCACACTGGGTGCTAATTTGTACATTGCTCATTTGCACATTGCTCATTTACACACTGTACATAGGCTTATGCCATCCCAGGTTCATACCATCTCTGATATTAATATACCATTGTCCATTATAGTCATCCAGTGAATTTTCAATTTTCATTCTTCTTGCTTCCTCTAGTTTTTATTTTATTTGTTTATTTGACAGGGACAGTGCAATAAACATAGACAATTAATCAAATGACAATCAATCTAATGTGTTGCACAAAGAGTGTATAGCTGTTAGCTAATTTGCAACTCTTGTCCCTGGATGGGCTTTAGAAAGAAGAAACAGGTAAAAAGAAAGAAAGATAAGGAAAAGAAAAAATGAAAACAGAATAAACAATAACCACATACATCAATGCAAACAAGATTATAAATACACAATATAAAAACCTGGTTCACATTTGCCTATTTCAGGTCTCCCTCCCTTCGTCACTCACTATAAACAAACACATTCATTCCTTCCCTTCACTCACTCTCACCCTGCAGACAATCATTTCATACATGGGTACATTCTTGTTTATTTTTCAGCCAGTTTTTAACCTTTGTAGTAAATGTTTTAAAGTCCGTTATTATTTTAATTTCATTTGGCATTGTGTTCCAGATATGACTGCCCTTTATAGAGAAAGCTGTTTGTCCAAATGTGGTTCTGCGGTGGGATATTTTACAATTATTGTTAACAGAACTCCTGGTGGCTCTGCTGCTGTCCTGTCTTTGGATGAAACCAGCAAGTGGCTCTGGCGCTGATTTATGGAAACATTTGAAAATTAATTTCAGAAAACAGAGGTCAGTGAAACTCTCAAAACTCAATAGATTGTATTTTTTTTTTAAATATAACAGTGATGCCACCTAATGGGCTTTTTATCCAAGATTTTTAGAGTTTGATTATATAATGAACCTATATGTTTTATTGTGGAAGGAGATGCTTGAGCCCAGACTGTCAAACAGTATGATATATGAGAAAAAACCATAGAATGCATATACAGTACAGCTGTTTGGTATGGTATGTAATATCTAATTAATTTAAAGCAGTTCAGATTTTTTTTTACTGTTTTAGAAATTTTCTTTATATGAAGATTAAATTTGAATTGAGGATCTAGTACAATGCCAAGGTATTTGAATTCTGTAACTAAACTGATGTCTTGATCATGCATATTAACTTTAAAATGTTGCAGGTTACATTTTTTGATTGAAAAGCACATTGAAACTGTTTTCTGAAGGTTCAGCAATAGATGGTTCTGGAAGAGCCACTCTTGGACATCAACCATACTTGTAGACAGTACATCTGCAACCTGTGCTGGAGTCTTGGCAGCTGTGCAAATAACTGCATCATCTGCATAAAGTTGACATGTTGCAGCTGAGCAGTGTAGTGGCAAGTCATTAATAAAAATGTTGAAAAGTAAAGGACCAAGAATGGACCCTTGTGGGATACCCATATAGTTGTTTAAAAATAAGGATTTATCCTGGTGAACATTTACACACTGTTCTCTATTCTGGAGATAAGATGCAAACCATTCTAATGTATCTGGAGAGAAGTTAAAAGATACCATTTTGGATAAAAGCAAACTGTGGTTTACAGTATCGAAAGCCTTTTTGAGATCCAGAAAAACAGCCCCTACCACATTACCCCTGTCCAAGGACTGTTTGACATTTTCAATAAGGCAACAATTTGCTGTTTCTGTTGAGTATCCTGGTCTAAAACCAAATTGGTGTGGATGAAGAAGTTGACTGCCTTGTAGATAATCTATCAGCTGTGTAGCTACAACTTTTTCAAGAACCTTAGACAGGACTGGTAAAATAGAGATTGGGCGGTAATTGCATATATCGTCTTTACTGCCTGATTTATAAACTGGTATGACGACAGCTTTTTTCCAACCAGATGGAAATGTACTAGACCTAATGGAGAGATTAATGAGATGAGTCAGTGGTTTGATTAATATTTTGCTGTGCGTTTTGAGAAAGGAAGTGCTCATATTGTAGATATCATTAGTTTTTGAGTTTGACAGTGTTTTAACAATACCAGCAATTAACTCCTCATTTACCTCATCGATGTGAAAAGAAACTGTTGAAAGTATTGATTTTGTGTTGTTGAGCACATTTGGCAGCACAAAGTTTTTTGTCAATTCTTCCACAGAGTCCACAAAATATGAATTAAATTCATTTGACAATATAGCCTTGTCACTGATGGTCTTGCCATTGCTAAGTTCCTTTACCCCCTTCTGAACATTTTTTTTTATTAGTTAAGTTATTTAAATGCCTCCATAGGGAACTGTTGTTACCCTTTGCATGATCTATCAGTTTATTGTTATTATAGTTTAACTACTTTAACTGCTTTAACTGTCCTAATTGCATAATGTGTGTTATTAGTATTCAATAGTATTAGTACTTAGTATTAAGGTGTGTTTAAGGTGTCCTAATTGCCTTATGGGTGTTATTAGTGTGTGTTATTAGTATTCATTAGTATTAGGTGTGTTATTTCCTTATTAGTATTGATGTGTATCTATTACCTTGGCATTTGTTCGGAGAGCAGAGTAAGAATTTCATTGCTCAGGAAATGTTGCATTTCTTAACTGTGCACATGATAATAAAGACTTTGAACCCCCCTTGAATCCCCTTGAAATGCCACCTTATGCCATGCGAGGATCAGTCCCTTGTCTTCTGTGCTCCGGTCGATGTGCAGTCTGAAATAATGAGCAGCTACGCCTATGTTTGAGCAAAGCAGGCTCGGGCCATCAGCAATCAAGCAGAGTCCCATGTGATCCATGATGGTAAAGCCCAGCTCATGGAAAAGATCATATCTCAAAATGCTGTCACCAAGGCACGTCATTTGAAATGTGAATGTTGGGAGGACTCTTGACCTGTAGCAAACTGGCAGGCTGATGGTTCCTACTATGCTGATTTTCACGTATTCATACCTGAACAGTTCCACCACGTCTGGCTCAATTGGGTGTCGGGGAAACAAAGTCTTTACTGTGGCCTCGTCCAGCAGGGACCTTGTGGCAGCAGTGTCCAGCAGCAGTGGTAGACTAATGCTATCCAGTTCTACTGTGCACCACTTGAATGTTGTATTACTGGAGTCCACTGCATATATGGTGGTTGGACTGGGCCGATTAGGTGAGTTTGACGGCAGGCTTGTTGGGTCTGAGTGGCACACTCTGGCGAAGTGGTTCAGCTTACCGCAGTGTTGGCACTTGTGTCATTAGCGGGGCAGTCAGGTGTGCATGTCCGGTGCAAGGGAGATCATCTCGCGATCTTAACTTCAGGGTAATCCAGGGAGGATGCGGGGTTGTTGGGCTCAGCAGCCAAGGTAACAGCTTGTGCTAGTGGAGCAAAGTGTGGGGAGCATGGGCTGGAGGCTCCTAGCTGGGTGGTTAGCCGAACTGTAGCCTCTAGTTGGGATGCTAGCTCCACCGCACTGGAAAGCGGCAGTTCGTCTGATGCCATTAGCAGCTTCTCCCACAGCTTCAAGTTGGTGGTGTGCTTCGCTAGCTGGTCCCGCACCATCTCGTCTTCCAGTTGTGCAAACCTACATGTGCTTGCCAAACAGCGGAGGTCGGCAACATACTGCTGGACTGACTCACCTACACGCTGTCAGCATTGGCGAAATCTTATCCTCCTGACTAGCACGCTCTTGGGTGTGGCAAAATGTCTAGCTAACAAAGCACCATACTCGTCGTAGCTCTCTACAGGTCCAAGCGTCTTGAAGACACAATGTTCCTCACTGCCGAGGTAGTGAATTAGCATGGTGCACATCCTTAGCTTGCTAATTTTAACTAGGTCCATGGCGGACACGAACGTCTCAAACGACTCATGCCAACATGACCAAGGAATAAGCAGCTCACCAGGCAAAGCAAGGAAATGTGGCAGGGGTGTCAGCAGTGTTTCCATCTCAATGTTTTCCAAGTTTCTCCTCGTCGCCAATTGTTATGTCTGGAAATAACGGTCTGCAGACAGCTCCACGTGTTGAAGTTAACTTTATTGAACGCTAGCAAGAACAGCTAAGGAGGGAGCACACAGTGACGTGAACTGGGTAGGTGGTACCAAAGGTGGAGAGCAAGAGAGATATCGGCTAGCCCTGGGTAGCCAGCTATTATACCTGTGGCATGATGATGTCATGCATGCGTACGTGCAAGTGCAGCATGGTGCATTGTGCCGTTTCCCATATATCACACAAAGCACTTTACAGATCCTGTTATCTACCCATTCACACACACATTTACACAGTGATGGTGATGGAGCTGCCATGCAAGGCACTGTCACCAGGAGCAAATGGGGGTTCAGTGTCTTGCTCAAGGGCACTTCGTCATGCAGACTGCAGAGAGTGGGAATCGAACCACCAACCCTTCAATCAGTAGTTGGTGTAGTGTACACCTGTGTGCCACAGCCACCTTAAAAACAGTAACAGCAATAATCAAGGGATGCTGCAATCATATAGTATTAAAACAAGTCAGTTAACACTTGGGAGTCAGTCTGTAAGGACCTCTACCTGTTCTGTCTGTCTTCCTCTCCCCCTGCTGATTAGCACTCTCCCTGCAGCCTTGATCATCACCTGTGGCTAATCAGAGAAAGCCCTTTATAAGGGAGGCTATCCCACTACTCTGTCTGGTTGCATCAGACTCTGTACCTGCCTGAACCCAGCTCTGTCTCTATTATTGCATTCCTATCTCACCTGTTTGTGTTTGACCTCTGCTTGCCCTAGACCCAGCTACCTGCCTCTTGCCCTGGCGCCTCTGTTTGTCTGTTGGACTTCTGCTGTGTTTGGACTTGTGCCTGGTTTTGAACCTTGCATCTCTCCTTATGTACTTGGATTTGGACACCCTTGGATTTGTGCACATTGCCACTTTCCCACAAGCAAGTCGACTTTCCGCCGCTTGTATATCACTGCTCCTCGCACCATCTCCTCCACCCCCAGGCCTGGGCAGCCTGCTCCCCAGCACTCTTCCCGCAGCATCCCCTGCAGCACCTCTGCACTCATCCCCGCTAACAGCTGGCTCTTCTGCCTGGAGAACCTTCACTATTTCCCCAGCTGTTCTCCCTGGAAGAACCATAGTTCAGTATTACATTCTCACCATTGCCATTGAATGTTACTCACTCATGTCTCTGCTCCCCCCCTACAGGGTTCCACATCCTCACCAGCTAATCTGCACAATTATTGTAAATAAAGATTATTGTCACTATACTTACCATCTCCTTCCTTGTTGCATTTGGGTCTAAGCCAGTAACCTTGTCATTATGTGACCAGCAGTTAGACCCAGTGATTAGGATGGAAGCCATTCTCGCCAAACTTGACACACTCAAGCAACTTGCCGATCAGACTGTTAATCAAAATCAAGTAATTCTTAGCAAGCTGGCTAAGCTAGCTGAGCGCATTACCAAGCTTGAAGGGAAGCTACAAGCTCTTAAAGCTACTGCTGCCTCACCACCGGCAGCTGCACTATCTGCTACACACTCGGGACGTTCTCCGATGGTTGCTACACCCCCTCGGCCCAGCGGGACTCCAGGAGGGGCCCGTGGGTTTTTGTTACAATGCTAGCTCGTTTTCAATAGCGCACCCAGTGATTATCTCCAACCAGAGCCAGATTAGCTTTGTCATGGGTCTTCTCAATGGGCTCGCCCTCTCCTGGGCCCAGGCAATAATTCTGGGGCTGAACTATCAGTCTTACACCTATGATTGCTTCACGAGTGAATTTTCGTGTGTATCTGATCACTCCGACCAGGAGGGAGGTGCACCCACCCGACTTATGTGCATCTGCCAGGGGATGAGGACCGCGGTTGAACACTCCGTGGAGCTCCGAGTACTCGCGACGGAGGTGGGGTGGGATGATTCAGCTTTACACTCCATTTTTACCTTCAGTCTGAATACTACACTCCATGACAAACTCGCCCATCTCCGAGACGAGCCCAGTTCCTTGTACAAGCTAATCTTTTTCATGATTAAGCTTGATAATACACTGCATTCCAAATTATTTTGCAAATAGGATTTTAGTGTCATAAACATTCAATTTTTTGTTTTTCAATTAAACTCATGGATGTATTGTGTATCTCAGGGCTCTTTGGATCACCGCTATCAATCTCAGACACCTATTATAATTAGTTTGCCAGGTGAGCCCAATTAAAGGAAAACAACTTAAGAAGGATGTTCCACATTATTAAGCATGCCACAGGTTTCAAGCAATATGGGAAAGAAAAAGGATCTCTCTGCTGCCGAAAAGCATCAAATAGTGCAATGCCTTGGACAAGGTATGAAAACATTAGATATTTCACGAAAACTTAAGCATGATCATCGTACTGTGAAGAAATCTATGGCTGATTCAGAGCACAGACGGGTTTGTGCAGATAAAGGCATAATGAGGAAGGTTTCTGCAAGACAAATTCACTGGATTAAGAGAGCAGCTGCTAAAATGCCATTAAAAGGCAGCAAACAGATATTTGAAGCTGCTGGTGCCTTTGGAGTCCCACAAACCTCAAGGTGTAGGATCCTCCAGAGGCTTGCAGTTGTGCATAAACCTACTATTCAGCCACCCCTAACCAATGCTCACAAGCAGAAATGGTTGCAGTGGGCCCAGAAATACATGAAGACTAATTTTTAAACTGTCTTGTTTACTGATGAGTGCCTTGCAACCCTGGATGGTCCAGATGGATGGAGTAGTGGATGGTTGGTGGATGGTCACCATGTCCCAACAAGGCTGCGACGTCAGCAAGGAGGTGACAGAGTCATGTTTTGGGCCAGAATTATGGGGAGAGAGCTGGTAGGCCCCTTTAGGGTCCCTGAAGGTGTGAAAATGACCTCGGCAAAGTATAAAGAGTTTCTGACTAACCCCTTTCTTCCTTGGTACAAAAAGAAGATTTGTGCCTTCTGTAGCAAAATTATCATCATGCATGACAATGCACCATCTCATGCTGCAAAGAATAGCTCTGTGTCACTGGCTGCTATGGGCATAAAAGGAGAGAAACTCATGGGGTGGCCCCCATTCTCCCCTGACCTCAACCCTATTGAGGACCTTTAGAGCATCTTCAAGCAAAAGATCTATGAGAGTGGAAGGCAGTTCACATCAAAACAGTAGCTGTGTGAGACTATTCTGACATCTTGCAAAGAAATTCAAGCAGAAACCTTCCAAAAATTTACAAGTTCAATGGATGCAAGAATTGTGAAGGTTATATCAAAGAAGGGGTCCTATGTTAACATGTAACTTAGCCTAAGATGTTTTTGATTGAAATGGCTTTTGATTTCAGTATGACCTCCTATTGCTGCAAATTCAACAAATGACCATTTTCAGTTCTTTACAACCAATAAAATATTTTGAAACTGTTGTCTGTAATTTCCCAGTTTGGGATCAATAAAGTACATCTATCTCTCTATCTATAATAATTTGGAACAGTGCATTTTGAGTTTTTTTTTCATTTTTGCAAAAAAATAATTATTGTCATTTATTCAATAAAATTTGAATTATGCTCTAACAGTTGATGACTTGAAAATTATACTGACTGTCATTTGCATCAACTATTTAGGAAAATCAGAGACAAATATCATTTGCATAATAATTTGGAACGCGGTGTACAATCCGTCAACACTCCAGAGAGTGTCAGCTGGGCTTCCTTACCCTGTCTCATCCCATGCACGCAGCTCCATCGCTCCTCACACTTCCACCTGCTGTGACCCCCTCGACACGCCCGTGCCAATGGCAGTGGATCATTCCAAAATCCCCTCGCTGAACGGCTGTGGTGCCAAGAGGGGGGATTATGCATGTATTGTGGCAAAGCTAGCCACATTCATGCTCAGTGTGTCCACTAAAGTTAAAAGATTAAGCTCGTCAGTTGCATTAGGGAGCCTGGCGGGCGAGCAACCTATTCCCTCTCACAACCGGTTTTCCCTGCCCATTTGGTTGCTGCTCGAGTCCGCCGAGTTCGTCGGTTCTGCCTAAGTTGACCCAGGAGCCAAACAAAATTTTACTTCTGAGCTCCTGGCAACCCAATTCAAAATACCCTGCTTTGAGCTGCCCCAGTCATTAAAGTGCATTACCCTCTCCGGCCAGCCCCTTTGGTGGATCACTAAACAGACTGCCCCTCTCGCCTTGTTAGCATCAGGTAATCACCATGAACATTTAGCTTTCTTAGTCCTCCTCTTATCCACATCTCCAGTCATGCTGGGGTTCCCCTGGTTGAAGCTACACAACCTGATCATTGATTGGAAAAAGGGAGTTGTTGGCTCATGGAGTTCCTTTTGTTTATCTGCTTGCCTTCGATCTGTTGCCTGCTCCCCATCCATCAACATTCGGCGCACTGCCACAGAAGCCCCCGATCTATCCTTAGTCCCCCTTGAATATCATGACTTAGCACCCATATTTGGAAAATCCAAGGCCTTGTCCCTGCCTCTTCATCGCCCCTATGACTACACCATTGAGCAACAACCAGGGGCCCAATTACCCTCCAACCGGCTGTACAGTCTGTCCGTCCCTGAGAGGGAGGCGGTGGATAAATACATCAAGGAGTCAGTGAATGCCGACATCATCCGCCCCTCGTCATCTGCTATGGGCGCAGGGTTTTTCTCTGTGGGGAAGAAGGATGGCTTGCTGCAATCCTGTATCGATTATTGCGAGATGAACAGCATCACCATCAAGGACAAGTACGCTCTCCCTTTAATCAACTCAGCATTTGACCAACTCCAGGGTTCCATGAGCTACACCAAGCTTGACCTTCGCAATGCATACCATCTCATCCGCATCTAGGAGGGCGACGAATGGAAAACGGGGTTTCCCACCTCCAGTGGCCATTTTGAGTACTGCATTATGCCCTTCGGCCTTATTAACACCCCCGCAGTTTTCCAGCACCTCATCGAAGAAGAAAAACAAGAACTTTATTTATATAGCACTTTTCACAGATAAAAATCACAAAGTGCTTTGACAGTAAAAATGCAGACTAACATAAAAACAAGGAAATAAGATAACACAGAAATTTAAGCAAAAAGAAACATTTAAACATATAATTATAAAGATAAAATGAATAAAATAAATAAAAACCAGGCCACCAGTCAGTTAAAAGCTTGCCTAAATAACAAAGTCTTTAACTGTTTTTTAAAAGAGTCAACCAAATCAATCAGACGCAGAGACAGAGACAGAGCGTTCCACAAGAGGGGAGCAACGGACTGGAATGACAGATCACCTCTAGTTTTATAGCGAGTTTTAGAGACCGATAAAAGATTCTAGCCTGAAGACCTGAGTGATCAACCTGAAGAATATAGGGTTAAAAGATCACAAATGTATTTTGGGGCTTAGCCATGAATTGCTCTAAAGGTCAAAACTAGAATTTTAAAATCAATACGAAATTTGACTGGCAGCCAGTGAAGAGTCACTAAAATTGGGATGATGTGCTCCCATTTGCAAGCTCTTGTTAAAAGCCTGGCCGCAGCATTCTGAACAATCTGTAGGCGGTTTAGCAAACCCTTGTTAAAACAGGTAAAAAGAGAGTTGCAGTATTCAAGTCTAGATGAAATAAAAGTGTGAATAATCATCTCTACATCTGAGCTTGATAGTATATTTTTGAGTTTAGAAATATTCCTCAGGTGGAAAAAGCAGTTTTTGACTAGTTGCTTTGAATGGCTATCCAAGGCCATTGAACTGTCAAACAGCACCCCCAGGTTTCTGATGTTCGTCCATGCCGTGGAGCCCAGAGATCCGAGGTGCTGCTTGATGAGAGGAAATTTCACATCAGGTGCAATGATCAGTGTTTCAGTTTTATCAGAGTTCAGATGGAGGAAGATATTGTTTAACCATTTTTTGATGGTAGACAAACAGTAAAGTAGATTAGATAGCTTGTTTAACTCAAATTCATGAAATAAGCAATAGAGCTGAATATCATCTGAATAAAGGTGATAGGACACATCCTTAAAAAGGCTTATAAGCCCTCCAAGAGGGATCATATACAATAAAAACAGGATAGGTCCTCGGACTGAACCCTGAGGTACACCACATGACAGCTCACTTGGCTCAGACATACTCAGCTCAGACCTTTACTGCAACGCTAAAAGTTCTACCAGTAAAATAGGAGGAAGACCAATCTAAAACTGACTCAGACAGCCCAAAATCACTATGCAAGCACTTTAACAACAAATGGTCAATGTGTTACGGAGTTTTCTGGGCTCCTTCATATTCGTCTATTTGGACAACATCCTGATTTTCTCACAGTCCCCAGCTGAGCACAGGATGCACGTTCGACTGGTCTTCCAGTGCCTCCTGGAGAACCAGCTCAATGTGAAGGCTGAGAAATGTGAGTTTCACACTCCCACCACCACCTTTTTGAGGTTTATTATCTCCAGTGGCCAGATTGAACCCAACCCCAAGAAGATTAAGGCGGTTATGGATTGGCCCATCCCTGCAACTTGCAAACAACTCCAACAATTCCTCAGATTCACCAACTTCTACCAACATTTCATTAGAAACTACAGCTCCATCGCCCACCCAATCACCACCCTCACCTCCACCAAGATCCCTTTTCGTTGGACCCCAGAAACTAATGAGGCATTCTCCCAGCTTAAGACGTGCTTCACTGAGTCCCCCATCCTTCTCCAGCCTGACCCTGCACGACAATTCATTGTTGAGGTGGATGCATCTAACATTGAAGTGGGAGCTGTCCTCTTGCATCGCTCGGCCACTGATGATAAACTGCACCCTTGTGTCTATTTCTCTCGGCGCCTGTCCCCGGCCAAGAGAAATTATGACATCGGTGACCGAGAGCTGCTTGTGGTGAAGATGGCCTTGGAGGAGTGGCATCACAGACTCGAGGGGGCAGCCCTGCCCTTTGTGGTTTGGACTGACCACAGAAAGAGGGGGGAGAGGTTATTCACTGGTTGCACTCGTCAAAGCTTCCCTGCTACCCTGGGGTTGCCAGGACCCTCTCCGCCCTCTGTTGCACCTTTTGGTGGCCCTCCATAGACAGGAATGTCCGCGAGTACATCAGGGCCTATCCCCAGTGCTCCACAGGCAAGACCTCCACTTCCCTCTGTCATGGGAAGCAAGAGCGCGCCCCTCCCATCCTGCCTCACATTCACTAACTCATCACGACACCTGAGGCAGAAGACACACCTGCACCTGCTCATCAGCCAGCGTACTTAAGGAGGCTCTCTCAACGCAGTCAAAGCTGGCTCATCTGGGTATACTGCCCACTATAGGCAAGCAAGTCTAAGTAATAAGTGTGAAAACGTTGTCTCACCTTATTTCTCCTTTTCCTCAGGTTGCTGCCACCGTGTAGGTGTGTCTCTTGGACTGCACACGCGCTCCTGCCACATCTCACCGTCCTCAGCTCCTACTCCACCTGGTCAGGCACCATCAGCTCATCTTCCCCCTTACCCTACTGGTTTGTCTATTCCTTGCTGGGTCTTGCCGGTCATCCCTGGATTTCCCAAGTAAGTGGCAATTTGGCTTGCCCATTTCCCCTTACTCCATTCCTCTGCTCATAGCTCGTGTCTTCCCTCCAGAGGGCCATTCCTCTGGTGAGTGACTGTTTCTGCAGCTGTGCGCTTTGGTTTTCGAGATTTAATAAAACTTTCAAACGTGCCCCTCTGTGTGGGTCCTACTGTGCTTTGGCATCGTGCACATGTGCTGTTAAGCTTTATTTATCATGACACCCTCTCTTCCAGCCTGCTTCAGCCCCTCCCTATTCCTAGTCGTTCTTAGTCTAACGTTGCCCTGGACTTCATTACAGGACTATCCCCCCTCCAACGGGCACACTGTCATCCTCACCATCGTCAACAGGTTCTCCAAGGCAGCGCACTTCGTGCCACTTAAGATGCTCCCATCGGCCTTGGAGACAGCCCAGCTCCTGTCAACCCATGTGGTCAGGTTACATGGCATCCTATCTGACATTGTGTCTGACCGTGGTCCCCAGTTCATCTCCAAGGAGTGGCAAGCCTTCTGCAAGTCCATTGGGGCCACAGTCAACCTCTCCTCCTGCTACCACCCACAGAGTAATGGGTAGAGTGAATGGGCTAATCAAGAGCTGGAGGCCATGCTACGGTGTGTCACCACATCAGACCCGTCCTCCTGGAGCACTTCTCTCCCTTGGGTGGAGTACGCCCACAACTCATCCACCTCTGCTGCCACGGGCTTCTCCCCCTTCAAGGCCTCTCTTGGATACAACCCCTCCACTCTTTACCATCTCCAGCTATCCTCCCATCTCCTTCTATTGCTGCTCAGTGGAGAGCTTGCTCACCCACTGGGTGTGTGGTACACCAGCTACACAGCCGAGAACAAGAAGGGTGTGCAGAGGGTCATCAACACTGCCCAAAAAATTATCGGCGGCCTTCTGTCCTCCCTGAAAGACACCTCCAGATTCTCCTGTCTCAGAAGGATCACAGCCATCATAGGAGACCCCTCACATCCCGCCCACCACTTGTTTGACCTGCAACCCTCTGGACAATGGTTCAGATCAATCAGGTCCTACACCTCCAGACTGACAAACAGTTTCTTCCCCTGGGCCATCCGAACTGCAAACAATCAGAGGCCCCACCCCTCTCCCTCCGAACGCTCACATGCACAGAACTGAGGACCGTTTTAATTATCACAGTAACACACCTGTCTGCACTCCACACTCTCATGTATATTGACTCATCCATGAAACCACTATTATTTATATTTTCCATAATCCTTGGGCCATTTTACTCAATTGTGTGTTCAGTTGTGTGTTCTGCACTTCGCACTCTTATGTACATACAGTAGTTCCATCCGTGAAGCCACTACCATACCTGTGTTTATTTCCATAATCCTGGGCCATTTTTGTTTTTATTTCAGTCGTGTGTTTAATCGTGTTTTCTGTAACCGTGTTTAATCTAATCCTTCTCTCTTACTTTATTGCGCAGTAGCCTGGTGGAGCACTCACAATTTCGTTGTACTGTACAACTGTACAATGACAATAAAGCCTATTCTATTCTATTTTATTGTATTCTGTCTCTGAGGTGGAGATAGCCATTTAATCCGTCTCAGTCCATATGGCACAGTGCAGACATTTCTGGAAGGACACCAAGGCCGCGCTTTTCCACTCCTCGGAAGAAAATGCCAGGTGGGCTAACAGAAGGAGGCACCCTGCCCGGGTGTATAAGGTTGGTAAGAGGGTTTGGCTATCCACCAAGCATTTTCCCCTCAAGACTGTCTCCAGGAAGCTTGGTCCCCGGTTTGTGGGCCCATTTACCATCTTGGCCATCATCAATCCCGCCTCAGTGAGGCTTGACCTCCCCGTCTCCCTCAAGATCAACCCATCCTTTCATGTATCCAAGATCAAGCCCGTCTTCGCCAGCTTCCTCTGTCCGCCCAACAAACCACCACCTCTGCCCAAGATGGTTGACGGGGCACTAGCTTATGTCCTGACACACATCTTGGATGCCTGCTGCAGGGGGTGTAGCATCCAGCTCCTGGTCGATTGGCAGGGGTACGGGCCGGAGGAACAATCTTGGATCCTGAGGTCTTTCATTATGGACAACTCTCTCATCACAGAGTACTACCAATGCCATCCTAACAAGCCCCGTGTTACGCCACAAGGCATTCGTGAAGGGGGAGTACTGTAAGGATCTCTACCTACTCTGTCTGTTTTCCTCTCCCCCTGCTGATTATCACTCTCCCTGCAGCCTTGATCATCACCTGTTTGGCTAATCAGAGAAAGCCCTTTATAAGGGACACTCTCTCACTGCTCTGTCTGGTCCCGTCAGACTCTGTACCTGCCTGAACCCAGCTCTGTCTGTATTATTGCATTCCTGTCTCACCTGTTTGTGTTTGACCTCTGTTTGCCCTAGACCCAGCTACCTGCCTCTCACCCTGGGACCTCTGTTTGTCTGTTGGACTTCTGCTGTGTTTGGACCTCTGCCTGATTTTGGACCTTGCATCTCTCCTTACGGACTTGGATTTGGACACCCTTAGATTTGTGCACATTGCCACTTCCCCACAAGTAAGTCGACTTGTGTGTCACTGCTCCCTGCACCATCTCCTCCACCTCCAGGCCTGGCCAATCTGCTCCCCAGCACTCTTCCTGCAGCTTCCCTGCAGCACCTCTGTACTAATCCCCGCTGACAGCCGGCTCCTCTGCCTGGAAAACCTTCACTACTGCCCCAGCTGTTCTCCCTGGAAGAGTCTGTAAGCATAGTTCAGTATTACATTCTCACCCTAGCCATTTAATGTTACTCACTCATGCCTCTGCTCTCCTCCTACAGGGTTGCCAGAGCCTCACCAGCTAATCTGCACAATTATTGCATAATTACTGTAATTAAAGATTATTGTCACTATACTTACCATCTCCTTCCTTGTTGTGTTTGGGTCTAAGCCAGTAAACTTATTACAGTTTTGGTGAGTTTCACAGATCTATTACAATCCATGCAGTGGTATTTGGAATGGGAGACATAAACAACATGATCGCTGTGTTATACTAAGTTGTTGAACAATGAAATGGCACTGTGCTGAATTCCCACACGGGGGTTGAGTAAGAAAATAGATGGGCACTAGCTGGGATGACTTAGTTGTAAAAGGGGTCCTTAAATGTTCTTTCCATTTGTTACTAATGTTATTAGCTGTTTTCTAACTGCAGCGGATGTTGTATGGAGACATATGCGTAAATGATCAAAAGTAAGTTTAAGTTGAAAGTTAATGAACAAGTTAAATGAATTATTGAGACATGTTAGAGCACTTTACCATTCGTTTCTACTGCTTTACACTAAAGTGTTTAAGTAAATAGTTCTATAATTAGTTACCTTATGGCAATGCATATTGGTGATCGTGGGCCTCCGTCGGTCTATGATGACCATGGAAGAGAATCCTAAACGTCTACTCTGCTGGAACAGCACTGCCTGTGGCTGTGCCTGTGACTGCGTTGGTAGGATTCAAGCCTGGGCAGGAAGATATGGAGGACAAGATGTTACCCATGCAGCATGTCCCCCCTCTCCACGTCACTGATGAATCCAAAGGAACAGCAGGGCTGCTACAGTTTGGCACCAACGCCGTCGCAGGAGTTGCCAGAACGATGTTGAGCACAACAGAGAACTGCCTTAGGGGCTCCGACTCCGGATTTTTCCTCAGGGTTGACTCCCGAAGCCTTTCCCATGACCAGGTGTGCCGCAAGGCAGCGGAGGTTTGAAATCAGGGTTTACCTTCCCCTAGATGGGCTACCTTCCCAGGTTGACGAGCCACCATCTACCCGAAGCATCTGGTTTTAAGGCGCCAGAGATCCGCCCTCGCCCCTTCTCCTATTAGTATAAGCAGTTCCGCCGGGCTTAGAGACTAAACCACACGGGCAGGCTAGGAGTTGGACTTAGTTGTCAGAGGCTTTTCGAGACGCACGCCGTAAGGAGCATTTTATAAGCACTGGGAGCTTAACCCCAGTGCCGCTCCTGGCTATGACAACCTTGGAACCATATTGGTGATATAGCAATGTATATTGTGGTTGTGTCAGCAGACAGCGTCTCAGTCAGGAGGCAGTGGTTAGACACAAGAGAACAATAGGCAGGGACCTCATGGGGAGTTGGCAGGAAGAGAGAGCTGGGGGTTTAAGGAAAATGTATGGTGGAGGTGAAATGTCATGCAAATGTGAGATGATCTGTGGAGTTTTAAGGGATGAAACCTGGTTTGACTATTCAGTGCTTTCTGTGTATGATGTTGTGAGAGTGTGAATAAACTTCGTCTGATCGTAACTTAGCCTCATCATTTCCACACTCTCCACACTGGTGACCCTGGACATATTATGGAACATGAGGCAAGAACCCCGGAGTCGGCCCGGACGGAACCCCCCCAGCAACGCGTGCGCTGTTGCAGTCAAGCTACCAGACTTTTGGCAGCACAACCCGCGCTCTTGGTTCCACCACACCGAGGCCCAGTTTGCCCTCCGGGGAATAACGACAGATGACACCAAGTTTTTCCATGTGGTTGCAGCGCTGGACGCTCGCACAGCTCAGCAGGTAGCGAGCCTGCTGGACCAGCCCCCAGCCCACGGCAGATATGAGGCTCTCAAAGCTGCGCTGATTCGGCGCTACACGCTCTCGGACTGTGAGAGAGCAGAGAGGCTCCTGAGGTGTTCCGAGTTAGGAGATGGTTCGGCCGTCGATCTGATGGAGAAGATGTTGGCGTTAATGGGCACGGACGGCGGGAATTTTCTGTTTGCCCACCTCTTCCTCCAGAACCTTCCAACAGAGGCGAGAGCGGTCCTGGCCAATTCGCCGCTGCTGGCTGCGCATGACTACCGTGCGCTAGCCCAGGAGGCAGACCGGATCATCCTCACCACCAGAGCGCTCACGGTGAACGCAGCGGCGTCAGAACCCAGCGAGACAACCAGAGGAGGCGAGGAGCCACCGACGGTAGCGGCAGCGGGGGCCAAGGAGCGCCAGGGAGCCACGCTCTATTTCTACCACCGGCGTTTTGGAGGGAACGCACGCAGATGTATGCCACCGTGCCAATTCAAGCGCTCGGGAAATGCCAGAGCCGGCAGCCGGTAGCAGCTGCGACCGCTGGCGAAGAGAACAAGCTGCTCTACGTGACGGATTCGCGCTCAGGGAGGCGTTTCCTTGTAGACACCGGAGCCCAGAAGAGCATCATCCTGCCAACCTACGCTGACCGGCTGGCAGGACCCAGCGACCCCGGGCTGGTAGCAGTAAACGGCTCGGACATTAAGACCTTTGGTGAGAGAACACTGGCTTTATCGCTACACGGCCACACATACGAGTGGACTTTTGTCATAGCAGCACTGAGTTTCCCAATCCTGGGAGCTGATTTTCTGTGTGCGCATGGTTTATTAGTTGATGTTGCTAACAGGCGCCTGGTTAATTTAGATTAGATTAGATTAGATTAAACTTTATTGTCATTACACATGTATGAATACAAGGTAACGAAACACAGTTTACCATCCAATCAGAAGTGCAAAGGACAGCAGTGCAGTATATACGGTAATTAACAGTATGTGCAATTTAAGCAAATATATGCAAATATATGCAGCAGTGCAGAAAGTTAAGAGTACTGTTATGTGCAAATAATGTACAATAAATTAGATGGGCAGTTATGTACAGGTGAGGATGGTAAGAGATGATGGTAAGAGAGTCAGCGGGGAACTAAGTTCAATAACGTGACAGCTGTTGGAAAGAAACTGTTCCTAAACCTGCTGGTTCTAGTCTGAAGGCTTCTGAAACGCCTTCTGGAGGGGAGAAGCTGGAACAGTCCATGAGCAGGATGGTTGGAGTCCCTAAGAATGCTGCGTGCCCGGCGCAGACATCTTTTCCTGTAGACGTCCTCTATAACTGGAAGTGGAGTCCCTGTGATGCGTTGGGCGGTTTTCACCACCCGCTGCAGCGCCTTACGGTCAGCGACAGAGCAGCTCCTATACCAGACTGTGACACAGTTGGTCAGGGTACTCTCTATCACGCAGCGGTAGAAGTTGCCCAGGATGTCAGTTGACAGATGGTTCTTCTTCAGTGTCCTCAAGAAGAAGAGGCGCTGATGGGCCTTCTTGATCAGGCTGGTGGTGTTAACTGACCAGGACAGGTCCTCCGAGATGTGGGTCCCCAGGAATTTGAAGCTGGGGACACGTTCAACAGCTATGCCATTGATATGGATGGGGTCATGTGTCTCTCCCCTCTCCTTCCTGTAGTCCACTATGAGCTCCTTGGTTTTGCTGGTGTTAAGGAGCAGGTTATTGTCAGTGCACCAAGTAGCCAAGTGCTCAACCTCTGCCCTGTAATCTGACTCATCGTTGTCTCTGATGAGTCCAATCACCGTGGTGTCATCTGCGAACTTTATGATGGAATTGGATCCATACATAGGCCTGCAGTCATGGGTGAAGAGGGAGTAGAGGAATGGGCTGAGCACACAGCCCTGTGGTACACCAGTGTTGAGTGTGATGACGGAAGAACGGTTGGGGCCTGACCTAACCTGCTGGGGTCTGTTGGTCAGAAAATCCATGATCCAGTTGCAGGTGGAGGTGTTGAATGCTGAGCTGAAGTCAACAAACAGCATTCTTGCGTAGGTGTTCTTGTCATCCAGGTGTGAGAGTACATAGTGCAGTGCTGTAGAAACCGCATCCTCTGTACTCCTGTTGCTCCGGTAGGCAAACTGGTGAGGGTCCAGTGTAGGGGGCAGGCATTTTTTGAGCTGTGCCAAGACCAGTCGCTCAAAGCACTTCATGACTATGGGCGTCAGTGCCACAGGGCGATAGTCATTTAGGCACGATGGTGTTGAATGTTTCGGCACTGGTACTATTGAAGTGGTCTTGAAGCACGCTGGTACCACGGCCTGGGCCAGGGACAGGTTGAAGATGTCTGTGAAGACCCCTGCCAGCTGCTCAGCGCATGCCCTCAGCACACGCCCAGGAATGCCGTCAGGGCCAGCAGCCTTACGTACGTTGACATGACTCAGTGCATTACGGACGTCGGTGTGGGTGAGTGTGAGGTGGTGGAGGTCGTCAGAGGGTGGGAAATTGATGTTCTTTTCGTTATTGTCCTTGTCAAAATGAGCATAGAAGTCATTTAGCTCATTGAGAAAGGGCACAGTCATGGCTATAGGTATGGAGTTGCTGGGCTTATAATCAGAGATAGCTTGAATGCCCTGCCACATGCGTCGGGGGTCAGAGTCCCCAAAATGTTCCTCCACCTTCAGCTTGTAGCTGTCCTTGGCCTTCTTGATGCCCCTCTGCAGATCTGCCCTGGATGAACTGTAGGCCTGTGCATTACCAGATCTAAAGGCATTGTTATGTGCCTTTAGCAGAAGCCGCACTTCTCTGTTCATCCACGGCTTCTGATTTGGGTACGTGGTGATCTGTCTTTCCGTGGTGACACTGTCAATAGTGGTGTTGATATGGTCCAGGACTGAGTGGGTGTAAGAGTCGATGTTTATGTGGGAGCCACAGGTAGCCTGAGAGGTGAACATACTCCAGTCTGTGTTCCTAAACTTCTCCTGGAGTACAGAGTCAACCCCCTCTGGCCACACTTTGATGGTCCTCACTGATGGCTTCACCCGGTTGATGAGCGGTACATACTTGGGGGTAAGGAACAAGGATAAGTGATCAGACTGACCTAGGTGGGGGAGGGGAGTTGCTGTGTAGGCTCCCACAATATTGGTGTAAACATGGTCCAATGTTTTGTCCCCTCTTGTGTGACAGGAGACATGCTGGTAGAATTTAGGAAGCACTGTCTTGAGGTTAGAGTGGTTAAAATCACCCGCCACAATAAATGCTGCCTCTGGGTGTGTAGTTTGTTGTTTGCTAATAGCTGCATGCAGTTCTTTCATAGCAAGCTTAGCATTAGCATCCGGAGAAATGTAAGCAGCTGTTATGATGGTACAAGTGAACTCGCGTGGCAGATAGAAAGGTCTACATTTAACCATGAGAAACTCCAGGTTAGCTGAGCAGTGTCTCTCAACAGTGACAGAGTTCGTGCACCAAGCCTTGTTAATATAAATGCACAATCCCCCACCTCTGGTCTTACCGGAGTCATCTGCTGCTCTGTCTGCTCGGAGCGTGTGTAGGCCGGCTAGCTCAATAGCATTGTCGGGTATTCCACTATGTAGCCATGTTTCGGTGAAAATCATGATATTGCAGTTCATAAGTCTCTTATTGTTGGTGATCCGAAGCTGTAGTTCACTCATTTTGTTCGCCAGTGACCGTACATTAGCGAGGAAAATACTGGGTAGAGAAAGCCGGTACAGTGTTAGCTTTAGCTTAGCTCTTAGCTCACCGCGCTTCCCCCGCCTTTGTTTACGGTCTCTACGCCGCCTGCGAGCACTTCGGTCGGCCGGGAAGCCTGCCGAGCGTCGGGTGTTCTCTGGAGCTCAGGGATGAGACGTAGGTTGCTGATAAGAAGATCGTTATTGTTACTTTGTAATCCAATGTCCAAAAGCTCCTCTCGGGTGTAAGATGTGAAAGCAAAGCTGTTCTGAACGAACATACCCGAAATGAGCAGAAATAACACTGCTAATCCACAAAATCTGAAAAGACGCTGAGCCTCGCGTTGTGCACACGCCGCCATCTTGGTCATATAATGCACTGTCCTTTGACTCTCTCCCCTGTACAGCTCGAGGGGCCAGGCCAGTAACACAAGCCAACGTCACAGCTCCAGGCGGTAAGTTCCACACACTGCTCACTCAGTTCCCAGCACTCACGGTCCCGATGTTTTCAGCGGCCATCGCTAAACACGGGGTGGAGTACTTTATCACCACCACCGGGCTGCCTGTTTTCGCACAACCTCGGCGCTTGGACGCAGCTAAACTGGCCATAGCACGCGAGGAGTTTGCCAACCTGGAAAGGTTGGGCATCATCAGGCGATCGAACAGCCCATGGGCATCCCCGCTACACATGGTCCCTAAGGCTGAGGGATCGTGGCGACCGTGTGGCAATTTCCGCAGGTTGAATAACGCCACAGCACACGACCGCTACCCGATCCCCCACATTCAGGATTTTTCCGTTCACCTCACCGGAGTGCACATTTTTTCTAAAATAGATCTGGTCCGTGGTTACCTCCAGGTCCCAGTGCACGAGGAGGACATACCCAAAACAGCGGTAATAACTCCGTTCGGCTTGTTTGAGTTTCTGTGCATGCCTTTCAGACTAAAAGGAGTGGCACAGACGTTCCAGCGCATGATGGACGCGGTGCTGTGCGATCTCCTGTTTGTGTTTGTCTACCTGGATGATATCCTGGTAGCCAGTGCGTCCAAAGACGAACACGTAACCCACCTCAGGATGGTTTTCCAGAGGTTGGAGGAACACAGGTTAATAATCAACCCGGCGAAGTGCCAGTTCGGCGTGACGGGGATTGATTTTTTGGGGCACCGCGTCTCACCGGAGGGAGCAATACCCTTGACCGACAAAGTGCGCGCTGTGGCAAACTTCCCCCGGCCTCAGATGGTCAGGGTGCTGCAGGAATTTTTGGGGATGGTTAATTTTTATAACCGTTTCCTCCCCCACGCAGCTCAGCTCATGCAGCCACTGTACGTCGCACTCAAGAGACGGAAACCCGCGGATGGAGTCGAATGGACTCCGGAGCGAGAGCAGGCGTTCTCTGAGGTGAAAGCAGCTCTGGCAAACGCTGCACTGTTGGCGCACCCAGACCCGGTGGCCCGGATAGCGCTCACTACCGACGCCTCGGACGTGGCCATAGGGGCCGTCGTGGAGCAACGTGTCGCCGGTTCTTGGCAGCCGCTCGCTTTTTTCAGCAGGGCTTTGCACGACAGTGAACGTAAATACAACGCATTCGACAGAGAGTTGCTGGCTCTCCACCTGGCCATACGCCACTTCCAGTTCTGGCTGGAAGGGTGCAGCTTCACCGCGTTTGTGGACCACAAGCCGCTGACGTTCGCGATGGCCAAGGTTTCGGAACCATGGTCGGGCTGGCAGCAGAGACAGCTGGCCGCGATCTCGGAGTTTACGACCGATATTCAGCGTGTGTCGGGTAAACTGAATGTGGTGGCGGACTGCCTCTCGAGCGCGGTAGTGGCCCCGGTCTGCGTGGGGATAGATTATACAGCCATGGCCGCAGAGCAGATTGGCGATTCGGACGTGCGCGCGCTCCAGTCTGGACCAACAGGGTTAAGGCTGGAAAGCAGAGTGCTGCAAGACAGCAGCCCCCCCCCCCCCCCCAATCTGCGACGTCTCCACGGGACGCCCGCACCCGGTGGTCCCGGTCGCGTGGCGCCGGCGCGTGTTTGAGTCAGTTCACGCTTTGGCGCATCCAGGAGTGCGTGCGTCAGTCAGAATGGTGGGAGCAAAATTCGTGTGGCCAGGCCTGCGCAAACAAGTGAAAGAGTTGGCTGCAGCCTGCATAGCGTGCCAACGAGCCAAAGTGCACAGACACACCAAGGCCCCTTTGGAGCCATTTAGGATATCGGCTAAAAGATTCGACCATGTTCACATGGACCTCGTGGGCCCCCTCCCGCCGTCGCAGGGGTGCACGCACCTTCTGACAGTGGTGGACCGCACCACACGCTGGCCAGAAGCAGTCTCGCTGGCGGCAACCACGTCCGCGGACGTGGCGCGCACTTTTTTGACAGCATGGGTGGCGCGTTTTGGAATCCCGTCGGACATCACGTCCGATAGCGGCCCTCAGTTTGTTTCCGAACTTTGGTCCATGATGGCCCGCAGCCTGGGTGTTGCAATTCACTGCACAACTGTGTACAACCCACAGGCAAATGGGTTATGCGAGCGTTTTCACAGGTCACTGAAAGCAGCACTCAGAGCTTCGTTGACGGATGCAAATTGGATTGACCGGTTACTGTGGGTTTTAGTGGGGTTGCGTTCTGCACCAAAAGAGTATTTGGAGGCTTCCCCGGCTGAGCTTGTTTTTTCTCAGCCACTGCGGCTGCCTGGGGAATTTTTGCCAGATAATCCGGCGCTGGACAGCTGCACGTCTCAGCGTTTGCAGCATAGTGCAGACACAGGCACGCTGCCGGGCTGAGCCCACCACTGTTTCCCACGCGCTTTTGTGCCAAAAACTTTGAAGAACGCGGCGTTCGTGTTCGTCAGACACGATGCCCACCGCCCACCATTGCGCCCACTCTATGATGGCCCGTTCAGAGTGCTGGAAACAGGGGACAAGCATTTTTTGTTAGACTTGGGGGGGCGTGGGGAGAAAATATGCATAGACAGACTTAAGCCTGCCTTTGTAGTGGCGGATGAGCAAGTGCTGCTGGCTCGGACCCCTCGGCGTGGAAGACCCCCACTGAGAACTCCCCAGGCAAACTATTCACCAGGACAGCCACACGGGCAGAGCGAAGTTCCCCCCCTCCCCTTGGCCCACCCGCAGTCAGACACATGTCCAGCAGCCCCCCGCCGGCACAGAGACCCCCGTTACAGCAGATATGGGAGGAGACTGAAGCCCAAAAGACGTGCCGACTGAAACTCTGTCTGGGGGTGGGGGGTGATATGGCGATGCATATTGGTGATATAGCAATGTATATTGTGGTTGTGTCAGCAGACAGCGTCTCAGTCAGGAGGCAGTGGTTAGACACAAGAGAACAATAGGCAGGGACCTCCTGGGGAGTTGGCAGGAAGAGAGAGCTGGGGGTTTAAGGAAAATGTATGGTGGAGGTGAAATGTCATGCAGATGTGAGATGATCTGTGGAGTTTTAAGGGATGAAACCTGGTTTGACTATTCAGTGCTTTCTGTGTATGATGTTGTGAGAGTGTGAATAAACTTCGTCTGATCGTAACTTGGCCTCATCATTTCCACACCTTCCACAACCTCGTCATTTCTGCGTTGCCGCACTAATGCTAATGCTAACCATAACAACATTGTGTTGATAGCATTGTTACTATCCCTAGCATTGATAGCAGTGAGACTTGTGTTGGGTCTTATTGGTATTTATTGCTGATTATCTCTCTGTCTGATTTGTTTCAGAACCATACTTACAAACATACGTGTAAACCTCCATACCTCAAACTGCACCATTCAACACAGTTCATTAACCTGGTGAAGCTAAAGCTAAAGCTCTGTGTCTGTACATCCTCTCTGACCGGAGTTCCACTGCCGATGAGGAGCAGGCACTTATAGTCCCCTTGTGGAGGAATAAGTTCAGGCGAGATATGATGAGCTGGAAGGTTGCAGAGTTTAATTTCCTCCATTAAAATGAGACGCACTTGTAGCGCTGTGCGCTACAGCGGTCTACTGTGCTGTAGCGTGTGTGCTGTGTTCTGCTGTGTGTGCTCTGTTTTGCTGTGTTCCTGAGGCATGTATCGTCAGCTCTTTTATGCAAACAGAGAGAATGCATGGCACATTAGCATATTGATATACATATCAGTCAATACATATGATTAGCCTGACCAACTGGCGCCCGGACGTCTTCTCCTTAATCCGGGGATGTATAAACAATAGTCCATTGTTCTGGTTGTCCCCCCAGGGGCTCTCCGTATGTGAATGGTCCTTGACATAATTATCAGCCCAGCAAACACGCACGCAGGCTCAGGTAAGATTTGATAGCTTTATTGAACAGCAAAGGAGTGTTTGGGTGCGTGTATGAGATATGTGTGTGGATTGTGGGTGGACGATGAGAGTCGGGAACAGAGCAGCACGCCGTGCAGCCAGACAACCCTATGGGAAGAACAGAGACAGGGAAATTAGCTGGGCTTAACCACACGGGAAAATAATGCAGAACAATGTTCACTTGCAGAAGGGAAGGTGGCTGGCGTTGGCTAGGATCTTCGGCCTGGGAGACAGCGCCCTGCTGCGCACATGACGAGGCGTGGAGATGCGGGAGAAGGAGATGGCGAAGATGGGAGAATCCGCCGCCAGGGAATCCACCTGTGCACAGGGGAAGGCTGATTGACAGGTAAGTGATAAACAGCTTACGTGTAGTAGTGATGAGTGGCAGGATGGAAGAGACGATCCTGCTGAGGGTTTGAGCGTGTAGTAGAACATACGGCTCCAGACCGATGCTCAGGGTGGAGTGGAATAAATAGCCCATCACTGACGAGGCGCAGGTGTGCGCGCAGCTGAGGTGGATGCCTGAGAGCGGCGAGTTGTGACAGTCCTCTGCTTCTTCCGGACCTTCTGAGTGTGAGGATGAATGTCCCTGTAGATTGTGGTGGGTCACCATACCCTGATAAAATTAACAGGCACAGTATGCTTACAAAAACAATCAAATATGAAACACAGACTATATATCTATCTATCTATCTATCTATCTATCTATCTATCTATCTATATACACTACCGTTCAAAAGTTTGGGGTCACTTAGAAATTTCCTTATTTTTGAAAGAAAAGCACTTTTTTTCAATGAAGATAACTTTAAACTAATCAGAAATACACTCTATACATTGCTAATGTGGTAAATGACTATTCTACCTGCAAATGTCTGGTTTTTGGTGCAATATCTACATAGGTGTATAGAGGCCCATTTCCAGCAACTATCACTCCAGTGTTCTAATGGTACAATGTGTTTGCTCATTGCGTCAGAAGGCTAATGGATGATTAGAAAACCCTTGTGCAATCATGTTAGGTCTGCAATGCTGTAATTGCTGCAAATGGAGGATTCCTTCAAAGCAAAGTTTGAAGGAAAAAATTATTATTTCAAATACAAATCATTATTTCTAACCTTGTCAATGTCTTGACTATATTTTCTATTCATTTTACAACTCATGGTGGTAAATAAGTGTGACTTTTCATGGAAAACACAAAATAATTGTCTGGGTGACCCCAAACTTTTGAACGGTAGTGTATATAGTATATAGTATACATATATTTGCCTGTACACTATTTCCAACATGTGCAATGAAAACTGAAAGTGATAAAATTGATTTATTGATGAGAAAGAACCAGGTCATGGGCAAATATAACTGAACTGGAATTGGAGCTGTGGGGGGACCAGAAAGCGGAAGTACGTTTGTTTACTATTTTTTATTCTCATGTCTTTTATTGTCTTCTATTTATTTACTGTTTGATTTTATGGAAAGCACTTTGTGACCCTGTCTGTGAAAATTGCTCTATAAATAAACTTATTATTATTATTATTATTACGTCACTGTACATTGTGCAATAGGTCCATTGGTCATGTGATTACTGAAAAAATATCAAGACTCAGTTCTCTTAAAAAAACAGATGTCCTTTGTCTTGTTTTTCTCTCCAATTAGCCTTTTTAATTTTTCCTGGGTTTTTCTTCTGAACCCAGCCCAGCCTCTGTCCTTGATACCTGCCCACTGCTCTGTTATTGGGCAGCATAGTTGTTTGTCGTGTAGATGGAAGGGGAGCTAAAGGTATCAGCCCATGAGCAATGTTGCCAAGTCCCCTTGTTATAAGCGGCTTGGGCTTTTTTTTGTTTTTTGTTAAGTCGCTTGCATATATTGTTAGTTGGGGTTGCAGGTTTTTGGGCTTGTTTTCTAAAGTTTAGCTCCTTATTTGGGCTTGCTTTGATCCCTGTACGATCCCCTCCTGATTCTCTCCCAGCGCTCCACAATAAAGTGAAACATGAACGTGATCAGTTTGTTATTTTCCGGGATCTGTCCACAACCCTGTTTCCTTGGTTACCGCACCTGCCCAACCAACACACACACAGGCACAACTACACCTGACAGAGAGACAGAGTGACAATGCCCGGCAATAAGTGGGGAAAATATGGAGAAAAAAATATAATAAATCCTGGGAGAAAGAGAGTGTGTTGAAGGAATTGATCCGACCTCAGGTGGGAGATTACTCAAAAACATTATGCCGATTTTGCAAGTGTGAAATATATGCTCCCCATGCAGATTTAATACAGATCGCTGGCACTGAAAAGCACAAAAAACCTAACCCTATTTGAGATGGCTCATTTGTCTTTTCTTTTTTTTTTTTCCACAATATCTTTATTGAACCTTTTTTTTTTTTTAACAAACATGATACAAACAATCAAACACTAACGCTAAAGTACTACAAAAAAAAAAAAAGCACTAAAAACACCAACAACCACCAACAAAATCAAGTCTTCAACAATGCTCCTCTGTTTAGTCTAGACAATCCAATACATAAGTATACATATTATGTTCACCAGTTTGGAATTTACAAGGTCCACACACATCATTCACCTTCTTCTTCAAGAGTTATGTTTAAATTTTTTACATAATCAATAAAAGGTCTCCATATATTCTCAAACACAATTTCCTTTGATTTCAGTATATATGTTATTCTTTCTAATGGAAGGTTTGTTAACATCTGTCTTAACCACTGAGTCACATCTGGTCTATGAGTCTTTTTCCATAATAGTGCAATACATTTTTTGGCATTAAGCAAACTGAGGTCTATGAATGTTCTTTCACTTTTATTAAAATTATGCTTTTCTGGGTACAGACCCAACAAAAACAGTTTAGGATTCAGTATGATTTGTTTTGAGATTATTTTTTCAATTGTTACCCTCACCTCTTCCCAAAACATTCTTATTAATCTACATTCCCATAAACAATGAAATAGGGTTCCTTTACTTTCCATGCATTTTGTGCATGTATCTGGTATATTTTTGTTATATCTATTTAACTCCTCCGGTGTAACATACATCCGCATTAACCATTTGAAATGTATCAATTTAAGGCGTGCATTTATTGATTTGGTTTGAGCTTCTGTACAAGCCAATTCCCATTGTTCCTCCGAAATTTCAATTTGCAGATCTTCTTTCCAGTAGTTTAATCTTTTCAGTGAATTTTCACTTGAAGATAGTGTCAATGAGTTATAAAACTCTGAAATAATACCCTTTCTTTTACTATCTTTCATCATCATTTTTTCCAAGGATGAATAAATAGGTCGAGTGAGAGCTTTATTTTGATTTGATCGAATAAAGTTTCTAAGTTGAAGATATTTAAAAAAATGTGTTCTATTGAGATTAAATTTGATCCTCAGCTCTTCAAAAGACATTATGTTGTCTGCACATGGCAAATATAAATCCTGAATCTTTTGTATCCCTTTTAAATTCCATACTTTAAATACAGCGTCCGCTCTCCCTGGTTTAAAATATTGATTACCCCATATTGGACTAAATTGTGACAATAACTGTGGTTCTTTTAAATAGTTTTTAGCTTCACACCATATTTTGATCATATGCTTTACAAATGGATTTTTAACTTGTTTTTGTAATTTTTTTGCCGAATCTGAGTATATGAATATGGGAAGAGGTAAAGGTAAATTGTATGATTCCATTTCAGTCCAGTGAGGGAGATCATTTGATGAAAAATAATATGTCATAGACCTCAGTTGTGCCGACCAATAATACAACATAAAATTTGGACATTTCAGACCTCCACGATCAAATGGTAAATATAATAAAGACAGACGTAATCTAGCCCTCCTGTTGTTCCATATAAATTCCACTAACTTTTTTTTTATTCTTGAGAATAGATCTAAAGGTGGTGATAAGGGAATGTATTGAAATAAATAAAGTATTTTAGGTAAAATATTACTTTTAAGTATATTGATTCTCCCGATCATCGACATTGGTAGTGACATCCATCTCTGAGTTAACTCATTGATATCTGACATTAAGGCTTCATAGTTGACGCTGGCGACTGATTCTAGCTTAGGCATAATTTGGATTCCTAAATATTTAAACTGATTTACAACATTGAATTGATTTGCCTCAGGGGCTGGGTAATTTCTCTGGGTCTCATTTAGCATTAATATTGAAGATTTAGTTTTATTTATTTTATATCCTGATATTTCCCCAAAATTCTTTATTAAATTCAACAAGGTTGGAATTGATTTTTTTAGATTCGACATAAACAAAATTATATCATCGGCGTACAGGGAGATTTTATGTTCTGTTGGTCCAACTTTAATTCCATATATTTGTGAATGTAAACGTATCGCTATCGCTAAAGGTTCAATTGCCATAGTAAACAGTAAAGGTGAAAGTGGACAGCCTTGTCGACATCCTCTATTGATTTTTATTGGTTTTGAAATATTGTTATTTGTTAGGATTTCTGCTGTAGCATTATTGTATATTATTTGAACCCATTTTATGAAATTATTTCCAAGTCCAAACCTTTGTAGGACTTCAAAAAGAAAGGGCCATTCAACTCTATCAAAGGCCTTTTCGGCGTCCAATGATAGGAGAGCTGTATCCGGTGCTTCTTTATTAAAATAAATAATATTAAATAGTCTTCTTACATTATGGAAGCCTTGTCTACCCTTTATAAAGCCATTCTGATCTCGATTAATAATATTTGGTAAAATTTCTTGTATTCGTCTTGCTAAAATTTTACAGATTATCTTAAGGTCGGCGTTTAATAGGCTTATTGGTCTCATATTTTCACATTTATTAGAGGGCTTACCTGGTTTTGGCAGCAGTATAATTAAGGCATTATTTATGTATGATGGTAAATTATTATTTTGAAATGCTTCTAAAACCATTTCCAAAAAAGGTTTTATTAATTTATTCTTAAATTTTTTATAAAGGTCAACTGGAAGACCATCTGGTCCTGCACTTTTTCCTGATTTCATATTATCAATGGCTAGCCCAACTTCTTCTTGACTAATTTTAGACTCCAATATCTCCCTGTTTTCATTTGGTATACACGGTATAGATAGTTCGTTCAAAAACCCATTTAGTTTTGTTAAATCAGGTTCATTTTTGGTATCATATAATTTTTCATAGTAATCTCTAAAGGCTCTATTAATTTCTAAAGGATCTATAACTACCTGTCCATTACTTATAATACTGGTAATTGGTGTTTTAATTTCCAATTGTTTAATCTGCCATGCTAATAATTTTCCTGATTTTTCACCTTGTTCATAAAAAGATTGTTTCAATCTTAGAAGACTCGAGGCAGCTCTATTCGCTGATTTTTTGTCGTATTCAGCTCTCAAAATCAGTAATTCATTCTCCAACCTTGGGTCACTTCCTGCATACACTTTTTCCTGAAGACTTTTTATTTTATGTTCCAATTTAGCTCTCTCCTCTCGAGTCTTCTTAGATTTTGATCCTGTATAACTAATAATATGTCCCCTAATAAAAGCTTTGAAAGCCTCCCACTTTACACATGCTGATGTTTGTGTAGTATTGATGTCAAAGAACTCGTCTATCTGTTTTTCTATATACTTGACAAATTCCTCATCCTGAAGCCATTTATGCTGAAATTGCCATCTACCTGATTCCTTTGTCAATTTTTTATCTACATATATTAGACAGCAGGGTGCATGATCAGAGATCACGATGTTATCATAAAAGCAGTTTTGAATCTTGGACCTTAATTCTGTGGAAATCAAAAAATAATCAATACGTGAGAATGTCTTGTAGGTACTGGAATAACAAGAATAGGCTTTAACTTGTGGTTTCATTTCTCTCCATATATCTAACAATCTCAATTCTTTCATAAAATGATTAATAGTCATCCTACATCCAATGTGCGTACAATCCAGTCCTGTTGATCTATCCACACCTGGATTCAATGTACAATTAAAATCCCCTGCTATTATACAGTATGTTGCCCTGTAAGTGATGATAAGATGAGAAATAAATTAGCAAAGAACTTCTGATCATCTATATTGGGACCATATAAGTTCACAAGATTTATATTTTCTAATAGCAAAGAACCTTGAATGATTACATATCTTCCAAATTTGTCTCCAATTACATTTTTCACTTGAAAAGGAACTGATTTATGTATGAGAGTCATAACTCCCCTGGCTCGGGATGAAAATGAAGAGGTGAATACACTTCCCTGCCATCTACTCCTAATTCTTTTAACATCCTCCTCTATCAGATGAGTTTCTTGTAAAAACACAATTCTTGAACCCATGTCCTTTATTTTATTCATAACTTGTTTAAGTTTTTTTAAAATTTTGTAGACCTCTGCAATTCCATGAAGTTAAATTAAGATTAACACTTTGGTCCATGATCAATAGAGAGTTTGGGATTACCTTGCAGTGTAAACATGCTCATACAGAGAAGCAAAAACATGAGTGGTTGAACATTCATCCTACAAACTACACACAAACAAATTTCCCCTTCCCACACTTGTGGCAAACCCCCCAAAATCAAAAGAAAAATTCTGTCTCCCGATATAGCCATCGACCGTTCCACACCCACGGGGAACAGCCTAAGCCACTCCTTCTTCATCCTCCCAATCACCCTAACTCTACTGCTTTTAATGACGTAACATTAACTCTCCTCTGTAGTTTTCCAACTTAACTCCAAAATTTTTAACAACTTTGTACATCATAGTTTTTTTTTTTTGTTTTGTTTTTGTTTTGTTTTTTTAATATATAATACAATCTATATTTTGTAAACTTACTATTTACTTCAAGTCAGTCAGATGCCTGTGCAAATGCTTAATTATTCTACCTTATATTTTGTTCATGCTTAGCTCCCACCAGTCTCTTCTTCTTCTTTGATCTTCTTGATGAACTCCTGCGCCTCCTCTGGGGTCTTGAAGATGTGGGTTCTGCCCTCATACGTGGTCAGCAGTCTCGCAGGATAGATTACACCATGACGAATCCCAAGGTTGCGCAGCTCCTTACGTACGGGATCAAACTGCTTCCTCAATTGCTGGATTCCTGTGGCCAAATCTGGGTAGAACCGCACCTGCTGGTCCTGGTGTTTAATCTCTCCTTTTTTAGCTCGTGCAGCGTTGAAGATCTTCATCCTGTCTCTGTTGCTAAGAAACTTCATAATTAAGGTCCTCGGCGGTCCCTTATCTCTCCGTGGGCCAATACGATGTGCTTTTTCCAGAACCACTGCTGATTGCAACTCCTCGCTGCCCAGCACCTCCGGAATCCACTTTTCCAGAAAGGAGCATACGTCCCGACCTTCTGATTCCTCTGGAAGACCCACCAGCCTCAAATTATTCTGTCTCGACCGAGATTCCAAATCCAAAATATTATCTTCCAGAGATTTTTTTTTTTTTTCCAAAGTGCGCACCTTTAATTGAAGACGGGTGACGTCATCTTCAGCACTAGCGAGACGGAGCTCCATCTGCGCCGTTCGTTCTACACAGTCACCCAATTCCTTTCTTATTCCTTCCAACGCTGTCATAATCCCATCAAATCTAGAGGAAAAGTCCGCTCTCATTGAACTCATGGCAGCCATCAGCGCATCTGCGCCATTCCCCGCAGATATCGCAGCGTTGCCAGCCTCCTCCGCCATATATGGAGTTTTGTTTACTGCGTCACAGACCTGAAAGTCCGTTAATTTGGACTGTTTCGGCGGCTCGCTTTTTCCTTTTCCTGGTTTTCCAGCCTTAGGCTTCGCCGACATATCTTCGCCCAAATGCTGGGATACGTTCTGTCCCAAATGAGAGAGTTATTTGCCGATTATTTTTTTTTCCAGGAGCAGAGCAGAGCGAGACACGTCCGTCCTACGTGGCAGCCATAACCGGAAGTCATTTGTCTTTTCTTTTAATCGGAGTTTAAAAGAGTTTAAAAGTTTAAGTTTTTCAGTGTTTTTATGTTGACTGTGTTTACTGTCAATTTACTATTCCTTATACATAATGCATGCAGTGGTGTGAAAAAGTGTTTGCCCCCTTCCTGATTTCTCATTTTTTTGTATGTTTGTCACACTTAAATGTTTCAGATCATCAAACAAATTTAAATATTAGACAAAGATGCACGGGCTGCACGGTGGCGCAGTGGTTTAGCACTGTGGCAGCACAGTTTTACCCTCGGCCGGGGGACCGCGGGGATCATGAGATCGTGGGTTCGATCCCAGCCCCCGACCAACAGTGAGCTGTGTGGAGCTTGCATGTTCTCCCCGTGTTGCGCGGGTTTACTCCGGGATTTCTCCGGTTTCCTCCCGCATACCAAAAACATGTAGGTTTAGGGCGCTCGCGCACGCAGCGACCAGCAGCCGGTGGCTTGTCACCAGACTGCAAACCAAGTCTACCTACGGGTACAAATAAGTAACAAAAACAAAAAAAAAAAGATAACACAAGTAAACACAAAATGCAGTTTTTAAATGAAGGTGTTTATTATTAAGGGTAAAAAAAATATCCAACCCTACATGGCCCTTAAAAAGACAAGTTCACGATGTTGACAGTCAATTAACTCTTGCCTATGCAAACAAATGTATATACTACATACTGTCATCAAGGGACCTCTCTGTTTGAGGAGTCAAGTTGCTTCTTTTGGACTTGTTTGTTTGTTTGTTTGAACTTGGACTAGATGCCATTAGCTAGCCACTCAAAATAATGTCTAGCAACATATATGGTCAAGTAATGGTAGATGAACAAGGACTCCAGTGGGGGTGAATAGAATTGATAGAAAATAGTTATCCAAACCAATTGGATCACCAGTTAAGCTAATGCTAGGAGGCCTACCGGTTCCGTGACCAATGCAACCGACTGCCTTGCCAAGTTAATGCTAACAGATCTCAGTGTTGCATCATGTGAAAATATAACAAAATGAGCCAGAAGGGCAAAAGATAGACTACTCACAAAAAGTTACAGTAGGGATATTCGACTTTTGCGTGAAATTTCAGGATGCACCTAAAATGCACTACAACCTTTACAGGTGAACTTAACTTGACCTTCTCTAACCATTTGAATGCACATGTCCAGCTGTTCAGTGATTCAGTATTTTTTGCATAACTTGCTGTTCTCTAACAAGGTGCTTAATGGCAAAATTCACAACAGGTGTTTGATCCATGAATCAACCAACAAATTTTCTGGTTCAATTAGAATTGGTATATAAACAGTCCTCTTCATCATAATGTTCACATTTTGACATAGTGAGACCAAGACGACGCCTAACAATTGATTAACAGTACCTCGCCATTGCGAGGCTTCAAACAAGATGTTCTCAAAGGGAAGTGGCCACTGAGCTTAGAGTGTCACAGAGTGCCATCAGCAGGTTGCAACAGAGATACAGAGAAATTGTAAGAGTCGCAGAAAGGCATAGAAATGGTCGTCCTTTGGCTACATCCCACACTGATGACCGTTTCATTGTGAGCAGTGCCCTGCGGAGTCGGATGATGAATGCCACTCAACTCCAGGCACATTTAAGGGAGGTGAGAGGCACCCAAGTGTCACGTCAGACCATTCAAAACCATTTACATCATCATGGTCTGCATGCTAGACGACCTTCAAGGGTACCTGACTACACCACCAGGCACAGGCATCATTATCTTGCATGGGCCAGGGAGCATTTTTGCTGGACAAGGGACCAGTGGGTCTCAGTGCTGTTCTCTGATGAAAGTTGATTCCCGTTGAGCAGAAATGATAACCACCAACGATGTTGGAGACGTCAAGGAGAGCACTATGCATCAGCCACTGTTGTCACTAGACGAACCTTTGCTGGTGGTGGTGTTACTGTCTGGGCAGGTGCATCTAGTCAATACATAACTGCCCTACACCTTGTGAATGGTACAGTGACAAGCAGATACTACCTGAATAACATCATTAATCCAGTCATTGTGTTATAAATGCCCCTTTCAGGGCAAAAATAAGGCACCAATTGCCTGTAGTGAGTTTGCTTGTTTATTAAAGAATAGAGAACAAAGGAACTTGCCAGGAGAGGCAGAATACAAAAAGCTATAAACAAGACCTCGAAGGGTGATAACAACAGAAATGCAAATACTGCAAAAACCATGGAAGGTTACTTGCAAATGACGAGAGAGAATAAAGTCCAAAAGCTGAAAGAAGACTGGAATCGGGGTAGGGGATTCCAGCCTGAGTAGGGCGAGGTCGCAGTGAGGAATAAACCTCGCTACCAATCTTAAATAGGGAACCAAAAACTCCAACAACAAACCGGTGTGAAGTCAAAGTAATTAATTAAACACAAACAGCTGTGACAGGCCATGAGCAGACTTGACGGGCGGAAGTCTTGCCACAGCGCTGTCAAAGTAAAAGCACAAATAATCCCCATAATAAACAAGACTGGGCTGCACGGTGGCGCAGTGGTTTAGCACTGTGGCAGCACAGTTTACCCTCGGCCGGGGGATCGTGGGGATCATGAGATCGTGGGTTCGATCCCAGCCCCCGACCAACAGTCAGCTGAGTGGAGTTTGCATGTTCTCCCTGTGTTGCGTGGGTTTACTCCGGGATTTCTCCGGTTTCCTCCCGCATACCAAAAACATGTAGGTTTAGGGCGCTCGCGCATGCAGCAACCGACAGCCGGTGGCTTGTCACCAGACTGTAAACCAAAATCTACCTACGGGTACAAATAAGTAACAAAAAAAAAAAAGAAAAAAAAAAAAGACTAAATATACAGACAGAAAAGGGGAAAATACTTAATGACCCGAGCACGGAACAGACCCGCACTCGGGATCACTACACATTGTGCCCCTGCATGAACAACACAGGCCTAATTTCATCTTCATGGACAACAATGCTCCAGCTCATCGAGGTCACATCATTAGAGAATGGCTGCTGGAGACTGGGGCACCTGGAGTGGCCTGCACTTTCTCCAGACCTGAATCCCATAGAAGACCGATGGGATCAGCTGAGTCGCCTTGTAGAGGCTTGTAACCCTGCACCCCACAACCTCAATGACCTGAGGCTGCACTTCAAGAAGAGTGGTATGCTATACCTTAGCAGACAATAAGCCGACTTAAAAACAGCATGAGATGTCGTTGTCAAGCTGTAATTGATGCTCAAAGGCACATGACAAGTTATTGAGACATTTTTTGTTGTGGTACCACTGTTGTTGGCTTTTGTGTCAATAAATTGTTTGAGATGAGGAAATCACCATTGCATGATTCTACTTAAATGCCCTACTTTCATGATATAATATCACTGTAGTGTGAACTTTTTACATTTTCCATAAATTTCATCCAAAAGCCAAATATTCCTAACTTTTTGTGAGTAGTGTATATTATTGACTGTGGATTCATAAACAAGGTGGAAACAGTGATGTCTATTAGGGTGAATGAAACCAAAAGAAAATAATAATATAAACTGCATTTGGTTAGCTAGGCTGTTGGCTTACTGTTGTCCACATGACAGCTAGGCTGGTCAATCATAGAGCAGCGGGTAGGCATCAAGGAGGCTCTGGGCTGGATTTACTATGTACAGTTGCAATCAAAATTATTCACCCTCCACTAAAATTAGGTTTATTGGCATAATGTACAAACACAACTAATATTGCAAGTGGTTTCTCCAAATTCAACACAAAATGTCACTTTTAATGACTACTGCAGTTTACAAATTATTCAACCCCTTCATGACAAGTATCGTTAGTATGTAGTAGAGCACCCTTTTGCTGTTACGCCCTGTTGCAAACATGATGCATAAAAAGTTCCAGAAAAGTTTCAGTTTCACTTCTTCGCTCCACAGAACAGAATCCAAAAACCTCTTTAATTTATTTAGTTTTGAGCAAATTGGAGCCAGCTTTTTGAGCCTATGGATCAGCAATATGTCTGGAGGATGACGAATGAAGCATACATCCACAGAACACCCAGCCTACAGTGAAGCATGGCGGTTGCTCAGTGATGCTTTGGGGCTGCTAAGCTTCCTCTGGCACTGAAAACCTGCAGCGTGTGGAGGGAAAGATGGATTCAATCAAGTATCAAGAAATCCTGAGAGAAAATGTAATGCAGCCTGTGAGGAAGCTGAACCTTGGGCGTCATTGGACCATCCAACAGGACAATGATCCCAAGCATACCTGAAAGTCCACCAAGGCTTGGAATAAGAAGAAGTCCTGAAAGATACCAGAGTGGCCATCATCGTTGCCTGACTTGAACCCCATTGAAAATCTCAGGTGGGATTTGAAAAATACAGTTGCAGCACCCAACCAAAGAATATAAGTTAACTGGAGGCCTTTGCCCATGAGGAATGGGTTAAGATTTCTCAGGAACGCTGCCTGAAGCTGGTGTCTGTCTATGCATCACGTTTACATCAGGTCATAACAAGAAAAAGGGTGCTCTACTAAGCTCCAGAGATGCTTGTCATGAAGGGGTTGAATAATTTTGAACCTGCAGGAGTCATTAAAAATGGCATTTTGTGTTGAATTTGGACAAACCACTTGTAATATTATGTGTGTTGAGCTATTTAAATTGTTCTTGTTTGATTTTTTTTTTTTTTTTTTTTTTTACAAACAGCTGTTAGTTTGTACATTTTGCCAATAAATGTAATTTGTAGTGGGGGTTGAATGATTTTGATTGCAACTGTAAGTGACATCCCGTAGCAAATCCACAAGTCAATTTTGCTTTTTGGGGTGAAAAATGATATAAATGCTGTGTGATTTTGAATGAATGAATCTTTATTTGAATGAATGAATGAATCTTTATTTTCGGATAGGTTAAAAGTACAGGTTAAAAGAAACTGAATAATATAACAAAGGGGGAAAGAAAATCCAACAAGGTCAAATTAGACAATAACTCCTCTGATTATACAGTTTAACATAAGTTATCCGAAATGGGTGATGGCTGAAGCCGCAGCTTATATATTTTCAAGAGAAGTGAGTGTTGTGATATTTTTTTGATAATCACGTGACCAATAGATGCCTTTCAGGAGGTTAAAACCCACAAAAACACACTTTTTCAGTCATTGACCCATTTAACACAGCTTTCTAGATCGCCAAAACTATTGTTTTTGGTTGTAGTCTATGTATGTTTTTGACCCAGCAGATTTTGTCTTGTTTTCAGAAGAACTAATACATTAAATAACCAAAATGCATGATTGTGTTTTGTGAAAAATATACATGTGTTTTATTCATTCCATCAGAGAAAATTTTTATAGGCTTTAGACTTTTGGGAATCATTGGGAATAGAGATGCATTTAAAACGTTTGACCTCAACTGTACATTTACTTTGCACATGTTTCTATATTTGTAATCTTATGTTTTTAATCACCTTTAAAACTAAACATGGCAAAGAGCTGCATCTACTAACATTTCAGTTTACACACCTTATCTCTAAAATAGATATTTTTAAAAAAGGTTTAGCATGCCCTCCCTTTGTAAGATTTATGTATGAACTACCAAGCGTTCAAGCCTGCCAGGTCCATTCAAAATCGGCATTTACGAACACCAAGCTCCAAAAGTGGCTCCCAGCCCCATTCCTCCTCTCTGTATTGCCCTCAGGATAATTCTGTCCTGGGTATTTTCGGAATCCGTCTTGGGAAAAGATAATCTGGGGACAGCTGCTCTCTAATTTTAAGTGGAGGGCTGGAGGATATGGGTGTCACAGAGGAAGCTGAGAGCGATTGGATATTAAAGTTGGTTTAAAAAAAAAAGCTGAGTCATTTCACTGTCAACAGCCCCTCTGAGGATCTTGGGCTGATCTCAGTTCAGAGGGTGAACCAATAGTCAACTCATGACTCACTCTGACAATTTCATCTATTGTTGCCATGGCTACGGCACCTGCAGACAGATGAAAGCTCACAGGGACACCTCCCATATGTGTTGGATTAAAGGGTTTGTTTGTTGGTGTGAGTGAGGTGATTGTTAAATGAGAAAATATATAATTTATGTCAACAAAGAAACAACAGGTTTTTTTTTCAGGATTATTTATCGCTCTTGAATAATTACTTGGAAGCACAGACATCAATTAGTAATGTCTGCAGCATCATCTGAAGTGAACAGGTGCTATCAGTCTGTGCTGCTGCTGTGTTATTCATCAATCATCCTGTTGCATAAGATCTAGTTGGTTCATTACACTCCATCAGCATCAGGGTATTGATGTGTTGAGATGCTTTGACCATGTTTGTTCTCTTCTGTTCATGCCAATAAAGCTTTAGGGAATTACAGTAGTATTGACATACGCATTTGCAAATTCTTATGTGGAGATCATGCACGGCTTCACAGCGAGTTGCCATTCAGCCAGAGCCTCTGGGATGGTTCTTTTAGAACAAGGGTCTGCAATACATGGTTCTTCAGCTCATAAACAGTGGCTCCCTCTGACATACAATTGAGGACAGAATTATGAGCACCCAGCAAGTACTATTAAAGAGCACACAGAATTTTTAACAGGTTTTACAAACATCCCAGTTTTCTTTAGAAAGCAACAATTGTTTTACTTTGCACACAGAAACAAAATCCCCCCCCCCCCAAAAAAAACCCCATCAGGGTCAATATTATGAGCCCCCTGAAAACTGACCTTTTTATAGAGCCATAGCACAAACCACTGTTGTGCAATGATGTGCTTTAACTTTGTAATGCTCAAAGCTTGTAAAATCAAGTTAAAACTGAGGATTACCTTCCATTTTACACTGTATAAAACTTCAGCAAGGGTTTGAGCTGTCACTTGAGAAAGCATCATACTAAAAAGAAATCAGTTTAGACTTGAGAAAAAGAATTGCTGATGCCCACAAAGCAGGATATGGATATACAAAATTATCACAGCATTTGCAGGTGTCAAGAACTGGAGTGAGAAATATCATCAAGAAATTCAAAGAGAGCCACAAAGTACAGAACAAGCCTGGCAGAGGTAGGAAGTGAAAAATTTCAATGACTCTGGAAAGGAAACTAGTGAGAGATGTGTCTAAAGACCTCAGAACAACTGCCAAGACACTAGTGAATGACTCAGGCAAGTGGAGAATTGTAGTCTCAAAGAAGACAATCAAGAACCCTTGACTGATATTTTTATAATTATTTTAGAAGCTAGTATTGTGGTGTTCTGAAACCACAGGTGTCATAAACTCCCTTTCAGGGAAAGATAAAGGCTCCACGCACCGGCTGTGAGTTTGCAGATTTATTGGAGGCCAACACAAAACTTACAAAAATAGCAAAACAGGAGAACACAGGAGAAGCCCAAAATAGCTACGGCTAAGGCGAGAGGAATTGCCAACTAAACCTGGAGGAAAAGGTGTGGAGCACACGCTAAGACACACAGAATACAAAGAGAAAAAATAAAGAGGAACTTCCGTCCAAATGATAAGTAGGGTGCTGCGCTGGACAATCATGCCACAGCCCCTTAAATAAGGCAAAGGAAATTGACCACAAATAGGAACAGGTGCGAGGAATAACAATTCCAAATTAAAGACAGCTGTGCCAAACCACGAACTTGGACTAACAACAGAAGTCAACAATGACACTGTCAAAGTAAAAGCACAGCAGGAACTTATAAACAAAACCATAACAAACTCAAAACACAAAATACATCCAACAACATAAGGTAAATAATAATACTGAAATGAGGAAATACAGGAAATAAATAGAAATAAAGTGACAGCATGAGCACAGTGTATGAGCCCCCCCCCCCCCACCTTAAGGGGTGGATTCCAGATGCCCCATTGTAACACCAAGGAAAAAGACCCCCCCCCCCCCCAACCGGAATAAAACAAATAACCAACCCCGGGTGGGAGGTGGGGGAAACCAGGATGGGAGGGACCAAATCAATAGAAAATGTTCCCGCCCCACAGCACTAAACAGAATGGAGATGACAGAACACAAGGGTGAGAGTAGACAATGATACGGTTCAGGTGGTCTGCAAGAGCCCATTGACCACCAGACAATGAGCTAGAATAGATCCGGTGGCCTACCAGAGTCCCTAGACCACCCAGGCAGATGACACAGTCCATTGAGTGGCCTCCTGGCATACCAGAGCCACCCCAGTAAAGAGAACGGTCCGTCGGGTGGCCTACCAGAGTCCAAAAGCTACCCAACTGAATGGCACAGCCCATCAGGTGGCCTCCCTGCATCCCAAAACACCTGGATTGTGGAGCATGGCCTGCCCCCTCCTGGAGGCAGTAGGTGGTACAAGTGTTGCTCCAGGACCACAGGAACGGCAGCTTGACATGGGAGAGTCAGGAGCTGGGGGGCCCTAACACCCGACAAAGGCTGCTTAGGACCCATGGGGACCACAGGCGACGTGAGGGGACCCGCGGTGGCCTCGGACTGAGGTGCGGCACCCATGGTGGACCCGCACTGGGACGTAGCTGCACCCACGATAGCCCTGGACTGGGACGGAGCGGAACCCATGACGACATCTGGCAGAGGAGAGAGGACCACGACAGAGTCTGGCAGAGGAGAGGGGACCACGATGGCATCTGGCAGAGGAGAGGGAACCACGATGCCCTCGGACTGACCTGTAGCACCCTCAGTGGTCCCGGACTGGTACATCACAGCACCTGCGCCAGCTCCAGCTGGAGCAAAGCAGCACCCTGCGGCGTCTCTGGGCTGGAGCAGAGCTACACCCACGGCAGCTCTGGGCTGGAGCGGAGCTGCACCCACGGCAGCTCTGGGCTAGAGCGGAGCTGCACCCGCGGCAGCTCTGAGCTGGAGCAGAGCTACACCCGCGGTGGCTGCGGGCTGGAGCAGAGCTGCACTCTCAGTGACCTCATTCGGAGGGGGAGCAGCACCCACAGAGGTCCCAGGCTGGGACAGAGCACCCTCGACAACTTCGGCAGGAGGAGCTGGAGACCTCTGGCGAAGCTGGATGATCCTCTGTGACCCTGGGGGAAGGCTCAGACAGGAGAGGCAGAGAAACAGGGTCAGGGTCACCGGCGGCAGTGGAGCCCAGTGAGGTGAGCTCAGGTGCAGCTGACGGCTGCCCTTGACTCTCCCCACTAAGAGCCAGGAAAGATCTCTCCAAAACAGAAGCAATGAAAACAAAGGAGAGCACTTGCCTGAGCTCAAGCTCCACCACCGTCCAGGACTCCATCGATCCATGCAGCGATGTCTCGGGCCCGGCCCTCTGGAGGTCCAACTCCGACTCTGCTGCGGTGACCCCAGCAGTAGGCATGATGGTGGTAGCAACTCCAGGACCTCCAGGCAAAGCAGACATTGCAGGTGGCTCCTTCAGCGAAGCAGCTGGAGGTTGTCTCGTTGCTGGCGCCAAGTCCTGCGTGACTGAAGTCCGGGGACACTCCACTGTTGGCACAGTCTTCAGGTTACCGGAAACGATCTCCCTCCATCTGGATCATGGCTGCAGGGCTGGAACCAAGTCCTCCGGGACCGCAGGCTCCTGCATTGTCTGGCGACTCAATCCCGGAACTGGCAGATACTCAGGGGAGATAGGAGGAAGCACGGAGGGAGCAGGTGAGGGATAAACATCAGCAACCGGCGGTGAGAACTCAGCGAGTTGCTGGAGCTGAGTCTCACCACCGGGAGTTAGGCAAGATAGTTTATGATTAGGGGATGAATGGGAAAAACACTTGCCTTTCCTCCCGGGGTGTGATGGAAGCTGCTGGCGATGAGCCACATGTAGTCCCTCCAGGAGCAGCAGAGGGCACCTGGTGTAATGTCAGAGTCCGGGGATGCTGGATCGCCGGCACAGACTTCAACAGAGGTAAGCCCCTAGCCCTGGGAAGCAGAGCCAGGGAACGCCTCATTGATGGTGCCAGGTCCCACGACACTGAAACCAGGGGACACTCTGTTGTTGGCTCAGGCTTCGCATCGCAGGGGGTGCCTCTCTCCCCTGCAGTGCATGGTGGTGGAACTGGTCCATAGGCCTCGGGAACCACAGGCCCCTCCGATGTCCGACAGCTCTCGCCCAGGACCGGCGGACATTTTGGGGAGACAGGAGAGACAGGTGAGGAAGTCACAGCAGGTGGTGAAAGCTCAGCCAAACTGGGCCACTGCCACTGAGCTTCACCGCCGGGAATAAGGCAAGACAATTCATTATAAGGCATAGATAAATGAGGAGGTACTTGCCTTAATTCCTGGGGCTTGGTGGTGGCTGCTGTGGAACCAGACAACGTCTCCTCTGGAGCAGTGATGGTCATCTGGAAAGGTGAGCAGAGCACCAGAGACAGGAGATGCTCTGTCGTCGATTTAGACTCCGCTCTGTCTGGTGAAACTCCCTCCAGCTGCTGTAGAAACTCAGGAAAGAGCCATGGCTTATATTCCAGAATAAGCTCCGCCTCTGTCGCCAAGGCCCGCTGGCGTTCCTCCAGCTCCTCTGCAGTGGGACCGATGGGAGGCGCGAGGACCCTGTTCTCAAGCCAGGTGTCCGTGGGTTCCTCTTGTGCTGGAGGGATGACAGATGGTGCAGCCCACTGCCGATGAGTAGAAGGCGGGACTGCAGCGGAACGGCGGTGACTGGCTGGAGTTTTCCATACCCGGGGACGCTTCTTCGTCAATACAGGTACGGATGAGGGACAGTCTTCCCCCAGCCCACAGAGCATGGACTGTGGGTTGATGATCGAAGCAAGTGGGTCCATGAGTTCAGGATGGCTCCACAGGCTAGGGCATGCTTCCAGTACCTGTGCCGCACCATCCAGACATTCCCGGGCACCTTCGGGTGTGTGGGAGGCAAGAGCCACTGATAATATTCCCTGCAATATCCTGACAGCCTCATTCTCCACCTCATTAAGAGCAACCCCCGCATAGTCCATGAATGCTGACATCGTAGCCAAAAACGGACTGAAAAAATATTCAAGAGGGAAAAAAGCAACAGCAAACTCACAACTGCTGGTGCCCTGACTGGCAGCACCCTTCTGTCATAAACTCCCTTTCAAGGAAAGATAAAGGCACCACACGCTGGCTGTGAGTTTGCAGATTTATTGGAGGCAAAACTTGCAAAAACAGCAAAACAGGAGAACACAGGAGAAGCCCAAAATAGCTACGGCTAAGGCGAGAGGAATTGCCGGCTAAACCTGGAGGAAAAGGCATGGAGCACACGCTAGGACACACAGAATACAAAGAGAAAAAATGAAGAGGAATTTCCGTCCAAATGTTGAGTAGGGTGCTGCGCCAGACAATTGTGCCACAGCCCCTTAAATAAGGCAAAGGAAATTGACCACAAATGGGAACAGGTGTGAGGAATAATAATCCCAAAATAAAGGCAGCTGTGCCAAACTGCAAACCTGGACTAACAACGGAGGTCAACAATGACGCTGTCAAAGTAAAAGCACAGCAGGAACTTATAAACAAAACCATAACAAACTCAAAACACAAAATACATCCAACAACGTAAGGTAAATAATAACACCGAAAAGAGGAAATACAGGAAATAAACAGAAATAAGTTGACAGCATGAGCACAGTGCATACACTGTGCTCGGCGTCACGACAACAGGTTCGGTCAGTGTCGGCATGATGACGCGGCCACTCAGTGACATCATCACGCTGAACATATAAATGTAAGGGACAGCCATTTTACAGCCTCTTTCTCTTTTTGGCGCTCAGCCTCCCAACCAACAATACTCTGTACCACCATAATTTGCCTGTTGTAATAAAGTTCGTGTTCCCAGCAAACTCCACTCTCTGCTGGTCCTTCCACATTTTCCAGACGTAACATTTGTCACTGAGAATAAACTACGGAAGAGTGTTTGAGACCACTACTGTCATGTCCGCTGCATAACTTCGCAGTGAACAAATAAATTAGTTCAAGCCCAAAATGCAGGTGAAGAGGACGTATTTATTAACAGAACAGGGAAACTCAAAATACACAACATACAGGAAAATGTTCAGTAAAAACAATGTGGCACACAAGTGATGGATGTCTGAGCTCAGTTGGCAGGGGAGGAAGCCCCACTTGCTCCCAGGGTGGAACTGGGCAGCAGCAGATAGGAAGGGCGAATAATAACAGGAGGGGGAGCTCAGTGGGCTCTGGAAAGAACAATACCAAAGAAGTCCAAAAGGGAAAGGGTTCCAACAGCTCCAGGACATCCACATAGGCAAGTGACTTCAGGCTGACTGTGTATGCTGACCTACGCCGCAACACTGGCGCGACACTGCCCCCACTGTCACCCAATAAATACCAAGCAGACTAATGAGAGACAAGTAGACGCAGGTGTGCGGCGGGAGTCTGTGTATGAGTGCGTGTCAGGATAAATGTGTGCGTGTGTGTGAAACCCCAGGTGATGGCAATCAGCTGATAGGTGCCTGGCAGAGAGAGGTGAGAGGAGGGCTGTGGCTGAGGACTGGCAGAAGAACCAATAATCTGCCAGCTGGAAATGAAAACAGCAACCAGAGGCTAGAGCCATAGGTCATGAAACGGGGCAGGAAACAACAGCCCCGTACATGACAACTACAGCCATTTCTGGAGACCCCTGGTGGCCATGCTGGTACAGTTTCTTCACCACCTACATATCGGTGTTGGACCTGGACAAGCTAGACAAGGTACAGATGCAAGCGCCACTCATACACAGCCTGGGCACAGAATGCCAATGTATTTTCTACATACTCGGACCAACAGAGACGTTTGCTGAGTCAGTCGAGCTGCTAGCTAGCTACTTTGCCACACCCAACAATGTGATGGCGTGGCACATTAGGTTTCACCAGGGGTGACAGAAGGCCGGAGAGATGACGCAACAATTCTTTGTGGACTTTTGCCACCTAGCTAGCACGTGCAAATTCGGTTTTTGGAGGACAAAATGGTGGGGGACAAGTTAGCCAAGCCAGACACTACTAGCACACACGGTAACCACAGAAGGGCATGGTGATACCACAGAAGGGCACGGTGAACGCTACGAGGCACTTCTCATGTGGCAACTGTGGCTCACCGAGAAAGAGCATGCTCCTGCCCGGAGAACGGGCTGATTCTCATCCCAGTCGCTTCACACTCAGCGGCAAACCGTCCAGTAATACCTGTAGGTCATTGTTGGATGAAGCCAACAGGACAACATCATCTGCAAACAACAGAGATGAGACTGCGTCCCTCGTGGTTTTTTGTGGGGGGTGCTTTAGGAGTATGAGGTATAGGGCCTTGTTGCTACAAGCTATCCGATCTCTATACAACCGTTGTAAGAGTTTGGTTCGTATTGCCAACACTCGGTCAGACTCATTCCCAGTGACAGTTGGACTCTGCCAGGGCTGCCCTTTGTCACCGATTCTGTTCATAATTTTTATGGACAGGATTTCTAGGTGCAGCCAGGGAACGAAGGGTGTCATGCTTGGTGACCACAGGATCTCATCTCTGTTGTTTGTAGATGATGAAGCGGCTGGGATGAGAATCAGCACCTCGAAGTCCAAGTCTGTGGTCCTCAGACGGAAAAAGGTGGATTGTCCTCTTCGGGTTGGGGACAAGCTCCTGCCCCAAGTGGAGGAGTTTAAGTATCTGGGGGTCTTATTCATGAGTGATGGGAGAATGGAGCGAGAGATTGACAGACAGATAGGAGCAACATCTGCAGTGATGTGGACGTTGTACTGGTCTGTTGTGGTGAAGAGGGAGCTAAGCTCTAAGGCGAAGCTGTCGATTTACCGGTCAACCTATGTTCCTACTCTCACCTATGGTCATGATCTTTGCGTAATGACCGACAGAATGAGATCGAGGATACAAACGGCTGAAATGAGCTTCCTTCGTAGGATTGCTGGACTCCCCCTTAGAGATAGTGTGAGGAGCTCAGTCATCCGGGAGAGGCTCAGAGTAGAAGCGCTGCTCCTCCACATTGAAAGGACCCAGTTGAGGTGGTATGGGCATCTGATCAGGATGCCTCCTGGACACCTCCCACTTGAGGTGTTTTGGGCATGTCCCACTGGGAGGAGACCCCGAGGCAGACCCAGGACTCGCTGGAGAGACTTTGCCTTCCAGCTATTCTGGGAACGCCTTGGTGACCTCTCTGAAGAGTTGGAGCAGATGCCTGGGGAGAGGGAAGTCTGGGCTTCTCTGTGTCATATTGATAGAAGGATCAGCTCACGTGCAGGAAACCACACCAGAGAAAACACTCACGACACAGAGAAGCAACATTTAAGCAGTTAATTAATTTCAAAAATATGAAGCACAGTTATGGAAAATGTCACTCGCCAGAGGAAGACTCAGCCTGTGGGGAGAGACGAGAGTGAATTAGTGGAGGACGGAGGCTAGGGAAGTGGGTAGACAAATTACCACTTACGTGAGCCGAGCAGAGAACCCAACAGAGAGACCCAGCAGTAATAGGCAAACCAGCGGGAAGAAGCTGGCAGGGAGCAGGATTGGAAAGGAGCTGGGTGGTGTCTGACCGGGTGGAGACAGGCTGCTGAAGTGGGGTGAGGATGACGGGACAAGTGAGCGCACAACAATCCCCGAAGACGCACCGCACTGATGGCAGCAACCTGAGAAAAGGAGAAGAGAGAGGAATTTGTTAGTGTAGTGATATTTAATGTATAATTATGATCAGGTATAAAGATTATTTAATTTGTATTAGTGTATCGGGACCTGAGATTTACTCTGGGTCCACACACACAGAAAAAGTTGATAGTAAACACTTGCTTGGGGGCACCAGCTCAATAAATGTGAGCAATTTATTAATTAATTCAACTTTATACCTATTTAATGAAGTAATAATCAGTCTCAAAATAGTGAATTCGATACTGGGGCTTCGAAGACAAATTCAGAATGGAATAAACTCCCAACAACTTCTCTCATTTTACAGATTTATTCAAATGAAGCTGATTAAATGGCATCACATTCAGGTAACTTGTAAACAGTGAAATGATCAACATTAACCATCACATTAAATTTGTAACTGAGGATAGAGTAACAATGTGAGCACATCTATCAAACCATGGACTTTAGCATTAATTTGGAAGAGTTGAAATGAAAATTATGAATAACATTGGATGCAAATTTATGGAGAAAATTAACTAATTATATGAAAAATTCTGGACTACTCTTAAGAAAGTAAAATGGAATTTTAATAAGAAGAATTATATTATTTCTCTTTTAATTTTGTACTTGATCAGATGCTGAATTATTCTCAAATCTCAGACATTTATTTACTTTCAGCAGATGGAACACAGAATACAGCTCACGTGACTCCTTGCGTGGTGATCCCTTTCGGTGGCTTCCTCAGCTGAAGATTTTGTGGATTATAGGGGAAGTATCTGCCCACAGATATTCCAAAGTCTACAGTTCAACCTTTACAGTCAAGCAGTCACAAGGCCGGATTCTGACTGCTTCAATCATGGTTGGAGCTTAGGTCGAAACTCAGATGGTGATGGTGGCTTCCTTAGGGCAGCATAATGGCGAGCTGCGTCGAGGCTTTCATGAGTCAGCGGCTTCTCCCAAGGGAATTCAAGAATAATTACAAAATCTGATCCCCATAGCAAAATTAAAAGGTATTTTTCTGACTTTGTGGAGTTGAAAATAGCTTCCAGTATAGAGATGGTCAGTTCTTGGAAGAAAAACATGGTGGATTTAAAGAAAGTTTAACAGGATAAAAAGTTAGAAAAATAGAACGCCTGTGAACAACAAGTCTGACTTCGTTTGAAAGAATTTTGAGCTCAAAAGAAATAATTAATTCCCAGACGTTTAAAGAAAAAAAAACATTAAAACACAGATAGACTTTCTCAAGACAATAGCAAAACTGAACGGACAAAAACTCTGTGATACTCTGAACTGCTCTAATACTGCTCCGATCTGAAGGAGGGCATCTCCCCTCTTTATAACTTGACAACTTTCGCACTGTTAGGGTGATTGACATAAGCCCAAGCCAATAGTCTTCCTTCGTGGGTGGGTTTTATGAACTTTAGTCCAATGAACAAACAGTCTTTTGTCTGTAACAACCAATAATATTGAGAGAGCTGTTGCTAAGCAGAGACTGGCAGATCCCAGTCATATGACTTGAGGAAACTTTTTTTTGCAACTTGATACACACATCTTAATACTGAAAATTCTTCAGTATACTTTTGTATAAAATGTAACCTACTTCAGTGATTCATGCAACTTTGTAACTAGTGCTTTTAAATTAACATGCAAGAATAAACATTCATTTAGGCATTTTAACATGCACATATTTAAAATCAAGGATTAATATATTCTTTCAAACCCAGATGATTGTTCACACCGAACATCAGAGTCCATTTGCTTTTCCATGGTGTCCTGGAAATTATTCTGAGAAATGGAACTTGAGGAAAGAGAGTTAATTTCAGTTCATCACTGTACAATCAAAAGTGAGCGTCTACTCCAGAGACCAGGGGTAGTGTCGAGCTGTGGATAATCCTAGGGCCTTAGGAAATGCATTTAAAGGCCTTGTCCGGACGAAAATTCAATATCGCTAAATCATATCTTAAATTTTTGTGTGAGACGAGCTAATTTGAACCGCACATGTTTTGGTGTCAACAAATGCCGCATAAGGTGACAATGCGGTCTTGAAGTACGCTGTCCTTGAGAGCTGTCTGGCTCAGCCAAGCGATCAGCGGCTAAGATGGCCCCTGACTGTGTGACATCATCACAGGGAGAGACACGCACACGCTCGGCGGACATTGTTTGTTGTTTACGTTTTAAAACCGGCGATTACGGATATTTCTCGGAGTACTTGTGGATTACAAATAGATTATTTATTAAGATTAGGATTTCAGGAATTGAATTAATTATGGTTTGGCGTTGTGTTGTCTACGGGTGCGACGTTATACCAGCGGAGCATGCGGTGAGTGTTTTTGAATTTCCCGTCCTTGGGAAAATCAGAACGGCATGGGTGAAATTCGTTCAGAAAACGCGAAAAAATTGGAATGATGTCGGTAACTCACCCAACATGTGCAGTAGACATTTCGTTGACAGCGATTTCGAGAATAAGATGCAATTTGTGTCACGACTCGCTGCTCATCAGCGGCTTCAGCTGCGCGCACACCTGCCTAGTACAAATACAAAGATGCGAGCACTACATACGATCCCGCAGCTCCTGAGAGACTGCAACCTAACACAAAAAACAGTTTCACACAATGAAACAACAGTGCATGTATTATATATATATAAAAATTATTATCCCATTGATTTTCATCATTTTTGGTCACATATCTCACACCTACAATTTATTTATTTCAGGGACAAAGGGCTGTGAAAAAGTTGTTGATATGATCAACAAAACACGGGTCCTCAGGGATGTGCAAAAGCTGAGTCCAGGGCAGCAAACTTCAAATGTGGAGACTTTCCACAGTCTGATTATTCATTTTGCACCAAAGAGTGTACACTTTTCATTCCTTGGAATGTTGACAAGGTGAGGAGATGCAATATGTGACCAAAAATATGAAATGCAATTATAATAACAGTGCCAATTACATAGAGTTTCTGCTGATAGACAGATCACTTATATGTCCAAAAATAAATCATTGTGATAAAATACCCCAAATTACCCCAAATTACCTAAAAAAGGCGGATATACACTGCAAGCAAAGAAAGTTAATCCAACTTTCGGGGAGTATAAGAAATATTAGTATCATTTTCTAGGCTTGTATATGGTATTTACAGTGGGTGGAGGGTTGGTCTTCATTTAACTTTCACATTTCATAGCTTTTATCAAATTATGTTAATTTGGGTCAAATTTGTATTTCATACTGTAGTCAAATGGATGTCTAATTTTTATTGAATATATTTTTTTTCAGAATATGTGGATGATCTGATGAATACTCTGTTCAACAAAACCTTGGTTGATCCAACCCACTTATGGGAGCAGTGGCACTCTGTACAAGCCAGAGTTCCTGCCACACTGAGTGCCAAATTTCAGCGTCCCATCAAAGCTGATGCTGTTGAGCAACATGTATCTAGATTTTCAAAATCAAACATGTAAAAGTAGAAGAAATTTCCAATTAGCAATGAAAGTTCAGCTTTCAATTGTTAGGGAAGCAACATATTTTGCTAAGACAAACAAATATAAGCCTAAGATTTTAAGAGAAATGTGCTTTTAAAAATGGAACCCAAATTTTATACCATAAAATGGTAGAAAAATGATTCAAATGTATATGACATGCAGCTTTGATGAATGCTGAAATATTAGAATTATAAAATTGACATGAACATTAATAAACTCAATATATGATTTTACAAAACTTTATTTAAATATAATTTTTCACAAATCTAATCTTGGTAGGCAAAATGCCTTGTAGTGATCTGATGGGAATGTTTCTCTGATGAGGCTCACAGCACAGGCAGGCAATATCACCCTCATTTCTTCCTGTGCTGACGTCACTGCTGCCCGCCCCTGTCGACAGATGGCGGTACTGCAGCATCACTAAGTGAAAGATGGGCTATTACCAAATAAAGTCATTTATGGAGGCTGGTGACACATATTAAATCACGGGAATGGCCAGAATGGAATATTTTCATACAATCAGTTTATTAGTTCAATAAAAAAATGTCACCGTACAAGGACTTTAAAGTTTATGGGATGCCTGTTCTTTGTCACAGGGAAGATGTCAAACCATTTTATTAGCCAATAAAACGGTCAGGAGTAAGAGAGTTTCCGGTTTATTTATGATCTGAACTAATCCGTTCCTTGCACGCAATGGAATCCTTATCTCTCGTACCTCTTTACAAAGGAATGCGTTCTCCACAGTGGTCCTGAGATGAAAAAGCAATTCTTGACTGGCCTTTTCCTGGGTGAAACAGTGTCTTTAAGATGCAAAGTCTATTTTATTGATGAGCCAAAGCAAGATGATGCTACATTAGGTTATCCTCAAACAACAATTTTCAACTTGCTTGCAACTTTGCTAGGCAGCATACCCAACGAGCCAGCTTGGTGATCCTTTATGTGCTGGTGAGGCAGAAGTGGCAGGTGCATCTAATCACAGAAGTGTTGTGATTGCCTGTGGAGTTGGGGAATCTTTTATCAGGAAAGAGGGGGTGTGCACTCACCTGGTCATGACACTCTGCTGCCTCCGCAACCTGGACCTCTGGAAAAGTGGTAGAGAATGGATGGATGGATGGATGGATGGATGGATAGAATGGAAATGTTTCCTGTTAACATACACATATTCATCTTGTAAAGGTGATTTTATAGCAATGTGTGTGCAGTTGAGAGCTCCGGTTACATTAGGAAAATTGGGTCTCGCTGCAAATTGAGCTTTGATGTTGGCCTGCTCAACTGCATTGTATGGGAATATCATGTACCTGGGTGACAGATGGATAATATCATCCCATACAGCTGACATAGCTCGGCTCAGGGTCGACTGGGAAATTCCCGATCAATCTGCCAGCTCCCTCTGGAATACCCCTGTTGGCAGGAACCCCACTGTTGTCAGCACCTGCACTGGGATGGGCAGTGCATCGCTCTGTGTCGCGCTCCAAGAGCTGCTGTACGTAGCTCTGAGCACAGTTCCATAAGGACTGCCTGTGGAAACTGAAACCGGTTGACAAGCCAGTCATCATCCTGAGCCAGAAAATCTCTTCTGTCTTTAAATACCCTTTCGCTTCTCACTGCGCAATTTGCAATATCCTCTAATAATGCTAATGCCATTGTTGTTGGAGGCATTTTCTATACTTCTTTGCTCTCACTTTTATATCCACTCATCTAATTGCGCACTCTTGGGTGTTTGTTCATCATGTGTCTCTGGTGTGTATAATAATTTTCACGTCATTATCAGTCTCCCAACATCACCTCTAAAGGTGCGTTCACACCAAATGCGAACGGGCGAATTTTTCATGCTGCACGATTACAATGTAAACACGTGAGCAGACATGAATCCCCATTCTGAGTAAGATGCAGACAGGCAAAGTTTCCTTTAAAACATCTGCAGCTGTGTTCAACCTGCTGTGGAAATTCCCGAAATAACGTCATGCTTATGTTTACATTATCTGACCGGGGACTCACCTGAAAATCTTGTGTCAAGCATTCAAAAGTTCACAAGATGAGGGGTGTTTACATTGCTAGCTTGCAAGCTTGTTAACTTGTCCGTGACAGGAAATCGAGTGGAAATAACAATGACATCCCGATTCAGCTGAAGGGCTTTTGGTCCTCCTGAGTCTCCAGGTGAGTGAGTCAAATTTTCAAACTAGTTTACTCTGCAATGGTGACACCTTTACTCCGGTGATGGCAGAATCTCCAAGTTAACAGCTAGCTAGCTAGCTAGCCTGGGACGCGAATGTGCAACTGCGCAAATTCACGCATACTCGCGTCTTCCCATTCACTTTGCATGGATTTGCGCCGCCCATTCACGTTTGGTCTGAATGCACTTTAAGTGCTGCCATTGGACCAATAACAGTAGAAACCTATGTACGCCAGCTATGAAGTTGCTGTGAGGCTGCACATATTTCCACGGTCATTTCATTCTTGATACATCTGAAATTTTCCATGGAAAAGGATGTATTCCATATCTTTGTACATGAGGCCCCTGGTCACCATTTTGGTAGTAGTACTGCTAGTAGTAGCTGTAGTCCACTCAAATCAAAGACCAAAAGTATTGTTTTTTCTTCAAAAATGTACTGAAGTTGATGGACTTCCGGGAAGATGGCAGAGAGACATAACGCTTAAACAGAGAGCTCTCCCTAATCGGATTAAAAATCACTGGTAAATGGCCAACTCAACATAAATGGATCAATAAACCAAGGGATGAAAACACGAAGAAGCCGGGCACATGGACAAAAGCAGGGTAAAATTAAAGAATCCCTCTTCAACAACGCAGGAGAAATCGCTGAACACGAGGCCCAAAAAAACCGAGGTGACTACAACAGAGAAAATGGAGGACGCCATACTCGATATTATGAACACTGGCATCACCAATATAAGTAAAGACATAAAAGACTTCAAGCGACAACTCCAACAGGATTTAACGGCTCTTAAGGAAGAGCTGAAAAAAGAGATGAAGGAGGAAATTATGGGTCTCCGAAGAGAAATGGAGCGCAAGCTAGCTGAAAACATGGAGGAGCTGCGCACTCAACGGGCATGTATGACAGAAGCACAGGCTCGAATATCGGAGTTGGAAGACTGGAAGACCGAGGCAAGTGAGCGGCTGCAGACCCTGACGGCACAAACACAGAGGATGCAGGAAAAAATAACCGACCTGGAGAGCAGGTCCATGCGGAGCAATATACGCATCTTCGGGATTCCGGAGGGCATTGAAGGCAACTCGATGACGAAATTCATCGATCATTTCTTAAAAAAAAGAGCTTGAGCTGCCCGATGAAACAGACCTGCAGATCCAACAAGCACACAGAGCCTCGGCACAGAACCCGAATCCAAACTCTACACCCAGGTCAGTTGTGGTAAACTTTATGAAATATGACATAAAGGAAAGAATCCTGACACAAGCGTGGAAAAAAAAGATACGAGTCGGCGACAGACAGATATTCTTTGACCAAGACTACCCGACAGAAATTGTGCAGCAGTGAAAGAAAGATGCCAACATTAAAAAATGCTGAAAGAGAAAAAAATTAGATTCCAAACGCCGCTAACGAAGATGAGAATTCATTGGGAGGACGGCGTGAAAACTTACAACACGGCCAGAGAGGCAGCGCGGGACATGACGGAGCGAGGCTTTGTGGTGAGCGTACCGGAGGAAGCGGCTGGGGCAGCGGCGGCACTGAACGCATCGCGACAGCCGGAGTGGAGGCGAGTGAGCGGCAGAAGGCGGGAGACGGACGTGGCGCACCGGGCCCAAGAAAAACTGCAAGGCTTTCAATGGAAAGCCTAGATTATAACAAAGATTAAGAAGGACACAGAAGAAATGAAGGCCAAGAAGACAAGGTAAAAGAGAAACAAACGGCTAGGAGAGGTTTAAGTGATTTTTGTTGGACATTTCTAGACTAATGACTATTACTTGGATAGTAAATACAGGTCTAGGGAGGGCCCCTCACTCGGTGAGGTCATTCCCTCCACCCACCAACAGGGACCAGTGGGCAGAAGAAAGGCCCAAAGTACGGAGGTCGAGATTTGTTAATGTGTTTTTGTACAAATATGTGTTAGTTTTGTTGTTAAAGGGGTTAGGAGCACAAGTTAAAAAAATGGAAAAACATGAATATGGTTAAAAATCTTCAGATAATGACATTAAACGTGAATGGTCTGAACTCACCTGTTAAAAGGGAAAGAATAATAAGAAAATTCAAGAAGGAAAAAGCCGAAATTATATTTATGCAAGAGACACATTTGAGCAAGACAGAACATGAGAAACTAAAGAGATTTGGCTATAAGAACTCCTACTACAGTTCATTTAAGGGAGGAACTAAAAGGGGGGTTATGATACTAATTTCAAATAAAATACAATTTGAATGTGAACAAGAAATCCAGGATAAAGAAGGCAGGTATGTAATAATAAAGGGAAGAATAGATGGTATGCAGATCACATTAGTGAGCATCTATGCCCCACCAGAAAGTGACAAGGGTTTTTATCAACAACTGTTTGATCTCATAGCAAGTCTCCTAATTTGTGGAGGAGACGTAAATGCCGTCATGGATCATGAAGTTGACACAACAAGTGTTAAGAAGACAAAAAAACATGTAACAAAGTTCATAAGAACCTCACTGGCAGAAATGGGTATGGCAGACATATGGAGGGACCTGCACCCACTCCAAAAAGACTATACACATTATTCAGCAGTCCATAAAGTACATTCTAGAATAGATTACTTCCTTATGAATGAAGGTGACAGACACAGGGTGAGAAATTGTCGGATTGGAGGGGCAGAAATATCAGATCATAATCCTATATACATGGAAATATATTTAAACAATAGAAAACGACAAACAACATGGAAACTTAATGTAGGACTGTTAAATGATGAGAAAATGAAAGAAAGAATAAAAGTAAACATAAACGAGTATATCAAGGAGAATGATAATGAAGAAGTGGACCCAACTGACATGATTTAGGACCCAGGAGACAGACACTGACACGGGCAGATTGTGACAATAATCCTTTTATTTGATAGTGAGAGTGTGTAGTGCGTGAGTGAGTGCAAGGATTGGGTTCTGGTCACTGGAACTGAGCAGTCTGGACGGAGACCCGGCAACCCTGGAACACACAAGCAGATATAATTACTTATGCTCCAAACTCCTGAGGAGCTGCAGGTGGTGAGGCTTACTTGGGTGAAGCACAGGTTACGCCCTGCTGGATTCCAGCGGCCGTGCAGCGTGATGGTGAAGGTGTCCGTGTTCGTGCTGGAGATTCCACCCGTGGCTGTGACGAGGGAAGTCCTGGTGATAACACCGGCCGTGACTCCACAGACCGGGATGATGATAGCTCTGACGATGACGAGGTTAGTGACTCCTCAGAACGTGGCGATGACAATACAGATGATAATGATGACAAAGACTCCACTGATAGCGGTGGCGAATGTTCCTGCAACTGAGATAATAACAGTTCTCGTAGCTGAGGAGCAAAACGTACCGGTAGTCGTGGTGGTAGCGATGAGCTACGTGGGCGAGGTGGCGTTGCCCCGTCAGCTGGGGACGCAGGTCCGCCGCTTAGGAGGTCCACCTGTGCACAGGGGTTAAGACAAGGGGTTGGGTAACAAATTGTTCTCTTACTTGGTTGAACTTGACGAGAGGTTCTTGACGAGGCACAAGAAGTTCTTGATGAGGCACAAGAGGTTCTTGACGAGGTATGAGAGCGGAGTTCAGGCTCATACTCCGACGAGGAGGACAGACGACTCCGTGACGGGCTGTCAGTGACGCTGGCTTTTAACAGCCGTTGATTTGCACCTGTTGGTCTGTGCGCAGCTGGAGCTGATGACGCCAATGATGGCCCAGAGGCCGCCATGACACCAACAATACTATGGGATGCACTAAAAGCCGTGTTAAGAGGTAAATTAATTGTTGAATCAAGAAAAGCAAATAAGTCTAAACTGGAAACATATGAACAAAGATGTGAGAGACTGAGGGAATTAGAACGTAAACATCAAAGCACAAATGACCCAAAAATATATCAAGAAATTAAGGAAGAAAAAATAAAGATAAAAGAAATACAAATAGATGAAATTGAAAGGAAAAATAGATATTTAAAACAAAAATATTATGAAACGGGGCCAAAGGCCACAAAACTGCTGGCAAAACGGTTAAGAAAACAACAAACAGTGAATAATGTATATAAGATTAAGGACCCCATCACAAATAAAACCACAGTTAACCCAGAAAACATCGAAGAAATATTCCATAATTTCTATCAAGAACTATACTCGCAACCTGAAGAGACAAATGTTAAGGATATTAAAAAATTTCTATGCACATTGGACTTGCCATCAATAGGAAACCAACAAAATGAAAAGCTAACAGCAGAAATAACAACACAAGAGATTAAAGATGTGATTAAGTCACTTAAAAACGGTAAATCACCAGGTAGTGATGGATACCCTTCTGAGTTTTATAAACTGTTTATAGAAGAACTCACGCCACAGCTCCTAAAGTCATTTAATTGGACATTAAACAACAACAAAATACCTCCATCATGGAACGACGCCATTATTTCAGTTATTTTAAAGCCAGGGAAAGATAGGGAACAATGCGGAAACTATAGGCCAATCTCTTTATTAAATGTGGATTATAAAATATACACAACAATTATCTGTAAACGAATAAAGACATTCTTGACGGAATTGATAGAGGATGATCAAACTGGTTTCATAGAGGGACGCCAAACACATGATAATATCAGGAGAACAATACATATAATTAATCAAATACATAAAGAAAAGAAAAGCGCAGTAATAATGAGTTTAGACGCAGAAAAAGCATTTGATAGGGTTAATTGGATGTTCCTATATAATGTGCTGGAACGCTTTGGATTTAACAAAAAATCAGTACAATGCATAAAGAAACTGTATCAAAAACCTGTGGCAAGAATCAAGATAAACGGTAGCTTAACAGACAAAGTAAATATACAAAGATCAACTAGGCAGGGATGCTGCCTATCGCCCACCTTGTTTGCTCTGTTCATAGAGCCACTGGCTCAAGCGATGCGACAAAATAAGAAATTAAAAGCTGTAACAATAAAGGGAGCGGAACACAAGATTGGGCTATTTGCAGATGATATTATAGTTTACCTTGAACAACCAGATGAATCAATAATGGAAATGATGAACTTGATAGAAAATTTTGGAAAATTATCAGGATACAAGATAAACATAACAAAAACACAAATACTGACATTCCACTATAACCCTTTAAACCAGATAACTGATAAGATCAAACTAAACTGGAAACAAAAAGAAATAAAATACCTTGGAGTGAGCATACCTAAAGATCTAAGCAAAATCTATAAAGCAAACTATGATAGGTTGGAACAAGAAATAAAAAAAGATATTGATAGATGGTCAATCTTAAATATGGATCTGAATTCAAAAATTAAGACAGTCAAAATCAGCATACAATCTAGACTGCTTTACCTCTTCCAGGCTCTACCAACAGAGATTCCTGGTGCCCAGTTCTCAAAGTGGGACAGGATGATATCGAGATTTGTTTGGGGAGGTAAAAAGCCAAGAGTGAAATATAAAACTCTCCAGTTACCAAAAGAGAAAGGAGACATGGGCCTACCGAGTCTAAAGGAATATTACTACTCAGCACAAATAAGATATATATCATATGTTGGTGCGACGGAAGATACGAGGCAAAATGGAAAGAAGTGGAAAAGGAAATTGAGGGACTCCCAGTACAAAGCATAATAGGAGATAAGGATGCATATAAGCAAATCAAACAAATAGACCCAATCACTAAATTTACTTTGGAACTGTGGTATAAAATAGTACAAAAGTATAATATAAAGGAGGACATAAAACTATTGAAATGGGTAGCATTTGACAGTCAGTTTGAACCGGCAAAGCAAGATAGGGGATACAAAAATCTGGTGAACAAGGGAATCACAGCATGGGGCAATATCGGAAAAAAAGATTTCGGGAGTTTTGTAAACATGAGAAGAAAATTTAAACTAGAAAAATCGGAATTCTTCAGATATCTGCAGATGAGAGATTATTATATGAGGAAGATTAGGCATAACCTCCACACAGATGTGAGCGAGATAATACAATTCATTTTAAGCTCGTATGCAGGAAATAAAATAAGAATTGTTTCAAAGCTATATCAGAAACTTACGGCAAACAAACATTCAAGTAACTATATAAAGGAGAAATGGGAGAAACAGCTAAATTTAAACATAACAGAAGAAAACTGGCAAGAAATATGGAAAACACAACACACATCAACAAGTTCAAGGACATGGAGGGAATTTGGATGGAAAATCCTGATTCGCTATTTCATTACACCACAGATTCAAAGAATATATACAAATACCCAATCTATATGCTGGAGGGGCTGTGGGGCTCAAAATGCAGACCACTCACATATGTTTTGGAAATGCTGCAAAATCTCATCATTCTGGAAATCTATACATGTTGTGGGGAGACTTGAATAACGAAACCGAATTGTCTTCCATTTCAGTTTATTCAAGAAATCATTCCACTGTCTGCTCTTATTCTTGAGCAGCGAACAAAGAGAGTGAACACACCAAAGTTCTCTCATTTAAACATTCTCACATCAAACCATTTCCCTCGCGGGGGAAATCACACATCTATATCAAAGTCTCTTTATTCACATTCATTAGCCTTTTATTTACATAACTCCCCCTTCTCTCCTCTCGAGCCTCAGTGGTCAGGAAGTCTTCTGTCCCCTGTCCTCCGCAGGGGGTCCAGGCTCTGTGGCTCCGCACCGCAGGGGGCTGGCTCTCCTTCATCGTGGTTAAATCACATATGCAGTGTCCAACATATACATGTCTCACAACACAGCCATATAACCCCCCCCAAACGATGAAGAACAGACTAATTCCCAAAATTTAATAGCACCTTACTCACTACTGAATAATCAACACCAACATTCAGTCTGTGTGCCGCTTGGGCTTCAGCCGTCTGCCGAATCTGCTGTGCGTTGGCCCCGCCTTGCCTGCGGTGCTGTTCTGCTTCGGGTCTGTTGACTGAGGAAGAGAGTGGTTAATTGCCCTCTGCGGGGGCCTGCCTCGTCGAGGCGCCACCGCGACCGGTACAGAAACGTCCTTCATGACAAAAGCAGGTTTCAGTCTGTCAATGCTGACTGTCTCTTTTCTGTCTCCAAAATCTAGCACAAATTGCTTATCACCTGCCTCCAGCACTCGAAATGGCCCTTCGTAAGGTGGTTTGAGCGTTGCTTTAAGGGCTTCGCGCCTGACAAAAACGAAATCGGCATTTTTCAAAGCCTTGGGGACGAAAACTCGTGGAAAAGCGTGATGAACCGGACCCGGGAGCGTGTCTGCCCCCGTGCCGACTAACGGTCCCAGAGCAGAGAGAGGTGGGGGCTCTGGGTGCTCTGGTAAAAACTCGCCCGGCAGCCTCAGAGTTTGTGCGAATACCAGCTCCGCTGGGGAGGCGTCTAAGTCCTCTTTAGGCGCAGAACGCAACCCTAATAAAACCCATGGAAGTTTATTTACCCAATCTGCATCCGTGAGCGACGCTCTGAGTGCTGCCTTCAAAGACCTATGAAAACGCTCGCATAAACCATTAGCCTGAGGGTGGTAAGCCGTAGTGCGGTGAATTTTGGCTCCTAAGCCGTTGGCCATCGCTGACCACAGCTCAGAGATGAATTGCGGTCCTCTATCGGACGTAATGTCCGACGGAACCCCGAAGCGCGCCACCCAAGCCGTTAAAAAAACGCGAGCCACCTCCGCGGCCGTGGTCGTCGCAAGTGGGACCACTTCCGGCCAACGTGTGGTGCGGTCCACCATTGTCAAAAGATACGTGAACCCCTGTGATGCCGGTAGGGGGCCCACCAGGTCGACGTGCACATGGTCGAACCTTCTGGCCGGAATGCGGAACGGTTCTAACGGGGCTCTTGTGTGCCTGTGAATTTTGGCCCGTTGACAGGAAATGCAGGTTTTTGCCCATTCCTTCACGTGCTTGCGCAGGCACGGCCAAACAAACTTTTCCGCCACTAGTTTCACCGACGCGCGCACCCCCGGGTGCGCCAGTGAGTGGACCGAGTCAAAAACACGGCGGCGCCACGTGGCCGGAACCACCGGACGCGGGCGCCCCGTCGACATGTCGCAGATCAGGGGGGGCATACCGGTTTGTAAACACTTGCTCTCCAGCCTCAACCCTGTTGGTCCAGACTGGAGCGAGCGCACGTCTGCGTCCGCCCCCTGGTCCGCTGCCATGGCTGCGTAATCTATACCCACGTGCACCGGGGCTGCGCGCGCCACCGTGCCGCTCTCCTGCGGCGCGGTCACGGTGGCCCGTTCTGCCTCTGCGCGTGTTGGGGTCGTGAACGCGCGTGAGAGACAATCCGCTACTACATTGAATTTGCCCGCGACGTGCCTAATGTCAGTGGTAAATTCCGAGATTGCGGCCAGCTGCCTCTGCTGCCTGCCGGACCACGGATCTGAAATTTTGGCCATGGCGTATGTGAGCGGCTTGTGGTCCACATAAGCGGTGAAGCACCGTCCTTCCAGCCAGAACTGGAAATGACGAATAGCCAAATGCAGCGCCAACAGTTCTCTGTCAAACGCGCTGTATTTTCGTTCAGCCGCGCTTAAAGATTTGCTAAAGAAAGCCAAAGGCTGCCAAACTCTGGCTACCTGTTGCTCAATAACGGCCCCTATGGCTAAATCTGAAGCGTCTGTCGTCAGCGCGATACGTGCTGCAGGGTCTGGGTGGGCCAGGAGCGCAGCGTCAGCCAAGGCTTTTTTAACCTCTGTGAACGCGCGCTCCCGCTCCGGGGACCATTCGACCGCCTGGGTCGGCTTTTGTTTTTTGAGCGCGGCATATAACGGTTGCATGATTTGAGCTGCGTGGGGCAGGAACCGGTTATAAAAATTCACCATCCCCAAGAATTCCTGTAGTGATTTGACCGTTTGTGGACGGGGAAAATCCGCTACCGCGCGTACTTTCTCTGGTAACGGAACCGCTCCCTCCGGGGAGACGCGGTGACCCAAAAAATCAATCCGCTCAACGCCGAACTGGCACTTGGCTGGGTTAACTATTAAGCCGTGCTCTCCCAGCCTCCTAAAAACTGCTGTGAGGTGCGTTTCGTGTTCGTCCTCTGAAGTACTCGCGACCAAAATGTCGTCGAGGTACACAAACACGAAAGGGAGATCGCGTAACACGGCATCCATCATCCGCTGAAATGTTTGCGCCGCCCCTTTGAGACCAAACGGCATGCGTAAAAATTCGAAAAGTCCGAACGGGGTTATTACCGCTGTTTTAGGAATGTCCTCCGGTTGGACCGGGACTTGGTGATAGCCACGAACTAGATCAATCTTTGAAAAAATGCGCGCCCCCGCCAGGTGCACCGAAAAATCCTGAATGTGCGGGATAGGATAACGATCGTGTGCCGTAGCGTTGTTTAGCCTGCGGTAATCCCCGCACGGTCTCCAGGAGCCATCGGCTTTCGGTACCATGTGCAGCGGCGAAGCCCACGGGCTCTTCGACCTACGAACGATGCCCAGCCTCTCCAGGCTGGCGAACTCCTCGCGCGCAATGGCGAGCTTAACTGCATCCAAGCGCCGAGCTTTTGCAAACACGGGAGGACCAGAAGTGGGGATAAAGTGTTTCACCCCGTGCTTCGCGACCGTCGCTGAAAAAGTGGGCACAGTGAGCGCTGGAAATTGGGTGAGGAGTGTGTGAAACTTACCACCTGCTGTAGCGACGTGGGTCTGTACTGGTGGCGGGGACACTCGAGCTGAACAGGGGAGAGAGTAAAAAGAGAGTGCATTTACCAGCCGTCTATTAGCAAGATCAACTAACAGATTGTGTGAACACAAAAAATCCGCGCCCAACATGTTGAAACTCACCGCCGCTATTACAAAAGTCCATTCATATGTGCGGCCATGTAAGCATAAAGGCAAGGTCCTTCTCCCGTAGGTGTTGATGTTCGAGCCATTTGCCGCTGTAGCTCCGTCACCGTGGGGTCCAGCCACCCGGTCCGCGTATGTTGGGGTGATGAAGCTCACTTGTGCTCCGGTGTCAATGAGGAACACTCGTCCGGAGCGCGCATCCGTGATGTAGAGCAGCTTGTTGCGTTCTCCGAGGGTCGAAGCTGCTAGCGACCCCCGGTCTTGCCGTTTCCCGAACTCCTGAAGATGCAGGGCGGCACACACCTGCGTGCCTTCTCTGCGAACCTCCGATGGTAAAAGCAGAGATCTTCTCCTCCGCTGTGTCGTGCCCGCGCCTCTGCCGCCGGGCTATTGGCTCCCCCTCGTCGCGGCCGTGTTGCCGCCGTCGTCGGCCAGTCTGGTTCTGCCGCCTCTGGCTCCCCGCTGTCTCGGGTCGCTGCTGTGGTTGCTTGCCCGCCGCAGGCGTCCAGGATCCCATCTGCCTCCTGGGCCAGCTCCCGGAACTCCTCCAGGGTGTGACACTTTTTGCCGGCCAGCGTGCTTCTCGCATGCGCCGGGAGGTTGGAGAGGAAGATGAACTGAAAAATGAAATCATCGTTGTCCAACCCTCTCAGCTGTATCATCTCCTCCATCAGGGCGCTCGGCCTGTGTCCACCTTGGTCTAGCAAAGACAGGATCCTCCTCGCCCTCACTTCAGCCGAGGGGGTGAAAAACTTGATGAGGGTGGATTTCAGCTTGCCGTACCTGTCGGTCGCGGGTGGCTGCTCCACCAAGCTTTGCACGCACCGAGCTGTGCTGTTGTCCAGTTTAGCGATGACATGGTGGAACTTAGTGTCATCCACCGTTACCCTGCGAGCGCGAACTGCGACTCTGCTTGCAGAAACCACGACCGTGGGTTATCCTGCCAGAAATCAGGCAGCTTAACGGCCACTGCGCTCGCCAGCTCTGAGCGCTGTGAGTCCGGGACCCTGAGAATTTCTTCGTTCATTCTCAACGTCGTCAGTCACCAATGTGGGGAGACTCGAATAACGAAACCGAATTGTCTTCCATTTCAGTTTATTCAAGAAATCATTCCACTGTCTGCTCTTATTCTTGAGCAGCGAACAAAGAGAGTGAACACACCAAAGTTCTCTCATTTAAACATTCTCACATCAAACCATTTCCCTCGCGGGGGAAATCACACATCTATATCAAAGTCTCTTTATTCACATTCATTAGCCTTTTATTTACATAACTCCCCCTTCTCTCCTCTCGAGCCTCAGTGGTCAGGAAGTCTTCTGTCCCCTGTCCTCCGCAGGGGGTCCAGGCTCTGTGGCTCCGCACCGCAGGGGGCTGGCTCTCCTTCATCGTGGTTAAATCACATATGCAGTGTCCAACATATACATGTCTCACAACACAGCCATACATGTGACAATACAGAGGATATTAGGATATAATATACCAATGAACTATAACTTGATGTATTTATGTGATCTTAAAAGAGACAATGTAATACAGGCTGAGGACAGATATCTAGTTAAAATCTTGCTGATTGCATGTAAAAAAACAATCACAAGAAAATGGCGATCAGAAGTTCTTCCTGACCAAGAGCAATGGACTGACATTGTTGAGGATATACGTTTGATGGAAAAACTAACATATCGACAAAGAATGCAAGAAGGACAATATGAAAAAAAATGGCGGAAATGGACACACTACAAAGTGCAACAACGAGACAGAAATTGAAAGAATAACCAAAGACACTGGAAAAACCAGAAGAATTAAGAGATGGAAACTAAAAACTTGATGCTCCAACATTTGTCCCCCCCCCTTTTTCTTTTTTTTTTCTTTCTTCCTCTAGCTCCTTTTTTTTTAAAATATAGACTGTGATCTGAATGTAATATGTATGATGAAAAATGAATAAAAATCAAAGTTACAAAAAAAAAATGTACTGAAGTTAGAGTAAAAATGATCTTGTAATAAACTAACCAAAGTGCAATACTGTGAAAAAGTTACTTGAGTACACGTACAGTACTTCATAGTAAATGTAACTAGTTACAAACCTCTGGTGTTAATAATACTTAATGCTTTTCTTAATTTCCTAATTTATGCCAATTGCTCTGCTCTGTCCCCTGTGTTCAAGCTTAGTTGACCATGAAGGAGATTTCAATTGTTAAAATGAACCTGGAGGGGGGAGGAGAAAGGAGATAGGAGTCTCCCTGGAGGAGCTATGGGTGTGGATTTCGAGGCATGTCCTTTGTAGAAGTCTTTTCACTTGTGATTCATAGAAAAAGGTATGCCATGCCTATTTTGTATTGGGTTATTTAAGTTTTTTTTTTTTTAAAGCTACACTTAACCCAGTGTTTCCTCTGGCTTAAAGACCTTGGTGCAGTGGCAACACATTTTTCGGGGGGGGGGGGGCAGAAAACACATAACTCTATTGTAACCGGAATATGCTAATTTTATACTGTTTCTTTTTTTCTTTTTTTTTTTGCACTGTAACTTTGCATATGGAACTTACCGAATGAAGTATTGTACAACCAAGACTTGAATCTTGGAATATTGGGCCAGTTGGAGTCCCACCCAGATATCCTGTGTTTGTCTCCTTCTCTCTTTCCTCTGCTCTCACCTCTCCTGGACCCTCTGCCTGAACACTTGGCTCATCTTGTCTGTCTCATCTTTCCCTCTTTGAGCCCTGTCTAATTCAAGTTCTTTCTCTATCTATGGTGGTATACAAACAGGTTAGAAAATACCAAGCATCACGTCCTGCAGGATTTTGTTGTCATGGTTTACATAAATGGCAAAAATGTGTATTTTTTGTATTTTTATTCTAGTATTTCTTTTTTTTTTTTTTCCATTGAGAAGGAGTAGGAAAGAGAAGGGGGGGGCATTCAGAATAGTATTTTACTCATGCATACTTAAATTGTATGATCAGAGGTGGGTATAGTAGCCGGAAATTCTACTCATGTAAAAGCAGTGTTATGAAATTAATAATTAAAAGTAGACAACCAACAATTTCTAGTTAAGGGTACAAAGAACACCCACTTAAAAACTCGAGTAATGACTTCAGTCTTGAAGGTTTGAGGTTTTTCTCCAAAATTTATTTAACAATTTTCTTATAGTTTTTTACTTTTCTCTATAAATTCATCTAAATTTGCAACTATTTTCCTCATTTGTAATTTTCTTTTATAAAATTATGACTTTTCTTTTACATTTGAGACTTTATTACAAACTTGTGGATTATTTTAGAGCTAATTTTCATCTATTTTTATAAAATTACCATTTTTTATACACATTTGAAACAGATTGTAACAAAATTTTGACTTTTTTCTTTATACAATTTACACTTTTGACCATAATTTTGCAGAGCCAGAACAGAACAGTAATTTAACTCTGATTTCAAAGAAAAAAATATTAATAAAATTGTATTTAATGAAATAAATTAACTTAAATTACCAAAGATACAGTCATTTCTATTATAATATTTCTATCCACCTTATTCCTAGCCCCTATGGTGCTTGGTGTGAACTATGTGCGCAACTTCTGGTACTGGTTTAGAACATGGATTTGGCATTGAAATGGGATGCTTTTCCTTTTTAAAAAAACAATGACTTCGGCATCAGAAATGTGGGAACACGATTTTTTACACCTCAGAAACAGTAATATAATCATACCACTTCCCACGACTATTGAGGGGATGGGAAGATGACCTTAAAAAGTGGCCTGGCAGACTGTAGCTCCGTTAGTTAGCTCCACAGCTAAGATGCTAATGCTGTAAACAAATAAAAGCTCTGAGATATATCAATATCTTCACTGCAATAAAGTTGGTCACATTTTGTTAAAAGATGTTGGACATAATCTTAATTTACCTTACAGCAGATGTAGAATCTAGTCAGAGTCACAAAGAACTAACTACTAACTACTAACTAACCTGCACTTATATAGCGCTTTTCTAGTCACAAAGACCACTCAAAGCGCTTTCTTTAATACTAACCCTCTATTCTAAGGGCCTATAGGAAACAGATATCTAGGGACAATTTAGAACAGCCAATTAACCTAACATGCATGTTTTTGGCATGTGGGAGGAAACCGGAGAAATCCCGGAGTAAACCCACGCAACACGGGGAGAACATGCAAACTCCACACAGATCACTGTTGGTCGGGGGCTGGGATCGAACCCACGATCCCCACAATCCCCCGGCCAAGGGTAAACTGTGCTGCCGCAGTGCTAACCACTGCGCCACCGTGCAGCCCGACCACAACACTGTGTTTGGATGTCGTGGTAGCTGCCCATTTTATCGTGACATTAAAATGCTCATGCTGCTGTCATGCCATGAGTGCTTGTTATTTAACTCAACAGGTACAAGTCAATTGTTGAAAATTTTATTGATCGATATTTTATGATAATTTAAAAATTAATTAATGCATGCTGAAGCAGCTAATATCAAGTCCACATCGTTGCACTGCTCAATTTTGCAGTGCAACAAAAAACTATTTAATATCTTTTGTCAATCATTAAGCCTTAGGAAGCAAACTGATAACTATTTTTATTTATTTATTTATTTATTATTTTACTTCATGCAGCCTTGCATGAAGTAAAATATCTGTACAATCTGTGACATTTATACGAGTGAAAACGTACCTGGTGCTCTTGTGTCTGTCCTGTGTCTGTACCACCGATGACTATGAACGAACAGTCCTTTTTAATTTTCGGTGGATGGTATACGCATTGCTGTTGAAGCCACAGATATAACTGTGCTTGTTTGTCAGGAGCCTCCATTTATCCAGTCTATAGCACAACCACGAGCAGCAGCAACAAATACCAGAACTATGCAAAAACATTCAAAAATACAAAAACAATAAGCGTGGAAATTAGCTGCCACTTGACTGCAAAACACATATGTGGACTACACATTAAAACGAATTTGAATGAAAAAACCCCCCCACTATTTTAAATGCCCTGCTACTCCACTATTGCTGACTGACTTAACACTACTTCTGGCCAAAAGCGGAAGTTGCACACACAATCATATGTGTCTGCCACCCAGACAGCAGGAAAAACCTCCCTTATTTTGAAATCCAAATGATGACATGTTTAGTGTGTTTGAAGGCTGTTGACAGATTTAAGTCGTTGACTTCATGAATTTCAGTCAACTTAACTTGCCAGGTACATAATAATGAACATACTGTATATTAGCTATTAATATTGTAGTGGCTGGTGAAGTAAATCCTCAGCAATTTAGTCACTCTTGCCTTCCCCTGCATAGGAAGCCTAATCACACTTGTTAGCTACGCGACTCTTAATTATTGTTCCCATTACCAGCGGGTTAAAACCATGATAAATGCCTCCACTGCTTACATACCTCTTCTGCTTTTTTCCATGTTTAAAGTACTTTAATAAGCTCATACTTTTCTTGGACAGGAACACTGGAATGGTCACACAGAACTCAGCGGCCGCGCAGATGACTGTCACTTGCATTGTTTGTGTGTGCGCTTGCGGAGTGTCATTCCTTAATTTATTTTTCTTAAATTTTTCTTAAATTTATATTTCCTCTTATCGTGGCGGCATAACTGCAAGGGTGGCGGCCCACCATGCAGAAATGTTACCAGAGCATACCCAGTAACCAAATCAAACAGACTGAGTGCCACGCATTGCACACAGTATGTGTGAATAAATTAATATTGCAACAACAGTGGTACAGAATCAGAATTTGGATAGACACGCTCATCTGAGGCTGTAACGAGACAGAAAAAAGATGACTTGTGCTACACATCATATTTAATTGACGTTATAAAATGATGGCTCCTCTGGGGGATGTTTACAATGTTGAATGCTTCCTTTCATGACTCCCGTCTACTTGGTTCCTTTTCCGTTTTTCTCTGCTCTTTTTTCCTACACAAGCAACAAGAAAGCATGGACAGGAATTAGCTTTTCAGCTAATAAATGAAGAGAATGTTCCTTCTTTTGTTGGTGCATTTATCAGGTTGCTCAGTGTAAATTGTGACATTCAAACAAAAACCCTGGAGGTAGTAGTGTCCAAGCACAGAAATCAGTGTTAATTATATTGGTTCAAGGGGGGCAAATGATAAGCGTTACACAGCTATTTTTGTGGTGCAGCTTATCTACGCACTTATAAAGCTGCAGTTTCAGATAAAATCCTAATTTACACTTTGGCCACTTTGTGTAATTACTTCTCCTTTGACTTTCTACATACTGCTTCAGTCACTAGACAGAATATTGGTGGTGATAATTTCTGAGTGGTCAGCAGTGCGTGCTCACAGTTACAATGTCAGAGCAGGCCACTATAGGCTTCTGACCGTCCCAGTGGCATGATGGATGTCAGCTCTGCCAGCTCCTGCAGAGAACGCTGAGTCATTCAGCGCATTCCCAGCATTCAGCAGGACGCTCCACTGCTCCGATTCTTTAACTGGGGTCAAAGTCCACAAATAACTGAACTGAACCCCTGCAACTGGGTTCATTGTGCTTTTCTTGCTTTGAATGAGCGGTTTATCAGTTGTTGAGCAGTTTGGTTTGTTTTAAAGCCTCTAGAGTTTCAGCCTCAGGAAACACAAACACTTTAGGATCTGTCTGGTCCGTCTCTTAAAACCTATAGAAAAGTCTCTGCTTTCAGTTTACAGACTCCATCATGCACTAAAAAGAAGCAAAGTAATAAATACTGCTTTGATCTTGAGAGCTGAGAGTCTGCTTCATTAATTAATGCCACAGCCTCTGCTGGCTGTCCATCTTTCTTCTTCTGTGTCTAACCTCTACAGGGAGGAATTTTATCTCTTTAAAGTTCCATCCTTCAAAGACATTCACCTGCATTTGTAAAATTAAATATGAAGTCTACACATGATTTTTAGGATGATTTTTTTTGTTCTTTTTTAAATTCAAAGTGAGGTTCCCTATTTTCTGCCATAAATGTAGAATAGCAATGGTGGCTGCTCGTGTTAAAACATTCTTTCAAATAATAAGACCAGTATATAATTAAGTAAATGACATTAAAAGCTTTAGCTTTAGATCACCTCAAACAAATAGCTCAGTGACGTCAAAGAATAGTGAACTCTTTAATATGGCCAAGTCAGACGCCCATCAGCTGTCTGAGGAGGTTTTTCACACCTGAAAGTCTGCACCAAGGTCTGGACCAGGGCTAATTTTTTCATTTCATTGTATAAATTTGGTACCTTTAGGTTTGTTTTCACACTGCTTCTTATCTAAGGAAAATGGACAATTTTAAGCCCGAAGGAGTTACATGGGTCTGCCCTTCAGTGGGCTTGCTACCTGCAGGAGGGACCATGGGGGTCCAGTGCTATGTGGATCAGGTGGCAGTTGAAGGCAGAGACCTTGGCGGTCTGATCCCAGGCTTCCTAAACTGGGTTTTGAGACATGGAAATTCACCTCTCTGATGGGGAAAGAGCCTGAGCTGGTGCATGAGGTTGAGAGATATCGACTAGATATAGTTGGCCCAGAGCTGGTGCATGAGGTTGCGAGATACCGACTAGATATAGTTGGCCTCACCTCAACACACAGCTCTGGTTCTGGAACCAGTCCTCTGGAGAGGGGCTGGAGCTTGGCCTACTCTGGAGTTGCCCCGGCTGAGAGGCGACAAGCAGGGGTGGGTATTCTTGTAGCCCCCCACCTTGCTGCCTCTATACTGGAGTTTTCCCCAGTGGATGAAAGGGTTCCCTGCGCCTTCAGGTTGGGAAAGGGGTCCTGACCATCACTTGTGCCTGTGCACCAAATGATGGTTTAGAGTACCCACCCGTTTTGGAGTCTCTGACTGGGGTGCTGGAGAGTGCTCCTCTTGGAGACTCCATTGTCCTACTGGGGGACTTCAGTGCGCATGTGGGCAATGTCAGTGAAACCTGGAAGGGGGTGACTGGGAGGAACGGCCTGCCCGATCTGAACTCGAGTAGTGTTCAGTTATTGGACTTCTGTGCTAACCACAGTTTGTCCATAATGAACACCATGTTCAAGCATAAGGGTGTCCATATGTGCACCTGGCACCAGGACACCCTAGGTCGCAGGCCGATGATTGATTTTGTTAATCGTGTCATCAGACCTGCGACCGTATGTCTTGGAGACTTGGGTAAAGAGAGATGCAGAGCTGTCAACTGATCACCACCTGGTGGTGAGTTGGATCCGATGGCAGGGGAGGATGCCATTCAGACCTGGTAGACCCCAACACATAGTGGGGGTGTGCTGGTAACATCTGGCTGAGGCCTCTGTTGGGGAGGTCTTCAACTCCCACCTCCAGAAGAACTTTGACCACATTCCGAGGGAGTCTGGAGACATGGAGTCTAAATGAGCCATATTCTCCACCCCCATTGTTGTTGCATCTCGTGGTGGCAACTGCTGAACCAAGTGGTGGATACCAGTGGTGAGGGGGGCCATTAAGCTGAAGGATTCCTATCAAGCTTGATTGGCTTGTGGGACTCCCGACACAGCTGAGGTGTACCGGCAGGCCAAGTGAAGTGCAGCTCGGGTGGTTGCTGAAGCAAAAACTCTGGTGTGGGAGGAGTTCGGTGAGGCCATGGAACAAGACTTTTGGTTGGCATCAAAGAGATTCTGGCAAACTGTCCGGCAGCTCAGGAGGGGGAAGGAACTCCCTGTCCACACTGTGTATAGTGCAGATTGGGTGCTGCTGACTTTGACTGGGGATATCGTTGGGCAGGGGAAGGAATATTTCAAGGATCTCCTCAATCACACTGACATGCCTTCCACAGAGGAATCTAAGGCTTGTGGACGAGGGGGACAACTCGCCCATCACAGGGGCTGAGGCCGCCAAGGTGGTTTAAAAGCTCCTTGGTGGCTGGGCCTCGGGGGTGGACGAGATACACCTTGAATACCTCAAGGCCCTGGATGTTGTAGGGCTGTCATGGTTGACATGCCTCTGCAAGGTTGCGTGGAGGTTGGGGACAGTGCCGTTGGCATGGCAAAGTGGGGTGGTGGTTCCTCTCTTCAAGAAAGGGGACCGAACGGTGGGCTCCAACTTTAGAGGGATCACACTCCTCAGCCTCCCTGGTAAGGTCTATGCCAAGGTACTGGAGAGGAGAGTCTGGCTGTTGGTCGAACCTCGGATTCAGGAGGAGCCATGTGGTTTTCGTCCTGGCTGTGGCACATCAGACCAACTCTTTACCCTCTCGAGAATCCTTGAGGGCTTGTGGGAGTTTGACTTTTTTATTTTTTGATTTTGTATACTTTATTGATCCCCAGAGGGGAAATTGAGGGCATCCACCTGGATGGTGGTCACACACACATTCACACCTAGGGCCACTTTAGAGTCTCCAATTAACCTAACCTGCATGTTTTTGGCCTGTGGGAGGAAACTGGAGAACTCCCGGAGTAAACCCACGCAGACACGGGGAGAACATGCAAACTCCACACAGATCACTGTTGGTCAGGGGCTGGGATCGAACCAGGGATCCCATGGCCAAGGGTAAGTTGCTGTGCTGCCACAGTGCTAACCACTGCACCACCGCACCGCCCAACCAGTTTGCCCAACCAGTTTACATGTGTTTTGTGGACTTGGAGAAGGCATTCGACCGCATCCTTCATAGTTTTTTGTGGGAGGTGCTTCGGGAGTTTGGGGTATCGGGCTTGTTTTTACGAGCTATCCAATCTCTATACGACCATTGTGAGAGGTTGGTTTGTATTGCCAACACTCAGTCGGACTCATTCCCAGTGAGAGTTGGACTCCACCAGGGCTGCCCTTTGTCACCGATCCTGTTCATAATTTTTATGGACAGAATTTCTAGGTGCAGCCAGGGAATGGAGGGTGTCATGCTTGGTGACCACAGGATCTCATCTCTGTTGTTCGCAGATGATGTTGTCCTGTTGACTTCATCCAGCAATGACCTACAGGACGTAGGTCTTACTGGACTTACTGGACTTACTGGACGGTCTTACTGGACGGTTTGCTGCTGAGTGTGAAGCGGCTGGGATGAGAATCAGCACCTCCAAGTCTGAGTCCATGGTCCTCAGCCGGAAAAAGGTGGATTGTCCTCATTGGGTTGGGGACAAGCTGCGGTCCCAAGTGGAGGAGTTTAAGTATCTTGGGGTCTTATTCTCGAGTGAGGGGAGAATGGAGCGAGAGATTGACAGATGGATTGGAGCAGCATCTACAGTGATGCGAACATTGTACCGGTCCATTGTGGTGAAGAGGGAGCTAAGCTCTAAGGCAAAGCTGTTGACTTACCGGTCAATCTACGCTCCTACCCTCACCTATGGTCACGAGCTTTGGGTAATGACCAAAAGAATGAGATCGCGGATACAAGCGGCTGAAATGAACTTTCTTTGTAGGATTGCAGGACTCACCCTTAGAGATAAGAGACTGGAGTGGTGGCCTCGTTGGTTGAGCATCTGTCCCACAACCGGGAAGCTGGGGTTCAAATCCTGACCGGGTCATACCAAAGACCAGGTAAAAATGGTACTTTCCCCCCTCTAGCTTGGTGCTCAGCATAATACAACGGGGAAAGGTAGGCAGTGAGGAGTGGTGACCCCTGTCCTGTATTAGCTTTGTAAAGCGACCGAGATGTGGTCGCTTGCCTCATAGGTGACCAAATAATAATAAATAATAATACCCTTAGAGACAGGGTGAGGAGCTCAGTCATTCAGGAGAGGCTCAAAGTAGAAGCGCTGCTTCTCTACATTGAAAGGAGCCAGTTGAGGTGGTATAGGCATCTGATCGGGTTGGGGACAAGCTCCTGCCCCAAGTGGAGGAGTTTAAGTATCTGGGGGTCTTATTCACGAGTGAGGGAAGAATGGAGCGAGAGATTGACAGACAGATAGGAGCAGCATCTGCAGTGATGCGGACGTTGTACTGGTCTGTTGTGGTGAAAAGGGAGCTAAGCTCTAAGGCGAAGCTGTCGATTTACCGGTCAACCTATGTTCCTACTCTCACCTATGGTCATGAGCTTTGGGTAATGACCGACAGAATGAGATCGCGGATACAAGCGGCTGGAATGAGCTTCCTTCATAGGATTGCTGGACTCACCCTTGGAGATAGTGTGAGGAGCTCAGTCAATCCGGGAGAGGCTCAGAGTAGAATCGCTGCTTCTCCACATTGAAAGGAGCCAGTTGAGGTGGTTTGGTCATCTGATTAGGATGCCTCCTGGTCGCCTCCCACTTGAGATGCTTCGGACACATCCAACTGGGAGGAGACCCCGGGGCAGATCTAGGACTTGCTGGAGAGACTACGTCTCCCAGTTGGTCTGGGAACGCCTTGGCGTCCTCTCTGAGGAGCTGGAACAGGCGGCTGGGGAGAGGGAAGTCTGGGCTTCTCTGCTTGAACTGCTGCCTCCACAACCCGGACCTCCGGAAAAGCAGTAGAAGATGGATGGATGGATAGACAATTTTAAGTGACCACCTATGCCCTGTTGTTATAATAACTAGTGCATTGGCCATAGAAAGCAAGTATTCCTGTAGAAAGCCAGTAGCCCAATTATCCTTTACATGCCCAAATATAGGCTGTCTTTGAAAGTGGGACACAAAGTGGTGTACATTTAGGCAATCATACACGTACTCACGTACAGACAAACATCACTGTTTCCACTACCAGGAACCAGGAATCAATTGAGGGGGCCAGGAACTTCTTAAGGGCCATTCCTGTATTTGGCACTCTCATCCATTGTGTCTCCACTGTGCGGGTGTATTGTTGGCAGAGGTGCTGCGTGCCAGCAGGCAAGGCATGCAAATGCTTGGGGCCTCAGGCCACAATGGGGCCCCCAAGGGTTGGCCAACTTTGAATCACACAGCAGTGACAATGTGAGAGTTTGCACTGACAGTGGTAGACCGTTGCAGAACTCCCTAAAGGGGCTCCACTACCACCTCTCACTCTTGCAAGTACCAGTGTGTGCGTTATGTAAACAAATGAGAGTGGCTGTATCAAAATGAAGCAAAGTTATCTGTCTGGCTGTGACAAAAGAAAGAAGGAAAAAGAGGAAGACAAGCAAAGAAAGTAAGGCAGGGGTAAGTAGTGCATTTATTATATAAGGGTGATGAATGCTGGTTGGAGGGGCCCCCTGTGAATTTTTTGCCTAGGACCCCAAGAGACTCTAGAATCAAATCTGACTGTCAGTCTCTGCATGATTTGTTGGTGATGTAATCGTCTGACAGTTTCAGCCCCGATGCAGCGTGGCAAAGTGAAATACATTTCACATACATTAACAGTTTAATTAAGTTTAAGTTATTCCCATGCCAACAACGTTTGGTGTAGGGCGGTGCCTATCTCTGTTTCGGAACCCTAGGCCACACAGCTACTGTAGGTAGTGAAAGCTACTGTGGGGGGGTCAGTCCTCCAGTAGCTCTGCGTACATACACTACCGTTTAAAAGTTTGGGGTCACCCAGACAATTATTTTGTGTTTTCCATGAAAAGTCACACTTATTTACCACCATGAGTTGTAAAATGAATAGAAAATTTAGTCAAGACATTGACAAGGTTAGAAATAATGATTTGTATTTGAAATAATAATTTTTTCTTTCAAACTTTGCTTTCGTCAAAGAATCCTCCATTTGCAGCAGTTACAGCATTGCAGACCTAACATGATTGCACAAGGGTTTTCTAATCATCCATTAGCCTTCTGACGCAATGAGCAAACACATTGTACCATTAGAACACTGGAGTGATAGTTGCTGGAAATGGGCCTCTATACACCTATGTAGATATTGCACCAAAAACCAGATATTTGCAGCTATAATAGTCATTTACCACATTAGCAATGTATAGAGTCTATTTCTGATTAGTTTAAAGTTATCTTCATTGAAAAAAAGTGCTTTTCTTTCAAAAATAAGGAAATTTCTAAGTGACCCCAAACTTTTGAACGGTAGTGTACATTAGCATCATACAGAAATGATTATGCATTGAATCAATGTAAAGTGGAGTGTATGGGACCAACTTGTTGTTTAGTAATTGTGGAGAGGACTAGAGATGTGCAAGCAGCATTAGTTGGGACTGGCATCCTGAGCTGCCGCCCTGGCCTCTCTGCTGTGTTCATGCTACCCTGATGTATTTGTGGTTGCGTATGATATACAATTGATCTTGCCTTTTGCTCCAAAATCATAGTGCTATTAACTTTTATTTTTTTAGATATTATAGGTGCATGAGCACACTGGGAAAGGTGCCAACGGGGACTTGCACTCCGGCAAAGGACAGTGGCAGCGACTGGTGTTTCCAGCACACCCGGAGCAGATCAGAAGAAACAGCAGCCAGGACGCTTGTCTCCCATTGGCTGGACTGTGTCGACTTGCATCCTTGCGAAGGACAGTGATACAGCCGGCGCCGTGCCACTCTGCTGTAATGTTCGTGTTCTCCATATATGCCAAATTATCATTTAACAATATATTATAATTTTTTAAGCATTAAATCTTCACCATTATCTTTTTCTGGTTATATTTGACACTTTTCATTTCCATGGTGTTTTATCCACCGAGTGCTGTCCCTGTGATGCCCAGTTTTATCCAATCAGAAGCCTGGGCATGTCACACTGGAGGAGACAGAGTGATGGCTAAACTTTTAACGATAATAACTGCATATTTTGTCTGCACAATTCCATAGTTGGGGATGCACACCCTCATAACCTCAGCAAAACGCGTACCAAATCTTAGGTCTGTCAGACGAGTGGTTTGAGAGCTATATGAGGAACACACAGACAAACACAGACATATGTTTCCTTGCATTTATTGATAAGCTAGTGCATGCCCGTAGAAAGCAAGTATGCCTTTCTGCAGTTGTGGGGTTTTCTCCTACAATTGAAAGTGCTATGAGATGACTGTTGTTGTGAAATGGCGCTATATAAACAAAGTTGAATTGAATTGAATTGAATTTTTTCTGTCTGAAACAAGTAGGCCAATCAGGCTTTACAGGCCCAAATGTAGGTTGTGTTTGAAAGTGGAATACAGAGGTGTAGCCTATACGTAGGCAATCACATATGTTAGACTTTGACAAATATGAATGGGACTGAACACCACTGAGATTTATTTGATTGTGTGAATATTAATTACAGAATAGAGTCAGAGAAGAGTTGATAGGCAATAATTGGGTTATATGTTGCTCATGTGAGTTTGATTCCAGGCAGGGGGCAGAGGAATCTTTGGCCAAGAGATCTCAAGGGGTAATTCCAGCAGTTGCTGAAGGCGACCAGGAACTGGCACGGCATGAAGGACACAAAGCAGAGCTTAGAAGAAAACAACATGCAGGTAACTCGACCAAGCCACAAATGCTGCTGAGCAGAGAGAGGCTAAATAGTAGAGCAGTAATCAGCAGCAGGTGAGCGGAAAAGGTGTAGCTGCAGGCAGGCAGGGGAGATAATTAGCAGAGAAGGTGTGGATGTGTGTGCACTCTCACCATGGTTTCTGACAATACCCTCCCCTCAAGGGATGCCTCCTGGCAGCCCTATGGGCTTCTCTGGGTTGTTGCAGTGATAACCTTAAAGCATCTTGGGGTTCAAAAAATATGAGCGTGGGATCCAGGACTGCTCCTCCGGTCCATACCCCTCTCAGTCACCCAAATATTGGAAGCCCCAGCCCTTATGGTGACCATCCAGAATGTGTCTGACAGAATAAAAGAGGTCCCCATTGATGATCCTGAGGGAAGGGGGGGGGTGGAAAGAGGGCACAAACGGCTGGCAGAAACAGGTTTGATCTGAGAAACATGGAATGTAGGATGAATGCGTAAAGAAGGTGGTAGCTTGAGACAAACAGCAGATTGATTTATGATGTGGGCAATGGGGAAAGGGCCAATGTAATGTGGTGACAGTTTTCTAGAGTCAGTTTTGAGTGGGATGTTGCGTGTGGAAAGCTATACCTTTTGACCAAGGGAGTAGGAAGGGGCCGGGATCCTCCCCCTGTTGGCAAAGGCAGAGTTCTGGTCGGCTGTACGCAGGAGAGCAGAGCGAGTGGTCCTCCAGATGCGGCGACAACGCCTGATATAGCGTTGAACAGAGGGTACCACAATCTTCTCCTCTGTGATGGGGAGAAGTGGAGGATTGTACCCCAAGGACGCCTCGAAGGGGAAGATACCAGTAGCTGAAGATTTAGCGGTGTTGTGTGTATACTCTACCCAAGGCAAGTGTGATTCTAGGTGGTAGGGTTCTGTGCAGCGACGCAGCGGAGTGCAGCCTCAAGTTCTTGATTTGCCCTCTCATACTGCCCGTTGCTTTCGGGATGATAGCCCGAAGTGAGACTCACAGCTGCCCCAGAGCCTTACAAAAAGCCCGCCAGATTTAACCCTTTGAGTGTGAGATTCCACATGCCCCTAGTGGCAGAGCGTGGCGTTGCGCCTGTCAACTGATTTTACTTTCCTAAACACTGTTCACCTTTACTGAGGATTTGTACTGATCATGCCAGTTCACAAGGTGGCAGGCACATGTTGGAGGACTCATGGATGACACGTAATACACCAGAGAAGAAGGAATCCTCCTTCTTCTTTGTCGTTTTGGAGATCACAGCACAAGATGGATGCGGACTGTCATTGTGGACATTCGTGATCGCCCACGGACGAGGAAATTTGGAGGATTTGGTCCCGAATTTGCCAACTATGATTCTCAAAAGAGATTATTTAGCTTATGAAGGTAGATGTTTACATGTTCTTATAACACAGGGAGCGTGAAGCTCGTTGAATTCACCTGCCAGTACCCGGAGCGCCATGTGACTGGAGAACAATTGCCGGTTGTATGTCGTCAAGATAAGATAAATTGCCGTGGAATAAAAACGAAATGACGGTGGAATAATCAATAACAGTTTCTGGATGTAGGACAGAAAGCTAAAATGACCGGGAGAGGACAAAATAACCACTAGAATGCCGCTAAAGTATGCCGCTTTGCCAGAGGTAAGTGAAAAAAAATCTTTATCACTGCTGACCACTAGGGATTATGTCGCAATTTGGCGACAGTCACACTCAAACGGTTAAGATGTGAACAAGGGTCCATGGTCTGAGATGATATCAGTCGGGATGCCGTGAAGGTGAACAATGTGCTGTACCAGAAGTCTGGCCATGTCAAGAGCTGAGAGGACCTTGGAGAGAGTGACGAAATGTGCAGCTTTGGAAAAATGGTCCACCACAGTGAAGATAGTCGAATGGCCCTCGCAGGAAGGACAACCAGTGACAAAGTCAAGGGCTATGTGTGACGTGGGGCGGCTGGGGATGGGCAGAGATTGCAGAAGACCAGGAATTGGGGGGAAGGGGTGAGGTGATGTAGAGACCTTGTTGACAGTACAGAGGTTGCAGGCTTGGACATATGTTGAATATTTAATAGTTCAGAATGGTTCATACACATAAGTTGATAGTTATTACATATTGAAATACATATAGGACAAATAGATATTATAAACACTTTATAGTTAATCAGAAAAGCTATTTATAATAGTAATTTAATTAGAATCCCAAAGGTGTTTTCCTTCAATGCAGTCGTTAGACATTGTCCACTAGACGGCGCTGGTACTGTACCTTTGGCCATGAAATGTTATTGTTCAAGCTGCAGACCGAAGAAGAAGAAGTCAGTGCTAAGCGATGCAGTGCTATCAGAGGGACGGACGCATGTTAGCCAGCGGGAACGACAGATGTGTTGTAAACTGAGATGCAGCATTCTCCAGTAAAGCCAAATGAAGGTAAAGTTGGGTGTTTGGACATTCTTTCCTTATAACAACTGATGTTACAGCTAAATCCACAACATATTTTTTGGTGCCGAAACCCGGGAACCGGAAGCTGGAAGCGGGAAAAGTGAAGAGAGAACGTTGTTGGGATTAAGCCGATAGCTGTAACAACACGGAGACGAAAGGAAAAAATGGCGGAGCGACTTCAAAGGCTAAAACAGAAACGGACCGTGCTGCGGACGTCCGTTACAAAGCTGCTGCAAATTATACAAGATGAAACAAGTAAGACTGATATAAACAGTGACCGTTTGCGGGAGCTGTTAGCCATGTTGTCACAGAAAGAGAAAGGCCTGCAAGACATTGAACCAGATATAGAGCAGGAGATCCCTTTGGACGAGTTAGATGCGGACATGGTGCGGACACTTGAGTATCAGGACAACACAAATTTATGGAGGACGCGGGCAGAGAGAGCAATTGAACGGGCTGCCTTACAGCAACAAGAACAGGCAAGAGACGCCACCGTATCAGCGAATCCACATCGGCTGAGTGACGTGAGTACACGGTCAAATACAAGCAGACCCTCGGTAAAGCTACCCAAGATCTCAATAAACAAATACAGCGGAGAAGTGTGCATGTGGCAGGAGTTTTGGGACCAATTCGAAAATGCAATTCACCAAAACCCAGATTTGAGCAAAACTGAAAAGTTCACTTACTTGAAGTCATATCTCATCGGGCCAGCTGCACGCGCCGTCGCAGGGCTGAAGGTAACTGACATGAACTATGATGCTGCAGTAGACATGCTTAAGCAAAGATTTGGAAGGAAAGAGCTCATTGTAAGTGCACACATGTCTAAGTTACTAAATCTAAGTCCAGTTAAAAGGTCCTCAGACATTGTTGCCTTGAGACAACTTTTTGATGATGTTGAAGTACAAATCAGAAGCTTAGAAGCTTTAGGAGTCATGTCAGACAGTTATGGAGGTTTACTGTGCCCCATACTGTTCAAAATGATTCCTGCTGATCTTGCCCTTGAGTACACCCGCAAGACAGATGTAGGGCAAAAGTGGGATGTTGATGGCCTTGTAAAGTTTTTGCAACAAGAAGTTGAAAGCAGGGAGCGTGCTGCACATTTGACACAAATGAGAGAGAATCATAAAGATACACATGCAAATCAGAATCAGCACTACAGACCAGATTCAAGCAGAGAAAGGTGGAAAGGACCTAATGTGCCCTCAGCTGCAGCCCTCCACACAGGCAGTTCGAATACACCATTTGTGCACAGTTGCATATTCTGTAACAGTACCAGCCACAAGTCAGAACAGTGCACTGAAGACACAGTCACAAGCAGGAAAGAAAAACTAAAGAAAACGGGAAGGTGCTTCATATGCCTAAAACCCAGACATCTTGCTCGAGACTGTAGATCCAAAAATGTGACATGCACTGATTGTGGAAGAAGACATCATGCTGTTGTGTGTGACAGAAGTGAGCAACCAATAGAAAGGACAGATGCCGCTGAAAACACGAGTGATGCAGTGGTCTCCTCAGTATTTCCATATGCAGCCAAACCAACCCCAGAAAAATGTGAAACAGTACTATTGCAAACTGTGAGAGCAAGGATTGAAGGACCTGGAGGAAAGAAGATTGTGCGTTGCTTAATTGATGGAGGAAGCCAACGGAGTTTTGTCCATGAGAAACAAGTGAAAGATTTAAAACTGCCAATACTAAAACAAGAGACATTAAACCTTCACACGTTTGGCTCAAAAAACCCAGTGACCACAAAATGCAATGTCATAAAACTAGTCCTGGAGAATGTGAGAAACAAAGATCAGAAAATCGAGATTGAAGCTGTTCAAACCCCACAGCTTTGTACTGCAGTCATGAAAGTCCCCAGTGAACACATCCAACGGCAGCTGGAGAAAAAAGGGCTACCAGTAGCAGATGTGTCAGCGGGAGACAAAGATGGTTTGGAGCTATCAGTACTGATCGGAGCAGATTACTACTGGAGAGTAGTCACAGGTAAAACTGAGAGACTGTCAGACGCTTTGGTTGCCGTAGAAACCAGATTCGGCTGGGCAGTGCAAGGACCAGTTGCCATGTCCAGTATGAATGAAGCAACATGTATGCACATTGGACTCAGTGAAGACTCAGTGGAGATCTCAAACCAGCTAAGAGCATTTTGGGAGATCGAGTCGCTGGGCATCACTACTAAAGGTGAGGAAACACCTGATGACGAGAAAGCCAAGGAGAGCTTTGACAGGTCAGTCAGATTCATTAATGGGAGATATGAAGTGGCGTTGCCATGGCGCCAAGACACACCCGAACTCTCAGACAACAAGAAGGTTGCACAAAAGAGGTTTGAAACCCTGAAAAGAAAGCTGAAATCTGACGTGACACTGTTTAAAGGATACAACGATGTAATAGAGGATTACACAGAACAAGGAATATGTGAAGATGTGCCACAGAGCAGTCATTCAGCAGAGACAGAGAATGTAACCTACTACTTACCTCATCATGCTGTAATCAGAGAGGACAAAGTAACTACCAAGTTAAGGGTAGTGTTTGATGCTTCGTCACATGAAGAAGGTTGTTCCTCTTTAAATGACTGTTTATTACCTGGCCCAAACCTGAATGCTGACCTCATGAGCATTTTGATCAGATTCAGACAAAATCCTGTAGCTTTCACAGCAGACATTACTAAAGCTTTCCTTCAGATATCTATAACTGAAAGTGACAGAGATGCTGTGAGATTTTTGTGGCTTACAGGACCCCCAGATGTTGAAGGCACCAACACGCGTATAATGAGAATGGCACGTGTTGTGTTTGGAGTAACTTCAAGTCCATTTTTACTTGCAGCCACTATCAGACATCATCTGGAGAAATATGAAGCTAACCAACCAGACACGGTAAAACTAATGAGAGACTCACTTTATGTGGATGATCTGATCGCTAGCTCAAGTAACTCAGACGAGGCATACAGACTTACTACAGGAGCAAGAGAAATACTGGCTGCTGCCAACATGAACCTCTGTAAGTGGACAACAAACTCCCTTGAACTGAAAACCAAGTGGTCAAACAGCAAGCTTGATTTCACACAAGAAACAGAAACACATGGAGGTGTGTTGAAGGTGCTTGGTTTGGTGTGGAGACCGGACACAGATGACTTTGCCTTTGACCTCAAACATTTGATGAACATTCTAAAAGGAAAGGAAAACACAAAGAGGAGTGTTTTGAGATCATCCGCCAGAATCTTTGATCCTATAGGGTTCCTAACGCCATTTACCATTCGAGTTAAATGTCTGTTTCAGGAAATGTGGCGACGGGGCCTGAGCTGGGACGACGAGCTGCCTCCAGACCTTTCACAGGCATGGCAGCAGTGGTGCATGGAGCTTCCTCAGATCCACCAAATAGTCATTCCGCGGTGGTATGGAACAGAAAAGCTGTCAGATAAATCACAAGTTCTCCATGTCTTCACAGATGCAAGCGAAAAGGCGTATGGCGCAGTTGCGTATCTACAAGGACAAACAACAGAAGGAGAGACTGTTACTGCGCTCGTTGCATCCAAGTCAAGAGTGGCACCAATCAAAACAATCACACTGCCACGCTTGGAACTGATGGGAGCTGTGATTGGAGCAAGGTTGGCAAATAACCTTTTGAAGGCACTGAATATGCAGATCACTCAACTCAGAATGTGGTCAGACTCCATGATAGTGATTCACTGGATTCGCAGTTCATCAAAGAAATGGAAACAGTTTGTTGCCAACAGAGTGATGGAGATACAAACTTTGACACCACCAGAACTATGGACACATTGTAATGGAAAGGTGAACCCAGCTGATCTCACCACAAGAGGTCAGTCCGCATCAAGGTTGAAAGAGGAAAATCTCTGGTGGTCAGGCCCATCATTTTTGAAAGAAAAGGAGCTTCAAACTACACCGCCAGAAACAGCACAAGAAATACTATCAGAAGAAGAGGTTAAAGCTGAGCTAAAGGCAAGTCAAGTCGCAGTACATCTCAGTAACAGTGAAAGAGTGCAATCTGAACCATTGCTACAGCTGGACAAATACAGCAAACTACAGACCGTACTAAGAGTAACTGCATGGATCCAAAGATTTCTCCACAACTGTCATTCAAAGCAAAGACAAAGGGGAGAACTAACAGCAGAGGAAATGGCAAAAGCTGAAAAGGTATGGATACGTGAAGCGCAACTTAACAGTTTTGAAAGAGAAATAACAGAGTTGAAAACTGGAGAAAATGTGCACAAAGACTCAAAAATCAGAGACTTTAAACCCTTTCTAGACGAGCAAGGCTTAATCTGTGTAGGAGGAAGGCTGCATCAGTCAAACATGAGTTTCAATGAGCAGCACCCGTGGTTGTTACCCTCAAATCACAGATTTGCACAACTTCTGATAAAATACAGTCACGAAAATGTCATGCATTCAGGCGTGAGAGACACTCTAGTTCATCTACGAGAGAAGTATTGGATTCCACGCGCGAGACAGTTAGTCAAAAAATGCATTTCAGACTGTACTATCTGTAAAAGATTCAAAGTACAAGCAGCACAGCAAACAGCTGCACCTCTTCCCAAAGACAGAGTTACTGAAGCACCGCCGTTTGAAGTCACAGGTGTTGACTTTGCAGGCCCACTGTTTGTAAAGTCCAAGAATTCTGCAGAGAAAGCATACATAGCACTTTTCACCTGTGCAGTTACACGTGCAGTGCACCTTGAACTAATATCGAGTCTATCAACAGAAAGTTTCCTTTTGGCATTCAAGAGATTTATTTCACGGAGAGGACTTTGTAGAGTAATCTACTCGGACAATGCAAAAACGTTCAAGAGAGCAGATCAAGATCTAAAGGAACTGTGGAAGGCTATGAAGGAGCCAGAGCTGCTGGAATATTTTTCTGAAAAGGGAATCAAGTGGAAATTTATTGCAGAAAGAGCGGCTTGGTGGGGTGGTTTTTGGGAAAGGTTAGTGCGCTCTGTAAAGGGATGCCTCAAAAGAGTAATGGGCAGAGCATCTCTGAGCTTTGAAGAGTTAACTTCTCTGTTGACAGAAATAGAAGCCACTATTAACTCAAGACCACTCACATTTGTGTACAACGATTTACAAGAACCAGAACCTCTGACGCCAGCTCATTTCCTCATAGGGAAAAGACTTACCTCTTTACCACCAAAGCCATTTTCCACAACAGGTCAGATAGCAAATGCAAATAAAGAAAGGCTGACCCGAAGATGGAAATATCGCCATAGACTTGTCAAGGAATTTTGGAACAGATGGAGGAGGGAGTATTTGCTGGACCTCAGATCGGCTCACACTCGTCATACCCCAAATCCAACACAACTCAAACCAGGAGATTTGGTCCTCATTGGAGATGACAAGATACCACGTCAAACATGGAAAACAGGACTAATCATAGAGGTGTTCCCAGGGAGAGATGGACTAGTCAGATCCTGCGCTATGCGCACTCCAACTGGGACGACGTTAAGAAGACCAGTTCAGCTACTATATCCTTTTGAAGTTAATATTTGAACTGTCTTCTTGGGGGGGAGGATGTTGAATATTTAATAGTTCAGAATGGTTCATACACATAAGTTGATAGTTATTACATATTGAAATACATATAGGACAAATAGATATTATAAACACTTTATAGTTAATCAGAAAAGCTATTTATAATAGTAATTTAATTAGAATCCCAAAGGTGTTTTCCTTCAATGCAGTCGTTAGACATTGTCCACTAGACGGCGCTGGTACTGTACCTTTGGCCATGAAATGTTATTGTTCAAGCTGCAGACCGAAGAAGAAGAAGTCAGTGCTAAGCGATGCAGTGCTATCAGAGGGACGGACGCATGTTAGCCAGCGGGAACGACAGATGTGTTGTAAACTGAGATGCAGCATTCTCCAGTAAAGCCAAATGAAGGTAAAGTTGGGTGTTTGGACATTCTTTCCTTATAACAACTGATGTTACAGCTAAATCCACAACAACATATTCATGCACATCAGAAGCTAAAGAGGGCCACCAGAAGGCTCTCTTGATGTGGTTAATGGTGCGGGTGGCCCCAGGGTGGCAGGTAAATTTGGAAGAATGGACCGAATGGAAAACCTCAGCCCTGATGGCTGTGGGAACGAAGAGTCTGCCCCCCACCCCCCCCCGCCAGGGTCAGGTTCCATAACCTGAGTCTCACAAACCTTTCTTTCCACCTCCCAAGACATCGATCCTAGGAAGCACAAAGGGAAAAGGATGTGGTCCTGAATGGGAGGAGAGACGTTAGTGGAGAGCACACTTGACAGGGCATCATGTTTTGTGTTCTTCGTGCCAGGACAGTAAGTAATAGTAAACTGGAAGTGACCAAAGAATAAGGCCCATTGTGCCTTAGGTATTCGCACTTAGGTATTCAAGGTTTTTGTGGTTAGTCCACACCACAAAAGGGTGGGAGGTGCCCTCAAGCCAGTGGCACCACTCCTCCAGTGCCAGTTTCACCCACATCATAGTTTCTCTCAGCGGGGGTCAGCTGCCGAGAGAAGTAGGCACAAGGGTGGACTTTGCCATCAGTGACCGAGTGCTGTGAGAGGATAGCCCCAACCCCACTGTTGGAGGCATCCACCTCCACAATGAACTGGGCAGTGGGGTCAACCTGACTCAAAACTGGGGCTTGAGAACAGCTTCTTTAGTCTATCAAAAGTGGTTTGGGCGATCTCAGACCAGACAAAAGGGGATTTAGTAGAGGTTAGTTGAGTGAGTGGTGCTGCTACTTGGCTGTAGTTCCTAATGAATTGTCTGTAAAAATTGGCAAACCCCGGAAAGTGTTGGAATTGTTTTCGGTTGGAAGGAGTAGGCCAATCAGTGACTGCTTTCACCTTAGCTGGGTCTGGTTTAATCTGCCCATCTGCAATAACAAAGTCCCAAAATGTGGTGGAGGTGGTGAAAAACTCACATTTTTCAGCTTTTATGAACAGGTGATTCTCCGGCAGTCTCTGTGCAACCAGCCATATATGGGTGTGGTGTTCCTCTGGGCACCAGGAGAAGATAAGGGTGTTGTTTAGGTATACAAAAACGAACAGGTTAATAAAGTCTCTTAACAGATCATTAATGAGGTTTTGAAACACTGCTGGGGTGTTAGTAAGCCTGAAGGGCATCACAAGGTATTCAAAATGGCCAAGTGGTGTTTTAAAAGCTGTCTTCCATTCATCCCCTTATCTGATACGTACCAGATGATAAGCATTTCATAGATCAGGATTTGTGAAGATGGACAATCCTTGCAGGAGTTCAAATTCTGAGTTGAGTAAAAGTAGCGGGTACTTGTTTTTAATAGTTACTAGTGCATGCCCGTAGAAAGCGAGTATTCTTGTCCGATGTCCGGTTCCGGCGCCACACGAGCTGGCTGCCTTTTGCAACAGCGGCTCAATTCTGAGTCTTCTTATCTTCCTTCTTCTTTCTGATCCGGTGATGGCTTTCTGATCCGGCACACCTTTCACTCTATGTGTATCACGGACACACAGATCGCGCCCGGGGATCTCCCGAGTCGGCGGATGGAGCCTCTGTTTACAGCGGGAGACGATGCAGCGGGGAGGAGCTAGCTAGCACTCGGCCGCCACCCGGTGCTAACGGAGAGGCTCGACATACCGGGAGAGCTGAAGCGGGAGCGACACGGGTGCCGGGCTGGAGTTTGGGCGGTGTGCAGGAAATATAAGACAGAATAATAAAGAGCGATGGCAAGAACCAAGCAGACCGCCCGTAAATCTACTGGAGGAAAAGCCCCCAGGAAGCAGCTGGCCACCAAGGCTGCTCGAAAAGGCGCTCCGGCCGCCAGCGGAGTGAGGAGGCCTCACCGTTGCAGGCCCGGTGCCGTGGCTCTGAGAGAGATCCGTCGCTGCCGGAGGTCCACGGAGCTGCTCATCCGTGGGCTGCCCTTCCAGCGCCTGGTGAGGGAGATCGCTCAGGACTTCAGGACCGACCTGCGCTTCCAGAGCTCCGCTGTCATGGCTCTGCAGGAGGCCAGCGAGGCCTACCTGGTGGGTCTCTTCGAGGACACCAACCTGCGCGCCATCCACGCCAAGAGGGTCACCATCATGGCCAAAGACATCCAGCTGGCCCGTCGCATCCGCAGAGAGAGAGCTTAGACTTTCTGCTGCACATCCACCAACCACAATGCTCTGCACTGTGTGTCTATATATATATATATATATATATATATATATATATATTTATATTAATATGTACATATGTATACTAGCTGCTCTTGTTTTTTTCTTGCCTTCTGATTGTTGCTCTGAGTGTTGCTATCCCTGTGCTGTTGCAATCCTGGAATTTCCCCATTGTGGGACTAATAAAGGCTTATCTTATCTTATCTTATCTTATCTTATCTTCTTGTCTGAAAACAGGTAGCCCAATTAGGCTTTACAGGCCTAGGCTTTACACACCCTAAATGTAGGGTGTGTTTGAAAGTGGAATGCAAAGAGGTGTAGCCTATATGTAGGCAATCACACATGTTAGACTTTGACAAGTATAAAAGGGACTGAACACTAAAATTTATTTGACTGTGTGAATATTAATTACAGAATCACTGAAAATGAAAGGGACATCCAGGACACTCCCCGACTGTTTAAGAACCCTTGTTTATTTGTTTGTCAGACTTACTTGTGTGATCTTTTATGAGTTTTATTCATAAGTGTTGTATCTTGCACTTTGGGGAATGGGAGTTGTTCAGTCATCATTATAATTGTTTTAGTTTATATGTGTAGTTTATAGTATATCGTCAATAAACTCATGCAGTACTATAACAGGACACGTTTACAAATATTTGAGACCCATTATAGTGCATCCTTTTATATTTTAGCAGTATTATAAGTACAAAATCTGTTGTCATGGGAAATGTACGGTCGTTACTGGGAAAGGTAGATGAGCTAGCAGCTATCTGCCGTTACGATAGCACATATCGGGAGTGCTCTCTCCTTTTGTTTTCTGAGACGTGGCTAACTGAACTAGCAGCAGATGCTAACATTGAGCTGGAGGGTTTTCACATGATACGGGCTGACCGAACACCAGACAGTGGCAAAGCAAGGGGCGGTGGAGTGATAATGTATGTTAACAACAACTGGTGCAGACCGGGACATATCACTGTTAAACAACGACACTGCAGCAAAGACATTGAGTTGCTAGCTGTTAGCATGCGGCCTACACATCTCCCGAGAGAACACTCACACGTGATCTGGATTGTTGTTTATGCAAATCCGACAGCGAACGCTGGGACAGCACGTGACGTCATCCATTCAGTAACCAGCAGGCTGCAGACAGAACACCCAGATGCTCTTCTCCTCATCTCAGGCGATTTCAACCATGTTTCACTATCTCCCATTCTACCCACGTTCACCCAGTATGTCACATGCCACACTAGAGACAATAAAACACTGGACTTATTCTACACAAACACTAAGGAGGCATACACCTCATCACAACTCCCCCCACTCGGGAGATCGGATCACAACTTGGTTCATCTCCGGCCGGTGTACAAACCCCTAGTGCACAGACAACCTCCGGCCATGCGCACAGTGGAGTTATGGTCTGAGGAGACAATGGACACTCTAAAGGGCTGTTTTGAAGCCACCGCCTGGAAGCAGCTCTGCGATCCACATGGTGAGGACATCGATGGCCTCACTCACACCTTCACAGACTACCTCAGCTTCTGTGTGGACAAATCCGTTCCCACCAAGACCATACGGTGTTGCTCAAACAACAAACCCTGGATCAACCCTGAGATAAAAACACTTCTGAGAGAGAAGAAGAGGATCTTCAGGTCGGGGAACAGGGAGATGTTGAAGTCCGTACAGAGGGAGCTGAGGAGAAAGATCAGAGAAGGCAAGGACAGCTTCAGGAAGAAGATGGAGGACAAGCTGCAACAGAACGACATCAGCGGGGTCTGGAGAAACCTCAAAACCTTCTCTGGGCTCCAGAATACCTCCCCCCAGGCCACGGGGGGTAGGGAGTGGGCGAACAACCTGAATCTGTTTTTCAATAGGTTTGACCAACCGCCCTCCCCCCTGACTGCACAACAATCACCGCTGCCTCTAAAGAAATCAAGTCCTGCTGCCCACTCCCCACTCCACCAACACCCCCCCACTCCCAACACACAGCCCCCCATCCTGACCCTGACCAGGACCCAGGTGAGGACGGAGCTGAGGAAGATCAAGGCGAGGAAGGCGTTGGGACCGGATGGCATCAGCGCAACGCTCCTCAAGTCCTGTGCAGACCAGCTGTGTGGGATTGTGACGTACATCTTCAACCTGAGCCTGAAGCTGGGGAGGGTACCACAGCTGTGGAAAACATCTTGTGTGGTACCTGTACCAAAAACTTCCCACCCCAAAGACCTGAACAGCTACAGACCGGTGGCCTTGACGTCCCACTTGATGAAGACCCTGGAGAGACTGCTCCTTGCTCACCTCCGCCGCCTGGTGGAACCAGCGATGGATCCACTCCAGTTCGCCTACCAGCATGGCATTGGGGTGGAGGATGCGGTGATCTTCCTCCTTCACCATTCTCTGTCCCACCTGGAGAAGCCCGGGAATATGGTGAGGATCATGTTCTTTGACTTCTCCAGTGCTTTCAACACCATCCAACCGATGATCCTGAAGGACAAGCTGCTGCGCGCAGGGGTGGACTAGCACCTGTCATCATGGATCCTGGACTACCTCACGAACCGGCCTCAGTTTGTGAGAACCCGGGACTGTGTGTCCGACACGATCATTGGTAGCACGGGGGCCCCCCAGGGAACGGTGCTGGCTCCCTTCCTGTTCACTCTTTATACTGCGGACTTCTCACACAACACAACACACTGCCATCTACAGAAGTTCTCTGATGACTCTGCGATCGTTGGCCTCATCTCCAATGGAGATGAAGCTGAGTACAGAGGGCTTATCCAGGACTTCGTGGACTGGTGCCATCGGAACTGCCTCCAGATCAACGCGAGGAAAACTAAGGAGCTGGTGGTGGACTGCCGCAGGCATGGGCAGCCCCTCACAGCACCAGTAAATATACAGGGAACAGACATCGAGATGGTGACATCCTATAAGTACCTGGGTGTTCATCTGAACAATAAACTAGACTGGTCACACAATACTGACGCACTCTACAAGAAGGGACAGCGCAGGCTGTTCCTGCTGAGGAGACTCGGGTCTTTTGGTGTACAAGGGGCGCTGCTGAAGACATTCTATGACACGGTGGTGGCATCAGCCATCACTTTTGGAGTGGTCTGCTGGGGCAGTGGCATTACTGCAGCCGATAGGAAGAGACTGAACAAACTGATCAAGAAAGCTAGCTCTGTCCTGGGGCAGCGCCTTGATCTGGTGGAGGAGATAGGAGAGAGAAGGACGGTGGCTAAACTGTCATCTCTGCTGGAGTCCGAGTTTCACCCTATGCAGGACATACTGAATGCACTGAGGAGCTCATTTAGCAGCAGACTACATCATCCCAGGTGCACAACCGAGAGGTTTCGTAGGTCCTTCCTACCAACAGCTGTCAGACTGTACAACCTAAGCAGGGCTGCTCGCAGAGATAGCAAAAAGACGTAACAAACTAATAGTTTTTTTGAATGCAAAAGATGCAATAGACTTACACAATGGTCCCCTCCGGCATACAACTAGGAAAATACCGGTCACTATGGAGGGTGAGAATATGTATGGGCACATAATCATACCATGTAGGATAACTAAGTAGACGGTTATGCTGTTTCATCCCATCTAGCAACAATGCTCTGCACTGTGTGTGTTTATATATTTACATATTTATTCCATCTAGCAACAATGCTCTGCACTGGGTGTGCTTATATTTATATATCTATATATTTATTCCATCTAGCTACAATGCTCCGCACTGTGTGTTTATATATCTACATATTATTCCATCTAGCTACATTGCTCCGCACTGTGTGTGTTTATATATTTACATATCTATTCCACCTAGCTGCAATGCTCCGTACTGTGGGTGTTTATATATTTACATATTTATTCCATCTAGCTACAATGCTCCGCACTGTGTGTTTATATATTCATATATTTATTCCATCCAGCTACAATGCTCTGCACTGTGTGTCTGTGTGTGTGTATATATATATTTTATAGTAATATGTACATATGTATATTAGCTGCTCTTGCTTGCTTGTTTTTTTCTTGCCTTCTGATTGTTGCTCTGAGTGTTGCTATCCCTGTGCTGTTGCAATCCTGGAATTTCCCCGTTGTGGGACTAATAAAGGCTTATCTTATCTTATCTTATCTTAAAACACCGAACATTATTATACACAGCAGAATGACCCGTTTGGCTGCGACTGTTGCATCAGTGTTCCCCATTTGTCAGTAAATAATTTTTTTTTTTTTTCGTTATTTGGGTGGTTTATGTCATGGTAGTCGTTCAGACAAAGCATGCATATGTGTCCGCATATGATATGCAATTGATCTGGCCATTCCTCTCCACAATCATGGTGGTATTATTATTAACTTTTAATTTTTAGATAGCCGTGCACCGGGAGGAGATCATCACTTTGAGAAGGTCAGCCAGTGCAAGCGAAATTCAGCCTGTAAAAACTGTAGAATTGTGAATTGACTGTGTACCCTGCAAAGCTATTCTAGATCCAAGAGAAAACACTTGGAGCCGGCAAAGAATATACTGTAGGTGGTCACCTTTAAAGTTAATTATAATAATGTCAGAATTAAGGAGCCAAAAAAGATAATAAAGTCCACAATTAAGCATTTGAATAAGAGGCTGCATATTTTGAATTCCTCCTGAGCATTCCGATTTGAGCGATCACTGCAGTCAGCTGCAACACTTGTGTTATTGTTGAAGCTGGATATTCTGCAAACGCTAAAAGTAAACTGTGTGCTTGTGCTACAGCAACAGTACCCATTCATGCTTATTTTGGTAAGCATTCTTCAGGTCTGAGTGCATAGCTCTCCACTGACACTGAGTTACAGACACGCTGATATTTTAAGACTGGGGGGAAACTTTTGCTTATGAGTTATGATTAGCAGTTACATTTATAGCCTTTGGTCTGTTCATGTTTGCACACATTGGAGAGTTTGGATCTGGATTTTATGTTTATTACCTGTTAAATTTCTTTAAATTTAGAATCTCAACATGGAAATTGACTAAACAAAAGTTAGCAAATTATATTTGTGCTTTGTTTAAACAAACTGTCTAAACATTGTTACTGTAGCTCATCAACTTTTCTTTAAGGCCCTCAAGAGACTACTATGCATTTAGGCCTACTGTTTTTCAAGTGTATAATGTCAAACTCAGCTTTCATGTGTTACAGATAAACTTTGCTTTTACTCAATAATTTTCTCCAACAGCAGCATGACACAAACTGACTTCAGATACACACTGATTTCCTCCAAAAATACACAGTAAATACATCAGCATCTACCTCATCAAGAAACTGCATCTTGATATCGGCTGTTTTCAGCACAAAACAAGTGGACTGATGTCCAGTTTCATGAGCTGCTAGCCCTCGTTGATTGGTAGCAGCCAAGCAGGATATCACAGGTAGGGCTTAATTTCTGCTGGATCTGCTGGATCTTGCGGAACAAAATCCATGACCTCCGACTTCGGGACCAGCACCTCTTTAGTGGGATCTTGCTACACTGAAAATATGCAAATAAATTTTTGTCTATTATTTGATGTTATATGTGTTATTAGTCTTTATTTGTAGTGTAAAAGTCTCTCATTTTCCTATTTTATCTGCTTTTTAAATTCGATTTTAGCAGAGAAGGGAAAAAAAGGGGAGCTGCACTTCAGGTGATAGCACATGCAGTTTGAATTTTCTCTCAGCATTAGACTGGTAACTTCATTGAATTTCTTTAAACCAGCCAAACAGTCAGACCAGAGTGGAATGTCATGCCTCAGCAGACAATAAGTCGACTTGTGAGCAGCATGAGACATCTTTGTCAAGCTGTAATTAATGCTCAAGGGCACATGACAAGTTATTGAGACATTGATATTTTTTGTTGTGGTATACCCACCACTGTTGTTGGCTTTTGTTTCAATCAATTGTTTGAGATGAGGAAATCACCATTATATGTTTCTAGTTAAATGCCTTGCTTTCATGATATAATATCACTGTAGTGTGAACTTTTTACATTTTCCATAAATTTCACCTGAAAGCCAAATATCCCTAACTTTTTGTAATATATATATTTACACTATATATTTACACACACACACACACACACACACACACACACACACACACACACACACACACGAGAGGTGGGGCTGAAAAGTTCATAGCGGTCAAAATTTGACCAAATGTGTGTTTTGTTTTTTTTTTAACTGCAGGGATCCAAGCACTGCAACACTGATGAAAGAACTGTGTAGACCAAAGGGGAGACTATGTTGAAAAATAAACCACATTTGATCACATTTCACCAATGTAAACTTTTCAGCACCCCCCCCCCCCCCCATCCCGGTGTATAAATATATTTGATCCATGAATCAACCAATAAATTTTCTGGTTCAATTACAATTGGAGTTTAAACAGCCCTCTTCATCATGCTGTTCACATTTTGACATAATGAGACCAAGACGATACCTAACAATTGATCAACATTACTTTACCTTTCTGAAGCTTCAAACAGGATGTTCTCAGAGGGAATTGGCCATTGAGCTTAGAGTGTCACATTGTCATCAGCAGGTTGCAACAGAGATACAGCGAGACTGGAAGAGTCACAGAAAGGCATAGATGTGGACATCCTTTGGCCACATCCCACGCTGATGATAGCTTCATTGTGAACAGTGCCCTGTGGGACCAGATGATAAATGCTACTCCAGACACATTTAAGGGAGGTGAGAGCCACCCAAGTGTCCCGCCAGACCATTTGAAACTGTTTACATCAGCGTGGTCTGTGTGCTAGATGACCTGCAAGGGTACCTGACCACACCACCAGGCACAGGTGTCATTGTCTTGCATGGGCCAGGGAGCATTTATACTGGACAAGGGACCAGTGGGCCTCAGTGCTGTTCTCTGATGAAAGTTGATTTACCTTGAGCAGAAATGATGGCCGCCAACAATGTTGATGTCAAGGAGAGCACTATGCATCAGTCACTGTTGTCATTAGACAAGCCTTTGGTAGTGGTGGTGTTACAGTCTGGGCAGGTGTGTCTAGTCAATATCGAAAGGCATACACCTTGTGAATGGTACAGTGACAAGTGGATAATACCTGAATAACATCATTAATCCAGTCATTGCATGAACTGGATTAACAACTGCATGAACAACACAATTTCATCTTCATGGATGACAATGTTCCAGCTCATCAAGGTCGCATCATTAGGGAACGGCTGCTGGAGGCTGGGGTACCTCAAATGGAGTGCCCTGCACTTTGTCTAGACCTGAATCCCATAGGAAACCTATGGGATCAGCTGAGTCATCGTGTAGAGGCTTGTAACCCTGCACCCCATAACCTTAATGACCTAAATGCCATAGAATGTCATGCCTCAGCAGACAATAAGTCAACTTGTGAACAGCATAAGATGTTGTTGTCAAGCTGTAATTGATGCTCAAGGGCACATGACAAGTTATTGAGACACTAACATTTTTTGTTGTGGTAACTGTGCACGGTGGCGCAGTGGTTAGCACTGCGGCAGCACAGTTTACCCTTGGCCGGGGGATTGTGGGGATCGTGGGATCGTGGGTTCGATCCCAGCCCCCGACCAACAGTGATCTGTGTGGAGTTTGCATGTTCTCCCCGTGTTGCGTGGGTTTACTCCGGGATTTCTCCGGTTTCCTCCCACATGCCAAAAAACATGCATGTTAGGTTAATTGGCTGTTCTAAATTGTCCCTAGATATCTGTTTCCTATAGGCCCTTAGAATAGAGGGTTAGTATTAATGAAAGCGCTTTGAGTGGTCTTTGTGACTAGAAAAGCGCTATATAAGTGCAGGTTAGTTAGTTAGTTAGTTAGTATACCCACCACTGTTGTTCGCTTTTGTTTCAATAAACTGAGATGAGGAAATCACCATTGCATGCTTCTATTTAAATGCCATACTTTCATGATATAATATCACTGTAGCATGAACTTTTTACATAAATTTCACCCGAAAGCCAAATATCCTTAACTTTTTGTGAGTAGTGTGTGTGTGTGTGTCCATATGCGCATATGGACACACACAGGCAGAGTATATAGTGTGATGGGCTCAGTCCCAGTTTTGTTTGCAGCCTTTGCTTGTGTTCTTTTTGCTTTAATTGCAGTTTGAGAAGGTGGAGCCTTGGAATTGGAAGCACCTGAGCTGGCCAATCTTGGGAGCTTTAAAAGGCTCCCCTGCAGTGAAGCTCACTCTCTCACCTCCTTGACTGGATCCCCTTTTGGCTTTAGGTCTCCTTAGTTGCATGGTTTTCCATTTAATAAAGATAACTGTTAACCCCTTGCACTCTGGTCAATTTCCCTAAAAACGCCAAAAAATAACGTGCCCAAAGTAAATCAAAAGCTGTTCTTCAACCCTTTGCAGCATCTTCATGGGGTTGGTCTCATTTAAAAGAAAACACTTTGAATTTTTTGGCAAAACAGTCATAATCTCTCTAAGTGCTCCGGCCACTGAGTAACAGTCATCTAAACATAGTGAACTTGAAGAAAATAAATTTGGCCTGGGTGTTTTTTTGGATACAAATGCTTGTAAATAACACACAGCTTCAGATCTGGGCTGGAAAATGCAGCTGAGGTCAAAATTTTGTAACAATACCACAAAAAATGAATATATTACACAGCTTTGTTCTCAGGTTGTTCCCAGGCGTTTTTGAACTGTGCCAAATTGTGCCAAATGGCACAGTTTGGAAAAACGTCTGTAACTTTTGAATGATTCAATATAGAAGCTTCATCTTGGGCTCTAATGAAAGGTGACACTCAGGGCTGTGTGTGTGTGTGGCGGGGGGGGTTGTTTAGTCATTCATTCATGAATGAATGAACAAACAAGCCCCCACACACAAAGAAGCATGCCACGTAAAAAATGTGTGGCTTTTTTTTTTACAAGAAAAAATAACCTACAGTGCACTAAAAATTATACTAAAATATTTGTAATGTAGAAGATAACAACTCCCACCCCGCTACAGAGGACGGACATCGGCCATCGCTACATGACTGAACAGTCATGTGGTGACCGTGGCGTGCGGTCCCCGCGGCCCCCCCCTTCGCTACAGAAGAGTAGCGGGGGGGGGGGGCGTTCACGGTCTGGACGCGGCACACGAGCCGTGTACCGCAGCGCACGCACTTCGTGCGCCGCACAGTTGTAATTTACCGATCGGTCAAAAGTCATTTTCAGGGATAAAGAATAATTTAGCTTATAACACTTACCTGTTCACAACAGCATGTGGACGGTCTATGATGACCATGGAAGAGAATCCTAAACGTCTACTCTGCTGGGACAGCACCGCCTGTGGCTGAACAGGCCGATGCGCGAATGGCAGTCCCTGTCACACAGGTCGCACTTGTGGGTGGTCTCCGTGCTGCTGGGTCTGTGGCGGTTCTTCCTGCGGGTCCTTTTTTCATCTGCTGCAGCAGTCAGTCTCTCTTCACCCAGCCTTACACAAAACAGCTTTCGAACTTCTGTGCTTCAATTGGCTGGCTGCATTCGCAGCCGTTGGTAGGCGGGTTCTTCTTGCTAGGTTTTCAGTCATTGGTTCTTCAAGGTTTCAGAAACCCAATTCAAGACTCTTATTAGTCAAATGAGAGGTCAATCACATCTAAACCAATCAAAGCACTCCTTTGGCTTTCTGTTCGCGGCTGTGTCTGTAGTGGAAGAACCGAAATGCAGCTTTTTTTTTCAGTGCCTCCTAGGACGCAGCGCACTCGTGCGTCTTCGTGCTCCCTCGTGCGCTCTAGGACGCAGAGACGTGCCCGCCCGTGGTACACAGAAGTGCAACAGGTTAAACCCTTTTTTGAAATAGTGTGAACTCCCTTTTTTGTCAGGCCTCTGGAGCTTAGGCTTGTGACCAATGAGTAGTGATGGCCAGATGAGGCTTTCTAGAAGACTTGAGGCCTTTCACCAAAATGGCTCATTTAGACAAAGACTCGTGAAACTTCATTTTCTGTACTAGGCCATGTAGTCAACAAAACATATACAAAATGCAGATTTTTACAAGGACATTATTGGTTTAATGTGTATTTTTTCCATTTCAATAAATGCACTGTCTTTTTAGAAATATCAATGATCATAAGGGAAAAAAATAATAAAACTCGGGTGACTACAGTGAATGTGCTTGTGGTACTTGACCATTTTTATTAAGAAATAATAACTTTTCTACAGTCCTTGGACTAAGGCAATTTCTTTTTTTTTTTTTTAGATTATTTCTTCAGCTTTGGAGAATGCTCTCTCAGAGCACAGAGGATGCAGGTGTGCAAAGGAAAGCTACTGCAAGTTTGTACAGTGTAGGGTAGACAAGTTTCCGTCTCTCCCAGTGCATTCACCTCTGTCCTCATTGTCATGCAGGGCACAGTAGTGCCTCAGCATGATGTGTTATTGTTGTAGCCAAGCTCTTTGAAACACAACAGACACTTCACCATGCAGATAAAAATAAATTATAAGAATGGCCCAGCTGGGACTTGAACCCCAACTTCCTAGGTGCAAGGCAGATACTTTACCTCTAAGCTACTGCTTAGTGACAGCTGGATGAGTGAGCTGGTGGGTGTTTGAGAGACTAACACCACTTTTTTGTCTGTGTGGTAACCCTGGGGTGGCCCCTGGCATGCCTGGGGATGCCACTGAAGATAAAACTGGTAAAATAAGACCTTTACATTTCAAGGTAGTTGGGGAACTGGGAAAGTTCTAGACTAGCAGCGTAGCAAAGTCCATTATCAGAAGGGTAGCATGTGGTAATGTATATATGTTTTAATTGTGATTTGTGTGTTTTTTTTAGTTGCAAGTAAAGTGCCCCTTATATGTATCTATATTGTAAATTGCCCTTGTAATGTAACTCCATTTAGTTTTTACAGGCGTCCTATATTTGGTTTAGTTGTAGGTAAGTGAAAAATTTATTGATGGCTTCAGTTGTTGAAGAGTTCATTAAATCTCTTTTGCATCATCTTTTCAATAAATTTACTAAAGAACAGCTGTTAAAAATTGCTGACCACTGTCATGGCGGCCGCTGGGCCGTCATCATCATCATCATCATCGTCAGCTGCACACACACCGGCAGGTGTGTGCGTCAAAACTTTACTACAGTTTTGACGATTGTGGACCGTTTTTCTAAGGTGGCCCATTTTGTGCCTCTCCGGGGGCTGCTTTCGGCGCGGGAGACGGCAGACCTTCTTGTCCAACATGTGGTCCGTCTTCACGGCATCCCCGCTGACATTGTTTCGGACCGAGGACCACAGTTTGTATCCCAAGTTTGGAAGGCGTTCTGCACAGTGCTGGGGGCCACAGCCAGCCTCTCCTCTGGGTACCACCCGCAGAGCAACGGCCAGTGCGAGCGTGCAAATCAGGAGCTGGAGGCTGTGCTGCGCTGTGTCATCTCCTCCTGCTCCTCTTCTTGGAGCACGTATCTACCTTGGATCGAGTATGCTCATAACACCACGGTTTCCTCTGCTACGGGGATGTCCCCCTTCAAGGCGTCTCTAGGGTTTGATCCACCACTGTTCCCAGAGGAGGAGAAGGAGGTAGCGGTTCCTTCAGTGCAGACCCACGCCAGGCGTTGTCGGCGGGTCTGGTCCATCACCCGCGGAGCCCTTCTGAGAACCACAGAACGCAACATCCAGGTGGCCAACCGCCACAGGAGACCCGCCCCGGACTATAAGGTGGGTCAAAAGGTCTGGTTGTCCACTAGGAACATTAGTGTGCCGACTGAGAAGCGCAAGCTAACCAAGCGCTTCATCGGCCCCTACGTTATTTCTCGTATTGTCAATCCTGTGTCTGTGCGTCTTGTTCTCCCCCCTTCCATGCACATCTGCCCCACCTTTCATGTCTCCCAGGTCAAGTCGTACATCTCCGACCCTCTGTGCCCACCCCCCGCGACCCCTGCCCCCCCGAGGATGATCAATGGCCATCCGGCCTGGGGGGTGACTGCCATCTTGGATGTCCGCCAGCGGGGCCGAGGTCTTCAGTATTTGGTGGACTGGGAGGGGTTTGGTCCTGAACATCGTTCTTGGATTCGCCCAGCGTTGATCCTCGACAAGCAGCTGATCTGCGATTTCCATCGGGCGAATCCAGGTAGGATTGGGCAGGTGCCTGGAGGCACCGCTAGAGGGGGGAGTACTGTCATGGCGGCCGCTGGGCCGTCATCATCATCATCATCATTGTCAGCTGTGCACACACCAGCAGGTGTCAATCAGCAGCCTTTAAAGGCCAGAACCACTGACGGCTCGGCACGGAGTCGTCTGTCGCCTTTGCCCAGCAATGAGCCGAGATTACGACCTCAAGCCAAAGTCAAGACTAGGACCTCTCGCCAATCCAAGCCACGTAAGCAACCTCAACATTCATCTTCTTCTAGCCTTTTCCCCTGTGCACAGGGGGACCTCCCTGGCGGCGGACAAACCATCCCAGCTGACGGGGCATCACCTCCTCCTCCTCGGAGTTCCTCCTCACCCCCGCTACGTCGAGCACCACGAGCACCGCTTCGCACGGGCACTCGGAGCCAGCAAGACATACCCTGTGACACCTGCAAGTAAGCGTTACTATCTGCAGATCTTCCATCTTCACGAACAGCTGTAATTGTTTGTGTTTGTGTGTTCCAGGGTTGCCAGGTCGCCACCGGAAACGCTCAGCTCCAGTGACCAGACATCCACACACTCACTCACTCACGCACCACACTCACTTATTATTAATAAAGAATAATTGTCTGATATCTACTCGTGTCAGCGTCTGTCTCCTGGGTCCCGAAACATGTCAACCACTTCGATATTGAAATTGGTGATAAGCGATTAAAAGAAAATATTAAGGAGATTTTGAGAGCAAACTTGGTTGAAATCAAAATTCTTTAGATGGAGCAATTAAGTCCACCAGGGGGGTTAACTTTTGACCAACAAAAGGAAATCTTGAGGATGCAAATAGAATTTGACCAACTTGAGCAACAGAATGTGTTACAGTTGGAAAAGATCAAGTATCAAACCGAACAAACAAAATTGGAAATGGAAAAGTGCAAACTGGATTTGGTCAAGGAAGGAAAATTGTCCAGTACTTCTATAGACAGGAAAGTTGATATAACCGAAAATCAGAAATTCTTGCCTAAATTCAATGAGAAAGATTTGGACACCTTTTTCTTGTTGTTTGAACACTTAGCAGACTCATGTGAGTAGGCAGATGTTGAAGTACTCTAATGTTATAATGTGTTTTCACTGGCAAAGCACATCAAGTCTACTCCACTCTGAGTCCTGAAGAGGGTAAAATATACGAAAAGTTAAAGTCAACAGTCCTAAAAGCTTATGAGTTGGTTCCAGAAGCTTATAGGCAAATGTTTAGATCCTGGAAAAAATCATGAGGACAAACTTATGCAGAGGTTGTGAGACCTTGAGATGCATTTCAGTCGCTGGTGTACTGCTTCAGGGGTTAACACTTTTGAATCTCTTTGCAATTTGATTGTTCTGGAACAATTTAAAAACTCTCTGCCTACTACAGTAGCTACATTCTGTATCTCAATGAACATTAAGCTGAGAATCCAGGTAAAGTAGCTGTCTTGGCAGACAAGTTGTCTTAAAACTTGGGGCAGCTGTGGCACAGGTGTAGTGTGACCAACTACTGATCGGAGTGTCATGGGTTCATTTTCCACTCTGTCTGCAGTCTGCATGTCAAAGTGTCTTTGAGCAAGACACTGAACCCCCAGTTGCTCCTGGTGGCCAGGCTAGCACCTGTGAGTGTATGGCAGCTCTGCTGCCATCAGTGTGCGTGAATGGGTGGATAGCAGGATCTGTAAAGCGCTTTGGTCATCTAGAGATGAGAAAAAGCATTATATATGTGAATGCCATTTTATAAAAACAGAAATGAAAGAAGCTTGAAGTTTTTCACAATCTTCTCATGTAGCTATATTCATCAACCCTTAAAGCACAGCCTGTGGTAAAATTCAATCCAGAGAACCTGCAACTACTGTAAAGGAATAGGACATTGTTAAATTGATTACCTGAGCTGGAGGTTTAAATCAAAGCTCAACTCAGAATGTGTTAAGCTGGGTGCTTGTGCGGCACCAATTGACTGACTCCGTTAGTGCCAAAATTCCTATTGAAAACAATTCTAAATCAGATGATGATATTGGCACCACCTTTACTGCTTTCATGTCTGGTTTCATTTCCCTTGCAGATAGTGGAAAGGTTCCGGTGAAAATTTTGAGGGACACTGGGGCAATAGTTTTGTTCGGGAATCACGCCTGCCTTTTTCTCCTCAGTCTCATACAAGGAAGCTGCGTTGGTTAGAGGAATGGGGTTACATGCACTATTGGCTCCTCTGCACACAGTTAACATCATGTCAGATCTTGTAAAGGGGGAGGTGGTGGTTTGTGTCTACCTTTGTTACTTGTAGAGAGGGTGTAGATGTCATCTTGGGTAATGGGTTGGCAGGCAATCAGGTCTGGCCTTGGTGCAAGCCTCCATCTGTTGTGACTCAATGTGCACCTAGTTGTTCTGCTTTGCAGGACTTAACCAGTGGTGCCCCTGACCAACAAGATATAGTCCCTACACGTGCGGTTACCTGAGCTATGGCTTGGTCTGAATCTTCCAGTGAGAACAAAAGTACTTGTCCTAAGTCAGTGAATATGTCCTTGCCCGTTGAATTATCAGTCTCACCTTCGGACCTAATAAAGGAACAGAAAGATGATGAATCTTTGAAGGGCTTGTATGAATAGGTAAGGCCTGTTGAGGACATTGAAAGTGTAACACAGGGTTACTTTCTTCAAGAGAATGTACTAGTAAGGAAATGTATGCCACATAGAGAAGGTTTTATAGGGGAACCAATTTTCCAATTAGTTGTTCCACCAAATTTGGAAGCAAGTTGATCAGTGTAGCTCATGATGGCTTGGCAGGTCATCTAAGAGTACGCAAAACTTATGACCAAATGCTGCAACAATTCTTCTAACCTTGTATGAAATGTGACATTTCAGCATACATTAAAACCTGTCACATTTGCCAGCTCACATGTAAGCCAAATCAAATGGTCAAACCAGCACCACTGTATCCCATCCCTGCGGATGGTCAGCCATTTGACTATGTCATCCTTGACTGTGTGGGGCCTCTGCCCAGGTCTAACTTGGGAAGTAGCTATCTGTTAACTATTTGTCAACGTACACGTTATCTAGCTGCATTTCCTCTAAAAAAACATTACCACAGTCTGTCGTAAAAGTTTTGACAGTTTATTTCGATTTTAGGCATCCTGAAAGTAGTCCAGATTGATCAATGCTCTAACTTCACCTCCAAACTATTCGCACAAGTTCTTAAGCAACTAAACATCACACATAATCTGGCTTCAGCTCATCATCCCCAAAGTCAAGGTGCACTTGAACATTTCCACCAGATTTTTAAATCCCTGACACCTGCTTATTGTACAGAACTGGCTGCCGACTGGGAGGACAGATTGCCTTGGCTGCTGCTTTCTGTCCTGGGTGTGGTTCACGAGCCTTGGATTTAAAACAAATGACTTGGTTTTTGGTCACAGGGTCCAAGGACCATTAACTGTGGTATCGGATGGCTGGAGAGGATCTAAACCACCACAGAATTTGCAGGCTTATGCAGATGGCTTTCGCCGCAGACTTTATCTGGCACTTGAGTGTGCCAAGTCAAACTTGCAGGGGGCACAGGTTAAAATGAAGACTTTGTATGACCACCAAAGTGAAAAGACAGTTTAGCCCAGGGGATCAGGTTTTGGCCCCGATACCGATAGTCACTTCACCATTTCAAGCAAAGTTTTCTGGCCCTTTTTAAAGTACTTCAACAAGTTTCTGATCACAATTATTTAATTCGCACATCAAATTGGAGGAAGTCAACTACCCTTTGTCATGTTAACCTGTTAAAACCCTATTACGCTTGCACAGCTCCTGAATCTGCTGGTGAAAACCCAGGTTATGCATTGTTAAATCTTGTTCTCGTTGCCTCTAAAGAAGGTATCATTGTGTTGCCAGAAGAATGTGCATTTGAGGGGAAGGAGGAAGTGGCACTTGAGGGTTTAATATGTGGCCATTTAAAAATCTCTGATGCTATTGATCATTGACAAGAAGAACCAGATTACTGAAGGGATTAAGAGTTACCCTTCTCTGTTTTCAGACACACCATCATGCACCCACCTCATCCAGCACGATGTGGATGTTGGAGATGTGCAACCCATACGACAGCGGTTCTATCATTGTAGTGCTGACAAGAGTGACGCCTGTGGAACCTCTTGTGGTCTACACAGATCATAACCCACTCACATTTTGACAGTCCTTACAGAATCTCAATCAAAGGTTAATGAGATGGGCCTCATTCCTACAGCCTTACCAACTGGACATACAACACATTAAAGGCAGGGACAACGTGGTCACAGATGCTTTGTCCTGTGCCCCTTCACCATAAGTCTTGCTAACATCTCCAACACGCCATTGACCTTTTAACCTTTGCTCTTTTCCTTTTGTTGATTTCTCTTAATTTGCTCCGAGGATCCGGGTTGCTGAGTGGGAAACTGAAAGACTTGGGTGGCTGATTAAGTGGTCAGGTAGTGTTTGGGTAGGGGTGATACTTATTCCTACCTGCCTAGCTTAGGACTGTGGTACATTAACTTTAGAAATTGAATGTTTTGAAATTAACCTTGAAGGACATGTTCAGTTGGAATGTAATTAACGGGTATGACCCTCTTTTAATGGTAGGAGGTGTAATGGGCTCAGCCCTCCTTTTGTTTGCAGCCTTTGCCTGTATTCTTTTTGCTTTTATTGCAGGCTGAGAGGGTGGATCCCTGGAATTGGATGCACCTGAGCTGGCCAGTCTTGGGACTTTAAAAAGCTCCCTGCAGTGAAGCTTGCTCCCTCACCTCGACTGGATCTCCTTTTGGCGCTGGCTCTCCTTAGTTGCATGGTTTTCCATTTAATAAAAATAACTGTTAAACACTTTTTTTTTAAAATACTAAGTGTGGACTCTTTTTTTTGTCAGACCTCTGGAGCTTGGGGGTGTGAAAAATGTATATATTTTCCCTGTTTTCACTAGAGTAAATATGGTAGCTTCCATTGTTAAGCCCCTAACCCACCCTTGTCTCTCTGACACAAACCCACATGAAACATGGTGATACACATGGAGAAAAGGGGGGAGGGGGATTTTGTTAAAAAAAGGTAGCACTACCTGTCATATAAAATTGGTTTGGGGTCAGACTTTCTGATGAACAAGAGTGTAGTGTGTTATCTAACTCTACACTTGAAATGGCTTTAGTTGACATAGCAATGTAATTCTATTGTATTCTTGATACAGAAAATCAAAAATGTAGACTATAATAAATATCAAAACTGAAAGATGAAAATATATACAATAGCCATACCCAGTCAGCAGGCCCATGTGGATACCACCATAGGTTAAAGCTTTTCTGTCTTATAAGTCCCATGTGGGTGTGTATGCGGGTTCTGTGTTGGCCCCATCTGTGTTTGCCCACATGGCTCCAGTAATAGTGAAACCTGCTCCCCCACATTAAATCCTTGTGGGGCCAAATTGGGTTTAAAGTGGGCAAGCAGGTTGCCTGCCAGTCCAACGTGAGCAAACGCAGATGGGGCCAATATGGAACTGCAGACAAACCCACATGGGATCCATAAGACAGCCCAGGTTTAACCACTGTTGGGGCCCACAAAAATGGATAAAGATGAATGTTTAACAAGTCTTAAATCAATCGTCGATTTTGGCTGAAAACTGTTAGTCTTCCATAGCTTTCCATATCTTTGGCTCAAAAGCAGTCAAATTGAACACATACAGTACCTTGATATTTCCCTCTCAAAGACACACTTGAGAATTCTTCCCACACTCTTCCTCAGTACATATTTGTCATATGCAAAACCCAGAGATGACATCTCCATATACTTTTTCTACACACTGTGACCTGTACATGAAATGAATCAAACTCAGAGGGAGCGCTGCAGTGGGAATCCTGGAGGTGGACAGGTATGTTGATCCTGAGAGTATATTGTGGAAATAAGCTTCTGTCAAAACAATATCACAGCTTGAAAGAGCTGTAGCAGATGGCTTGAGTCAGTACGCCTTCAAGGGAGCAGTGTGCTGAAATGCTCTGCTGGGAAACATTGTGGAAGATGTGGGTCTTTGTAACCGATTCTCTCATGTCCAATGAGTAGCCTCACAGCTGTTAAACTAACACCAGGCTCATTTTCAGTGCCACTAAGTTCAGAAAGATGATGCACAATTTCATTTTATTAAAACAAACTTATACATGTATTATAGCATGAAAACAAGGAAAATATTTTTCATATTTTCATGGTGGATGCTCATGCTAAGCATAGCCAACATTTCATACAATGAACTCAATCTGTCTACAAGTAAATGTTACTTCAGATAAGGACCTATTTGCTGAATGCTGGTATGGACAGGCAGACTGAAAATTGTTGCAGTATCAGCATGATAACAGCTCCAACAAAGACACTGCAAAATGAGCAAGTGAAATGGCAAAAGTCCAAAGCGACGACAGAGACAATACTGAAGGGTGATATGGAGGCACAATTGGGAAATGCATTAGAGATCATGCTGGTACACAGAAGAGAATAAAGCTAGGACCATAAATGCACATGTATTTAATAAGACACAGGTGACGTTAAGAAAGATAGGACACATAATCACAAAATTTTATAACCTAGAAATATAACCATACATAATGTTTCAGAAAAATCCACCAATGAGCACATTGCAAGAATACTTAAAGAGATCAAGAATAAACTGACAAAAAGGAAAAACAAAAATTCAACACAAACCAATCCAATCCTTGCAAAATCCTCTGTTAATGACAAACTGCAGTGGATATAAATCCCCTTGAAAACAAAATACATTGTCTAAAATGTTATTTTGTACCCCCTTTTCTACAAAAAAAGTTTCATGGTCTTAAAATTGCTTATGAAAATCTTTTCCCTTTTCCTCCTTCAAATGATGGGATCTATGAATATTCTAATTAGGCCAACCCACATCCCACCAACGAGGATGCTGACACGCCACCTCTCCTCCAGGACCACAGTACACAGAAGTCTGCAAGCTGGTAAATTTGAACAGAAAATGGTAGCACTGAATATCTAATGTTTAAAAATTACAACAGAATGCTGGCGCGACTGCAGAATTTCCAAACAACCACTTGGGACATGTGGAGCCAATGGGTACCACAGCAAAGTGGCACAGCACACACACCGGCCGCCACCACTGTACTTTGCAGGGACTTGAACTACATACTGCCATCCAAAAGCACTTCCGCAAGTCCCCACTGATGCATGCATGCCTATAATATCTAAAACTTCAAAAATTAATATCACCACGACTGTTTAGGAACAACCGCACAGAACACAGCAGAGAGGCAGCTCTGACAGCTGGAGCTGCCTCTCCACAATCACCAAACAACACTGCACATTAATTCCATGTACAATCTTCTCTGCATGATCTCAACACACTCAAAAAGGATTTTACTTTGCTGTGCTGCATCGGTGCAAAACTGTCAGACGATGACGTCTGATTAGATCTCTTTTCCCCTCCTATCTTTAACGTACAGCAGCGTCTTGCCAAAAAAGTCTGAACAAACAAATCAACATGTGCAGCATCTAAATATATCCAGGCTTATCTGGTTATTTGTGGATCATTTTCTCTCCAGCGCATTACTATTTGACACAAGGCTTTGGCATTTACTGTATGTAAAATCATACCGTTAGTAGATTACAGTATCAGGCACATTAAAGGCTAATGGTGACTAGCTCTACATTACACAAATAGAATAAATCCTGTGATAAAATACAGATGTACTAATTAAACAACACAACCAACCTGTATGCACAGTGGCCCAAGATAATGGCTGAAATAGCAGTTTAATGGTAAAACTCATCTTAATTTGGGTCAAGTTTTCAAAAGCATCTGTCCAAAAATTCTAACTGGCACTAAAGGATAAGTTGACTCTAGTTCCACCTAGGGCTGGGCGATATGAAAAAAATCCAGTCACGATACATTTTTTTCACATTGATTGATGCCGATATATGAATCAAATTACTATTTCTGTCAAGCTTAAACTTTCCTTTTCACTCCTAATTGAGATGTAACACTATAACAAGATTAATTTTAAATATTTATTTTCTGTCAGAAGTTGAACTTGAAAAATGTAGTGTAGAACATTATATAACTGTATTTCAAATAATTATAAAACATAAAATATGAATATTTTATAATATTCTGCTCATCAACTTACCGATAGCTGAGTGAAGTACATGCCCAAAGCACTGCAGCCTTTGTCCCACTGTCTGTCGTGATGCAGACTTGTTTGTCTTCACTCAGCTTCCAGAATGCAAGTGCTTCGGTCAGTCCTAAATGACTTCGCGTGTATGGTCTTCAGGAAAGTTTGAAGACATTTGCTTTTCAAATTCCAATCTTGATCAATGAAGTGGGCAGTGAGGCTCATATATATATATAAATATACATACATATATACTGTACGTATATATATATATATATATATATATATATATATATATATATATATATATATATATATATATATATATTTTTTTTTTTTTTTTTTTTTTTTTTTTTTAGATTTTACATTCCTTTATTAGTCCCACAATGGGGAAATTACAGGGCATCCACACGAGTGGATGAGGCAGCCACTGGTGCGGCTCCTAACCCTTTCACCATTCATGCCTGGAGCCACTTTAGAGTCTCCAATTAACCTAACTTGCATGTTTTTGGCATGTGGGGGGAAACCGGAGAAATCCCGGAGTAAACCCATGCAGACATGGGGAGAACATGCAAACTCCACACAGATCACTATTGGTCAGGGGCTGTGCAACTTGACCACAAATCTGACATAGTAGCGAAGTATGGCAGACTTTGCAGCTCCTTTTCAACTGTTTCCCCACATTCCATGTACAGCTGGGAAAGTGCCATCTGGGAGAAATATTTATGGCCAGGGAGTTGGTAATGAGGATCAATTACTTTAATTATCTGCTTAAGTCTGACATTCTGTCCGCCCTACTGAATTCCTTGGACCTTTCTTTTCAACAATTTCCTCGTCTATTCAGCATTGGGCAGTGTCCGTTTCGGTGTCTTCTTTGGTAACACTGTCACTGGACTTTTAATTGCTTTCTGTCATTTTCTTTTTAACCACGCACCATCTTCAACACTGCTGTGCTAGCCCAAACATTAGGATGTTTGTTAAGCCTCAGCTACTGGTCCTACGCACGCTGTTGTGTGTGTCAATCCAACGTGACTTCCAGCCACATGATTGGTTTGGTGCAATGTATTCTCATTTTCATTGACTTTTCATGCTGTCTGTCAAAACACAGAACGAATGACTTCTATCGACGTTCTATAGAAAGTGTATTATGTCTCTATCGAGAAAAAGTTATTTCGTGATAATTATCGTTATTGTTTTATCACCAAGCCCTGGTTCCACCCTCTTCCTCTGAGGCCATAGCCAGTGCTTAGTCCTGATTGGTTCACCTGTTACAGTGACATCACAAAAACAGTCCATCTAAACTTGCCTTTCCAAGGGGCGGAGCTTAACTGAACTTTCACAGAAGAAAAACACAGACATGACACATAAGAGTGATTTAGCTCTTGATATTTCTTGTAAGTCATAAAAAACCATGCTGCAGACATGTTAAGAAAAAAAAAGGTGATTTTTATGGGAGTATCATTAAGTACAGTCTTTCAGACAGCTTTTTGTAATCTTAGACATAAAGGTGCAAAACTTAAGCTATTCAAAGTGAAACCTAAGAATTTTTTGTGATATTTTTGATTATTGTTTACAGATGATCTATTTTTTTTAAATCCAGTGTCTGATTAGAGTGTCTCATTTTTTTTTTATTTAAGTTTTTATAAAGGGTATACATGTCATTACAGCATTGCATTGTTTACATTTTCATCACATTCCCTTTTTTTTGTTTTTTGACAACATTGGAAGAGTAATTATTACAACACCCTTTTTTAAGTGAAAGAAAAAGAGAAATTAAAGAAAGAACAAAAAAACAAAAAAAACCAGGAGAAAAAAAAACAAAAACAAAAGAGAAAAAAAAAAAAGAAAAAAAATGAAAGAGTTGTCTGAGTAGTGTTGGAACAAAGAGCGGTGCCATTATTGAAATGGTATTTGTCAAAGATTAGATCTAATGGAAGACACATATGCGTTCCAGGGTTGCCAAAAGTTCAAGAACCCATCCATGTCTTGTCTCAGTGCGAATGTCAACTTTTCCATCGAATAAATGTCTTGAATCATGTTAATCCAATCTTCAGGTGTAGGACAGTCCTTCAACATCCATTTTTTAGAGCTTTTTTACTTGCCAATATTAAAACAGTGAATAAGTATTTTTCTCCTCGTCTTTCCAGTGATTCCGGTAGTAAACCCAAATACAAAGTTACAAAAGAAAAGGGAACTTTCATTTTGAATATTTTCTCCAATATTGTCTGCACATTGGTCCAATATTGGTGGATAACTGGACATGACCAAAACACATGAAAATGATTTGCAGTCTCATTACCACACAAGCACCAACAATTCAACCCCTTACGAGTAAATTTGTTTTGTGCAGGTGTTCTGAAAAATCTTACCAAATTTTTCCATCCAAATTCTCTCCACTGCAGGGATGAGGTACTTTTACATTGCTGTTTATTTAGCTTTTCCCATATTTCCAGTTGTAAAGTGAAATTCCCCTCTTTTTCCCCATCTTTCTTTTATATATGATGTGTTGTCTCCTTTTAAGTCTTGAAGACCTTGGTATATTTTAGAAATGTATCTGATCCCTGGGATCCCTTTATATGCCATTAAGAAGACCTTCAGAACACCTGACTGGGCCCTTTCCAAATCCTCCTTTTTAAGTATTTTGTTAATGTGGTGTCTAAGCTGAAAGAACCTGAAAAGGTCTTGATTTATTAGACTTTGTTTTTTCAAATCTTCAAAACTTCTTAAAATTTGCCCTTTAAAAAAATCGTAATATTTTATCAGTCCGTTCTCTTTCCACTTTTTAAATCTAGTGTCTGTTTTATTAGGAGTAAAGTCTTGATCATAGGCAATCCATTGCAGTAATCGATAGGGTTCTTTAGTTTGATTCTCTCTGACTATCTTAAACCAAATTTTTAGCGGGGTCTCTATCCACGGGTTAGTGTTATTCAAAAGTTTAGGTAAGGCATTGTTCCCTATTATCGCCTGTAAGGGGATGCCACTTGATATTTGGCATTCCATCTCCTTCCATTGTGCAGCGTAGACTGGGTTACATATCTCTACTAAAGTTTTAATTTGTGCGGCTTTAAAATAGTCCCTGATATTTGGCAGCGCGAGCCCACCTTTGTCTTTGTTTAGCTGTAGGGTTCTATATCTGATTCTAGGTCTCTTGCCCTGCCATATGAATCTTGAGATCCTTCTGTCCAGTTCTTGCCACGTTTTTTTGGGAGGTTCTACCGGTATTTTTTGGAAAAGGTATAGAAGACGTGGAAGTATATTCATTTTGACTGCTTCAATTCTTTGTGTGGTACCCAAGAATGGTATCATATTCCATCTTGCTAGGTCAGATTTTATTTTTGCCATCAGTGGATCATAGTTTAGTGTTATAATATTGTTGAGCTGTTTCGGGATATTGACCCCCAGATATTTCATAGATTCCATCTCCCAGTTAGTTTTGAGTTTGCTTAGTAAATATTGATTTGGGTCATAGTTGAATGTTAAAACTTGGGTTTTATGCATGTTTAATTCGTACCCCGATAAATCTCCAAACTCTGAAAAAACTGAGATTAGTTCTGGAAAAGAGGTGTCCGGCTGCCCCAGGTATATTAAAATGTCATCAGCAAAGAGTGCTATTTTATGTTCCTTCTGACCAAGTGTAATACCTTGAATTTTTTGATTCTGTCTTATCCATTGGCTCAGAGGTTCTATGAAGATTGCAAAGAGCAGTGGAGACAAGGGGCAGCCCTGGCGACATCCTCTTTCCGGTTCAAAAGAGGATGATAATTTACCGTTAATCCTTATTTTAGCTGTTGGTTTTTTATATAATGCCTGGATAGTTCTAATGAAGTTGTTATGAAAATTGAAACTGGATAAGATTCTATATAGGAAAGACCAGTCAACCGAATCAAATGCTTTTTCAGCATCTAATCCCAATATTGCTGCATTTAAGTTATATTTTTTATATGATGAATTATGTGTAAAGTGCGTCTAATGTTGTCTTGTGTCTGTCTTTGTCTTATAAAACCTGTTTGGTCTAAATGAATTAAGTCTGTCAGTATATTTTCTAACCTTTTGGCAAGGATAGTGGTAAAAAGCTTACAGTCCTGATTTAACACACTGATTGGTCTGTAGTTGGAGCAGTCTAGTTTATCCTTTTCAGGTTTAGGTATGACTGCAATGACCCCTTCTCTCCAGGAGGGGGGGGGATTTCCCCTGTGTGGATGACATAGTTAAATGTTTTCAGGAGGAGAGGAGATAGTTGCTGTTTAAAGGTTTTGTACCACTCTGCTGTATAGCCATCTGCTCCTGGGGATTTGTTAGCTTTAAGTTTCATAATTGCTTTTTTTAATTCTTTAGGTTGTATTTCTGACAGTAGTGTTTTATTTTGTGACTCAGTAAGTTGGGGAAGGTTTAACGTGTTTAGGAAGGCTTCGGATGTGTTTTTATGTTTTTTGAGGGAGTACAAGTTCTTGTAGCAGTTCTCGAAGCTTTTAAGAATATCCTGAATTCTAAATTTTATTTCCTTTGATACTGGGTCTCTGATTTTGTAGATTGCTCTCTCCGTTTGTTGTTTCCTCAATTTATAGGCTAGTAATTTTGCCGATTTGCTGCCTGTTCCACAGTATTTTTGTTTCAGAAATGTAAGTTTCTTCTGGATTTCTATTGTGTAGATCTCATTTATTTGTTTTTTAATTTCCTTAATTTTGAGCGAGTCATTAGAATGAGTGTTGTCTTTGTGCTCTTTTTCAAGGTTCTTAAGTTCTGACTCTAATGTGATTAGTTTTTCTTGTCTCAGTTTCTTTTGGAGTGCCAGTTTTGCGATAATCTTTCCCCTTATTACAGCTTTGCATGCATCCCACAGTATTAAAGGGGATACTTCTCCATTATCATTTTCTTCCAAATATCTGAGAATATCTGATTCCAATTCATCTTTCAGTGGTCCTTTCAGCACATTTGAATTTAACCTCCAAGAAAATGTATTATTTGTGTATTTTTGGATATTTAAGTCCATATAGATCGGACTGTGGTCAGAGAGATCCACCAGTCCTATTTTACATGTTTTTACTCTTCCAATGTCTCTATTAAACATAAAAAAATAGTCAATCCTTGAGTATGATGAATGTGGTGCTGAGTAAAATGTATAATCTTTTACACTGGGGTTGAATTCCCTCCACACATCAGATTCCCATTTCTTTTAGTAGCATCCGAGTTTTTCTACTTTGAGTGTTATTTTGATGTGGAGAATTACCTGATGCATCCCAGTATGGATTCAGTCTTAGATTGAAGTCTCCACCACATATCACTAAACCTTGGGCTTTAGTTATCATTAGGTCAAATACATTTTTATAAAATTTCCACTTAGCCCCTGGAGGTGCATATACATTCAGCAGGGTGATATCTTCTCCCTCTAGCCGCCCTAGTACCATACTGAATCTCCTTTATCTTTGTGTTTTGATTTTTTTCAAATATAATTTTGGTTGAGATCAATGTCGCTATTTCCCTCCTCCTCCATGACTTATAGGAAGATGAAGAGATCATTTTAAACCCTTGTCTATTGAGTTTTGTGTGCTCCACGTCTGTTAGGTGAGTTTCCTGTAAAAATATTATTCCTGCTTTGTCTTTTTTCATTTTGCCTAGAATCTTGGATCTTTTAACTGGATTCAGGATCCCTTTTACATTATATGAGATTATTTTGGTTACCCCCTGTTTCTCCATTGTGTTGTCTTATTTAGTATAACAGTGTGGTGGCCCTCTTTTATGCTACTCAGAAACTGAAAGAACATTAAGAACATAAAAAACATTAAGAACATAGTATATAAAACTTTAAAACAAAAAACTGACAAAAGATCTTCCTGAGCTGAGGTCTTTTTAGTGACCTTAGAAGAGCCTTGATGGTGTGTTGGCTCTGACGGAAATTCCTCTTACCCCTGTAAGTTGTCCCATGTTTTTAACGTGAATTTCAGATCCCAATCCGAACTTGTAATGATTTTATTTTATTATTATTTTTTTTATTTTTTTTTATGCCCATACCCTATGAAATTGTGCGCAACCTCCCACCACCATCACAGCAAACAGTCACGTTAGTACAGTATTTGTTAGTGTGGAGAGATCATGTGGTTCATTGTCACATTTCTATTTTAACAAGTTTTTTTTTTTTTTAAAGACTTATTTGTTTCTAATATTATGTCTGTTCCATGAAATGTTTTACCACTTGATACTTGCTGATTCTGCATCTCCTTTAATGTTTGTTACCTTGTAGGAGGAGGGTTGGATGTGCAGATTGACTAAAAATATCATTATTCCCTCCTGTAAACGCTTAGTTTTTCCTTATAGCTCTGGCGCTGGGTTTCCCGCTGCTGGCCCGTGGATTTTGAGGGTCTCTGTGTGGACCACGTTTGAGCCTTGATTCTTTCGATCGGGTCTGCTGTGGGTTTATACACCATTACCGGGAGTCCTCTTCTCACCATATCCGTGGTTGCTTCTTCCGCCAAGTTGTAGAGACACGTCTCATCCCCGTAAAAAACCTGCAGCTTCGCCAGAAATGGAGTCTGAAAGCGCAGTTTCTTCTCTCGTAGTATCTTTTTAGCGTCGTTGTATTCCCGACGCTTTTTAAGGACCTCCGGAGCGTAGTCGTGCTCCACAAAACTTTTCTCTCTTGGTGCATAAATCCTTTTTTCTGCCCAGCCAGTCTTACAACCTCTTCTTTTATTCTGGAGTTGGAGAACTTCATCACCACCGATCTTGGTGGCGCTTCGGCCGACAGCCTAGGGGCTGATGTGTGGTGCGCCCTTTCTATCTTCAAGTCGGTGGTTTGGGGAATTTCCAACTTTTCTCTCAGTAAGGATTCCACGCATGCCGCCATTGTGGTGAAACCATCCTCGACTCCTTCTTTCAGACCATGAATTCTTATGTTGTCTCTTCTTAGTCTTCCTTCTTAGTCGGTTCGCTTAGCCTCCAATCTTGACTGGCGTTTGTGTAGTTCCAGCACGGTATCTTCCAGCCCTTTTATTCTTTCCTCTGCTTCCATGATTCGGTCCTCAGCCTGGTCCACTCTACTGTTTGTCCTTTTTATTTCGTCTTTGATTTCACGAAATTCGGCCCAACACTCTTGGCAAAATCGTCTTAATTCCTTAAGTACCATTTTTAAGCTAACCTTGTTGCTACCTTCATTCAGCTCCTCGTCTTCTGAATGGAAATCCTCCGGATCAGATTCTCCGGCCGATGCGTGTGCTGGCCTGGTAAATGTCGATTTCTTCTGTTTTCCTTTAGGCATAATGACTGTCTTTTGATTTTCACTCTTCCAAAAATCCGTTAAATCTGATTTTCAAGGTATTTTCCTGGATCGGGTCTGGGAGCTTCAGCGTTAAGCTGCTATCACCATGGTGTCCAGACCGGAAGTCAGAGTATCTCATTTTGAGTTTGAAAAATTACTATACTGTATACACAATGTACAATCCAGCTTTATATAGCTGCATCTGTATATAATTGAGGAATTTCTCAATTAAGGTAATTTTTGTTAAATTAGTAAGTTTTAAGCTTTCTGTGAACATCATGAGAAAGCTCATGTTGTAGTGACAACATGAATGCAAATTCTTTTCCTCCCAAAAAGGAAGAAGGTTCGTCGGCCTCCGTCGGTCTATGATGACCATAGAAGAGAATCCTAAACGTCTACTCTGCTGGAACAGCACCGCCTGTGGCTGAACAGGCCGATGCGCGAATGGCAGTCCCTGTCACACAGGTCGCACTTGTGGGTGGTCTCCGTGCTGCTGGGTCTGTGGCGGTTCTTCCTGCAGGTCCTTTTTTCATCTGCTGCAGCATTCAGTCTCTCTTCACCCGCCTTGAGCTGTCTGGTCAGGGTGCCTCTCCATTTGGAGCGGTCCGTTGCAAGGTCCTCCCAGCGCTCTGTGTTGATCTCCAGGGCCTTCATGTCTCTCTTGCAGACGTCTCCAAAGCGCAGCTGTGGGCGGCCAACGTCTCTCCTGCCAGTTGCCAGTTCTCCGTAGAGGACGTCTTTGGGGATTCTGCCATCCTCCATACGGTGAACGTGGCCTAGCCAGCGGAGCCTGTGCTGCCTGAGTAGAGTAAACATGGAGGGAAGGCCGGCGTGGGACAGAACTTCTGTGTTGGGCACTTTGTCCTGCCAGGATATGTCCAGGATGTGGCGAATGCAGCGCAAGTGGAAGGAGTTCAGTCTCTTTTCCTGCCGGGTGTATGTTGTCCACGTCTCACTCCCATAGAGCAGTGTGCTGATGACGCAGGCGTTGTACGCTGCCATCTTCGTCTTGACAGAGAGTTTGGGATTCTTCCACACTCGTGTGGTGAGGCGAGCGAGTGTGAAGGCTGATTTTCCAATCCTCTTGTTGATCTCTGTACCAAGGGAGAGGTTGTTGCTGATCGTGGACCCCAGGTACGTGAACTGATTCACGACCTCCAGCTCGTAGTCATCGATGGTGATGGTTGGTGGTGCTTCCGTGCCTTGCGCCAAGACGTTAGTCTTCTTCAGGCTGATGGTAAGCCTGAAGTCCTTGCATGCCTGGGAGAAGCAGTCCATCAGGGTCTGAAGCTCCTGCTGTGTGTGGGTTGCAACTGCAGCGTCGTCTGCGAACAGCATGTCTCTGATTAGAGCCTCGCGTACTTTGGTTCTGGCTTTCAGGCGGGCGAGGTTGAAAAGCCTGCCGTTAGATTTTGTGTGCAGGTAGATTCCCTCTGTTGCTGTGCTGAAGGCATGCCTCAGGAGCATAGCAAAGAAAATCCCAAAGAGGGTTGGCGCAAGTACACAGCCCTGTTTCACTCCGCTGCGTATGTTGAATGGCTCTGAGACATTGCCATCGTGCTGCACTATCCCCTGCATGTTGGTGTGAAATGATTCGATGAGGTTTTGAAACTTTGGTGGGCATCCTATCTTTGGCAGGATCTTGAAAAGGCCCTCTCTGCTGACCAGATCGAACGCTTTGGTGAGGTCGATGAAGGCGACGTATAGGGGCATGTTCTGTTCTCTGCATTTCTCCTGGAGTTGGCGGATGGAGAATATCATGTCTACCATCGATCGCTCAGCACGGAAGCCACACTGAGACTCGGGGTAGACATGTTCGACAAGCTTCTGTAGACGAACGAGAACAACTCGTGCGTAGACTTTGCCAACAACGCTGAGGAGGGAGATGCCCCTGTAGTTGTTGCAGTCGCTTCTCTCCCCTTTGTTTTTGTAGAGGGTGATGATCTTGGCGTCCCTCATGTCCTGTGGTATGGCACCTTCCTTCCGACACTGACAGAGGACGTCATGCAATGGCAGCAGTAGGGCGGTCTTGCAGCGCTTGATCAGGTCAGGTGGTATGCCGTCGTTGCCGGGTGCCTTGCCAGCGGCCAAGCTATCAATGGCCTTGCTGAGTTCGTCGATGGTTGGCTCGGCGTCAAGTTCGTCCATGGATGGCAGGCAGTCGATGGCATCAAGGGCTGACGGTGTCACGGTGTTCTGTCTGGAGTAGAGGTCGGAGTAGTGTTCCACCCATCTCTCCATCTGCTTGTTCTTTTCTGTGATCCTCTCCCCAGTGGAGGATTTGAGGGGGGCCGTCTTGCTTTGAGCCGGACTAAGTGCTTTCTTGATGCCATCGTACATACCACGGATGTTCCCTGTTATGGCAGCGATTTGACTGTCTTGGCTGAGCTGAGTCCAGTACTCGTTGGCACAGCACCGAGCAGTCTGCTGAACCTTGCTTCTCGCAGCCCTGAGAATCTGGAGATTCTTCTCGTTTGGGTACTTCTTGTACTCAGCAAGTGCTGAGCGCTTGGCTTCAATGACGGGGGTCATCTCGGTCAACTTGGCATCAAACCAGTCCTGTGACTTCGAGGTCTTCCTCCCAAAGGTAGCCAAGGCTGTGCGGTGGATGGTGTTTCGCAGCTCTTCCCACTTCTGCTTTGCAGATTCTCCTTCTTGTGGTACACCAAGTTCCTTCTCAAAGGTGGAGGCAAACTGCTCAACAAGTTCTGGTTGAGCCATCTTGCTGGTGTCAATCCATGCCTTTCCAGGCTGTCTAGCATGATGGAATTTCTTCAGCTGCAGCTTGACCTTGCAACACACCAATGAATGGTCTGTGTCGCAATCTGCACTCTGGAACGAATGGGTGATTAGCACGTTCTTCAGTGAGGTGCGCCTGGTCAGGATCAAGTCCAGCTGGTGCCAGTGCTTTGAGCGCGGATGTTGCCAGAAAACCTTGTGTTGGGGCTTGGTCTTGAAGAACGAGTTTGTGATGCACAGATCGTGATATGTGCAGAACTTGAGCAGCCGCTGTCCGTTGTCGTTCATTCTGCCCACGCCAAAAGGTCCAAGACAGGAGGGCCAGGAGTCGTGGTCAGCACCCACTCTGGCATTGAAGTCTCCAAGGAGAATGAGTTGTTCAGAGTTGGGGATGATCCTGACAGTTGTTGCGAGATTCTCGTAGAACTCGTCTTTTGCCTCTGGTGTGGCTGTCAGTGTTGGGGCATACACACTGACGAAGGTGACTGGGCCTTGAGTGGTGTTCAGGCGGAGGGTGAGGAGTCGTGCAGAGCCAGTGCTTCCCGGTTCCACCATCTTCAGCAAGGTGTTCTTCACTGCGAAGCCCACTCCGTGTTCCCTGTGTTCGTCACTGCCCTTTCCCTGCCAGTAGAATGTGTAGTCCTTCTCTCTCAGTGTGCCTGCGTCAGCCAACTGTGTTTCCTGGAGAGTGGCGATATCCACTCCCAGTCTCTTCAGCTCATTATTGATGATGGCAGTCTTCCTGGTGTCGTTGATGTCCTTGAGGTTAGCAGCGAGTCCTGTCATCATAGTGCGGACGTTCCAAGTTCCCAGTTTTAGAGTTGGTGTCTTTTGTTTTATTGTCTTGCCTGGTGCGAAGGTTCTCAGCCTGCTGTTCGGATTTCTCCTCATCCCCATGCACCCAATGAGGAAAGCAAGCTGTGGCGGGACAACACCTTATTGGCTGGGGGCTGCCCAGCTTGAGGCGGGCGGTAGCTGTCCAGTGAGATCCGATGATCCCTCCCACTGTCGGGAACAACCCCTGGCGCCGCGCTCTACGCCAATTGAGCGGTGGCTTATAACCGGTAACTGTCATTCCCCGTGTTTTGTCTACGCCAAAGGCGAAGCTGAAGTGTCCTCTCCAGTGATCCGGTGTTCTATCTTCCAGCGTTGGGCGTTGGTAGGATTCAAGCCTGGGCAGGAAGATATGCAGGACAAGATGTTGCCCATGCAGCATGTCCCCCCTCTCCACGTCACTGATGAATCCGAAGAACAGCAGGGGTGCTACAGTTTGGCACCAGCGCCGTTGCAGGAGCTGCCAGAATGATGTTGAGCACAACATAGAACTGCCTTAGGGGCTCCGACTCCAGATTTTTCCTCAGGGTTGACTCCCGAAGCCTTTCCCGTGACCGGGTATGCCGCAAGGCAGCGGAGGTTTGAAATCAGGGTTTACCTTCGCCTAGATGGGCTACCTTCCCAGGTTGACGAGCCACCATCTACCCGAAGCATCTGGTTTTAAGGCGCCAGAGATCCGCCCTCGCCCCTTCTCCTATTAGTAAAAGCAGTTCCGCCGGGCTTAGAGACTAAACCACACGGGCAGGCTAGGAGTTGGACTTAGTTGTCAGAGGCTTTTCGAGACGCACGCCATAAGGAGCATTTTATGAGCACTGGGAGCTTAACCCCAGTGCCGCTCCTGGCTATGACAACCTTGGAACCAAGGTTATATTATTATATATTTTATATATATATATATTTTTTTGTTACTTATTTGTACCCGTAGGTAGACTTGGTTTGCAGTCTGGTGACAAGCCACTGGCAGCTGGTTGCTGCGTGCGCGAGCGCCCTAAACCTACATGTTTTTGGTATGTGGGAGGAAACCGGAGAAATCCCGGAGTAAACCCACGCAACACGGGGAGAACATGCAAACTCCACACAGCTCACTGTTGGTCGGGGGCTGGGATCGAACCCACGATTTCATGATCCCCGCGGTCCCCCGGCCGAGGGTAAAACTGTGCTGCCATATATATATATATATATATATATATATATATATATATATATATATACAGTATATATACAGTGATCCCTCACTTATCGCGTTTAATGGGGACCAGAACCGACCGCGAAAAGTGAAAAAACCGCAAAGTAGCGTCACCCCCCCCCCCCAAGGGCGTCACAAGCACTATTTTGCACAAAAAGGCACAAGAGAACAGCGAAAAGTGCCACTAAACAACACGAGTGATAAAGAACAATGAATGCGGTCTTCCTTCGCTGGGTATGGGCGCTCTGCAGGGAGAGAAGCTGGGTAAAACGTCTCGGCCAATCAGCTTGCGAGGTAAAACGTCTCGGCCAATCAGCTTGCGAGATTCCCGAGCGGTGAAGAGGTGGGCGGAGAGGAGTGGAGCGGTGGTCAGAGAGGTGGATTTTGAGTTGTGCGGGCTCTCCGTGTTGATACCTGATGATCTAATGTACTCTCCCTGCCTTCTGCTAGCGCCCGGGCAACTTTTGTGCCATTTTTTCTCAATTTTGAATTTTTGATGAATATTTTTGAAAAATCCGCGATGCACTGAGGGCGTGAAAGGTGAAACGCGAAGTAGCGAGGGCTCACTGTACATATATATATATATATATATATATATATATATATATATATATATATATACACTACTGTTCAAAAGTTTGGGGTCACTTTGAAATTTCCTTATTTTTGAAAGAAAAGCACTTTTTTTCAATGAAGATAACTTTAAACTAATCAGAAATACACTCTATACATTGCTAATGTGGTAAATGACTATTCTAGCTGCAAATGTCTGGTTTTTGGTGCAATATCTACATAGGTGTATAGAGGCCCATTTCCAGCAACTATCACTCCAGTGTTCTAATGGTACAATGTGTTTGCTCATTACGTCAGAAGGCTAATGGATGATTAGAAAACCCTTGTGCAATCATGTTAGGTCTGCAATGCTGTAATTGCTGCAAATGGAGGATTTTTTGACGAAAGCAAAGTTTGAAGGAAAAAATTATTATTTCAAATACAAATCATTATTTCTAACCTTGTCAATGTCTTGACTATATTTTCTATTCATTTTACAACTCATGGTGGTAAATAAGTGTGACTTTTCATGGAAAACACAAAATAATTGTCTGGGTGACCCCAAACTTTTGAACGGTAGTGTATATATATATATATATATATATATATATATATATATATATATATATATATATATATATATATATATATATATTTATAGTATATATATATATAATTATATATAATTATATTATATATAAGGTTATATTATTAAAACCAATTATATTATCTATTGACAGTGAAACATAGAGATAATTTTCAAAAGACTTGAGAGTCTACAGTTTTCAAAGCTGCAAAGCTTCACTCTAGTATGACCAAATGGTGGGCGAAGTAAAAATGAATATGTGATCTGAGGGTGGTGCTGGATGAAATCCAAATAATACCAAGACTAGAGCAGTAAATCCTTTCACCATTCCGTGAGGTGTTTAGTCTTTAATGGCTATTATTATTATTATTATTTAAAAATCATCTTTCAGGATTTCACGAACAGGTCCTACTTTTTATGGAGGATGAATTATAAAAAAGAAATACATGGATAAATAATTTCCAGGTATAAACTAAGGTATACAGTAACTGGCACAAAAGCTTCAAGTTGTAAATGTGACTAAAATCCCAGTCCAAAAACATGGTGCAGCCATGTGCTCTGACCTAAACTTTACCACCCGCATTGTTTTAAAGGTCTCATTCACTGCATTTTCCCACATGTTGTAATTTTCCACAGGTCTCAATGAAATATCTGAGAGATACTTTAGTCAAACTGCCTTTAATGATCTAATTATTGCAGCATCATTATGAATCATCTTTTGCAGCCTTCCTCAGAACACCTCATTTCAGTGTATGTCTCTTTAAATGCTAATGAACCCCAGTTAACTCACTCTTTCATCACTTATGATGTTGCTTTTTTGTTGACGTTGCTAATGTAAGCTGGCTAGCTCCTAGTGATGTAATAAGTTCAATTAATCCCCACTGTCATTTTGAATATTTATTTTTTTCTTGCATTTTATTTTGGTAAATGGGTTTCTGTCTCCCCACTGGGGTTGGCATTGTGGATGGGGGGTGAACTTGAGACGTGAGGGGCCTGTCTCAGACTTCCCCTGCAACTTGGGTTGTGAGACCCCTTGCTCTTCCTTTTTCTTGTCTGCGGCCTACATGTGTGTTTTGTTGTGAACGAATGGAGGCCTGAGCTTTTTGTATTTTTTAAACTTCATTATGCAGCAATAAAACCGCTGAAACGAGTGAAATATCTTTTCATTTGGGAAAAAAAGACAACGTGGAAGTATGACCACTACACTACCTGGGGTAATGAACACAGCCTGAACCAACTAATGCAAATTTATCTTAAGGATGAGTCAATGGTGGACAGGGGTGTGGGGTTTCAGTGGTTGGTAGGATGTGACTGGTCCCTGGAGTGCAATAAGCACAGGAACAATCATTAATGAGTGAATGTGAAACTGTGAATGGCAGCTTGCCACCTTTGGTCCCAGTCAGAGTACAAAACTATAGTGAAATAAGCTAATAACATCAAAGAATGATGTATATGGTCAAGTCTTGGTAGATAAACAAGGATTCCAGTGAGACTGGATGAAATTTGTAGAAAATAGCAAAACTGTTCACGCTCAGACAGTTAAGCTCACGCCAGGTGGCCTGACTGTTATGTCCACAAACCTGGTAATGAAGACAGACGAGGATGCTGTGCAGGAACTGAACATTATTACAAACTGTTGGTGAATACAGTACACTTATGTGAGTGCTCGGCTCCTAACTATCCTTGTGAGGGTGAGTCAGCAAAGACACCATAATATGGCTGACTCCCCTTTATAAAGGTCAGCGTGATGACCAGTGTTTGGCAAGTTACTAAAAAAATAGTAACTAGTTACAGTTACTAGTTACTTCTTTTCAAAATGATTAAAGTAACTAGTTACTTGGAAAAGTAACTTTCACATTTCTTTTAAATGTATACTTAAATCATCTTGCACACATAGGTCAAGGGTCCCTTGTTCTCATCGAAAAAAAGAAGAAAAAGAAAACTGATGAGAAAAAGGTCTCATCTTACAGAGAAAAATGTCTCAGATTTACATATGAATGAATGAATTTATTTAATTCATTCATTCATATGTAAATCTGAGACATTTTTCTCTTTTTTGTATTCAAACTTTTATAATCAGTAGAAAGTCAGAAATTTATGAGAAATAAAGCTGTAAATTCACAGAGAAAATTTTGGACCCCCTGGTGGGCCATTTTTGGCCATATGTTTGACACCCCTGGACCAGCCTACTAAATACACATATTTAGAGGATTTACTTCCATGAAATAGTTGCAGATCACAGCAGCATGTAAATGAATAAGATAAAATAAAACAGAAAGCACAGATAAATGAAAGTTCACCACTTAGAAGAAGCTGTTCTTTGCTGCAACAAACCAGTCACTTTTTCTCTGTGCATAAGAAAACTTACACACAATAAGTGACTTTCGCATTACAAGTGCGCATGTGTGGACTATGTGAGTTCAAAGTTCACGACTACCAAACATTCCGGTAGCCGCCTTGTTTTTGTATAGAGACTGTACTGTCACACCTGAACAATTGCCGCTTAAAGTCTGCTTTAAGCTTTAAATCTCCGTTATGCCAGGTGCACATTGTGCTGTAGTGAAGTGTGGGAACGGCATGTATCATCTAGAGCAGTGGACAAAGCAAACTTGCAGCATACATGCGTGTAACTTCAGGACCAGCGTGTGTACATGTCCGCCGCCATTCACGTTATATGCATCCCCCATGGAGCTGAAGGATCTGGACAGACGTAATTGTTGGATTAAAGCAGTAAGTCTATATTATAACATAATTAAATAGTGCTGTGTATTGTTCAAGTTCTAGCCTAACTGACACGAGTCTAAACCCTGAAGTAGTAGGTACGGACAGGCAGGCCTGGATCTAGGATATAGTTCTTTGCATATTGGTAATGAAGCTTGATCTACACACACATGTAATTAAGGCCACTGATAAGTAGGCTGGTATAAAATAAAATTGCAAATCATTGAAAATGTGTAGTACTTAAACTATAGTAGTATCGACCTATAGATCTAAGTAAGCAGACTATGCCTTGTAGTGAAATTTACTCGAAATGACAAAACCAAAGTTGAGCTGTAAAACCACTCGCTTACCTTCTTTGTAGTCGTTTCGGAGTCTCGCAAGTAAGGGTGCTTGGTCCTTTGACAACAAAAAATCTGCTATGTCAGCATACATACAGGCGGGCCATTTTGGCCAATTTCTGCAACGTGGCCGTGAATGCAAGTGCAACTAGTTCATCCTTGCATTTGCGGGTACAACCGGGAAGACCCCTACACATACAACATGCTCATAGATCAGGAACTTTCCATAAATTGAAATGTATCGATAGAACATGTTTGGTAGCCACGTTCCCATAATGCTTTGCGCGAGCCGAGATGCGAAAATCGCTTATTATTTACACAACTTACACATTTACACAACTGTGGACAAATGTGAGCTTCTTGCTAAAAAAACACTCACGTTTAACCACAGAGGTAGGAGCTGCTGGGGGGCTACTCACTGCTCAGACTGCAGGTGATCAGGGCTCCATATGAGAAGTCGCCACAGCAGGACAGGAAACCAACCCACGGGGGAGGAGACTGACAGCTGCACCAACTATGGTAGGGTCAGTTTATTTGCGCTAAAATATCGATTCATATTAATAAAACGAGTAATGCGAGTAACACATCTGATCAAATTTCCGTAACTGTAACGCATTACTGAATTTTTAAACAGAAATTTCATTACAGAGCACTTTACTGCAAAAGTAGCGGCGTTACAGTAACGTGTTACTCCCAGCACTGGGAGTAACAGCCGCTCACTACCCTAAATCCCTTCCATAACATTCATGCCCCCCCTTTATATACTATATATATATATATATATATATATATATACTGTATATATATATATATATATATATATATATATATATAGTATATATATAACTCCTGAACTAGGGTCAGCGGGTGGAAAGCCGCTGGATCCAACACGGCTGAGTGGATTATTCTGCCACTTTGCCAGCCGTGCTTCTACTTAAACAGTCACTTTTTTACTGACAGTCTTCCATGGAAAAGGCAGTTCTGTTGGAGGGGTCTTGTAGCGGGCTGGTGGTGGATGCGCCCTGGCAGCACCAATTCCAGCAGGCTGGGGTGCCATCCCTCTGGAGCCATGGAATGCTCGTCAACACCATCCCGGCCTGAATCCCACACCAGCTGGATCGGCTCCAATGCCGCATCCCAATCTGCAGGAGCTGCACTCACCTCCCACGGATGGCCGTCCCGCCGTCCCAATCCCATTTCCAGCTGTGCTGCTATCTTCATGCTTGTCAATGGTGGTGACAATGTAACAGCCAACTGTGAGCCTGGTTGCTTGGTTCCGTGGGCCCGAACCCAGTTCATCATTGTGAGCAGCGCTCTGTATGGTTGCATATTGCATTGTGGCTGTAACAGTGTGGTACTCACATTTGGTGCGGGACGTCCATCAAGCTGTGGTGGCTTTGTCACATCTTGCTTGGTCGCAGACTCTCCACCTGTCAGCTCAGCTATAGCTCTGGTAGACTGGTGCTGTACAAGGATCCTGAAGCAATCTGGTTCTTTCTCACTTCCGTCTGGTGCTGGTTTAGGTCAGGGTGATGTGTCGTCGTTGTCACATTTAACATCCATATCAGGGTGGTGTGTCTCCTATCCTCCTGCTGGGTGAGGATCTGAGGTGAGTCCAGCCGGTGCCCCCCTCCGGGCAGCGCTCCTCCTGTACGCAAGGGAGGGCTGTACTCTTGTCCTCGTTGTTCCCGATAGAGGCGGGCTCCCTCTCCTGCAGCTCTGCAGCAGCTCCCTGCAGCTCATGCTGGGCGAGGAGTGGAGGCAAGTCCAGTTGCTGCTCTCTCTCCGTGACGTCTTCATTCTCCAAGTTGTTTTCACCCTCCGTGATGTATCCCTCTCTACGCTACATTCGCTTTCTAAGCTGTGCTCTTCGACTGCACTCATGTCCATAAAGTCTGGATATAATGGCCCTGGACCATCGACAGTCTGCCTGGGGACCGTGAGGTTGAAGCCCACTTCGCAGAACAAATTCCATTCCATAACGTTATCACCCTGGCGTGTCACCCGGAACCAGAATGCTGGGATTTTCCTTTCGCCATACTGCACCGCGAAGGTGATGTTCCTGCCGCTCATAGAGCATTTGTCGTCTGGCAGTTCCCCCGCATCAGGTCGCCTGAGGGTGAGCCTCCTAACCATGGTCTCGTTTACCAGGGACCGTGAGGCGGCGGTGGCCACCAACATTGGCACACTGACGCTGTCTAACTTCACCACACACTATGGTCCTTACCAGACTTTGGGGCCCACAATGTTGACGCTGTCTCCGCAGGGTGTGGAGTCAATGAGCCTAGCTTTTTGTTGCCGCCGGTGAGACTTTATGAGCTGCGCCACCATGTTGTCGGGTGTAGCAAAGTAGCCAGCTAACAGTTCCACAGCTTCATCAAACGAGTCTGTTAGTCCAACCATATGAAAAATTCTCTGACCTTCTATGCCCTGGTTGTGGACAAGCAGTGCCTGCTTCCTTCCTTTATCCAGCTTTCCCAGGTCCAATGCTGCAATGCAGGCCTCAAACGCGACCAGCCAACTTGGTCACGAGACAGGCAGTTCACCTGGGGACTCAAGGAAAGGCCTCAGCGATCATAGGCACGCTTTCATGGTTCATAAATTCTTGTTGCCAAATGTTATGTCCACAAACCTGGTAATGAAGATGGACGAGGATGCTCTGCAGGAACTGAACTTTATTACAAATTGTCGGTGAATACAGTACACTTATGTGAGCGTCCGGCTCCAAACTATCCTTGTGAGGGCGAGTCGGCAAAGAGACCATAACATGGCTGACTCCCCTTTATAAAGGTCGGTGCGATGACGACACCAGCCGGCCACATCACCATGCCACTCACTACCCTAAATCCCTTCCATAACACTGACCACAGAGACATAACTGGCTAGAGTGCTCATGGTTAACATTTTAAAGGTTACATATTGGTACTGGATATAATCCTGCTGACAGCTCTTGCAGTGAAAATGGGATATCCAAACAATGGTCTGCTGTATTTGTTATCATTTAAGTAAGCTATGCATATAGAACATTATGAACACAAATTTTCAAGAGAATACAGAGGGCAAAATAAGTACTGAACACATCAACATTTTTTTCATTAAACATATTTCTGATGGAGCCAGTGACCTGAGATTTTCACCAAATATCAGTAATAACCCAAGTAATCCATACATACAAAGAAATCAAGGAAACTGTGTTCACAAAAAAAGTTATATTTAATAAAGTGGAATGTCACAGGGAATAAGTATTGAACACATTAAGAAAAAGAGGGGCAAAAAGGCATAGAAAGCCAAGAAACCAGCTGAATTTAGGAAGCCATCCCATCCCCCATCAGTACAAATTAATTTCAGCTGGTTAAGTCCTGACTGATAGCTTTTAAAAAGCTCTGTGAATATCAGATTGTGATATCACAAAGAACTCATGATGGGAAGAAGCAAAGAGCTCTTTCTAGACGTTTGCAACCTTATTGTTGCAAAACATAATGAAGGCAGTGTTTACAGGTGCATTTCTAAACTGCTGAATGTTCCAGTGAGCACTGTTGAGCCATCATCCGGAGGTGAAAAGAAAATGATTTTACCATAAACCGGCCATGACCAGGAGCTCCTCACAAGACTTTTGACAGAGGAGTCAAACAAATTATTAGAAAAGTTATCCAAGAGCCAAAGACCACTTGTGGAGAGGTCCAGAAAGACTTGGAGTTAGCAGGTACTGCTGTTTCAAAGAAAACAATAAGTAATGCACTCAACCAACATGGGCTTTATACCCGCTCACCTCGCAAGACTCCATTGCTGAAGAAAAATCATGTTGAAGCTCAAAGCTTAAAGTTCGCTGCACAATATTTGGGCAAGCCAGTAAAATACTGGGAGAATATCGTCTAGATGAGACCAAAATTGAACTTTTTGGATGTCACAACACACAGTATGTTTGGACGAGAAATGGCACTGCACATCCCATCATGGTGTGGGGGTGTTTTTTAGCACATGGTACACACAGACTTCATATAATTGAAGGAAAGATGAATGAACAAATGTACAGAGACACCCCTGATAAGTGAAGAGGATGATAAAATAAATGCAGCGTTGGATTTTTAAATAGCTTTATCATCATTATCATCCGCCTTCATCAGAACTCGGCTGCAGCCCATGGCTTGAGCAGGCTACAACTTCATTCCTCCAGCTCTCAAAGAGGAGACACGTGTGTGTCTCCTCACAGTACAGAAATCAAGATGAAGTAGTCAGAGTGAGAGGCAGAATCACAACTTGGCACAGCATTTATACCCAACTCAAACAATAGATCAAAGGACCTTTACAGCAGTCAATCTGGCATTTGCATATCAAAGGAACAGACAGGATGCATGAGCAGTCAATCTGGCATTTGCATATCAAAGGAACAGACAGGATGCATGAGCACAATGCATGGATAACACATGGATGATACATTAACTCAAAGCAGTGACATGCATAACCGGCAGACTGTAGCAGAAACAACCAGAATGTGAGGTGATTGTCTTTAAGCCTGTTGTGGGGGTTAAATCAAACCGCTACACTGCTCCCCCCAAGAGGGCACGGTAGGGGACCGTGACCTCGATGTTGCAGTTTGGGCAGCGAGCAGGGAAAAGCTCTGTGCAGGAGGAGGGGGAGGGGGGTAGCAAATGCTGACCGGGCGTGGGAAAATCGTTCGAGTCGCTCCAAAAGTGTTTGCTGCTCCGTGATGTCCCGTCTGAACATGCGGAGATCAGAAGAAGAAAAAAAATTAGTCTCTGACTCCTCTCGTGGCCATGAAGAAAAGCAGGAGCGGCGGTAAGAAAAAAATAAAAGCAGAGGGACTGGCGTGTTGACTTTAGGGCAGGCGCAACCCTAAAGCCTTGGGGACCGCAGACAGCTGAATTCCCCTTGTGTGCCGTGGCTAAGACCATAAAATCCAGTGAGCAAGCTGTGGGCCTCAGGTGTACAAGCAAGCCTGAAGGGCCAGTGTGCAGCAGAAGGAAGGCGGTCGGAAGAGCCGTATTTGTCCCGTGCGTGGTGCGCCGTCCTCGTCACCCCCGGTGCGCGTGCCGGGGCTCCGTGCGTGGGTGGGCCCGCTGGAGAAGAATTCAGGGTCAGAAACTTGGTGGAGATCAGCGCAGTCTGCGCCGAAAAACATCTCTGACGAGCCGTGGCTGCAGATTAGTCATGGTGCATTCAGGTCCACGTGTGCTCCGTCGGCCATGGGAGTCGCCCGCATGTGCTCTCATGTGGAGGAGCTGCGCAGCCGGTCCCGCATGGATGTGCCGATCTCGGCGAGGGCGCGCCATGACGTTCTCTGCCGCTTACCCGGTCTTGGTTGATGTCCTGAGAGCAGCTCGCTCGCCGTGGGCTCTGCGTCGAGGCCTCCCTGAGGCAGCAGGGAGGGCAGACCAGTCAGGCCGCTGTGACGGAGCATTCATGCCCGGGTGCTGTGTTCGCTGGCCGCTCGTTTTCTTCAGTCTTGGGTCGCCAGCGTGGCTGTCCAGATCAGAAGGTTGCGTTTGCACAAAACGTGTGCATTCCGGGGTCACCAGTGAAGAGGATAAATAAATGCAGCGTTGGATTTTTAAATACCTTTATTATCATTATCATCCACCTTCATCAGAACTCGGCTGCAGCCCATGGCTTGAGCAGGCTGCAACTTCATTCCTCCAGCTCTCAAAGAGGAGACACGTGTGTGTCTCCTCACAGTACAGAAATCAAGATGAAGTAGTCAGAGTGAGAGGCAGAATCACAACTTGGCACAGCATTTATACCCAACTCAAACAATAGATCAAAGGACCTTCACAGCAGTCAATCTGGCATTTGCATATCAAAGGAATAGACAGGATGCATGAGCACAATGCATGGATAACACATGGATGATACATTAACTCAAAGCAGTGACATGCATAACCGGCAGACTGTAGCAGAAACAACCAGAATGTGAGGTGATTGTCTTTAAGCCTGTTGTGGGGGTTAAATCAAACCGCTACATAAGAATCTATTGCCATCTGCCAAAATGCTGAAGATGAAATGATGGTGGAGATTTCAGCAAGACAATGATCCCAAACACACAGCCAAGGAAACTCTCAACTGGCTTCAGAGAAGGAAAATAAAGCTGCTAGAATGGCTCAGTCAGTCACCTGACCTGAATCCAATTGAAAATCTATGGAACGAACTGAAGATCAGAGTTCATAGAAGACACTCACGGAACCTTCAAAATTTGACAGTTTGTGTGGAAGAATGGGCTAAAATCACTCCTGAACAATACCTGCTCCTAGAAGCTGTTATTACCAACAAAGGCTTTTCTACTAAATATTAAATGAATTTCACCAAACGAGTTCAATACTTTTTCCCTGTGTCATTCCATTTTATTAAATGTACCTTATTTTGTGAACCCAGCTGCCTTGATTTCTTTGCATGTATGGGTTATATGGGTTGTTACTGACATCTGGTGACAATCTCAGATCAATGGGGCCATCAGAAATATGTTTAATGAGAAAAATGTTGACATGTTCAATACTTATTTTCCCCGCTGTATGTCCTGATTTAAAGTTGATTATATTCTTTTTGTTGGGTCCAGTTGAAGACCATAATACCATAATGGCGGCGCACACAGTTGCAGCGGCTGTACGCTCTCTCAGTTGGTGTTATGGATGTGTGTTTGTATGCGTGTTTCTGTTGGACCAGTGTACACCCTCATGGGCTATAAACAACTACAGCTGGCATGAGCTCCTTACGATTGGAGTTTCATGCAAGCAGAATGTTACAGCCGAGTTTGTTCGATTGCATGACATCCCGGCGTATATAGCGAGGGGACCGGGCGCTCCGTGGATTACCATCCCAGAGAAGAGGCGGCAGCGGAGAGAGAGGAGACAGAAGCGGGGCTGCCGGGCCGGAGTGCTAGCTAGACTATGGCAGCAGCCATACAGACCACCGCTACAGAGTCTCTTCATCTCAAACGTCAGAGCATTCTTGAACAAGATGGATGAGCTGAGGCTGCAGATAACAACGAAACCGATAAGGGATAGCTGCATTCTGCTGATTATCGAGACTTGGCTTCAACCATCCATCCCAAACAATGCTATCGAGCTAGCAGGCTATACCGTACAGCGGCATGACATAACGAGGGACTCCAGGAAGACCAGAGGAGGTGGGCTCTGCATGTACATCAACAACAGCTGGTGCACAGACAGCGATTGTGGACAGTCACTGCTCCTCAGACTTGGAATATGTGACTGTAAAATGTTGACCCTTCTATTTACCGAGAGAATTCACCGTAGTCACGGTAACCGCTGTATATATTCTACCTGATGCTAGTGCTAATGCGGCTAATGGATATTTATATGGCAGTCTGAGCAAACAGCAGAGTTTATATCCTGAGGCTGTGCATATTGTAGCAGGGGATTTTAACCATGTGGACTTGAAAAAGGTGCTCTCCAAGTTCCATCAGCATGTTAATTGTGCTACTAGGGGAGCAAATACACTTGATAAACTGTATTCCAATGTCAAGCAGGGTTTTAGGGTCATCCCGCTTCCACATCTGGGCCAGTCTGACCACATGTCCCTGCGTGTAATCCCAGCATATGTACCGCTCAGGAAAACTGCTCCTATTATTACAAAAACAGTTAAAACATGGCCCGATGGTGCAACTCAGCAGCTGCAGGACTGTTTCAGTAGGACAAATTGGGACATTTTTGAACACCCAGACCTGGATATATTTACAGATAGTGTGCTGTGTTATATTAAAACCCGCCTGGACGCTGTTACAGTTGAGAAAGACATCAGGATTTATCCTAACAGAAAGCCCTGGATGACCCGGGAGGTCCAGAAACTGTTGAGGGAGAGGAGAGCTGCCTTCAGGTCAGGCGACATGGCTCATTATAGCTCAGCCCGGGCTAACCTGAAAAGAGGCATCAGGAAGGCCAAGAGGGAATACAGGAGGAGGATTGAGGACCACCTGGATAGTAATAACAGCAGACAGGTGTGGGAGGGGGTGCAGCAGCTCACTAATTTTAGAGCCAACCTTAGAGCGGCTGTAGGGAGCCCCTCGCTGGCAGAGGACCTGAATATTTTCTTTGCTCGTTTTGAGGTGGAGCCTCCAGAGATAGAAACAACAACGGAGCCCACAGCTCCCAGTAGCCCAAGCCTCCTTGTCAAGGAGTATGAGGTGAGGAGAGTTCTGAGAGCGGTCAATCCGAGGAAGGCCACTGGACCTGACGGTGTCTCCGGGCGTGCGCTGAAGGACTGTGCGTACCAGCTGGCTGGAATTTTTACTAGGATTTTTAACCGGTCCCTGTCACAGTCCACTGTCCCACACTGTTTAAAATCCTCCACCATAATTCCTATACTCAAAAAACACAATGTTACCAGTCTTAATGATTACCGGCCAGTGGCTCTGACTCCAGTGGTGATGAAGTGTTTTGAGAAGCTTGTCAGAGCCCACATTATATCACTTCTCCCACAGTGTTTGGACCCCCACCAGTTCGCTTATAGGGCCAACAGATCCACTGAGGATGCTGTAGCCACGGCCCTCCACGCTGCCCTGTTCCACCTGGAGCAGCCGGGGAGCTATGTGTGGATGCTATTTGTGAACTATAGCTCCTCCTTTAACACCATCCTCCCTGGCAGACTGGTGTCCAAACTTAGGGAATTAGGACTTGCATATTCCATTTGTACTTGGATCCAAAGTTTCCTCTCGGATCGCAGCCAGAGGATTAAAGTGGGACCTCACATGTCCACCACCATTAGTCTCAGTACCGGCTCCCCACAAGGCTGTGTGCTGAGCCCCCTACTGTACAGCCTTTACACCTATGACTGCACCCCCATACACCACAGCAACAGCATCATCAAGTTTGCCGACGACACCACAGTGGTGGGGCTCATCTCGGGGGGAGATGAGACCGGTTTTAGGGGCGAGGTGCAGCAGTTGATAGAGTGGTGTGGAGACAACAACCTTCTTTTAAATTTCACAAATACAAAGGAGGTCATCATAGACTTCAGAAGAAATAAAACAGACATTCAACCTCTGACTATTAGTGGTACGGGTGTGGAGAGGGTTGAGGTTTTCCGCTTCCTGGGGGTCCATATTCAGGAGGACATGACATGGGGGGTGAACACAACTGAGTTACTGAAAAAGGTCCAGCAGAGACTACATTTCCTCAGGGTGTTGAGAGGAAACAACATCTGTCAGAGACTGCTGTTGTCTTTTTATCGTTGCTCTATTGAGAGCACTTTAACTTATTGTATTTGTATTTGGTTCAGCAGCTGCACGGTAGCTCAGAAGAAAGCTCTTCAGACTGTCATCAACACGGCCCAAAAAATTGTTGGTTGCCCTCTCCTCACCCTTGAAGAACTGCACCATGCCCGCTGCCTTAAAAAGGCACAAAAAATCTTGAAGGACCCCTTTCATCCCGGTCACTCTATCTTCCAACTACTACCATCAGGAAGGCGGTTTAGAGCAATCAAAACAAGGACAAACAGATTTAAAAACAGTTTTTATCCGACCGCAATTACCTGTCTGAATTCTAGCAGAACATGAGGTTTGTAACTGTGAAATTGAGTGTGTGTGATATTTAAAAGTTAGTAATGTATATAATCTTTTTTAAGCTTCTTTTTACTTTTAATTCACTGATTGGTTTGCATTTTAATTTCGTTGTACTTGTTATAATGACAAATAAAGTCTATTCTATTCTATTCTATTCTAATATACTATGTTAAATGCATACTATGTAGGAATGATTAACTTGCCTCATTGTGTTTGGAGACATTTCAGTAAGAATATATTGTGTTGTAGATGCTTAATGACGTACAGTGGTGTGAAAAAGTGTTTGCCCCCTTCTTGATTTTTCATTTTTTTGTATGTTTGTCACACTTAAATGTTTCAGATCATCAACCAAATTTAAATATTAGACAAAGACAACAGAGGTAAACACAAAATGCAGTTTTTAAATGAAGGTGTTTATTATTAAGGGTAAAAAAAAATAAATTCAAACCTGCATGGCCCTGTGTGAAAATGTGATTGCCCCTGAAACCTAATAATTGGTTGGGCCACCCTTAGCAGCAACAACTGCAATCAAGAGTTTGCGATAACTGGCAATGAGTCTTTTACAGCACTGTGGAGGAATTTTGGCCCATTCATCTTTGCAGAATTGTTGTAATTCAGCCACATTGGAGGGTTTTCAAGCAACATGGCCACGTTGCTTTGAAGATGGTAAGATTTTCATTGGGAGTGACTAGGAGTGACAAGATTAAAAATGAGTATATCAGAGGGACAGCTCAGGTTGACCAGTTTGGAGACAAAGTAAGAAAGGCAAGGCTGAGATGGTTTGGACATGTGCAGAGGAGGGTAGTTCTGGACAAAGGATGTTGACGATGGAGCTGCCAGGCAGGAGGAAAAGAGGAGACCGCAGAGAAGATTCATGGATGTAATGAAGGAGGACATAGAGAGGGTTGGTGTTACAGAGGAGGAGGATGCAAGGGATTGGGTGAGATGGAGGCAGATAATCCGCTGTGGCGACCCCTAAAGGGAACAGCCGAAAGAAGAAGAAAGAAGGATCGCCAAATGAAGAACTGATGAAATGTAGACATAAAAAAATAGGTGACAAATTATACTTCTGTTACTTATTAGACCGCCAAGTATTAACTCTGTGTGGTAAACAAACATTTCTGCCCATGTGGATAAATTTGATCACTTGGTAATGTGAGTTTTGTTAAACAAAGGAAAAAAGACACTTTGCTCTATTACATATTGTAATGAAGAATTTTGTCTGACACAAGTTTTCATTTTATTTTATTATTGAGCTTTTTCATAAGTGAAATGAACACACACACACACACACACACACACACACACACACACACACACACACACACACACACACACAGTGGTGTGAAAAAGTGTTTGTCCCCTTCCTGATTTCTCATTTTTTTGTATGTTTGTCATACTTACATGTTTCAGATCATAAAATAAATTTAAAATATTAGACAAAGGTAACACAAGTAAACACAAAATGCAGTTTTTAAATGAAGGTGTTTATTATTAAGGGTAAAAAAAAATATCCAAATCTACATGGCCCTGTGTGAAAAAGTGACTGCCCCACCCCACCCCCTGTTAAAACATAAATTAACTGTGGTTTATCACATCTTTGGAAAGCCAAGTTCAATTTCTCTAGCCACACCCAGGCCTGATTACTGCCACACCTGTTCTCAATCAAGAATGCACTTAAACAGGACCTGCCTGACAAAGTGAAGTAGACCAAAAGATCCTCAAAAGCTAGACATCATGCTGTGATCCAAAGAAATTCAGGAACAAATGAGAAAAAGTAATTGAGATCTATTAGTCTGGAAAAGGTTATAAAGCCATTTCTAAAGCTTTGGGACTCCAGTGAACCACAGTGAGAGCCATTATCCACAAATGGCGAAAACATGGAACAGCGGTGAACCTTCCCAGGAGCGGCCTGCCAACCAAAATTACCCCAAGAGCACAGTGATGACTCATCCAAGAGGTCACAAAAGACCCCACAACAACATCCAAAGAACTGCAGGCCTCACTTGTCTCAGTTAAGGTCAGTGTTCATGACTCCACCATAAGAAAGAGACTGGGCAAAAATGGCCCAAGACGAAAACTACTGCTAAGCAAAAAGAACATAAAGGCTCATTTCAGTTTTGCCAGAAAACATCTTGATGATCCCCAAGACTTTTGTGAAAATACTCTATGGATTAACAAGAGAAAAGTTGAACTTTCTGGAAGGTGTGTGGTCCATTACATCCAGCATAAAAGTAACACAACATTTCAGAAAAGGAACATCATACCAACAGTAAAATATGAATGTAATAGTGTGATGGTGTGGGGCTGTTTTGCTCCTTCAGGACCAGGAAGACTTGTTGTGGTAAATGGAACCATGAATTCTGCTGTCTACCAAAAAAATCCGGAAGGAGAATGTCCGGCCATTTGTTTGTGACCTCAAGCTGAAGTACACTTGGTTTCTGCAGCAGGACGATGATCCGAAACACACCAGCAAGTCCACCTCTGAATGGCTTAAGAAAAACAAAATGAAGACTTTGGAGTGGCCTAGTCAAAGTCCTGACCTGAATCTGATCGAGATGCTGTGGCATGACCTTAAAAAGGTGGTTCATGCTCACAAACCCTCCAATGTGGCTGAATTACAACAATTCTGCAAAGATGAGTGGGCCAAAATTCCTCTACAGCGCTGTAAAAGACTCATTGCCAGTTATCGCAAACGCTTGATTGCAGTTGTTGCTGCTAAGGGTGGCCCTGTAGCACCTTGGGGGAGCCAGATTATCTAGCATCTCAGACAGGAGACAGTGGATAAGCATGGGAGAACAAAGAGCAGGAGGTTCCTGGTGAGATAGCAGGAAGGAGTCAAGGATGAAGGATATTGAATGCAGTGTGATGCAAATGTCATGTTGTGGGTGATGTAAATGCCATGAAACTTAAGAGGAGAGTTTCTGCTTAAAACGTTCAGTCTGTCTTTGCTTGAAAGAGTGTATAATAAATCGTCTGAAATGAATCTGTCTCTGATTTCACACACTCCACATTGGTGACCCAAGACGTATTATGGAACATGAGGCAAAATCCCCGGAGCTGGCCCGGTCAGGAAGCTACAGCGAGGCGGCAGCCATCCCACAGACAGCCCGGACTGGAACCTCCAGCCACGCGTGTGTGGTTTCAGTCAAGCTACCGGATTTCTGGCAGCACAACCCGCGATCTTGGTTCCACCTCACCGAGGCCCAGTTCGCCTTCCGGGGAGTAACGGCAGATGATACCAGATTCTACCATGTGGTCGCAGTGCTCGACGCCTGCACAGCTCAGCAGGTAGCGAGCCTGCTCGATCAGCCACCAGCCAGCAGCAAATACGAGGCCCTCAAGGCTGCGCTCATCCAGCGCTACACGCTCTCGGACTGTGAGAGAGCGGAGAGGCTCCTGATGCGGACCGAGTTAGGAGATGGTTCGGCTGTAGACCTGATGGAGAAGATGCTGGCGTTAATGGGCACGGACGACGGGCACTTCCTGTTTGCCCACCTCTTCCTCCGGAACCTTCCGACAGTGGCGAGAGCGGTTCTTGCCAATTCGCCATGGCTGGCCGTGCGCGACTACCGTGCGCTAGCCCAGGAGGCAGACCGGATCATCTTCACCACCAGGGTGATCACAGTCAACGCGGCAGCGGTGGAGCCCAGCGAACCAGAGGAGGCGAGGAGCCACTGACGGTAGCAGCAGTGGGGGCCAAGGAGCGCCAGAGAGACACGCTCTGTTTCTACCACCGCCGCTTTGGAGAGAAGGCACGCAGATGTGCGCCACCGTGCCAATTCAAGCACTCTGGAAAATGCCAAGGCCGGGGGTCGGTAGCAGCTGCGACCCTCGGTGAAGAGAACAAGCTGCTCTACTTAACAGATGCACGCTCAGGGAGGCGTTTCCTCGTGGACACCGGAGCCCAGAAGAGCTTCATCCGGCCGACCTACGCTGACCGGCTGGAAGGATCTAGCGGCCCAGGGATGTTGGCAGCAAACGGCTCGGATATTAAGACCTTTGGTGAGAGGACTCTGCTCTTATCTCTACACGGCCGTACATATGAGTGGACTTTTGTCGTAGCAGCACTGTATTACCATATACTGGGGCTGATTTTCTGTGTGCACATGGTTTACTGGTTGATGTTCCTAACAGGCGCCTGGTTAATGCACTGTCCTTTGACTCTCTCCCTGTATAGCTCGAGTGACCCAGCCAACAGCACAAGCCAACGTCACAGCTACAGGCGGTAAGTTCCACACACTGCTGACTCAGTTCCCAGCACTCACGGTCCCGACGTTTTCCGCGGCCTTCGCTAAACACGGGGTGTAGCACTTTATCACCACCACTGGGCCGCCCGTTTTTGCAAGACCTCAGCGCTTGGACGCAGCTAAACTGGCCATAGCGCGCAAGGAGTTCGCCAACCTGGAAAGGTTGGGCATCATCAGGCACTCGAACAACCCATGGGCATTCCCGCTACACATGGTCCCTAAAGCTGTGGGATCGTGGCGACCGTGTGGGGATTTCCGCAGGTTGAACGACGCCACAGCGCACGACCGCTACCCAATTCCCCACATACAGGATTTTTCCGTTCACTTTGCCGGAGCACGCATTTTTTCCAAAATAGACCTGGTCTGCGGTTATCACCAAGTCCCAGTGTGCGCTGAGGACATACCCAAAACAGCGGTAATAACTCCGTTCGGTCTATTCGAGTTCCTGCGCATGCCATTCAGGTTAAAAGGAGCGGCACAGACGTTCCAGCGCATGATGGATGCAGTGCTGCACGATCTCCCGTTTGTACCTGGGTGATATCCTGCTAGCCAGTGCGTCCGAGGACGAACAAGAAACCCACCTCACGACGGTTTTCCGGAGGTTGGAGGAGTACGGGTTAATAATCAACCCGGTGAAATGCCAGTTCGGCGTGAGGGAGATTGATTTTTTGGGGCACCGCGTCTCTCTGGAAGGAGCAATCCCGCTGCCCGACAAAGTGCGCGCCGTGGTGGATTTTGGGCGCTGCAGGAATTTTTTGGGCGCTGCAGGAATTTTTGGGAATGGTGAACTTTTATAACCGTTTCCTTCCCCGCGCGACGCAGCTCATGCAACCATTGTACGCCACACTCAAGAAACAGAAACCCGCGGATAGGGTCGAATGGACCCCGGAGCGAGAGCGGGCGTTCTCGGAAATTAAAGCAGCCCTGGCAAACGCCGCACTGCTGGCGCATCCAGACCCGACGGCCCGCATAGCGCTGACCACCGACGCTTCAGATGTGGCCATAGGGGCTGTCGTGGAGCAGCGCGTCGCCGGGGTTTGGCAGCCGCTCGCCTTTTTCAGCAGAACTTTGCGCGACAACGAACGTAGATACAGCGCGTTCGACAGAGAGTTGCTGGCTCTTCACCTGGCCATACGCCACTTCCAGTTCTGGCTGGAAGGGCACAGCTTCACCGCGTTCATGGACCACAAGCCGCTAACATTCGCGATGGCCAAGGTTTCAGAACCGTGGTTGGGCCGGCAGCAGAGATAGCTGGCCGCAATCTCAGAGTTTACTACCGATATTCAGCATGTGTCTGGTAAACTGAATGTAGTGGCGGACTGCCTCTCGCGCGCCGTGGTGGCCCCGGTCTGCGTGGGCATAGATTACACAGCCATGGCCGCGGCGCAGATTAGCGATGCAGACGTGCGCGCGCTCCAGTCTGGACCAACAGGGTTAAGGCTGGAGAGCAGGGTGCTGCAGGATGGTCCCCCCCCCCCCCCAATCTGTGATGTCTCCACGGGTCGCCCGCGTCCGGTGGTCCCGGCCGCGTGGTGCCACCGCGTGTTTGAGTCGGTTCACACTCTGGCGCACCCAGGAGTGCGTGCGTCGGTCAAAATGGTGGGAGAGAAGTTTGTGTGGCCGAGCCTGCGCAAACAAGTGAAAGAGTGGGCTGCAGCCTGCGTGGCGTGCCAACGAGCCAAGGTGCACAGACATGATGCCCACCGCCCTCCATTGCGCCCACCCTATGATGGACCGTTCAGAGTGCTGGAAACAGGGGATAAGCATTTTTTGATAGACTTGGGGGGTAGGTGGGAAAAAATTGGCATAGACAGACTCAAACCCGCTTTCGTTGTGGCGGATGAGCAAGTGCTGTTGGCTAAGGCCCCTCGGCGTGGAAGACCCCCACGGAGAGCTCCCCAGGGAAACGATTCACCAGAGCAGCCACATGGACAGACCGAAGTGGCCCCCCCCAGCAACAGCCCACCCGCAGTCAGACACACTCCCAGCAGCCCCCCACCGGCACAGCAGCGCCATGGAGGCGGTAAACCCCAGTTACAGCAGATAGGGGAGGAGACGGAAGCCCAAGCAGCATGTGGACTGATGTTCAATTGTTCTATCACAGCATGTAGACCGTTATTCTATTGTCCTATCTAAGATGCTGGGGCGGGGGGTGGGTGGGTAGTGTAGCACCTTGGGGGAGCCAGATTATCTAGCATCTCAGACAGGAGACAGTGGATAAGCATGGGAGAACAAAGAGCAGGAGGTTCCTGGTGAGATAGCAGGAAGGAATCAAGGATGAAGGATGTTGAATGCAGTGTGATGCAAATGTCATGTTGTGGGTGATGTAAATGCCATGAAACTTAAGAGGAGAGTTTCTGCTTAAACGTTCAGTCTGTCTTTGCTTGAAAGATGTGAGTGTGTAATAAATCGTCTGAAATGAATCTGTCTCTGATTTCACACACTCCACAGCCCAACCAGTTATTAGGTTTTGGGGGCAATCACTTTTTCACACAGGGTCATGTAGGTTTGGAATTTTTTTTTACCCTTAATAATAAACACCTTCATTTAAAAACTGCATTTTGTGTTTACTTATGTTATCTTTGTCTAATATTGAAATTTGTTTGATGATTTGAAACATTTAAGTGTGACAAACATGCAAAAATGAGAAATCAGGAAGGGGGCAAACACTTTCTCACACCACTGTATATACGTATATTGTACAGTATATATATATATATACACACACACATACACACACACACAGCAGGGAAAATAAGTATTGAACATGTTGTAGAGACTGGGTTAATCATCTCAGACTGGATGCAGAGGGTAAACAGAGGAGAACAATAGCTAGGGAGATCATGGTGAGATAGCAGGAAGAAGGAGTTGGGGTGAGAAAGGATGAATGTATTGTGATGTTGAATGTCATGCAAATGTGAGATGAGCGTTTGGTATAAAAGGAGAACCCATGGTGTATTGAGACATGCTTTTCCTGTGTATGACTGATGAGACAGTGAATAAAGTTGTCTGCTTCATGAATCAGTCTCGTTATTTACACTCTCCACACTGGTGACCCTTTGACGAATTATGGAACACGAGGCAAGAACCCTGGAGTCGGCCCGGACAGGAACTCCCAGCAACGCGTGCACTGTTTCGGTCAAAATACCGGACTTTTGGCTGCACAACCCGCGCTCTTGGTTCCACCACATCGAGGCTCAGTTCGCCCTCCGGGGAATAACGGCAGACGACACCAAGTATTACTATGTGGTTGCAGCGCTGGACGCTCGCACGTCTCAGCAGGTAGCAAGCCTGCTCGAACAGCCTCCAGCCCACAACAAATACGAGGCTCTCAAGGCTGCGCTGACCCGACGCTACACACTCTAGGACTGTGAGAGAGCAGAGAGGTTCCTGAGGCACTCCGAGTTAGGAGATGGTTCGGCGGTCGAACTGATGGAGAAGATGTTGGCGTTAATGGGCACGGATGATGGGCATTTTCTGTTTGCTCACCTTTTCCTCCGGAACCTCCCAACAGTGGCCAGAGCGGTTCTTGCCAATTCGCCGTTGCTGGCCGCGCGTGACTACCGTGTGCTAGCCCAGGAGGCAGATCGGATCATCCTCACCACCAGAGCCCTCACAGTGAATGCGGCAGTGTCAGAACCCAGCGAGATGACGAGCGGAGGCGAGGAGCCACCAACGGTAGAGGCAGCGGGGGCCAGGGAGCGCCAGAGAGACACGCTCTGCTTCTACCACCGCCGCTTCAGAGAGAACGCACGCAGATGTGCGCCACCGTGCCAATTCAAGCGCTCGGGAAACGCCAAGGCCGGCAGTCGGCAGCAGCTGCGACCGCTGGTGAAGAGAACAAGCTGCTCTACGTGACGGATTCGCGCTCAGGGAGACGGTTCCTCGTAGACACCGGAACCCAAAAGAGCATCATCCTGCCGTCCTACGCCGACCGGCTGGCAGGACCTAGCGGCCCCAGGCTGGTAGCAGTAAACGGCTCGGGCATTAAGACTTTTGGTGAGAGAACACTGACTCTATCTCTACACGGCCGTATGTATGAATGGACTTTTGTCATAGCGGCACTGAGTATCCCAATCCTGGGAGCTGATTTTCTGTGTGCACATGGGTTACTAGTTGATGCGGCTAACAGGCGCCTGGTTAATGCACTGTCCTTTGACTCTCTCCCCTGTACAGCTCGAGGGGCCGGGCCAATAACACAAGCTAACGTCACACCTCCAGGTGGTAAGTCCCACACACTGCTCACTCAGTTCCCAGCACTCACGGTCCCGATGTTTTCGACGGCCATCGCTAAACACGGGGTGGAACACTTTATCACCACCACCGGGCCGCCCGTTTTCGCACGGCCTCGGCGCTTGGACGCAGCTAAACTGGCCATAGCGCACGAGGAGTTTGCCAACCTGGAAAGGTTGGGCATCATCAGGCGATCGAACAACCCATTTGCATCCCCGCTACACATGGTCCCTAAGGCTGTGGCGACTGTGCGGTGATTTCCGCAGATTGAATAACGCCACAGCACACGACCGCTACCCGATTCCACATCTTCAGGATTTTTCCGTTCACCTCGCCGGAGCACGCATTTTTTCTAAAATAGACCTGGTCCGCGGTTATCACCAGGTCCCAGTGTGCACGGAGGACGTACCCAGAACAGCAGTAATAACTCTGTTTGGCTTGTTTGAGTTTTTACGCATGCCCTTCGGATTAAAAGGAGCGGCACAGACATTCCAGCGCATGATGGATGCAGTGCTGCGCGATCTCCCATTCGTGCTCGTCTACCTGGACGATATCCTGGTGGCCAGTGCGTCCGAGGACGAACACGTAACCCACCTCACGACGGTTCCATTAACCCACCACCGACGCCTTGGACGTGGCCATAGGGGCTGTCGTGGAGCAACATGTCGGTGGTTCTTGGCAGCCGCTCGCTTTTTTCAGCAGGGCTTTGCGCGACAGTGAGCGTAAATACAGCGCATTCGACAGAGAGTTGCTGGCTTTCCACCTGGCCATACGCCACTTCCAGTTCTGGCTAGAAGGGTGCAGCTTCACCAAGTTCGTGGACCACAAGCCACTGATGTTCGCGATGGCCAAGGTTTCGGAACCACGGTTGGCCGGCAGCAGAGAAAGCTGGCCGCGATCTCGGAGTTTATGACCGATATTCAGCATGTGTCGGGTAAACTGAATGTGGTGACGGACTGCCTCTTGTGCGCAGTAGTGGCCCCGGTCTGCGCGGGGATAGATTAGACAGCCATGGCCGCAGAACAGATTAGCGATACGGACGTGCGCGCGCTCCAGTCTGGACAAACAGGGTTAAGGCTGGAGAGCAGAGTACTGCAAAACGGCAAGCCCCCCCTAATCTGCGATGTCACCACAGGACGCCCGTGCCCGGTGGTCCCAGTCGCGTGGCGCCGCCGCGTGTTTGAGTCAGTTCATACTCTGGCACACCCAGGAGTGCGCGCGTCAGTCAAAATGGTAGGAGCGAAGTTCGTGTGGCCAGGCCTGCGCAAACAAGTGAAAGAGTGGGCTGCAGCCTACATAGCGTGCCAACAAGCCAAAGTACACAGACACACGAAGGCTCCTTTGGAGCCGTTTCGTATACCGGCTAAGAGGTTCGACCATGTTCACGTGGACCTCGTGGGCCCCCTCCCGCCATCGCAGGGGTGCACGCACCTTCTGACAGTGGACCACTGTGTCCACCACTGGACTGCACCACACGCTGGCCAGAAGCAGTCCCGCTGGCGGCAACCACGTCCGCGGAAGTGGTGCGCACTTTTTTGACGACATGGGTGGCGTGTTTTGGAATCCCGTCGGACATCACGTCCGATAGGGGCCCTCAGTTTGTTTCCGACCTCTGGTACGCGATGGCCCACAGCCTGGGTGTTGCAATTCATCGCACAACCGTGTACAACCCACAGGCCAATGGGTTATGCGAGCGTTTTCATAGGTCACTGAAAGCAGCGTTCAGGGCTTCGCTGACGGATGCAAATTGTGTAGACCGGTTGCCGTGGGTTTTATTGGGGTTGCGTTCCGCACCAAAAGAAGATTTGGAGGCTTCCCTGGCAGAGCTTGTTTTTTCTCAGCCACTGTGGCTGCCCGGGGAATTTTTACCAGATAATCCCGCGCCGGGCAGCTCCCCGTCTCAGCTTTTGCAGCGTAGCGCAAATACAGGCACGCTGCCGGGCCCTGCCCACCACAGTTTTCCACGTGTTTTCGTGCCTAAAACTTTGAAGAGCGCGGCATTCGTGTTTGTCAGGCACGATGCCCACCACCCTCCATTACGCCCACCCTATGATGGCCCGTTATGAGTGCTGGAAACAGGGGACAAACATTTTTTGTTAGACTTGGGGGGGTCGTCGGGAGAAAATATGCATAGACAGACTTAAGCCCGCCTTTGTAGTGGCAGACGAGCAAGTGCTGTTGGCTTGGGCTCCTCGGCGTGGAAGACCCCCACTGAGAACTCCCCAGGTAAACGATTCATCAGAGCAGCCACACGGGCAAATCGAAGTTTCCTCCCCCCTCGCCATGGCCCACCCGCAGACAGACACACCCCCAGGAGCCCCCCGCCAGCACAGCAGCGCCGTGGAGGCGGTAAACCCCTGTTACAGCAGATATGGGAGGAGACTGAAGCCAAAAGAATGTGAGGACTGAAACTCTGTCTGAGATTCTGGAGGGGCGGTGAAGAGACTGGGTTACTCATCTCAGACTGGATGCAGAGGGTAAACAGAGGAGAACAATAGCTAGGGAGATCAGGGTGAGATAGCAGGAAGAAGGAGTTGGGGTGAGAAAGGATGAATGTACAGTGGGGCAAAAAAGTATTTAGTCAGCCACCAATTGTGCAAGTTCTCCCACTTAAAAGATGAGAGAGGTCTCCAATTTTCATCATAGGTATACCTCAACTATGAGAGACAAAATGGGAAAAAAAAAATCCAGAAAATCACATTGAAGGATTTTTAATGAATTAATTGGTAAATTCCTCGGTAAAATAAGTATTTGGTCAATAACAAAAGTTCATCTCAGTACTTTGTTGTATACCCTTTGTTGGCAATGACAGAGGTCAAACGTTTTCTGTAAGTCTTCACAAGGTTTTCACATACTGTTGCTGGTATTTTGGCCCATTCCTCCATGCAGATCTCTTCCAGAGCAGTGATGTTTTGGGGCTGTCGCTGGGCAACACGGACTTTAAACTCCCTCCAAAGATTTTCTATGGGGTTGAGATCTGGAGACTGGCTAGGCCACTCCAGGACCTTGAAATGCTTCTCACGAAACCACTCCTTCGTTGCCCGGGCGGTGTGTTTGGGATCATTGTCATGCTGAAAGACCCAGCCACGTTTCATCTTCAATGCCCTTGCTGATGGAAGGAGGTTTTCACTCAAAATCTCACGATACGTGGCCCCATTCATTCTTTCCTTTACACAGATCAGTTGTCCTGGTCCCTTTGCAGAAAAACAGCCCCAAAGCATGATGTTTCCACCCCCATGCTTCACAGTAGGTATGGTGTTCTTTCTCCTCCAAACACGACAAGTTGAGTTTTTACAATAAAGTTCTATTTTGGTTTCATCTGACCATATGACATTCTCCCAATCCTCTTCTGGATCATCCAAATGCTCTCTAGCAAACTTCAGACGGGCCTGGACATGTAATCGCTTAAGCAGGGGGACACGTCTGGCACTGCAGGATATGAGTTCCTGGCGGTGTAGTGTGTTACTGATGGTAGCCTTTGTTACTTTGGTCCCAGCTCTCTGCAGGTCATTCACTAGGTCCCCCCGTGTGGTTCTGGGATTTTTGCTCACCGTTCTCGTGATCGTTTTGACCCCTACGGGGTGGGATCTTGCGTGGGGCCCCAGATTGAGGGAGATTATCAGTGGTCTTGTATGTCTTCCATTTTCTAATAATTGCTTCCACAGTTGATTTCATCGCACCAAGCTGCTTACCAATTGCAGATTCAGTCTTCCCAGCCTGGTGCAGTTCTACAATTTTGTTTCTGGTGTCCTTTGACAGCTCTTTGGTCTTGGCCATAGTGGAGTTTGGAGTCTGACTGTTTGAGGTTGTGGACAGGTGTCTTTTATACTGATAAAGAGTTCAAACAGGTTCCATTAATACAGGTAACGAGTGGAGGACAGAGGAGCCTCTTAAAGAAGAAGTTATAGGTCTGTGAGAGCCAGAAATCTTGCTTGTTTGTAGGTGACCAAATACTTATTTTACCGAGGAATTTACCAATTAATTCATTAAAAATCCTTCAATGTGATTTTCTGGATTTTTTTTTTCTCATTTTGTCTCTCATAGTTGAGGTATACCTATGATGAAAATTGGGAACCTCTCTCATCTTTTAAGTGGGAGAACTTGCACAATTGGTGGCTGACTAAATACTTTTTTTCCCCACTGTATTGTGATGTTAAATGTCATGCAAATGTGAGATGAGCGTTTGGTATAAAAGGAGAACCCATGGTGTATTGAGACATGCTTTTCCTGTGTATGACTAATGAGAGAGTGAATAAAGTTGTCTGCTTCATGAATCAGTCTCGTTATTTACACTCTCCACAATGTCAACATTTTTCTCAAGAAACATATTTCTGATGGAGCCAGTGACCTGAGATTTTCACCAGATATCAGTACCAACCCAAGTAATCCATACATACAATGAAATCAAGGCAACTGTGTTCACAAAACAAGTAATATTTAATAAAGTGGAATGACACAGGGAATAAGTATTGAACATGCTTGGTGAAATTCCTTTAATATTTAGTAGACAGGCCTTTGTTGGTAATAACAGCTTCCAGACACCTCCTGTGTGGAGAAACTAGGCGCAGACATTGCCCAGGAGTGATTTTATCCCATTCTTCCACACAAACTGTCTTCAAATCTTGAAGGTTCTGTGAGTGTCTTCTATGAACTCTGATCTTCAGTTTGTTCCATAGATTTTGAATTGGATTCAGGTCAGGTGACTAACTGGGTCATTCTAAGCAGCTTTATTTTCCTTCTCTGGAGCCAGTTGAGAGTTTCCTTGGCTGTGTTTGGGATCATTGTCTTGCAGAAATCTCCACCATTGTTTCATCTTCTGCATCTTGGCAGATGGCAACAGGTTCTTATCAACGATGTATCTGTACATTTGTTCATTCATCTTTCCTTCGATTATATGAAGTCTGCGTGTACCATGTGCTGAAAAACACCCCCACACCATGATGGGATGTGCAGTGCCATTTCTCGTCCAAACATACTGTGTGTTGTGGCATCCAAAAAGTTCAATTTTGGTCTCATCTGACCAGACGATATTCTTCCAGTATTTTACTTGACTTGCCCAAGTGTTGTGCAGCAAACTTTAAACAAACTTCAACATGCTTTTTCTTCAGCAATGAAGTCTTGCTAGGTGAGTGGGCATAGAGCTCATGTTGGTTGAGTGCATTACTTACTGTTTTCTTTGAAACAGCAGTACCTGCTAACTTCAGGTCTTTCTGGCGCTCTCCACAAGTGGTCTTTGGCTCTTGGATAACTCTTCTGATAATTCTTTTGACTTCTCTGTTAGAAGTCTTGCCAGGAGCTCCTGGTCAGGGCCAGTTTATGATAAAATGATGTTCTTTCCACTTCCGAATTATGGCTCCAACAATTCCCACTGGAACATTCAGCATGTTTAGAAATGTATCTGTTGTGGAGTGTGTGAAATCACAGGCAGATTCATTTCAGACGATTTATTACACACTTCTCTCAAGCACAGAACAGACTGAACATTTAAGCAGAAACTCTCCCCTTAAGTTTCATGGCATTTACATCACACACAACATGACATTTGCATCACACTGCATTCAACATCCTTCATCCCTGACTCCTTCCTGCTATCTCACCAGGAATCTTCTGCTCTTTGTTCTCCCAAGCTTATCCACTGTCTCCTGTCTGAGATGCTAGATAATCTGGCTCGCCCAAGGTGCTACACCCCCCCCCCCACAGCATCTTAGATAGGACGATAGAATAACAGTCCACATGCTGTGATAGAACAATTGAACATCAGTCCACATGCTGCTTGGCTTCCGTCTCCTCCCGTATCTGCTGTAACTGGGGTTTACCGCCTCTGCGGCGCTGCTGTGCCAGTGGGGGGCTGCTGGGAGTGTGTCTGTCTGCGGGTGGGCTGTTGCTGGGGGGGGGGGGCACCTCGGTCTGTCCGTGTGGCTGCTCTGGTGAATCGTTTCCTTGGGGAGCTCTTCGTGGGGGTCTTCCACGCCGAGGGGCCTTAGCTAACAGCACTTGCTCGTCCGCCACAACAAAAGCGGGTTTGAGTCTGTCTATGCCAATTTTTTCCCACCTACCCCCCAAGTCTAGCAAAAAATGCTTATCCCCTGTTTCCAGCACTCTGAACGGTCCATCATAGGGTGGGCGCAATGGAGGGCAGTGGGCGTCGAGCATGACAAACACGAACTCCGCGCTCTTCAAAGTTTTAGGCACGAAAACACACTGAAAACTGTGGTGGGCAGGGCCCGGCAGCATGCCTGTGTTTGCGCTACGCTGCAAAAGCTGAGACGGGGAGCTGCCCGGCGCAGGATTATCTGGCAGAAATTCCCCAGGCAGCCATAGTGGCTGCGCAAAAACGAGCTCTCCCGGGGAAGCTTCCAGATCCTCTTTCGGCGCGGAGTGCAACCCCAATAAAACCCACGGCAGCCTGTCCACCCAATTTGCATCCTTCAATGAAGCCCTGAGTGCTGCCTTCAACGATCTATGAAAACGCTCGCATAACCCATTGGCCTGTGGGTTGTATGCGGTTGTGCGGTGAATTGTAACACCCAGGCTGCGGGCCATCGCGGACCAGAGTTCGGAAACAAATTGCGGGCCCCTGTCGGACGTAATGTCCAACGGGACTCATTTAACAGCATGGGTGGAACCACCACCCATGCTGTTAAAAAAGTGCGCGCTACATCCGCAGACGTGGTTGCCGCCAGCGGGACTGCTTCTGGCCAGCGCGTGGTGCAGTCCACCATTGTCAGGAGGTGCGTGCACCCCTGTGATGGCGGGAGGGGGCCCACGAGGTCCACGGGAACATGGTCAAACCTCTTAGCCGGAATACGAAACGGCTCCAAGGGAGCCTTCGTGTGTCCGTGTACTTTGGCTCGTTGGCACGCCACGCAGGCTGCAGCCCACTCTTTCACTTGTTTGCGTAGGCTCGGCCACACAAACTTCTCTCCGACAATTTTGACCGACGTGCGCACTCCTGGGTGCGCTAAAGTGTGAACCGACTCAAACACGCGGCGGCGCCATGCGGCCGGGACCACAGGACGCGGGCGACCCGTGGAGACATCGTAGATTGGGGGGGGGCCGCCATCCTGCAGCACCCTGCTCTCGAGCCTTAACCCTGTTGGTCCAGTCTGGAGCGCGCGCACGTCTGCATCACTAATCTGCTCTGCGGCCATGGCTGCGTAATCTATCCCCACACAGACCGGGGCCACTACGGCGCGCGAGAGGCAGTCCGCCACTACATTCAGTTTACCAGACACATGCTGAATATCGGTAGTAAACTCTGAGATCACAGCCAGCTGTCTCTGCTGCCGGCCCAACCACGGTTCTGAAACCTTGGCCATCACGAATGTTAGCGGCTTGTGGTCCACGAACGCGGTGAAGCTGCGCCCTTCCAGCCAGAACTGGAAGTGATGTATGGCCAGGTGAAGAGCCAGCAACTCTCTGTCAAACGCGGTGTATTTACGTTCGCTGTCGCGCAAAGTTCTGCTGAAAAAAACAAGCGGCTGCCAAGCCCCGGTGATGCGCTGCTCCACAACAGCTCCTATGGCCACGTCTGAAGCGTCGGTGGTGAGCACTATGCGGACCGTCGGGTCTGGATGTGCCAGCAGTGCGGCGTTTGCCAGGGCTGCTTTAACTTGTGAGAACGCCCGCTCTCGCTCCGGGGTCCATTCAACCCTATCCGCAGGTTTCTGTTTCTTGAGCGCGGCGTACAATGGTTGCATGAGCTGCGCCGCGTGGGGAAGGAAACGGTTATAAAAGTTCACCATCCCCCAAAATTCCTGCAGCACCCTGGCCGTCTGAGGCCGGGGAAAATCCGCCACGGCGCGCACTTTGTCGGGCAGCGGGATCGCTCCTTCCGGAGAGACGCGGTGCCCCAAAAAATCAATCTCTGTCATACCGAACTGGCATTTCGCCGGGTTGATTATTAACCCGTGCTCCTCCAACCTCTGGAAAACCGTCGTGAGGTGGGTTTCGTGTCTGTCTTCGGACGCACTGGCTACCAGGATATCGTCCAGGTAGATGAACACAAACGGGAGATCCCACAGCACTGCATCCATCATGCGGTGGAACGTCTGTGCCGCTCCTTTTAACCCGAATGGCATGCGCAGGAACTCGAATAGACCGAACGGAATTATTACCGCTGTTTTGGGTGTGTCCTCAGAGCGCACTGAGACTTGGTGGTAACTGCGGACCAGGTCTATTTTGGAAAAAATGCGTGCCCCGGCGAGGTGAATGGAAAAATCCTGTATGTGGGGAATTGGGTAGCGGTCGTGCGCTGTGTCGTTGTTCAACCTGCGGAAATCCCCGCATGGTCGCCACGATCCTTCAGCCTTAGGGACCATGTGTAACGGGGATGCCCATGGGCTGTTCGAGCGCCTGATGATGCCCAACCTTTCCAGGTTGGCGAACTCCTTGCGCGCTATGACCAGTTTAGCTGCGTCCAAGCGCCGAGGTCTTGCAAAGACGGGCGGCCCGGTGGTGGTGATAAAGTGCTCCACCCCGTGTTTAGCGATAGCCACGGAAAACGTCGGGACCGTGAGTGCTGGGAACTGAGTCAGCAGTGTGTGGAACTTACCGCCTGTAGCTGTGACGTTGGCTTGTGCTGTTGGCTGGGTCACTCGAGCTATACAGGGGAGAGAGTCAAAGGACAGTGCATTAACCAGGCGCCTGTTAGGAACATCAACCAGTAAACCATGTGCACACAGAAAATCACCCCCAGTATATGGTAATTCAGTGCTACTACGACAAAAGTCCACTCATATGTACGGCCGTGTAGATATAATAGCAGAGTCCTCTCACCAAAGGTCTTAATATCCGAGCCGTTTGCTGCCAACATCCCTGGGCCGCTAGATCCTTCCAGCCGGTCAGCGTAGGTCGGCCGGATGAAGCTCTTCTGGGCTCCGGTGTCCATGAGGAAACGCCTTTCCGAGCGTGCATCCGTCAAGTAGAACAGCTTGTTCTCTTCACCGAGGGTCGCAGCTGCTACCGACCCACAGCCTTGGTGTTTTCCCGAGCGCTTGAATTGGCACGGTGGCGCACATCTGCGTGCCTTCTCTCCGAAGCGGCGGTGGTAGAAACAGAGCGTGTCTCTCTGGCGCTCCTTGGCCCCCGCTGCTGCTACCATAGGTGGCTCCTCGCCTCCTCTGGTCGTCTCGCTGGGCTCCGCCGCTGCTGCGTTGACTGTGATCGCCCTGGTGGTGATGATGATCCGGTCTGCCTCCTGGGCTAGTGCACGGTAGTCGCGCGCAGCCAGCCACGGCGAATTGGCAAGAACCGCTCTCGCCACTGTCGGAAGGTTCCGGAGGAAGAGGTGGGCAAACAGAAAGTGCCCGTCGTCCGTGCCCATTAACGCCAGCATCTTCTCCATCAGGTCTACAGCTGAACCATCTCCTAACTCGGTCTGCGTCAGGAGCCTCTCCGCTCTCTCACAGTCCGAGACCGTGTAGCGCTGGATGAGCGCAGCCTTGAGCGTCTCGTATTTGCTGCTGGCTGGTGGCTGATCGAGCAGGCTCGCTACCTGCTGAGCTGTGCGGGCGTCGAGCACTGCGACCACATAGTAGAATCTGGTATCATCTGCCGTTACTCCCCGGAGGGCGAACTGGGCCTCGGTGAGGTGGAACCAAGAGCGCGGGTTGTGCTGCCAGAAATCCGGTAGCTTGACTGAAACCGCACACGCGTGGCTGGAGGTTCCAGTCCGGGCTGTCTGTGGGATGGCTGCATCCTCGCTGTAGCTTCCTGAACGGGCCGGCTCCGGGGATCTTGTCTCGTGTTCCATAATACGTCTTGGGTCCCCAGTGTGGAGTGTGTGAAATCACAGGCAGATTCATTTCAGACAATTTATTACACACTCACTTCTCTCAAGCACAGAACAGACTGAACATTTAAGCAGAAGCTCTCCCCTTAAGTTTCATGGCATTTACATCACACAGGACATGACATTTGCATCACACTGCATTCAACATCCTTCATCCCTGACTCCTTCCTGCTATCTCACCAGGAATCTCCTGCTCTTTGTTCTCCCAAGCTTATCCACTGTCTCCTGTCTGAGATGCTAGATAATCTGGCTCGCCCAAGGTGCTACACTGTAACCAATGCCATCATTATGTATTGCAACAATAAGGTTGGAAAGGTCTAGAGAGAGCTCTCTACTTCTACCCATCATGAGTTCATTGTGGTGTGACAATCTAACATTGACATACCTTTTTAAAGGCCATCAGTCAGGACTTAACCAGCTGAAATTAATTTGTACTGATGGGGGATGGGATGGCTTCCTCAATTCTGATGGATTCCAGCTGGTTTCTTGGCTTTCTATGCCTTTTGCACCTCTTCTTCTTTATGTGTTCAATACTTATTCCCTGTGTCATTCCGCTTTATTAAATATAACTTTTTATCTGGTGAAAATCTCAGGTCAGTGGCTCCGTCAGAAATATGTTTAATGAGAAAAATATTGGCATGTTCAATACTTATTTTCCCCGCTCTGTGTGTGTGTGTGTGTGTGTGTGTGTGTGTGTAAATATATAGTTATATATAATTTCTAATAAAGTATAAGTAAAACCAAATTTTAAAGGACATTTAGTCCACAAAATACATATCGCGATGTGTCATGTATCGCAATATAGAGGAAATTATATCATGATACATTTTTGAGCTATATCTGCCAGCCCTAACTGCCAGTGTTTTTATTTATTGACTGTAATGTTCACCTGATGTTAAAATGAATATGATCTGTTTATTTACTTAATTAATTAATTACATATTTATTGTTTGCTTTTCTTGCTTTGATGCCTTATTGATAGATCATTCTAATAAATTCTCCATTTAAAACATTCTGCATGTAACAGCCATTGGGGTGGATGTAAAATTGAAAAAAAAAAAAGATCAAAGTTACTTCAGTATCTGATGCATAAAAGGGGTTGTATTTCCTTTGTGAGTAGAGCTCTAGATACTGCAAGTTGAAGGAACTGGGAGAGTGTGTCGGCAGAGCTTTGTATGATGCTGTGAGTGATTGTGCGTTGCTGCTTTGCTTCACGTGTGCCCTTTTCTGCCTGCATGCCTCTCCCTCCTCTTCTCTGGCTTTGCTCAGTGTTGAGTCACAAGGTGGGAAACGGTGGGAAGGAGAGTCACTCCCCTCACTATTGGAACCACCTCGTTTAAGCTTTCAGTTTGCTTTTTTCACTTTGAAGATGAAAGCCAGAGCTGATCCCATTCATTTGTGTCTACAAAATTAAATCCTTCCCCTTAAATTGATGAGGTGAGTTTTCCTTTTAACTGTATTCAAGCGAGTCAAGTGCCTTCAAACCTTTTACCCCCCTAAAGTAGGGCTTTACTTTCAATTATGCCTACTTTAAACTCTGACAGTTTTTAGACAATATTGTGAAGAGTGGAACAAATAAAGATAGAGTGCATAATTTTAGGTATCCAGAGCACCAATAACTTTGGAGGGTGAATAATTCTGGTAATCTTGTTTCCATGTCATGTTCTACTAGGGAAGTTTAGGTTCCACCATTTATGGAGCTACTAAATTTTCAGAAAAGAGCAGAGTGAGATTTAGAGGGAACTGGGAGCATGTGCTAGTGTTGTAGTCAAGACCTCAGCAAGTCCAGAGTCTCCCAAGAAGACCAAGTCGAGACCAAACTCTACATACACAGTGATCTTGGTTGACTCTGGTCTTGGTCTTATTTCTGCGACAACACTAGCACATTCACAACACACATGCACATCCCTTTTCCCCAACAACAAACACACAGGAAACTGTGAGGTAAGATAATCTTCTGGATAAGGCAAGTTTACCTAATGTTTCATACTATAATCTAGTGCTGGGCAATAAATCTCTTCTTCTTCTTCTTCTTCTTCTTCTTCCTCTTCTTCCTCTTCTTCTTCTAGCTGGGCTGGCCTCCATGCCCAGCTGTGCAAACAACGCACCAAACCACCATTATCTTCAATTTTCCTCCTGCCTGGCAGCTCCATCTTCAACATCTTTTGTCCAATAGTATATTCACAGTCCCTCCTCTGGACATGTTCAAACAATTTCAGCCTTGCCTCTCTTACTTTGTCTCCAAACCGCTCAACCTGAGCTGTCCCTCTGATATACTCATTTCTAATCCTACCCCTCCTAGTTACTCCCAGTGAGAATCTTAGCATCTTCAACCACCTCCAGCTCTGCTTCCTGTCTTTTTGTCAGGGCCACCATCTACAAACTGTACATCATTACAGGTCTCAGTACCATCGTATAAATATTCCCTTTCACTCTAGCTGCTATCCTTCTGTTATAGATCACCCTTGACACTCGTCTCCACCCACTCCATCCTGCCTGCACTCTCTTCTTCACCTCTCGTGTATTTTCCATTGCTTTGGACTGTTGACCCCAGGTATTTAAACTCATTTATTTTCACTACCTCTACTCCTTGAATCTTTACTGTTTTCCTTCTCATTCATACACATGTATTTTGTCTTGCTTCTTCTGACTTTCAATCCTTTTCTCTCCAGAGCATACCTCCACCTCTCCAGGTTTTCTTCCACCTGCTCCATAATCTCACTACAGATCACAGTACCCAATTCTTTGATTGAAAGATCCAAGAACAAGCCGGAGAATTCTTCAATTCAAAGATGTAACATTTATTTAGAGGTCACATGTAAAGCAAGCAGCACTGGGTGCAGTGTGACGCAGCCCCATCTGGAGCGTCGCCAGACTGACCCCGACTTCCGGGTGCGACTTACATTAATCTTCTTGGGTTGGTTAGACCAACCCTGTACAATAGGATGGGCTTGTACGTGACTGTCTGATTGGCCAGTCTAACTCTGACGTGAACAGGCCATCCATTGTTCACATTACTGTTTTCTAGAATGTGCAATCTACGGTGTGTGCGTGGGTGTTGGGTTTGGGGTGTGTAACTAAGTAATAGACCTGACTAAAGGAAAGGAGAGAGAGAGAGAGAGCAGAAAGAGGGCTCTATAGCTCTGCCTAATTCCTGTTTGTCAGAGTTTAACACAGCATATTTGTTCATAAAAATGCAAACAGAATATGTATAGAATATGTGTAGAGCATAATGGGAGATTACCTACAGAATTATTATTTTGGCACTCTAACTTTTCATAACCCTTTCAGACTCCTGCCTGACCTTGTCTGTCAGCCTGTCCATCACCATAGCGAACAAGAACGAACTCAGAGCTGATCCCTGGTGTAATCCCACCCCCACCTTGAATTCATCTGTCACTCCTAGAGCACATCTCACCACCCTCAAGACTTCCTTTCTTGGCACCCTATCATATGCTTTCTCTTGATCCACAAAGACACAGTGCAACTACTTCTGACCTTCTCTATACCTCTCCATCAACACTCTTAAAGTAACACTCTGGCAAAAATCAATTTTTTTTAACCTGTTGTTAACATGTCTGTTACATGTTTTTGTGACTTACAAGACATATCAAGCGTAAAATCTCCCCACAGTCTGAAGTCTGTGTTTTTCTGCTGTGAATTTCCAGTTTGGTAACGTCCCCCTGAAATGGGCGAGTTTAGACGAACTGTTAGTAGCTACGTAAGCATTCCTGCTTAGCCTGGTTGGTTATAACATTAACCAATCAGGCGGATACCCTTGGCTACCTCGGGGGAAGAGGGAGGAGCTGAGGAGCAGCAGGAATGAGACAGAGGAGGTTGGGGTAGCAGCAGAGTGAGAGCACAGAGAGGCAGAGAGAGATTCAAGCTGCTATAATCTCAGTTCACTTCGCCGGTGGACATTCTGAGAGCAGCCACATTCAAATGCCACTCCCCCCTTCCCCGGCTCAGTCCCAGGCAGACGGGGGACTGGTTTTTGGTAAAAAGTAAACACATATTTGGCAACTACACATTTATCTCTCCCTTCGACCATTTTCAGAAATATGTTTCGCTTTTTACTTTTTAAGATACAGGCAAAACTTTAAAGTTCAGAAGCGTCATGAACAGATTAGCGACCAGGAGTTGTGGTGACCAATCACGTGCAAGCCCTGCAGGTCTGGGAGGTGGTTTTAGAGCCGCCGGAGTGCATCTTTAAACCAAACATTGCATCTGTAGTACTGTTTCTTGGCGTGAAACCATACTGCTGCTCACAGATTGTCACCTCTCCTCTTAACCTGGCTTCAACAACTCTTTCCCATATCTTCATAGTGTGACTGATAAACTTTATGCCTCTGTAGTTACTACAGCTCTGGGCATCACTTTTGTTCTTGAAAATTGGTACCAAAACACTTCTTCTCCACTCCTGAGGCATTCTCTTACTCTCCACGATTGTGTTAAACAATCTGGTCAGAAAGTCCACAGCCATCCTTTCTCAGCATTTCCATACGTCCACAGGTATGTCATCTGGACCAACCACCTTTCCATTCTTCATCCTCTTCAAAGCTGCCCTCACTTCAGCCTTGCTAATCCTCAGAACTTCCTTGTTCACCATCTTTCCTTCATTCATTCTCTTGCTCTCATTTTCTTGATTCATCAGTTCCTCAGAGTATTCCTTCCATCTTCTCACACACTCTCTTCACTTGTTAGTACATTACCATCTCTGTCCTTAATCAGCCTAACCTGCTGCACATCCTTTCCAGCTCATTCTCTCTGTCTAGCCAATCCATACAAGTCCTCTTTTCCTTCCTTTGTGGTCAGCCTCTCATGCAACTCACTAAATCCCCTTTTTTTTTTTTTGCCTTTGTCACCTCTCTCTTTGCTATCTGCCTAGAGTCCAAGAACTCCTGTTTACTTTCTTCATCTCTTTGTATATTTTTCTGTTATGCTGACATTTTGTTTGGCAAAACCAGTAAAAATTCTTGAAAAGATGGTTTTATATGAAGGTTGAGAACATCTTTATAAAATAATTGAAAAAAGTGTACAATTTATATGTATATATTCTTCTTTTTCAGTTTTTTACAATGAATAAACATTTAATCAAGTGATCTAAAAATATGATGGCTTATTTTATGTGCAAATCTAAAATTGTTGACAAACTCAACTACAGCAATCTCCTCCAGCAGGCCAAAACACATCAACACTAAAAAAAAAAAGAAGCTCAGCCTTCCTCAAACTCCCCAAATCCCAGTCTTATCAAACACTGACAGGATCTGCTGTGACAAGCTCAAAATCATCAGAGGCTCTTCACGATGAAGAATGCACTAGATCAGGCCTATTCAATTAGCAGCACTAGCAGGCCACATGTGGCCCAGAAGCAACCTCCGAGTGGCCCGCGGGCCCAGACCACGCCAAGGAAATATAAATTTAAGAAAAAAATATGAAGGAACGACGATCCGCAAGCGCACACACAAACAACGCACGTGACCGTCATCTGCGTGGATTTCACAAGCACCCCGCCTCCGTCACTGTTCCAGTCAGCAGGCAGAGTGTCTCGCTAGTGTCACTGTCCGAGAGAAGCATAAGCTTATCAAAGTACTTTAAACGTGGGACAAAAGCAGAAGAGATATGTAAGCAGTGGAGGCATTTATGGTGATTTTAACCCACTGGTAACGAGAAAAATAAGGAAGAGTTGCTTAGCAAACAGGTGTGGTTAGGATTCATATGCAGGGAAAGGCATGAGTGACTGAATTGCTGAGGATTTATTTCACCAGCCACGACAATATTAACTAATTTTTGTTCATTATTATGTACCTGGCAAGCTAAGATGACCGAAATTCACCAAGTCAATGACTTTAATCCATCAACAGCCTTCAGACAAACTAAACGTGCCAACATTTGGATTTCAAAAAAGGAGAGTTTTTTCCTGCTGTCTGAGTGGTGAGGGGAGTTCTAAAGAACTATAACTATATAGAGATATTATAACAGAAATAACTGAATCTTTGGTAATTTAAGTTAATTTATTTCATTAAATGTAATTTTATTAATATTTTTTTCTCTGAAATCAGAGTTGATGTCATGACCCTGGGCACGGGGTCATGACTGTATTGTCTGTATTTTTAGGTTTTTCCTTATAGTCCTATCCATTTATTGTGTGTCATTTTGTATCTTTTGGGGCTGTGTATCATATTCCTGTTTTATTATTTAGTTTCCGGTATGTGCTTTTATTTTGACAGCGTCCTGTGCAGCTTCCGCCTGTCAAACTGTTTCGTAGGCTGCATAGCTGTTACTCGTTGTTTGATTATTTCCTCATTCATGTACCCACACCTGTCATGCATTAATCAATTGTTCCATTTTCCTATTTAAGGGCACGGCAACGTTTCCCTGTTGTTGTGTCCTACTGTTTACCGCCTCAGAAATTGCAGTTCCACTCTGAGTGATTTTTGGGTTCTGCTGTCAAGGAGAACGGGTGCACTCCGACCAGGTTGGTTTATCCTTTACTCCTGTTTTTCTCAGCCGTGAGCCCCGCTACCTTTTGGGTGTGACTCCGGCTGAGTTTATCTCTTTTCCCGCGGTGTGTTTGAGCGCTTCAGCCGGTGTTTTTCCCCCGACTGTCCTTCTTCCTCCTGGTCATGAGCCCCGCTCTCCTCTGCCACCTTCATTCCCTCATTATTTGTAAATGTAGTGTTTTTGTCGTGTTTGTCTTTTTGTTAATAAATGTGCAAAACTCACAGCGTGCATTTGGTGTCCTTCATAGCCCTTAAAAAGGGTGATTTATGACAGTTAAGTTATTGTTCTGTTCTGGCTCTGCAAAATTATAGTCAAAAGTGTAAACTGTATAAGGAAAAAAGTCAAAATTTTACCACAATCTGCTTCAAATTTATATAAAAAACCCCAGTAATTTTATTTAAAAAAAAATAGACAAATTAGCCATAAAATTATCCACATATTTATAATAAAGTCTCAAATGTACAAGAAAAGTCAGTTTTACAAGAGGAAATTACAAACTTGAGAGAAATGGTTTCAAATTTAGATAAATTTACAGAGAAAAGTAGAAAACTGTAAGAAAATTGTTATAAATTTTGGAGAAAAACCTCAAACCTTCAAGACTGAAGTCATTACTCATGTGTGGGTGCTTTTTGCATTCTTAACTCTATCTGAAATTTTTAGTTGACTGAGGTGTGTGTAATGGAATGTGCAGTTATAAAAAAGATTTCTACTCACACATGTGGTGATTTAAAACAAAACAAACCCCAAAAGTGGATGTGCAATGTTTGTTAATGTTATCCATCTTTTCTTAGGGGTTTTGTGCACTGAAGTGTTTGACAGTTCATTTTTTTATTCAGCTAAATGCACTTTGTGATGTGCCAAGGTCAGTTATGACCAGGATGTAGTATATTTTATTTCAAAAGGGAAACAAATGTTAATGCTACTAACAGTACACACTGAATTTTTATACACTTTGAGATATGCCTAAGATGTTACCAAAATGGTTATTTACAGAGTTTTATTTTTCATTCTATTTATTTAATTGTTGTTCAAGAGGAAAAAATACTGTATTTCTACTACTTCAAGTTCTGCTCAACCCCACTACTGTTATTGTGTTTTTATGCACATTTGATGTGCCTTTGCCATGTGCCAAGCGCACATTTAAAACCAAGACAATGAATAAAAAGTGCATATTTTTCATCATATTGATCTGTGTTGGTTTGAAATTTGTCATATTCAACAGATCATTGAACATGTGTGGCCCATTACATGTCTTGATTTCAGATTGTGGCCCAACTGATTTTGTAATTGAATAGCCCTGCACAAGATAATATGCTCCTGGACACATTTTTAAGACCAGGTGAAAAACTATAAGTATTTGCATTTCACACTGGTGGATTGTAACCAGGTTGTAAGTAGATTTTCAAAATGCAAAAAGAAGAAACAGCAAGAGACAAAAAAATAGAGAGTAAGTAGGTAATTTATTCAAAACTGCATCTAAACTCAAGCAGGCTATTCATCAGCTGATCAAAAGGTTAAGACCATAGCCCAAAAACAAACAAACAAAAAATAAAACAGGACTAAAGTATCAAAAAAAGGAAATACAGTTGAAACCAGAAGTTTACATATGTGGACACGGTTTGGGGACCTTGGGGAAGTCAGGTTATTTAGCACCTCAGACAGAGACAGGAAATAAGCATGGGAGAACAATGCCCAGGAAGGACAGAGGGGATTGAATGCTGTGTAGTGTGAATATTATGCTGTGTGGGGAAGTGCCATGAAACTTGTGAAGTGTGACTTGAGATATAGAGAGGAGAGCTTGCTGTAACCAGTCTGTCTATTCTGTGCTTGTGAGATGTGAGTGTGTAATAAATCGTCTGTCATGAATCTGCCTCTTCATTTACACACTCCACACTGGTGACCCAAGACGTATTATGGAACACGAGGCAAGAACCCAGGAGCCGGCCCGGTCGGGAAGCCCCAGTGACGCAGCAGCCATTCCACAGACAGCCCGGACTGGAACCCCCAGCAACGCGTGTGTGGTTTCAGTCAAGCTACCGGATTTCTGGCAGCACAACCCGCGCTCTTGGTTCCACCACACCAAGGCCCAGTTCGCCCTCCGGGGAGTAAAGGCAGACGACACCAAGTTCTACCATGTGGTAGCAGCGCTGGACTCCCGCACAGCCCAGCAGGTAGAGAGCCTGCTCGATCAGCCACCAGCCTGCAACAAATACGAGGCGCTCAAGGCTGTGCTCACCTGGCGTTACAGGCTCTCGGAATGTGAGAGAGCGGAGAGGCTCCTGACACGGACCGAGTTAGGAGATGGTTCGGCCGTCGACCTGATGGAGAAGATGCTGGCGTTAATGGGCACGGACGACGGGCACTTTCTGTTTGCCCACCTTTTCCTCCGGAACCTTCCAACAGAGGTGACAGCGGTTCTGGCCAATTTGCCGTTGCTGGCCGCGCGTGACTACCGTGCGCTAGCCCAGGAGGCAGACAGGATCATCCTCACCACCAGGGCGATCACAGTCAACGCGGCGGTGGCAGAGCCCAGCGAGACGACCAGAGGAAGCGAGGAGCCACTGACGGTAGCAGCAGCGGGGGTCAAGGAGCGCCAGAGAGACACACTCTGTTTCTACCACCGCCGCTTCGGAGAGAACGCACGCAGATGTGCGCCACCGTGCCAATTCAAGCGCTCAGGAAAACGCCAAGGCCGGCAGTCGGCAGCAGCTGCGACCCTTGGTGAAGAGAACAAGCTGTTCTACATGACGGACGCGCGCTCGGGGAGGCGTTTCCTCGTGGACACCGGAGCCCAGAGGAGCATCATCCTGCCGACCTACGCTGACCGGCTGGCAGGACCTAGCGGCCCCAGGATGTTGGCAGCAAATGGCTCGGAAATTAAGACCTTTGGTGAGAGGACACTGATCTTATCTCTACACGGCCATACATATGAGTGGACTTTTGTCGTAGCAACACTGAATTACCATATCCTGCGGGCTGATTTTCTGTGTGCGCATGGTTTACTGGTTGATGTTGCTAACAGGCGCCTGGTTAATGCACTGTCCTTTGACTCTCTTCCCTGTATAGTTTGAGCGACCCAGCCAACAGCACAAGCCAACGTCACAGCTCTAGGCGGTAAGTTCCACGCACTGCTCGTTGACTGTGATCGCCCTGGTGGTGAGGATGATCCTGTCTGCCTCCTGGGCTAGCGCACGGTAGTCACGCGCGGCCAGCAACGGCAAATTGGCCAGAACCGCTGTCACCTCTGTTGGAAGGTTCCGGAGGAAAAGGTGGGCAAACAGAAAGTGCTCTCCGGAAGGAGCAATCTCGTTGCCCGACAAAATGCGCGCCGTGGCAGATTTTCCCCCGCCTCAGATGGTCAGGGCACTGCAGGAATTTTTGGGAATGGTGAACTTTTATAACGTTTCCTTCCCCACACGGTGTGGCTCATGCAACCATTGTACGCCGCGCTCAAGAGAAAGAAACCCGCGGATGGAGTCGAAAGGACCCCGGAGCGAGAGCGGGCATTCTCGGAGGTTAAAGCAGCCCTGGCAAACACCGCACTGCTGGCGCATCCGGACCCGACGGCCCGGATAGCGCTCACCACCAACACTTCAGACGTGGCCATAGGGGCTGTCGTGGAGCAGCGCGTCGCCGGGGCTTGGCAGCCGCTCGCCTTTTTCAGCAGAACTTTGCTCGACAGCGAACTTAAATACAGCGCGTTCAACAGAGAGTTGCTGGCTCTCCACCTGGCCATACGCCACTTCCAGTTCTGGCTGGAAGGGCGCAGCTTCACCGCGTTTGTAGACAACAAGCCACTAACGTTCGTGATGGCCAAGGTTTCAGAACCGTGGTCAGGCCGGCAGCAGAGACAGCTGGCCGCAATCTTAGAGTTTACTACGATATTCAGCATGTGTCGGGTAAACTGAATGTGGTGGCGGACTGCCTCTCGCGTGCTGTAGTGGCCCCGGTCTGCGTGGGGATAGATTACGCAGCCATGGCCGCGGAGCAGATTAGCGATGCAGACGTGCGCGCGCTCCAGTCTGGACCAACAGGGTTAAAGCTGGAGAGCAGGGTGCTGCAAGATGGCGCCCCCTCCCCAATCTGCGATGTCTCCACGGGACGCCCACGTCCGGTGGTCCCAGTCGCATGGCGCCGCCGGGTGTTTGAGTCGGTTCACACTCTGGCGCACCCAGGAGTGCGCGCGTCAGTCAAAATGGTGGGAGAGAAGTTTGTGTGGCCGAGCCTACACAAACAAGTAAAAGATTGGGCTGCAGCCTGCGTGGCATGCCAACGAGCCAAGGTACACAGGCACACAAAGGCTCCTTTGGAGCTGTTTCCGGTACCGGCTAAAGGGTTCGACCATGTGCACGTGGACCTCGTGGGCCCCCTCCCGCCATCACAGGGGTGCACGCACCTCCTGACAGTGGTGGACCGCACCACTCGCTGGCCAGAAGCAGTCCCGCTGGCGGCAACCACGTTTGCGGACGTAGCACGCGCTTTTTTAACAGCATGGGTGGCGCGTTTTGGAGTCCCGTCGGACATTACGTCCGACAGGGGCCCTCAATTTGTTTCCGAACTCTGGTCCGCGATGGCCCGCAGCCTGGGTGTTACAATTCATCGCACAACCGCGTACAACCCACAGGCCAATGGGTTATGCGAGCGTTTTCATAGATCACTGAAAGCAGCACTCAGGGCTTCACTGACGGATGCAAATTGGGTAGACAGGTTGCCATGGGTTTTATTGGAGTTGCGCTCCGCGCCAAAAGAGGATTTGGAAGCTTCCCTGGCAGAGTTCGTTTTTGCGCAGCCCCTACAGCTGCCCGGGGAATTTCTGCCAGATAATCCCGCGCCAGGCAGTTGCCCGTCTCAGCTTTTGCAGCGTAGCGCAAACACAGGCACGCTGCCGGGCCCTGCCCACCACAGTTTTCCGCGTGCCTTCGTGCCTAAAACTTTGAAGAACGCGCAGTTCGTGTTTGTCAGACACGACGCCCATCACTCCCCATTGCGCCCACCCTATGATGGACCGTTCAGAGTGTTGGAAACAGGGGATAAGCATTTTGTGCTTGACTTGGGGGGTAGACAGGAGAGAACTGGCATAGACAGACTCAAACCCGCCTTTGTAGTGGCGGATGAGCAAGTGCTGTTGGTGGGGGCCCCTCGGCGTGGAAGACCCCCACAGAGAGCTCCCCAGGGAAACGATTCACCAGAGCAGCCACACGGGCAGAACAAAATTCCCCACCACCACCACGGCTCACCTGCAGTCAGACACGCTCCCAGCAGCCCCCCACCGGCACAGCAGTGCCACAGAGGCGCTAAACCCCAGTTACAGCAGATATGGGAGGAGACTGAAGCCAAAAGCGAGTGTGGACTAATGTCTGTCTTAGATGCTGTGGAGGGGGGGTGGGGAGTGGTTTGGGGACCTTGAGGAAGTCAGGTTATTTAGCACCTCAGACAGAGACAGGGAATAAGTATGGGAGAACAATGCCCAGGAAGGACAGAGGGGGTTGAATGTAGTGTAGTATAAATGTCATGCTGTGTGGGGAAGTGCCATGAGACTTGTGAAGTGTGACTTGGGATATAGAGAGGAGAGCTTGCTGTAACCAGTCAGTCCATTCTGTGCATGTGAGATGTGAGTGTGTAATAAATCGTCTGTCATGAATCTGCCTCTTCATTTACACACTCCACCACATAACCGTTTTTTCCTCATTGCCTGACATTAAATCAGACTAAACTTTTCCTGTATTACTAGGTCATTTAGGATTACCAAAATTATTTCTATTTGGGAGATAATTTTTTTGAGAATTTTTTTTATTACTTTCTTCAAAGTCAAAAGTTTACACACGGTAAGATTACTATGCCTTTAAACAATTTGGGAAAGCCAAGACAATGATGTCATGGCTTTGGAAGCTTCTGATGGTTAAGTGACAACATTTGAGTTAATTGGAGACACACCAATTAAGAGAGAGGTGAAAAAGGCAAAGGAAAAGGCGTATAGTGAGTTGTATGAGAGGCTGGACACTAAGGAAGGAGAAAAGGACTTGTATCGATTGGCTAGACAGAGAGATCGAGCTGGAAAGGATGTGCAGCAGGTTAGGTTGATTAAGGACAGAAATGTTAATGTACTAACAAATGATGAGAGTGTGTTGAGAAGGTAGAAGGAGTACTTTGAGGAGCTGATGAATGAAGTGAGAGAGAGAGGAGGATGGATGAAGGAAAGATGGTAAACCAGGAAGTTCTGAGAATTAGCAAGGTGGAAATGAGGGCAGCTTTGAAGAGGATGAAGAATGGAAAGGTGGTTGGTCCAGATTACGTCTGTGGAAGTATGGAGGTGTTTAGGAGAGATAGCAGTGGACTTTTTAACCAGATTGTTTAACAAAATCTTGGAGAGTGAGAGGATGCTTCGGGAAGACGAAGGGTGATGTTCAGCGCTGTAGTAACTACAGAGGCGTAAAGTTGATCAGCCACACTATGAAGATATGGGAAAGAGTTGTTGAAGCCAGGTTAAGAGAAGAGGTGACAATCAGTGAGGAGCAGTATGGTTTCATGCCAAGAAAGAGTACTACAGATGCAATGTTTGCTCTAAGAGTGTTGATGGGGAAGTATAGAGAAGGTCAGAAGGAGTTGCACTGTCTTTGTGGATCTAGAGAAAGCATATGATAGGGTGCCAAGAGAGGAAGTGTAGCACTGTATGAGAAAGTCAGGAGTGGTAGAGAAGTATTTGAGGGTGGTGCAGGACATGTATGAGGACAGTGAGGTGTGCTGTAGGAGTGACAGATGAATTCAAGGTGGGGGTTTGATTACATCAGGGATTGACTCTGAGCCCCTTCTTGTTTGCCCTGGTGATGGACGGGCTGACAGATGAGGTCAGGCAGGAGTCTCCGTGGACCATGATGTTTCCAGACGACATTGTGTAGTGAGATTAGGGAGCAGGTGGAAGAGAACCTGGAAAGGTGGAGGTATACTCTGGAGAGAAGAGGAATGAAAGTCAGTAGAAGCAAGACAGAATACATGAGTGTCTATGAGAGGGAGGAAGGTGTAACGGTGAAGATGCAAGGAGCAGAGGTGGCGAAGGTGGATGAGTTTAAATACTTGGGGTCAACCATTCAAAGCAATGGAAAATGCATAAGAAAGATGAAGAAGAAAGTGCAGGCAGGGTGGATTGGGTGGAGATGAGTGTCAGGGGTGATCTGTGGCAGAAGGATAGCAGCTATAGTGAAAGGGAAGATTTACTAGATGGTAGTGAGACCTGCTATGATGTATGGTTTGGAGCCAGTGGCACTGACAAAAAGACAAGAGGCAGAGCTGGAGGTGGCAGAGTTGAAGATGCTAAGTGTTATGTCGGTAATCAGAGTCTGGAGTCTGTCTTATGCCATACAGCAAACCCACCTTTATTGAACACACACAACTATATATACTGGTGCCGCAGCCCGCCTGACGTCACTCCCCAGGGCGGGTACGGCAAGCCCCATGGGCCACACACACACACCACACTCTCTCCACAACATTCCCCTCCCTCTAACAAAAGTCCAAAACACATACACTCAATTTAGACCCACCCCAATTTAGGACCCGTATCATGCACTAAGAAAATAACGGGGAACAATGAACTAGAATGGCCTAACACATTCACCCAAAACAACTAAAATCTAGGGGGAACAGGTGGACTTCTGTCCCACTCCACACGACAAAGCGGTTTACTCTGCCGCTTATCCTAAATAAAAAAAACAGTCTGCGGCGGCATGGAAAATAAAGACAGCGAAGTGAGGGTTTTAAGTAGGTTTATTAAATCATACCGCCGTCACAGGAACTCCGCTCCAGCCCTTGTGTGAGCAGACTGGAGCGGGTCCTCGGGCTCTCAGCAAAGAGACACAGGATGTGTGTGTCAGCAGCAGTAGTCGAAGAGTGAGAGGGAGATTTACAGAATAATGCAGCTTATATACCCAACTACAGACAATACATGAAAGGCATTCACAGCAGTAGGTATGGGCATTTGCATTTGAGAGACACACATAACAATACGGACGTTGCAAGCCAGGATTCGCCTCTGCTCCAGAACTGCAGGACAAAAGAGGTTACAAGGCACATCTACATATTGTCATCAGTGTATAGACACAGTAAGGACAGGAAGCATGAACACAATGCATGAATGGCACATTAACATCACAGTAGTGAGCCGGAAAAAGCCAGGAGAAGCAGGCTGTCTGTAGACATTAATACACACATTGCTGTGCCTGTCCAGTCTGTTGTGGGGGTTCCCCACACAGTCTATTTATAAACTAAAATACTGCCGTGGTTCCTAAACTAAATAAAAATACATAAAATAATCCCCAACAACACACATCCATATGTACATTACACACATCCAACACAATTTTTCTTAAGAACACATGCACATATGAACATATTTACATTAAAATTATTTATGTTACACCAATGTCCACGGGCAGCCAAGGGTAAAGCCAGCTCGGGGGCCCAGGGCAGCCCTTCAGTATGTGCGCTCCTGGAAGCAACCTGCCCCTGGGGGGAGCTGACTTCCTCAGCGAGAATGTCTCTTCTCACCACCGACCGCTTCGCCCTTCTGGACCCGCCATCCGACACCTCTTCACGAACCTGAACCCGGTCCGTAACTCTCAGGAGGGCCCTGCTCGCCCTGCAGCATTGCTGCTTGGCCCGTGGTCTCTCCATACCTGTCGGTCTGTCCGCTTTCAAACCCGCTGCAGCTGTCACTGTTGCAGCCCCGGACACTCTGGCCCCCTGTGCCCAAGCTCCGGGGAAAACTGTTGCTGCTACAGAGAATTCTCCAACCCTCTACGCCAAAACGGCGGACCAGGAGTGTTCGTCCTCAGTCCCCACCGGGTCTACCTGTTATGTATGGAAAAGGGCTGGTATTACTAAGATGGTGGCCGAGTTGGTCGAGAGCTAGACCGGGGTGGCTACTACCGGTTTTTGGTGGTGACGCCGCTCAAGGTATAAAAGAGTGGGCGGAAAAGGCTCTGCCTCTTTCGTCGTGAAGCCACCTGGCCAGCAGGAGCGTGCCGTAAGCCTCTGTATATAGTTATATTGCATATTTAATAAACCTTGTTAACTGAGGTGAGACTCGCTCTTCATTGCTACAATTATGGATATAACAAATGGCAACGAGGTAAAAGTGGTAATGGAACGCTCTATTGCCAGCTTTCGGCCATTCCTCGAGGCTCCGGGTGAGTCGCTCGTGCCATGGCCTAGGTGGTTCGCTGCCTTTACCAGCTACCTTGTAGCACTGGGTTTGGGAGACACGGAGAAGCTCCGTGTATGAGCTGTGTTAGTCCATAATTTAACAATGGAAGGGAAGAGGATTCTTGAAAACTTGGGCAGAGCTGACAGTTTTGACAAGGTGGTACAGCTAATGGTGCGCTACTTTAAGGCGCCAGAGAACGTCATCGTGAAATGCATTCGATTTAGACAGCGCCGCCAGCGGTCGGGAGAGCCCGTACGAAGATTCGTTCTTAGTGGACACAGGAGCAGTAATCTCAGTCCTGAATCTTGAAACCATGGACAGACTGTTTCCCCACCAACAGATAAGAAGGCAACGAGAGGAATATTGTGGTTATGGGCAGAACAGGTTGGCTATTTTGGGCTATGCAGAGATGGAGGCCTGATATAAGGACAGTGTGGCACCCAGCGCTTGCATCAACATCTCTGCATCTGGCATTAACGTTATGGGTTGCAACCTCTTTTACAGCCTTGGGTTCTCCATTTCAAAAGTCTTTGGTGAAGAGTGGTCTGGGTGTGGACTGTGGGGCCGACCTGTTCCTGCTTTGGAGGGTGCTGAGGTGTGGGATCTGGACTGGACGGTCAACGTAAATTTGGGAGAGCACACATCGCACCACGCGGAGTCCTCTCGGGATGGACTCAATGCTGTCACGCAGGCTGCCCTGGACGAGGGTGCCGGAGGGCACAGCGGGAGCCCAATGAGGCTCATCAGGACAAGGTGCCAACGCCAGGAGAAAACGGGGCTAGACTGCTGAGCATGGTTATCGTAAAGCGCTCCCAGCGACGACCTGCCAAGAGGAGACCCAGGAGAGTCCGCGAGTCTTAGCCGCTGGAATCGGGGGCCAGTCACAGGACCAGTGATCTGATGAAAAGGAAGTGGGCTCCCTCAAAGACCAAGGTTGATGCTCGAGTACGTAGAGATCACAGTCCACGCCAGCAGCGGGTCAACCAGAGGCAGTTCCAGGTGGAGCCCGATCGGATGGAGGAGTTTGGGCGCAGGTCTATCCACGTCTGGAGACATCCGAGGGATCTGAGGCTGCCAGAGGTGGAGAGGAGATGACACAGCAGGAGCCCCGAAGTGAAAAGACGGAGACGCCTTGAAAGGGATCCATCTAGGGACTGAGGGTTTTATTTTGCATGTTTGTCTCGTTTCTTCAGTCCTGTTTTATGTTAGGTTTTCCTATTTGGTACCCCGGTAAACCTTACTGAAAAAAAAAAGACCGAATAGAAGGGAAATAAAAGAATTTGAGCCTTTGTGTGGTGTTTTTCTATTATTTTATTGGTATTTGTTGGTGTGTTTTAACCATTGGGGCTCAGCTATGTAAATTCATTTATGCAAGTTATGTGCTATTTAAAATTTTTTTATTGAAATGTTGTTTAAAGTGCCCAGTTTTGGGGGAATTGAATGTGCTCAACCCTAGTAAGTTGAGTTAACACGGCCTGATTTTATTTTGTTTGCATTTCCCTGTTCCAAGCGGTAGAATAATCCGCTCAGCCGTGTAGGGGGTGCTGGGGGTCTACCCAGCCCCTCAGCCTTAGTTGTGTGAATGGATAGGTGTTTTATTTATTTCTTGTACATATTTTGGATTAGTATGTGTGTCGGGTGTTAAATTTGGGCAGGTTATTTGTGTACTTGGCATTTTTTTGAGGGGGACAAATGTTATGTATGGAAAAGGGCTGGTATTACAAAGATGGCAGCCGGGTTGGTCGGGAGATAGACCGGGGTGGCTACTACCGGTTTCCGGTGGTGACGCCGCTCAAGGTATAAAAGAGTGGGCGGAAGAAGCTCCGCCTCTTTCGTCGTGAAGCCACCTGGCCAGCAGGAGAATGCCGTAAGTCTCGGTATACAGTATAGCTATATTGCATATTTCATAAACCTTGTTAACTGAGGTGAGACTCGCTCTTCATTGCTACAATTATGGACATAACACTACCCAGGACTCACAAATTCGCCAGTTCTCATGAAAAGGTCCATAAGCAGACACACTGTAATTTCACATTTTGGCATCAATAAAGCACATCCATCCATCCATCATATTACAGCAGTGTGGTTTTAAGATAAGGGGCATTGCATTTAGGCACTGGTATTCTGATGTTGTTGCCAATTTTCAAGTTACTGATTTACTTAAAGTGTGATTTTTTTGTGCACATAGACAAATTATCAAGAAGGAAATTTTATATTTGCTTGCTTTATTGTTGTTGAAAGGATTATAACTACCAGTTATTGAAAATGGGTAATACTTTAAGGTTTGACAAGTTTACTTTATTTTAAAAGTGTGATTTGCTAGTGACCTGATTTCACTTGATCTGTTCTCCTGCGTGTCATAAAGGGCCAGTGTTGGTTTAATGACACTGTTTATGTAACGCAAGTTTGTTGTGCGTTATTAGTCATTACATAATTTAAAATGTGTCAAACAAGTACAAGAGTGCCTGGATGCAGCGGCAATATGGCCGCCGACTCACTGTGTACCGGATTTCCGGATTTGGGGACCGGAAGTGACACAAAGTTCCGTGGAAAGGACGCTCTCCTGTGAGCTGGAGCTGGAACCAGCTTCCTTTGTTTATTCATAGTTTTCAGTCACGTGACCCTTGCAGAGCCCTGGAGGGCAAAACATTACTCCAGCATGGCGGACACTTGGCTGGACTGCAGCAAAAGCCTGTCATTTTCCCTCCTGTCCCAAGTTGGGAATACTTAGATTGTGGAAGATGGAAGCAGACGAGGCAGCGAGCTGAATGACACACGAACTTTAATCCACTTCCAACACAAACACTGAAACTCTAAAACCTGAGCGCCTGAGCAAACTCCTTTATACACTTTAATTCCCGCCTCCGGCACTCAGGGTAAACACATTAACATTCAGACTGCAAGACATTCACACATTAACATAATATTGACCCATACGTCACAGAGCAGGTCTTGCTACAATACCTTCGCACCCCTGCGCCCTCAGGTGTCAGCCTGGCGCGGCAGGGGGCGAAAGGCACATCTTTGTTTGGTTGGCTCCTCTCAGCTTTCCCAATTAGCATCTCTAATTATCTTCTCCCCCACCACCCCCTTGTCCTGGGTGGAGTGCCATGTGTATTGTGTCTGTCACAAGATCACCTTTCGAAAGAACCAAAACAAAGATATCTGGACAAACTCCCGTGGAATTATTTAAATCTCTGAAATCAGCAACGTCCCTCAATCAATTATCCCTCACAAACAAGCCCTCACACACAAAGAAGCATGCCACGTAAAAAATGTGTGGCTTTTTTTAACAAGAAAAAATAACCTACAGTGCACTAAAAATTGTACTAAAATATTTGTAATGTAGAAGACAACAACCCCCCCCCCGCCCCCTGCTACAGAGGACGGACATCGCCCGGTGCCGCCGCGGTCACGGTGCGCTGCGGTCTACTACGCACAGTTGTAATTTACCGATCGGTCAAAAGTCATTTTTGATTACAATTTTCAGGGATAAAGAATAATTTAGCTTATAACACTTACCTGTCCACAACAGCAGTGTCGCTGGCGAACTTCTCTTCCTCATTGTCAGACGAACATGACGCTGGTCCGCTTGTTACGGATTCGTGGTTCTGGTCACGCGACCCGGTCAAACCATGATTCCATTATTGCGGTTTTGCGCTTCCATAATTGCGGTTTTGGCGAACGATTTTTCAAAACAAATAAGAACAGTAGTAAGAAAAAAAGACTGGCGAATGCGTGTGTGTCACCCAGCGGCTAAAACAAAACAGATTTTAGGCAAGGGAGGCACGCTTTCGAACTACAGTGATCCCTCACTTATCGCGTTTAATGGGGACCAGAACCGACCGCGAAAAGTGAAAAACTGCGAAGTAGCGTCACCCCCCCCCCCCCAAGGGCGTCACAAGCACTATTTTGCACAAAAAGGCACAAGAGAACAGCAGAAAGTGCCACTAAGCAACACGAGCGATAAAGAACAATGAATGCGGTCTTCCTTCGCTGGGTATGGGCGCTCTGCAGGGAGAGAAGCTGGGTAAAACGTCTCGGCCAATCAGCTTGCGAGGTAAAACGTCTCGGCCAATCAGCTTGCAAGATTCCCGAGCGGTGAAGAGGTGGGCGGAGAGGAGTGGAGCGGTGGTCAGAAAGGTGGATTTTGAGTTGTGTGGGCTCTCTGTGTTGATACCTGATGTTCTAATGTAGTCTCCCTACCTTCTGCTAGCGCCCGGGCAACTTTCGTGCCATTTTTTCTCAATTTTGAATTTTTGATGAATATTTTTGAAAAATCCGCGATGCACTGAGGGCGCGAAAGGTGAAACGCGAAGTAGCGAGGGATCACTGTACTGTGCTTCAGTTGGCTGGCTGTATTCGCAGCCGTTGGTAGGCAGGTCCTTCTTGCTAGGTTTTCAGTCATTGGTTCTTCAAGGTTTCAGAAACCCAATTCAAGGCTCTTATTAGTCAAATGAGAGGTCAATCACATCTAAACCAATCAAAACACTCCTTTGGCTTTCTGTTCGCGGCTGTGTCTGTAGTGGAAGAACGGAAATGCAGGTTTGTTTGTTTTTTCAGTGCCTCCTAGGACGCACAGTGTCCGCCCGCGGTACACCGAAGTGCAACAGGTTAACAGCATGTCATATGACAAAAAAGTTGACTAAGAATTTTTTTCCAATGTTAGGTAAGATATTCCTACAGTTTAAATGACCCATTACTGACAGCTTGGATTGCTGTGGAGAAGCAAAGATTCGTCCAATTTGGCCACTGCACCTGTATGGCAGGGTTACAAGTGTGTTCCCATGTAGGTGCCATGCTCTACGCTCTTCTAGCAGCTGTAAACAAACTGAGGGGCACTGCATGCACTGAGGAGGCCTGTGTTTGGAATGAACCCAGCCAGGCAGCCATAAGGACAGTAGGGTTTGCAGAAGGGAGCCAGATAGCTTTCACAAAAGCCCAGTGAAAGAGAGCCAATAATGAATGTGGTGAGCCACCCCCTGCCAAGGTTCCACTTCCAACTCCACATGAATGTATAGTATTCTACAATATGCTGCATTTGTCAGAGACCACTGAAAAGAAACCTATAAAATTCTCCATATTATCTGTTGTCCCTGGCCATGCAAAGAGGCACATTCCCAGAGCAGTGCAGCTTAACATCCCTGCACCCCTAAACAAGATGTACAAACCCCAGTACAGGTCACTGTCACCACCAGAACTGCAGGCAAAGAGTGAAGAGGTCTTTTCAAAGTTAAGCATAACTGAAGAGCAGGAACATTTTGACATCTGTTGGTAAATGTGTTTAAAGATGTGTGTCTTAGTCCCAGCCACAAATAAAGAGGAGAGGTTCAGAAATATCTCCACAGAGTTCATTCTAAACATGCTTTCATATTATGGTTAAAAAATTGATTAACTTTTTATTTATTCTTTTCTAACTGTAGTGCTGTGTGATAGAAAGAGAGACCAAACAGCAATCAAAGTGTTCCATGTGGTTTGACCAGAAGGCCGGACGAGTACTGCATCAAACATGTGAGCAACCTGCCACACTGACCCAGACAATCCAGCCATCTCCCTGCTGAAGCAACTGTGTTACCCTGTAGCCTACAAAGATCCAAAAAATGCTCCACAATCAGGTATGCAGATACACCTTTTTTTCTTTTTTTTTGGGGGGGGGGGGTGTACAAATAATGATAAGTACAAAAGCACTCAGAGAGCACAGACCTCTGACAAGCAGCTCAATTCCACCTCATGGCAAATACATCCCAAAATCATGATGATATCGATAAACCAGTAGAAAGCACTGTTACCATGGTAACCATGTCTGCCCATGATCCTTCCCTGTCTGCCTTTGATCTTCTGATGAGAGCCCTAGTCCTCCTAACACATTGCAAGAAGAAGATAGGGCCTTGGTGGAGGTTTGCAGTCATGGATCACCACCAAAATCTAATCATTTGTTCCTTGTCCCTTTCCACACTTTTCATGAAAATTTCATCAAAATCTGTTCATAGCCTTTTGAGTTATGTTGCTTACAGACAAACAAACAAACGCTGGTGATCACATAACCTCTGCCAGATAATAAATTATTTAATTATTAAATACATAAATATAATCTTTCTTTAGTGGGTCAACCTCACCATAACGGTGATGGTATGGAAAAGACTGCAACATACAGTGAAGATTTTTAATCACAACACATAAATGGTTCATGGAACACTCGCCGGAGTGTAAATAGCTTACTTAGTTTGACTTTCTCTGCTCGCAGCAGTTACCCAAATGAGGTTCAGCAGAATCAGCAGATGCGTCAGATGAGATGATTAGCAGAGCACGGGAAACGGAAAGGTGGGGGTGAGCGCTCACCACGACATGACAACAGTGAAGATTGTTAATCACAACACACAAATGGTTCATGGAACACTCGCCAAAGGGAACTCTCACCCTTTTGGCAAGTGTTCCAGGTACCACACAAATGAGCTTCTCATTGTGTTCTAAGCTCACATACTACACAACTTCCATAACAACATGAAAAGCATGTACATTAGTGTGTTTTAGGCAGCAAACCTTGAAAAATGATGGCGCACACATTGTGTTGCAAGTCTTCACTATTCAGGTATGTTATATTGGTTTGAATGACCTTACAGCACAGTGAAAGGACCACTTAATTTTATTTAATATTACATGTATTTAATAGCATTATCTTACTGCAATGCAAACATCACTTCTGACAATTAAATTTACTTCCCATATCACCTGGCAGCTAAAACTACAAAATAAACATCTTCAAATAATTGTGACATTAGGAGTTATTTCTCACAGTAACACCGTCAGTGTTATATGCATTAAATGCAATTGATCTTTTACAGTAATTACTAACAGTTGCTCGTGGCTAAAGTATACATAGTTTCTGCTTTTAGATGGGGAATGGAGCATGAGGAGGAAGTAACTGAGGAGTACACCAAGATGATGGAGAGCAGCCACACCAAGCTCCCTGTCATGAAGGGAGGGCTCATCATCAATTCCCAGTACCCATGGTTAGGAGCATCCCCAGACGGCATGTTAACATGACCGTCATGAACTGGGTGTGTCGGAGGTTAAGGCACCCAGCAGTCTTCAGAATAGCACTCTCTATGAAAAAAGCAGGCAAGACAGCACATTTTGCCTACAAGAGGTAGAAGATAAACTTTCTTTGAAGTGAAACCATCAGTACTTTTGTCAAGTGCAGAAACAAATCCACCTGACACAAGCAAGCTACTGTAACTTTGCAATCTGGGGACCAGGGAGAGGAGGCAAACCAGAAATCCATATTGAGAGGATTCTACTAGATACTGACTTTTTTTTTTTTAAATAATGTGTGACAAAGTGCACATATTTGTCAAGAAATGTGTAGTTCCTGAGCTCCTTGCAAAAGAGTTTACAGCTCCAGCGTTAGCAAGTTCACATCAGCTCACTAATCCACCTAACAGTGGCGGCTGTTACTGTGGGGTGCTTGTCCTGCAAACTGAAGACAGACTTGAGTGTAAATCAGGAATTTGTGAAAGACAATACATTCATAGAAGCTGTATAAAAATTGACACCACTCACATAAAAATGTCATAGTGGAAATGCAGTGAATGTTTACGGGAAATAGCAAAGCAAAATGGACATAACTAAAGTAACCTGAACCTGAACCTGATAACAAGAAACTTTGAACAAGGTATTTGTTGAAGGTCTTTATTCAACAATGCCACATAACTTTAAATTCACAGACTTTCAGTGTATATATGTGTAAATGTGTATATATTTTGAAGAAGTTACAAATAACTGTTTATTAAAAAATGAGTTTATCATTGTTATGTCATTGTTGTCCTTTCAATCGTAGAAATATCCTTTTAGTGTACAATAACACACATTTGTTCATTATATTCACCCTAGAGGAGTAACTGAGGGAGCCAGGTTTGTCAGAGCCCAGCATACATGGACTATTTTATCCAGTGGTGTAAGGTCTTTAGGGCGCTCTGCTTCACACATTTGAATTCCAGTTGTACTCTGAAGTATAGTGTACTGGTTCCTTGTTTCACCAATAACTCTCTCAACATGAACCCTGACTGATACAAGTCCTCTTGTGGTCTCCAGTCCTACAGGGCTAAGTTGTTTTTTTCCTTTGGTAAAAGCTGGGATTTTCAGCTCAGCATTGTATAGACCAACTGAATCAGCAACGTCAAACTCCCTGTCTGCTAATATTGCATCACCTGGGCTTAAGCAATCCAAAAATCCACTTTTTTCAGTCAAGTGTTTGTCAGATGTTCTGCCACCTCATCCTCTGGATATAAATCAAACAGTTCCTTGAGGTGTGATTCCAATTAGATATTTCATGGTATGGTGATGTTTGCATTTTGAGTATGTTTGTGCTCTTGCTCTTAGGTCTTTGGGTTTTTCAATGAAAATTTCAAAGCAGTCAATAATACAGGCACATTTACGAAAGACCTGTCTGAATATCACGGGCAATGACAGCTGAAGCTCTTCTCTGTTTGGCCAAAACACAAGTGCTGGAACAAGTCTTGCATTCAGCACTTTGATGGTGTTTCTGAATGTTCTGCTGGCAGTGGAAATCGAGCTCTTGAATATAAAACCAAGCAACAACAAAGGAAAATTCATTTTCAGTCTCATGAGAGTTAACAACAGTTCCTGGAGGAAGAAAGAGCAGCGCTGCAGACAAAGCTCTACCTTATTAAACATGCGCCGATTGTATGCATGTCGCCTGTGTAAATATTCACTCTTGTCATCGAGCTGATTATAATAACTGAATATTTCAGGTGGTATTGTAACATGTACTGTTTGCATTTCAGACGTTGTGGCTCGCTGCGCAACGTTCCTCACTGCCCTTGTCCTGGAGCAGAGTAGAAAAAAGGTTGAACAGTGGACAAAGAATTTCTGTATGTCCAGAGGGACATTTCAACACGTGTGTCTCAGCCTGAAGCCTGCACTGGAAAGAATGGACACAACTTATCATGTGGCTGTCCAGCCACCTGCTGCAGATGGAATGGAGTGTGTGCAGCCTGGATGTGGTACCTGGTGCCTTCCAACTAATCACAACACATTTTCACAATAAGCCGTTGTGAGCATTTTTTTTTTATGTTGTGTGAAATAAGAATTTCCTGCCTTTCAGCTCTGTGTGCATTATGAAATCTATCATTAGTACATCAGTAGTAGCCTTTAAAGGTTAAGAATTAATCAGTGACTGAAGGGGTTATTTATGGTTTAAAATATTTAGTTATGAGGGGATACTGTCACAGTAAATGATCAGTATGTGAGGGTTAAAATGTGGAAGGAATGTGGTGAAATGTTTGCTTTACTTTTAGAAGTGGCCACAAGTGCATCATGTGACAAAATCAGGACACCCTGTATAAGCCTGTGTTTTTAAACATATTTAGACATATGGATATTTAATATTAATGCTAATACTGGGAGATCCACATTATATAATTAAACAAAGCAGAAGTCTTTAAAATTTTATTAAACAAACAGTAAGGAATAAATTAGGACATCCCCACCTTTATTCCCACTTAAAATGGCTAAAATAATAATAAAAAACACTGATCACCAATGTGAACATTTAATAATTATAACTAAATATTTAATAGGGTGTCCAAATTGTATCACCTGACTGTATGTGAATGCCAGACCTTTGTTAAACATGATAAACTTGGTGCATTTTCAAAAGAAGTTTATAACCTGTAGTTCAGCACACCTGAAGATGAGAAAGGCTGAAAATGTAGTGAGCAGAGATGATTTAATATTCCATAGCTCTGACCCAATCACATCTAACATCACTGTTGTTAACAACAAAATCAAAGTTCTGACTCTTCAAAAGTTCATTTATTTATTTTCCAGAAAAATACTTCAAAAACTTCAAACATACAGACAAAACATAAATTTACACTCTGGTGTTTCTATGTCTCCCAGCTGGCCTGGGAACGTCTTGGTATCCTCTCTGAAGAGCTGGAGCAGGTGGCCAGGGAGAGGGAAGTCTGGGCTTCTCTGCTTGAGCTGCTGCCTCCATGACCCGGACCTCCAGAAAAGCAGTAGAAGATGGATGGATGGATGGTTGGTTGGTTTCTTCTCGCTTCGGCTTCTGACTCCAGCAGGTTGTGCACAGCAGCCAGAAGAGTTTCACTCTACTTTCTCTTTCCTGATAAAAAAAACACAGGGAGGATGAGAGACAAATATTAACAGACAATTCTAATGCAGTTCTGAGACTCAGCAACACGTGTCCTTTACCAAGTCTAAGGTGGCAGAGGGTGCTGACAGCAGCAGATGTCAGTCTCTGAATAAAGACACATTTCTGGATCAGAACCATATTATAAATAAAGAAGCTGGCAAAGCTGGCAAAGTAGATCAGCAAGATCAGCAAGGCCAGAGGTCTGAAACCTGTGGCTCTGTCATATCTGTGCACTTTTATGCAGTGCACAGAGGATAAGAGATGAAAACCCAATGCAGGAATAGTGCTGTGTGTGAATTTATTTGGCTCAACATAAGACAAATGGATAAACTGGCTCCAATGGGCACACAGAGAAAAACACAGGAAAAACTCAACTGTACTCTCCAGTTCACTGGAAAACTGAGGAAAGAGGAACGCTAGCCCCATGCGCTCCCAGGCAGGACTGGGCAGTGGAGGAAAAGGGCGAATAAAGATAAGGAAAAGCCACCGGGCGGAACGGTGGGCAGAGTACTTACAATAGGAGACTCGAATGAGTTGCCAACTCAGGAGTGGACATGACATCCAATGAACCAGCGAGTGACAGGAGAACTGACAGAGTATAAATAATGTCAACATAATGAGCCAAGTGATTACAGGTGTGCGTGAGTGCAGACAGGTGTGTGCATGTGCTGAGCGATGCATGAATGTGTGAGTACGTGCATGTGTGTAAAAGTGGGTTAGAGTGCACAGGGGAGACACAATTAATAATGGGCTGACAGGTGCGTGAATGCATGTCTGAATATGTGAGTGGGAATGAATGGATGTGTGTGTGCATATAAGCATGTGTGTGTATGTGTGTGTGAGTGAATAGAGTGATAAATGACAATGATAATCAGCTGGTGGGTGCTGGCAAGAGAGGGGGGTGTGACTGTAGGCTGGCAGGGAGCCAAGGACCCAAGGCTCCTACAGGGCTGCCAGCTGAAAATTAAGGAAACAATAATCAGAGAAACTACAGCCACAAATCATGGAACGGAGTTGGACACGTCCAATCTGGTCCATGATAGAGTACCCCCCCCCTCAAGGGGTGGAGACCAGACACCCACCGTACCACCAAAAGAAAACAAACACAAAAGGGAAAACTTGCCCCCGCCACCCAGAAAACTACCGCAACTAACCAGGGCGGGAGGTGGGGGAAACAGGTCAGGAGGGAATTATCAAATGAAATAATGCTGCAAAGAAATACAGAAACCCCAGTTAACAACCCAACCCCAAAACTAGGACCCCCATTCCCAAGACCCAGGAGTCCAAAAGTTCAGGGGGCTGACCAGAGTCCCAGGCCCAGCAGGCGGCCTGCTGAACAGTATCAGGAGGCCTGCCAGAGCCATTGGGCCACCCGACCCGGAGACTCAATCTTTCAGGTGGCCGACCAGCATAGTTGAGCCACCAGGACTGGAAGAGTGAACGAGGGGGGAGCCTACCCACTGGAAGGCTTTAAAGGTGAGTGGCCGGGCTGGAGAAGGGGAACCCCAGCGGCTTCTGGTGACGGGAACTGGTGGGCCATGGCGGTGCCCGGTGGAGGAGAAAGGGACACCCCGAGGACCTCTGGAAGGGGAGATGGGGCCTCGATGTCCCCAGGCTGGCCGGCACCCCTGGTGGTCCTGGCTTGCTGCTAGGCTGCACCCGCGGTGGACCCGGGCTGGGCCATGGCTGCTTCCACGGTGGTCCCGGCCTGGGCCCTCATTGCTCCCGCGGTGAGCCCCGGCTGGGCCTGTGTTGTACCCCTGGAGGACCCCGACCGGGTCATGGCCGCACCCACTGTGGAACCCGGCTGGGCCCCTGCTACACCCACGATGAACCCCGACCAGGCCATGGTTGCACCCACGATGGAATGGAACCCAGATGGGCCCCTGCTGCACCCGTGGTGGGACCTGGTGGGGCCATGGCTGCACCCAACGCCGCTTTAACAGTGGGCCCGCCGACCTGCATGAGCACCCAAGCCAGGAGGCAATCAATCATGGGCACCCTGGACTGAAGCTGAGCACCCATGAAGACCTCCTCAGCAGGGAAGGCAGGGTCCCCGGTGACCTCCAGCAGCGAGCCTGGATCCGAGGACTCATCTGGCAGCGTGGAACTCTCGCCGACAAACCTGGAAAAAGACTTGGACAAGATACAAGAGGGGTCAGGGTCGCCCGCAACAGCGGAGCCCGGCAAGGCGAGCTCAGGTGCAGCGTGTGGCTGCAGCTGGTTCTCCTCACCAAGACCTAGGCAAAAATGCTCTGTCTTAGAAAGGAGAAAGACAAAGGAGAGCACTTGCCTTAGCTCGAGCTCCACCGCTGTCCAGGACTCCAACGATCCAGGCGATGTTGTCATGTCACGGGCTTGGCCTCCTGGAGGTGCAGCTCGGGCACTGACTCTGCTGCGGCGGCCTCCGCAGCAGGCATGATGGTCTCTGCAGTCCTTCTTGCCCCAGCCGTCGTGACTCACGCTGGTGACTCCTCTGGCGTGGCAGCTGGGGTCTGGCTCACCATTGCTGCAGGGGAACGATCCTCTCAGACCTCTGGCTCCTACTGGTCCCAACGGTTCGGATCCAGAGCCGGCATGCATTCAGAGGAGACAGGAGAAAGCAGGGAGCGGACTGGTGAGCAGTTCATAGCTGCAGCAGGTGGAGAGATCTCTGGGGACTGCATACCCAGAGACCCTCTACCAATGATCAGGAAAGAATTTTCAACAACTTTAGAATCAAATGGGGAGATTACTGGCCGGCTCCCCTGGTTGATGGTGTCCTGCTGCAGCTGGTGAGGCGAAATTCCTCACTATGGCTGTGGCAGGGCTGGACTCCTCCAAAGGCCACGGAGAAGCTGCCCAAAATGGCGCTGGAGAGGAAAAAGTGGCCGCCGATCTCTCCTCCTCCAGACGGCGATCCATTTCCACCAACAAAGCCAGTCTGTGTCTCTCCCATTCACCTGAGGATAAAGCAGGACTGTCTTCCGATAGGAGCTCCCGTTCCTCCTCCATAAGACGGTCAATGTCCATTAGGATGGCCAGGCTGCGTTCCTCCAGACTTCCCAGGGGTTCAGCAGCCCCGAGCTCTGGAGACAAGGGCAGGGTTGGAGCAGGAGAACTGAGGGGGGAGGGAGGCTACTGTCAATATGAGTGCCTCTTCCATGTCGGGGGCAGCTCCAACGCTGGCGATTCCCTCCTGGGTTCCTCTTCACACAGTGCAAGGATGAAATGAAGGCTGTTGGCCGATTCTGGAAAAAACAAGAGATCGGGACACTCCTCCAACATCTCCGCTGCGTTGTTCTGAGCAGCACAAACAACCTCGCGAGAACATGGCCCCTGCGTAGAAGCGAAGGTGTCCTCCAAACGGGCCAGTTCGTGCAGCTCAGCGTCACTCAAGTAATCCATGATGGCTCCAGCAGCAGGTAGGGAGAAAAACACACAAACAGAGACAAAAACAACACACACAACACTACTGTGGGTTTTCTTAATTCGGCCGGTTCATTCTGTCATATCCGTGTGCTTTTACACAGTACATGGAGTATAAGAGATGAAAACCCAACGCAGGAATAGTGCTGTGTGTGAATTTATTTGGCTCAACATAAGACAAATGGATAAACTGGCTCCAATGGGCACACAGAGAAAAACACAGGAAAAACTCAACTGTACTCTCCGGTTCATTGGAAAACTGAGGAAAGAGGAAGGCTAGCCCCATGCGCTCCCAGGCAGGACTGAGCAGCGGAGGAAAAGGGTGAATAAAGATAAGCAAAAGCCACTGGGCGGAACAGTGGGCAGAGTACTTACAATAGGAGACTCGACTGAGTTGCCAACTCAGGAGTGGACATGACATCCAATGAACCGGCGAGTGACAGGAGAACCAACAGAGTATATATGATGTCAACATAATGAGCCAAGTGATTACAGGTGTGCGTGAGTGCAGACAGGTGTGTGCATGCGAGTGAGTGCGTGCATGTGTGTGAAAGTGGGTGAGAGTGCACAGGGGAGACACAATTAATAATGGGCTGACAGGTGCATGAGTGCATGTCTGAATGTGTGCACTGGAATGAATGGGTGTGTGTGTGTGTATGTAAGCATGTGTGAACAGAGTGATAAATGACAATGATAATCAGCTGGTGGGTGCTGGCAAGAGAGGGGGGTGTGACTGTAGGCTGGCAGGGAGCCAAGGACCCAAGGCTCCTACAGGGCTGCCAGCTGAAAATTAAGGAAACAATAATCAGGGAAACTGTCATGGAACGGAGTTGGACACGTCCAATCCGGTGTATGTATGAGTGGACTTTTGTCATAGTGGCATTGAGTTTCCCAATCCTGGGAGCTGATTTTCTGTGTGCACACAAGTTGCTAGTCGATATTGCTAATAGATGCCTGGTTAATGCAATGTCTTTTGATTCTCTCCCCTGTACAGCTCGAGGGGCCGGGCCAATAACGCAAGCCAACGTCACAGCTCCAGGCGGTAAGTTCCACACACTGCTCACTCAGTTCCCAGCACTCGCGGTCCCGACATTTTCGGCGGCCAGCACTAAACATGGGGTGGAACACTTTATCATCACCACCGGGCTGCCCATTTTCACATGACCTTGGCGCCTGGATGCAGCTAAACTGGCCATAGCGCGCGAGGAGTTTGCCAACTTGGAAAGGTTGGGCATCATCAGGCGCTCAAACAGCCCATGGGCATCCCCGCTACACATGGTCCCTAAGGCCGAGGGATCGTGGCTACCATGCGGAGATTTCCGCAGGTTGAATAACGCCACAGCGCACGACCGCTACCCGATTCCCCATATTCAGGATTTTTCCGTTCACCTCGCCGGGGCATGCATTTTTTCTAAAATAGACCTGGTCCGTGGTTACCATCAGGTCCCGGTGCATGCAGAGGACATACCCAAAACAGCGGTAATAACTCCGTTTGGCTTGTTTGAGTTTGTACGCATGCCCTTCGGATTAAAAGGCGCGGCACAGACATTCCAACGCATGATGGATGTGGTGTTGCGCGATCTGCCGTTTGTGTTCGTCTACCTGGATGACATCCTGGTGGCCAGTGTGTCCGAGGACGAGCATGTAGCCCACCTCAGGACGGTTTTCCGGAGGTTGGAGGAGCACAGGTTAATAATAAACCCGGCGAAATGCCAGTTCGGCATGACAGGGATTGATTTTTTGGAGCACCGCGTCTCACGGGAGGGAGCAATACCGTTGCCCGACAAGGTACGCGCCGTGGCGAATTTTCCCCAGCCTCAGATGGTCAGGGCGCTGCAAGAGTTTTGATGGATGGTTAACTTTTATAACCGGTTCCTCCCCCACACAGCTCAGCTCATGCACTCATTGTACGCCGCACTCAAGAAACGGAAACCCGTGGACAGAGAAGAATGGACTCCGGAGAGGGAGCAGGCATTCTCTGAGGTTAAAACAGCCCTGGCAAACACCGTACTGTTGGCGCACCCGGACCCGGCGGCCCGGATAGCACTCACTACCGACGCCTCGGACGTGGCCATAGGGGCCATCATGGAGCAACGCGTCGCCGGTTCTTGACAGCCGCTCACTTTTTTCAGCAGGGCTTTGCACAACAGTGAGCGTAAATACAGCACGTTCAACAGAGAGTTGCTGGCTCTCCACCTGGCCATACGCCACTTCCAGTTCTGGCTGGAAGGGCGCAGCTTCACCGCGTTCGTGGACCACAAGCCGCTAACGTTCACGATGGCCAAGGTTTCGGAACCATGGTCGGGCCGGCAGCAGAGACAGCTGGCCGTGATCTCAGAGTTTACGACCGATATTCAGCATGTGTCAGGTAAACTGAATGTGGTGGTGGACTGCTTCTTGCGCGCAGTAGTGGCCCCGGTCTGCGTGGGGATAGATTATACAGCCATGGCCGCGGCGCAGATTGGCGACGCGGACATGTGCACGCTCCAGTCTGGACCAACAGGGTTAAGGCTGGAGAGCAGGGTACTGCAAGATGGCAGCCCCCCCAATCTGCGACGTCTCCACAGGATGCCCATGCCCGGTGGTCCCAGTTGCTTGGCGCTGCTTAGTGTTTGAGTCAGTTCACACTCTGGCACACCCAGGAGTGCGCGAGTCAGTCAAAATGGTGGGAGCGAAGTTCGAGTGGCCAGGCCTGCGCAAACAAGTGAAAGGGCTGCACGGTGGCGCAGTGGTTAGCACTGCGACAGCACAGTTTACCCTTGGCCGCGGGATTGTGGGGATCGTGGGATTGTGGGTTCGATCCCAGCCCCTGACCAACAGTGATCTGTGTGGAGTTTGCATGTTCTCCCCGTGTTGCGTGGGTTTACTCCGGGATTTCTCCGGTTTCCTCCCACATGCCAAAAACATGCATGTTAGGTTAATTGGCTGTTCTAAATTGTCCCTAGATATTTGTTTCCTATAGGCCCTTAGAATAGAGGGTTAGTATTAATGAAAGTGCTTTGAGTGGTCTTTGTGACTAGAAAAGCGCTATATAAGTGCAGGTTAGTTAGTTAGTTAGTTAGAGTGGGCCGCAGCCTGCGTAGCGTGCCAACAAGCCAAAGTACACAGACACACAAAGGCTCCTTTGGAGCCGTTTTGTATACCAGCTAAGAGGTTCGACCATGTTCACGTGGACCTCGTGGGCCCCCTCCCACCATCGCAGGGGTGCACGCACCTTCTGACAGTGGTGGACCGCACCACACGCTGGCCAGCAGCAGTCCCGCTGGCAGCAACCACGTCCGCAGACGTGGCGCACGCTTTTTTGATGAAATGGGTGGCACGTTTTGGCATCCCGTTGGACATCACGTCCGATAGGGGCCCACAGTTTGTTTCCGACCTCTGGTCCACGATGGCCCATAGCCTGGGTGTTGCAATTCATTGCACAACCGCGTACAACCCACAGGCCAATGGGTTATGCGAGCGTTTTCATAGGTCACTGAAAGCAGCACTCAGGGCTTCTCTGACGGATGCAAATTGGGTAGACCGGTTGCCGTGGGTTTTATTGGGGGTTGCGTTCCGCACCAAAAGAGGATTTGGAGGCTTCCCCAGCGGAGCTTGTTTTTTCTCAGCCGCTGCGGATGCCCAGGGAATTTTTGCCAGATAATCCCGTGCCGGACAACTGCCTGTCTCAGCGTTTGCAGCATAGTGCAGACACAGGCACGCTGCCGGGCCTGGCCCACCACTGTTTTCCATGCGCTTTTGTGCCAAAAACTTTGAAGAACGCGGCGTTCGTGTTTGTCAGGCACGATGCCCACCGCTCTCTATTGCACCCACCCTACGATGGCCCGTTCAGTGCTGGAAACAGGGGACAAACATTTTTTGTTAGACTTGGGGGGTTGTCGGGAGAAAATATGTATAGACAGACTTAAGCCCACCTTTGTGGTGGCGGACGAGCAAGTGATGTTGGCTCTGGCCCCTCGGCGTGGAAGACCCCCACTGAGAACTCCCCAGGTAAACGATTCACACGGGCAAGTCGAAGGTTCCCCCCCCCCTCGCCATGGCCCACCCGCAGACAGACACACCCCCAGGAGCCCCCCACCGGCACAGCAGCGCCGCGGAGGTGGAAAACCCACGTTACAGCAGATATGGGAGGAGACTGAAGCCAAAAGGACGTGAGGACTGAAACTCGGTCTGAGATTCTGGGGGGGGCCGTGTAGAGGCTGGGTTAATCATCTCAGACTGGATGCAGAGGGTAAACAGAGAAGGACAATAGGTATGGAGATGAGAGAGATTAGGGTGAGGTAGCAGGAAGAAGGAGTTGGTGGAGAAGGGATGAATGTATTGTGATGTGAGATGTCATGCAGATGTGAGATGGGCGGCTGATATAAAAGGAGAGACCCTGGTGTATTGAGATATGCTTTTTCTGTGTATGACTGATGTGAGAGTGAATAAAGTCGTCTGCTGCATAAATCTGCCTCCGTTATTTACACTCTCCACAAAGACCATAATTGTGAATTTATTAGAAAACAATCAAAATTAAAAAGAAAGATTGGCAAATTTATGTGTTGCACATTTTAGAAAGTGCACAATTATTAGGAAAAAAGCTGTGCATTTACAAGAAGCCCCAGATTAATGAAAAAGAGTTTCAAATTTTAAAAAAAAATGCCTTAAATTTAGAGAAAGAGCACTGTAAATTTATGTGGAAAAATGTTGCAAATTTATAGTAAAAAAGACCTGCAGATTAAAGAGGACAATGATGCAAATGTGATAAATTTAATGCACATAAGACAAAAAAAACTGCATCTTAGAGAGAAAAAGCATTGCAAACTTCTGTGAAATAAGGTGTACATTTGTAACAAAACAAATTTCAGAGGAAAAAAGGGAAACAAATTAAGAAGAAAAAGTTGCGAATTTAAGAGAAAAATATTGCAGATTTACATCGCAAAAAGTGCCAGTGTTCAGAAAAGGAGTGGCAAATTGATTTCATATTTGGGCGAGACAAATTAGAAGTTAAGAGGGTGAAAAAAGCGCCTCAAATTTATGAGATAAATTGCATATTTTTTGCACATATTTACCAACCTTCATCTCCTCAGAGGATGGCTCACTCCAGACTCTGGTATCCTGTGGCTGCGGGGCTGATGTCGATGCAAGATTGCGTACAATCATAATTCTGGTTCTCAAGGTTCTGATTGTTGGGGTCCTAATTTGTTACAGTCCTGTTTGAGTTTTGAGGAGTGCTGCGCAATAAGCCACAACAACGTCTAAAACGCGAACAGTACATGTTACAATACCGTCTGAAATATTCAATTGTTATAATCAGCTGTGCCACAAGAGTAAATATTTCCTCATGTGACACGCATACAATCGGCGCATATTTAATAAGTTAGACCTTTGTCTGCAGCGCTGCTTTTTCTTCCTCCAATGAACAAAGAAGGGCCACCAGTTCCAGCTCCAGCTCACACGAAGGCGTCCTTTCCACGGAACTTTGTGTCACTTCCAGTGCCCCAAATCCGGAAATCCAGTACACAGTTCTGGTACACAGTTCTGGATGCAGCGGCAATATGGCCGCCGAGTCATCTGTGTACCAGAACTGTGTACAGGATCTGTGTACCGGATTTCTGGATTTGGGGACCAGAAGTGACACAAAGGTCTGCGGAAAGGACGCCCTCGCATGAGCTGGAGCTGGAACTGGCGGCCCTTCTTTGTTCACTGGAGGATTGCTATTCTGAAGACTGCTGGGTGCCTTAACCTCCAACACACCCAATTCATGATAGTCACGTTAACATGCCGTCTGGGGATACTCCTAACAATGGGTTTTGGGAGTTGATGATGAGCCCTCCCTTCATGACAGGGAGCTTGGTGTGGCTGCTCTCCATCATCTTGGTGTACTCCTCAATTACTTTCTCCTCATGCTCCATTTCCCATCTAAAAGCAGAAACTATGTATACTTTAGCCACGAGCAACTGTTAGTAATTACTGTAAAAGACCAATTGCATTTAATTCATATAACACTGACGGTGTTACTGTGAGAAATAACTCCTTATGTCACAATTATTTGAAGATGTTTATTTTGTAGTTTTAGCTGCCAGGTGATGTGGTAAGTAAATACAGTTTACAAAAGTGATGTTTGCATTGTGGTAAGATAATGCTATTAAATACATGTAATATTAAATAAAATTAAGTGGTCCTTTCACTGTGCTGTAAGGTCATTCAAACCAATATAACATGCCTGAATAGTGAAGACTTGCAACACAGTGTGTGCACCATCATTTTTCAAGGTTTGCTGCCTAAAACACATGTACATGCTTTTCATGTTGTTATGGAAGTTGTGTAGTGTGTGAGCTTAGAACACAATGAGAGGTTCATTTGTGTGGTACCCGGAACACTCGCCGAAAGGGTGAGAGTTCCCTTTGGTGAGTGTTCCATGAACCATTTGTGTGTTGTGATTAAAAATCTTCACTGTTGTCATATCCTGGTGAGTGCTCGCCCCCACCTTTCCGTTTCCCCTGCTCTGCTAATCATCTCATCTGACGCACCTGCTGATTCTGCTGAGCCAGCGTTTATAAGGAAGTGCTCTTCAGTGATTCAACGCTGGCTTGTTTGGGTAACTGCCTCGAGCAGAGAAAATCAAACTAAGTAAGCTATTTTTGTATGTACAGTTTCCACACCTGACACGCTCTTCTCCTCCTCCTCCTTCTCCTCCAGGTTGCTGCCAATGAAGCGATGCATCTTCAGGGGTTACGGTGTGGTCATCAGCCTGTTGCTCCACCTGTTGCAGTTCAACTTTTCCACCCGGTCAGACTCCACTCCTCATTCTCCTTCCCGGCAGTTCCAACCTGCTGGTCCATCTCCTTCGCTGGGTTCTGAGCCGGTCTCTCTTCTCCTCCCATGTAAGTGGTGTAATTTGGATTTCCACATCCTCCTCCATTCCTCTATTAATCAGCTCTCGTCTCTCCCTCTGCAGGTTTGCAGATCCTCTGGTGAGTGACTGGTTTTCTCCAAGTTTGCAATTTTTTGAAATTCAATAAACGGTCAAACGTGTTTCTGAGTGTATCTCTCTTGGTGTTGCACCTTGCATTTAGGCTGACTATCCAGTCAATATGACAACTGTATGTTGCAGTCTTTTCTATACCATCACTGTTATGGTGAGGTTGACCCACTAAAGAAAGATTTTATTAATGTATTTAATAATTAAATAATTTATTATCTGGCAGATGTTACAGACGTGGACAAAATTGTTGGTACCCCTCTGTTAATGAAAGAAAAACCCACAGTGGTCACATAAATAACTTCAATCTGACAAAAGTGGTAATAAATAAAAATTCTACCAATGAAAATCAGACAATGCTTTTGAATTGTGGTTCAACAGAATTATTTTAAAAAACAAACTCATGAAACAGGCCTGGACAAAAATGATGGTACCCCTAGAAAAGATTAAAAATAATGTGACCATAGGGACATGTTCAACCAAGATGTGTCCTCTAATTAACATCACAGGTGTCTACAAACGTGTAATCAGTCAGTCAGCCTATTTAAAAGGTGACAAGTAGTCACTGTGCTGTTTGGTGACATGGTGTGTACCACGCTAAACATGGACCAGAGGAAGCAAAGGAGAGAGTTGTTTCAGGAGATTAGAAAGAAAATTATAGACAAGCATGTTAAAGGTAAAGACTATAAGACCGTCTCCAAGCAACTTGATGTTCCTGTGACTACAGTTGCACATATTATTCAGAAATTTAAGACCTACGGGACTGTAGCCAACCTCCCTGGATGTGGCCGCAGGAGGAGACGGACAATACGAATGGTAACAAAAGAGCCCAGAACAACCTCTAAACACATTCATGGTGAACTCCAAGGTCAAGGTACATCAGTGTCAGATCCCACCATCCGTCGTTGTTTGAACCAAAGTGGACTTCATGGGAGACGACCAAGGAGGACACCACTGTTGAAAACAAATAAAAAAGCCAGACTGGAATTTGCCAAACTGCATGTTGACAAGCCACAAAGCTTCTGGGAGAATGTCCTATGGACAGACGAGACAAAACTGCAACTTTTTGGCAAGGCACATCAGCTCTATGTTCACAGAAGCAAAAATGAAGCATACCAAGAAAAGAACACTGTCCCTACTGTGAAACATGGAGGAGGTTCTGTTATGTTCTGGGGCTGCTTTGCTGCATCTGGCACAGGGTGTCTTGAATCTGTGCAGGGTACAATGAAATCTCAAGACTATCAAAGTATTCTAGAGAGAAATGTGCTGCCCAGCGTCAGACAGCTTGGTCTCAGTCACAGGTCATGGGTCTTGCAACAGGATAATGACCCAAAACACACAGCTAAAAACACCCAAGAATGGCTAAGAGCGAAACATTGGACTATTCTAAAGCGGCCTTCTATGAGCCCTGATCTAAATCCTATTGAACATCTGTGGAAGGAGCTGAAACATGCCGTCTGGAGAAGGCACCCTTCAAACCTGAGACAACTGGAGCAGTTTGCTCATGAGGAGTGGGCCAAAATACCTGCTGAGAGGTGCAGAAGTCTCATTGACAGTTACAGAAATTGTTTGATTGCAGTGATTGCCTCAAAAGGTTGTGCAACAAAATATTAAGTTAAGGATGCCATCATTTTTGTCCAGGCCTGTTTCATGAGTTTGTTTTTTAAAATAATTCTGTTGAACCACAATTCAGAAGCATTGTCTGATTTTCATTGGTTAATTTTCATAGAATTTTTATTTATTACCACTTTTGTCAGATTCAAGTTATTTCTGTGACTATTGTGGGTTTTTCTTTCATAACAGAGGGGTACCAACAATTTTGTCCATGTCTGTATGTGATCACCATCGTTTATTAGTTTGTCTGTAAGCAACATAACTCAAAAAGTTATGAACAGATTTTGATGAAATTTTCATGAAAGGTGTGGAATTGGACAAGGAACAAATGATTAGATTTTGGTGGTGATCCATGACTGCAAACCTCCGCCAAGGCCCTCCTCTTCTTGCAATGTGTTAGGAGGACTAGGGCTCTCATCAGAAGATTAAAGGCAGACAGGGGAGGATCACAGGCAGACATGGTTACCATGGTAACAGTGCTTTCTACTAGTATATTGATATCATCATGACTTTTGGGATGTATTTGCCATGAGGTGGAATTAAGCTGCTTGTCAGAGGTCTGTGCTGTCCGAGTACTTTTGGAGTTATCATTATTTGTAACCACCCCCCCCCCCCCCAAAAAAAAGGTGTATCTGCATACTTTAGAGAGTGTGGAGCCAGATGTCAAAATGTACCTGCTCTTCAGTTATGTTTAACCTTGAAAAGACCTCTTCACTCTTTGCCTGCAGTTCTGGTGGTGACAGTGACCTGTACTGGGGTTTGTACATCTTGTTTAGGGGTGCAGGGATGTTAAGCTGCACTGCTCTGGGAATGTGCCTCTTCGCATGGCCAGGGACAACAGATAATATGGAGAATTTTACAGGTTTCTTTTCAGTGGTCTCTGACAAATGCAGCATATTGTAGAATACTATACATTCATGTGGAGTTGGAGGTGGAACCTTGGCAGGGGGTGGCTCACCACATTCATTATTGGCTCTCTTTCACTGGGCTTTTGTGAAAGCTATCTGGCTCCCTTCTGCAAACCCTACTGTCCTTATGGCTGCCTGGCTGGGTTCATTCCAAACACAGGCCTCCTCAGTGCATGCAGTGCCCCTCAGTTTGTTTACAGCTGCTAGAAGAGCGTAGAGCATGGCACCTACATGGGAACACACTTGTAACCCTGCCATACAGGTGCAGTGGCCAAATTGCACCAATCTCTGCTTCTCCACAGCAAACCAAGCTGTCAGTGGTGGGTCATTTAAACTGTAGGAATATCTTAACTAACATTGGAAAAAAATTCTTAGTCAACTTTTTTGTCATATTGTGGGACTAATAAAGGCTTATCTTATCTTATCTTATCTTATCTTATATGACATAGTGTTAAGCTAACAAATTAATGCTGCCTTTACACTAACACCACTACTCTCTAAACAGTGACGCTGACACTATAATGCAAGATTTACATTTGGTATCATAGCTTGCTAAAGATAGCAAAGTAGCGCTTACCTTTGCTTTGACGATGAGCAATTTCTTTCTCTTCAATTCCCACACAGCGGCATTATTTACCCATCCAGATCGAAAATACATATAACTATCTGTACTTTTAAAAGCTTTCATCCTGGCAGTAGTATAAGACGAGGGATTCTCCACAAGATCTATATACACATCACCAAACTTGAGCTCCGGGAGGGATGTTGCTGATTTCAGAGATTTAAATAATTCCGTGGGAGCTGTATATGGATCACAAGTCCCCAAAACTTGTAGTTTGTCCAGATATCTTTGTTTTGATTCTTTAGAAAGGTGATCTTGTGGAGGTAATAGAATAGGCAAGATGCAACGAGCTGGAAGGGTGCAAGGTTTTATTTCCTCCAACATAATGAAACACGCTTTGTAGCTCGGTGAGCCCTGATGAGTGTGAGATAGTGTCTGTCCGCAGTGTGCTGGGTCACCACACAGGCTCCCCCCCAGAACACTCCCCCCCCCCCCCCGGTCGTTTGGGCTCCAGCTCCAGTAGAACTGTCCTGCTGTAGAGGAGTGTCGGAGGGCTTGTCAGTCTGTGGGGGGGACGGGGGAGGGGTGGAAAAGACAGTGTGCTCTGCTCCGAATTCCAGCACGTTGAATGGCCATGGATTGTGGGCACACGGGACAGGTGCGCGTCGTGCGTAATGGAACAAACCAGCAATCGGCCAGCTTTAGGGAGTGAGGTGCGGGAAGAACGATGTGGAGGAGGAGGGGGAGGTGGATGGGAATAAGTGAGTGCCAGCCCGGGACGTCAAAAGTATCTGGGCCGCGCAAAAATTGTGTGTGGATCCGCCATGGTGAGGGACTTTCCCGGTAAACCTGGCTGATCTGCAGCGGCTGTGAAAAAAAATTTAGTCTCTGACTCCTTGTGCGGGGGCAGTCCTGCGAGGATGAGGGGAAGGCAAACGGCCAAATTCCCCGAGGAGGCGTAGTGGCTGTGAAAAAACTGAAGCTGTGTGAGGGACTTGGCAGTTTTGCTTTAGGTGCGGAAGCAGACTTAAAGGCATCAGGGAAAGCAATCGCTAAATTCAAGTTGTGCGCAGTGGCTGAGAGACAAACACATGTCCTGCTTGCAAGGCTGCATGTCTGCTTTAGGAGTGGAAGCAGCCCTAAAGGTTCCCAGGATGGCAATCGGCCGTGTTCCAGGGGCATGTACAGCTGCAGAGGCTGGTGTGTGAGTCTGTGGAGCTGGTTTATTCCTGGTGCGTGGCGTGCGCTGCGGCTACGTAGCTGGAAGTTGCGCTGTCCTCATAATCCTGCGGTGTGCACACGGGGCTTCTGTGCACTGAACGTCTGCTGTAGGGAGGTGAGTCAGGGTCGAGGAGCTTGATGGAAATCAATGCAGACGGCGCCGATGATCTTCCCCATTCAGGCTATTTCCTTCAGTTCACTCGTGTTGCTGTTCATGGTGCATGTCGGTCCCAGCGCTGCCCACTCCGGAGAATGCGCTCTGGTGCGGATGAAGAGGATGCAGGCGTTCTCTGGTACTCTGGACTCCACAGCGCGGTGAAAGGGGGCAGACAGTCATCCCACGTCAGGTCACCATGTGGTGTGCGGTGTAAGGGAGAGACAGTTCATCTCCGTCAGGTCACCAGTGTGGAGAAAATGACATAGTCAAGAGACACACCATGCACATCCAGGGTCACCAATGTGGAGGTAATTGAACAGGCGAGATGTGACGAGCTGGAAGGGTGCAAGGTTTTATTTCCTCCAACATAATGAAACACGCTTTGTAGCTCGGTGAGCTACTGCACTCCTGAGGCATGTGTAACAAGCTCTTTTATACCTTATACAGACAGAGAGAATGCATGGCACATTAGCATAGTGATTGTCATTTAATACCCATCATTAGCATGACATCAGCTGGCGCCCGGCCCGGACGTCCTCTCTGAGGACGCATACATAACAGTCCCAAGTGATTGCCCCCTGGGGCTCTCTGTCCGTATATCCATTGTCCTTCACTTCCTCCAGCCCTGATGAGATAGTGTCCCTCCGCAGTGTGCTGGGTCACCACAATCTAAGTATTCCCGGCTTGGGACAGGAGGGAAAATGACAGGCTTTTGCTGCAGTCCCGCCGACTTTCCGCCATGCTGGAGTAATGTTTTGCCCTTCAGGGCTCTGCAAGGGTCACGTGACTGAAAATTATGAATGAACAAAGGGCCGCTGGTTCCAGCTCCAGCTCACACGAGGGCATCCTTTCCACAGAACTTTGTGTCACTTCCAGTCCCCAAATCCTGAAATCCGGTACACAGTTCCGGTACACAGGTGAATCAGCAGCCATATTGCTGCTGCATCCAGATGGGTCTCAACAAGTAAAGAAATGCAGACTGTAGCAGATTACATAGAGCAAGTTGCAGAGCTACAGCCGACTGATGAGACAGGTGTTGCACTTCAAGTAGAACAGGCTGAAGAGCCTTGAAGTAGTGAAAGAGCCCGTAAATTAACAGAAGAGGGAAAAGAATTTCAGAAAGAAAGGAAAAAAGGACTATTACATCATTCTGAAAGTATTTACAAACCAGAGGGCACTCAGAGAGTGCATACCTCCGCCAAAACGCCATCCCTTCCCTCCCTCCCTTTGTCCCCCCCTCCGCCCCTTTGTCCAGCCGTATTGCCATCTATCTGTACAATGCAAGATAGGGCCTTGACAGAGGTATGCACTCACGGGTCACCTCCAACATCTAATGAGTTCATCTTTGGGCCAAGGGCCACTTCTGGTGAAAATGTCATCCAAATCCATTTAGGAGTTTTTACATGATCCTGCTAACAGACAGAGAAATGGCAGCAAAAACAGTATGACTACATTATATGACTACATTATAATAACAAGACTATCATAACTGTATTGACCATAGACTGGGGCTGGGCAATTCCACCTTAAATCAGCATCATGGTTTATTAAATCTTTCAGGTCAGCTTTCTTTTTTCCTCCTCTTTTCTCCCTTACAGTTTACTGACAAGGTTCATAATTATTAAGCAACATTACACAGCAGTGCAATATCATATCACTGCAGTGCGTAGTAAACAAGCAAAACAGGCCAATTGTGATTTCACAAACAAAAAAGTTAAACATTGTCCAGTACTGAAGTAAAGTGCAAGTTATGCACCTGCGTCGACTCGACGCAGCTACAACTGCAATGTCTTCTCTTTTTCTCTGTGCAACAATCTTATGAAAAGTTGCCTTTTCTTAACATTTAGCTCCAGCTCCATCACAATCAGCTCTTGTCTGTCGCTATTTCATAAACAAAAATACACAATGAAAACAAATCCCTCTACACATTGGGTGACACTCGCTTTGGCAATGGAACAATACATTTCACCCAACACATAAGAAAAAATTGCTGATCCCTGCGTCTGCGACAGACATCGGTAATGGCATTGACATGATGCGAGTGCATAAATCCTGCTTTAGTGTGTTTACATACCATGTGGGTGACGTGGCTCGCAACAACATCCTCAGCTTGTCTAGGGCTTATGTCCGCATGCACGCCAAACCCCGCCTTAAACCGGACACTTTGTCGGCTTTTTCTTGGTGTCTTCAGATGAAAATAGAAAAGCATTCAGAGAGTGCATACCCCCGCCAAGGCTACTCCCTGCCCTCCCTTTGTCCATCCATCTGTCCGTATCTCCCTGCCTCCATCCCACCATACATTGCAAGATAGGGCCTTGGTAGAGGCATGCGCTCATAGATCAGATCCAAAATCTAATGGGTTCTTCTGCACCCCAAGGACCATCTCTGGTGAAAATTTCATTCAAATCCATCCAGTAGTTTTTGTGTAATCCTGCTGCACAAATACCAACAAAGCCCTTTTTGGGGGTATGCACTTTCAGATCATCACCAAAATCTAGTCATCTGTTCCCGTGCCATTACACACCTTTCTTGACTTTTTGAGTAATGTTCTAACAGACAAACAAACAAACAAACAAACTCTGGTGAAAATATTGCCTCCTCCCTTGGCAGAGGTAATAATGTCAACCATCACATACAATGTGGATAGAGACCACATTTCTTTTTGTTCCAAGCCTTTTTACTTTTTCTGCAGTGTTTGGTTGTTGTGGCTGGAGGCAGCCACACTGGTAAAGAGTTAAAACTGTACTGCTTTCAGGGTACAGAGGTGCGCGCCCACACATGTAACTCCGTGGACACGTCTTAAAGGGAAAGTACAGTATCTCACAAAAAGTGAGTAGACCCCTCACATTTTTGTAAATATTTTATTATATCTTCTCATGGGACAACACTGAAGATATGACACTTTGATACAATGTAAAGTAGTCAGTACACAGCTTGTATAACAGTGTAAATTTGCTGTCCCCTCAAAATAACTCAACACACAGCCATTAATGTCTAAATCGCTGGCAACAAAAGAGAGTACAACCCTAAGTGAAAATGTCCAAATTGTGCCCAAAGTGTCAACATTTTGTGTGGCCGCCATTATTTTCCACCACTGCCTTAACTCTCTTGGGCATGGAGTTCACTAGAGCTTCACAGGTTGCCACTGGAATCCTCTTCTACTCCTCCATGACATCACAGAGCTGGTGGAAGTTACAGCCCTTGTGCTCCTCCACCTTCGATTTGAGGATGCCCCACAGATGCTCAGTAGGGTTTAGGTCTGGAGATATGCTTGGCCAGTCCATCACCTTTACCCTCAGTTTCTTTAGCAAGGCAGTGGTCATCTTGTAGGTGTGTTTGGGGTGGTTATCATGTTGGAATACTGCCCTGTGGCCCAGTTTCCAAAGGGAGGGGATCATGCTCTGCTTCAGTATGTCACAGTACATGTTGGCATTCATGGTTCCATCAATGAACTGTAGCTCCCTAGTGCTGGCAGCAGTCATGCAGCCCCAAACCATGACAGTCCCACCACCATGATTGACTGTAGGCAAGACACACTTGTCTTTGTACTCCTCATCTGGTTGCAGCCACACACACTTGACACCATCTGAATCAAATAAATTTATCTTGGACTCATCAGACCACAGGACATGGTTCCAGTAATCCGTGTCCTTAGTCTGCTTGACTCCAGCAAACTGTTTGCAGGCTTTCTTGTGCATCATCTTTAAAAGGGGCTTCCTTCTGGGATGACAGCCATGCAGACCAATTTGATGCAGTGTGCGGCGTATGGTCTGAGCATTGACAGGCTGACCTCCCCCCCCCCCTTCAACCTCTGCAGCAATGCTGGCAGCAACCCTCATACGTCTATTTTCAAAAGACAACCTCTGGATATGATGCTGAACATGTGCACTCAACTTCTTTGATCGACCATGGTGAGGCCTATTCTGAGTGGAACCTGTCCTGTTAAACTGCTGTATGATCTTGGCCACCGTGCTGCAGCTCAGTCAATCTTCTTATAGCCTAGGCCATCTTTATGTAGAGCAACAACTCTTTTTTCAGATCCTCAGAGAGTTCTTTGCCATGAGGTGCCATGCTGAACTTCCAGTGACCAGTATGAGAGAGTGTGAGAGCGATGACACCAAATTTAACACACCTGCTCCCAATTCACACCTGAGACCTTGTAACACTATTGAGTCACATGACACTGGTGAGGGAAAATGGCTAATTGGGCACAATTTGGACATTTTCACTTAGGGTTGTACTCTCTTTTGTTGCCAGCGGTTTAGACATTAATGGCTGTGTGTTGAGTTATTTTGAGGGAACAGCAAATTTACACTGTTACACAAGCTGTGTACTGACTACTTTACATTGTATCAAAGTGTTATATCTTCAGTGTTGTCCCATGAGAAGATATAATAAAATATTTACAAAAATGTGAGGGGTCTACTCACTTTTGTGAGATACTGTACTTCCTCTTTAAGACGTGTCCGTGGAGTTACATGCGTGGGCGCGCACCTCTGTACCCTGAAAGCAGTACAGTTTTAACTCTTTACCAGTGTGGCTGCTTCCAGCCACAACAACCAAACACTGCAGAAAAAGTAAAAAGGCTTGGAACAAAAAGAAATGTGGTCTCCATTCACATTGTATGTGATGGTTCACTTTTGTGAGATACTGTACATGGAAAGCTCAATATTAATATATAAAATAATTTTCAAAAAATTCCTACATCCAGATCATGATACGGATCACCACCAAAATCTAATCATCTGTTTCCTGTGCCATTACACATCTTTCCTGAAAATTTCATCAAAATCCATTCATAACGTTTGGAGTAATGACGCTAGAAGACAAGCAAACAAACCAGCCAACCAACTAACAAACCAACACCAGCAAAAACATTACCCCTTCGCTTGGTGGAGGTAAAGATGGAAAGCATTAACTAAGGTGACTAAAAAAATCTGTTGTAAATCTGGATCCTAGCGACGTCATACAAGAATATATCCGCACTGTTCAAAGAGAGATGTCTAAACTGAATGCTGTCTATGATGAATACAGAAAGATCCAGAGCCCACCTCATGACATGCATCGCAAGATGGATAACTGCACATCAGTTACCAATATTGTCACACAGAATGTTCAATCTCAGATTCAACGAATTGCAGTGCCTCTTATCTGACCAGATGCCAACTCTGTTTTTGCATCTTCAGTTTCTAGTGTCTCATTGCCACTCTCTAATGGCTCTAAGGTCAACTCCATTCACTCTAATATGTCATCAGTCAGAAGACAAGAAGCTGCTGCCGAGTTTGCTGTTACCAAGGCTGTGTTGAAAGTCATGGCCGAACAAGAGTGCTGTCAAGACGAACTGCAGAGACTCAAAGCTGACGATCAGCAGATAGTTGCAGATCAAGAAGTAACCATGGCAGCCCGCCGTCTCCAAGAAGAGAAAGCGGAAACTAAAAGGACAGAAAGAGAGAAACGTGAGGCTGCTCTCTTAAAGAAACAGCAAGAGGAAAATGCTGCCAGGAAAAGGTCTTTAGATGACTTAAAAAGAGAACTTGAGCGTTTGGAGGAGCTGAAAAAATTAAATGCAGCCAGATCAAGGCTTCAAGTGTATGATGAAAACAAGCAATACCTAGACCAAGAATTTAAACTACAGAATATTGAGCTGTCTATGGTCAAGCAAGAGGTAACAAATGTGAAATTTCTGCATCGACGGATAGATTCTTTGAGTTGGTTTCAAAACATGTGGATAAAGATGACAAGGTGGAATTTGTGAAGGGCCTAGCAGAGGCTATAACAGCAAATAGGCTACCTATTCCAGAACCTACTATTTTTGTGGCAATTAAATCAAGTTTAATTATTGGAAGTCATCCTTTCAAACATTAATTGAGAGGAAAAGGTATTCCAACTGCTGAAAAATTCTTCTTCCTTCAGAAGTACGTGGGTGGAGCAGCTAAAGAGGCTATTGTGGAGCCCATAATTCTAACTTATGTGACTCACATGTGGCAGGCTGGAATTCAGCCGAGAGAGACTTTGAGCTAGCCATGTGTATTGACATCACACCTCAAGAGGACGAGGTGTCTGCACCCCCTGTGGACTCAGAAGAAAGGAGAAGATTACCCGGCCTGACCTTTTGGGGGTCGGAGAGGAGAACAGAAGGACTCTGGGTGTTCTATTACAGATGAAGGGATGTAACTGAGTATTGTGACTTTTGTGTGATGTATGGTTCGAGATAAGTGTATAAATGTATGTGTGTGACTGCATCCTGTCTCTTTTCACTCCGATCGAGAGAGGACGTAGGATGAATGAGAATTAAAGCAGATACTGGAAAATCACCCAGTCTCCTCAATTCTTGACTCCTATAATTGGTGACCTACGCATGAATCTGAGCACGCCGAGGCTGGAGGACAGCCTCGTGATCGATATGGAAGAGCTGGGAGACAGCCACTCAGACCCGGATTCACCGGGGAGTGCCAGCAGGGGCACAAGACTGATTAAGTTTCCCGAGTTCTGGCAAAACGACCCGCACTCGTGGTTCCAGCATGTGGAGTCGCGGTTCCTGCTCGGGGGAGTATCAGCGGATGACATTAAATTCCATAATGTCATCGCGACGCTCGACAGCCGCACGGCTCGGTGTGTGCGGAGCCTGGTGCAGCAGCCACCCGCTGCCGGCAAATACGACGCGCTGAAAGCCACCCTCATCAGGAGCTTCGTGCTGTCGGCTGAGGCAAGAGCCAGGCAGCTACTGGACCTGCGCGACAGAGGTGGACGCAGGCCGACTGTCCTCATGGAGGACATGCTACAGACGATCGGGACGGACAACGACGCGTTCCTTCTCAAGCATATTTTCCTGAGAACCCTCCCAGCGCACACGAGAGGTCCCCTGTCCAGCAGACGATGTGTGAACCAGCAGGACTTCCGCGAGCTGGCCCAGGAGGCGGAGCGGCTCCTCAACGCCTGCGATGAGCAAGAGACCTCCGTGGCAGCGGCAGACCTCGGCACGACGGCCGGGGGCAGCGTGGAGCCAGAGGCAGCAGATCCCACCCCAGCGACAACGGCGGCGACGAGATCCCGAGCCAGGGGGCATGACAACCCCTGCTATTACCACCGGCGCTTCGCCGAGAAGGCGCACAGATGCATCCCGCCATGCAGTTTCAAAAAGAGGGGAAACGACCGGGCCGGGAGTCGTTAGCAGCTTCCACTCTCGGCGAACGGAACAAGCTGCTTTATCTGACAGATGCGGGCTCCGGGCGGCAATTCCTCGTGGACACCGGAGCCCAGAGGAGCTTCATCACTGCAACTTATGCAGATCGGGTGGCTGGACCCCGCGGAGACGGAGCAACAGTGGCCAACGGCTCCAGCATCAAGACTTACGGAGAGAGAACCTTGTCTCTGTACTTCCACGGCCGCGCTTACGAGTGGACCTTCATCGTAGCGGCAGTGAGCTTCAATATGTTAGGTGCTGATTTTCTGTGTTCACATGGTTTGTTAGTTGATCTGGCCAATAAACGCCTAGTAAATGCACTCTCTTTCTGTTCTATCCCTTGTGCAGCTCGGGTGTGCCCGCCGCCAGTACAGACCAACGTTGCCGCAGCAGGTGGTAAGTTCCACACCCTTCTACACCAGTTTCCAGCACTCACAGTTCCCACTTTTTCAGCTAAGATGGCGAAAAATGGGGTGGAGCACTTCATAACCACGAGTGGCCCACCAGTTTTTGCTAAAGCTCGGCGCTTGGATGCAGCTAAGCTCTCTGTGGCACAGGAGGAGTTCGCCAACCTGGAAAGGTTGGGCATAATTCGCCGCTCGAAGTCCGCTTGGGCTTCCCCCCTGCATATGGTGCCTAAAGCTGATGGCTCGTGGAGACCTTGCGGTGATTATCGCAGGTTGAACAATGCCACAGCTCAGGATCGCTACCCGATTCCGCATATCCAGGACTTTTCAGTGCACCTGGCAAAAGCGTGCATTTTTTCTAAAATAGACCTGGTCCGCGGTTATCATCAGGTCCCGGTTCGACCAGAGGATATTCCCAAAACAGTGGTAATAATCCCGTTCGGACTTTTTGAGTTTTTACGCATGCCTTTTGGCCTTAAAGGCACCGCGCAAACCTTTCAACGGATGATGGACGCAGTGCTGCGCGACCTTCCGTTTGTTTTTGTCTACTTGGACGATATTTTAGTAGCCAGTGCCTCAGAGGAGGAACACGAAAAACACCTCACTACAGTTTTTCAAAAGTTGGAAGCACACGGGTTGATAATCAACCCGGCCAAGTGCCAGTTTGGCGCAGCGCAAATTGATTTTCTGGGGCACCGTGTCTCACCAGAGGGAGCAGTTCATCTGCCGGCAAAAGTGCGCGCGGTGGCTGAGTTTCCCCAGCCACAAACAGTGAAAGCATTGCAAGAATTTTTGGGGATGGTGAATTTTTATAACCGTTTCATACCCCGCGCAGCGCAACTCATGCAGCCGTTATACACCGCGCTTAAAAAACAGAAGCCTGCCAATGTGATTGAGTGGTCCCTGGAGCGGGAGCGCGCGTTCACAGCGGTAAAAAAAGCACTCGCTGACGCAGCACTGCTGGCGCACCCAGACCCGGCAGCTCGCATAGCGCTAACCACAGACGCTTCAGAGGCAGCGATAGGGGCCGTGGTAGAGCAGCAGGTCGCCGGAGTTTGGCAACCTCTCGCCTTTTTCAGCAGGTCCTTGCACGAGCCCGAGCGGAAATACAGTGCATTTGACAGGGAACTCCTGGCGCTCCACTTAGCCATTCGCTATTTCCAGTTCTGGCTGGAAGGGCGGCGTTTCACCGCGTTTGTCGACCACAAACCGCTCACTTTTGCGATGTCCAAAACTTCAGAACCGTGGTCAGGGCGGCAGCAGAGACATCTGGCCGCAATTTCTGAATTTACCACCGATATTCAGCACGTAGTCGGTAAAATCAATGTAGTGGCAGACTGTCTGTCACGCGCAGTAACAGCACTCGTCCGCGTGGAAACGGATTGCGCGGCCGCTTACTCAGAGCGCGGTAACAGCGCAGACACACGTGCGGCTCCGGTCCACGTGGGAATAGATTATGCAGCCATGGCGGCGGAGCACAGCGAGGACGTGGACGTGCGCGCGCTCCTGTCTGGACCAACAGGGTTAAGGCTGGAACGCAAAAATCTAAAACCGGTTCCCCCCCGCTTATCTGCGATGTATCCACAGGGCGACTGCGCCCGGTGGTGCCAGCCGCGTGGCGCCATCGCGTTTTTGATGCTGTGCACTCCCTAGCGCACCCAGGGGTGCGCGCTTCGGTGAAAATGGTGGCGGAGAAGTTTGTTTGGCCGAGCCTGCGCAAGCACGTGAAAGAGTGGGCTAAAGCCTGCATGGCTTGCCAGCGGGCTAAAATTCACAGGCACACTAAAGCGCCCTTAGAACCGTTCCACATTCAGGCTAAAAGGTTCGATCATGTGCACGTGGACCTCGTGGGCCCCCTACCCACATCACAAGGGTTCACGCATCTCTTGACGATGGTGGACTGAACCACTCGTTGGCCAGAAGTGGTCCCGTTAACATCGACCACAGCGGCAGAGGTGGCACGCGCTTTTTTAACAGCCTGGGTAGCGCGGTTCGGGGTCCCGTCAGATATTACGTCTGATAGGGGACCTCAATTTGCGTCGGAACTGTGGTCAGCAGTGGCCAGCGGCTTAGGAGCGGCGGTACACCGCACGACCGCTTATCATCCCCAGGCCAACGGTTTATGCGAGTGTTTTCACAGGTCTTTGAAGGCAGCCCTCAGAGCGTCACTGACGGGCACAGATTGGGTAAACAAACTACCATGGGTTTTATTGGGGTTGCGTTCGGCACCCAAAGAGGATCTAGATGCCTCACCAGCAGAATTGGTCTTTGCACAACCGCTCAGGCTGCCAGGCGAGTTTTTACCCGACCACACGGCACCAGGGCCCTCCCCGATCCGGGGGTCTCTGAGTAACACGGGAGCAGAAATGCTCCAGGGCCCCGCTCATCACTCTTTCCCGCGTGTGTTCGTGCCCCAGGCTTTACGAGACGCAGAGTTTGTTTTTGTCAGGTACGATGCGCAGCGGCATAGCCTCCGCCCACCTTACGTCGGTCCATTTCGAATGCTGGAAACCGGGGAGAAATATTTTGTGCTAGATTTGGGGGGCAGGAGGGAGACGATCAGTATCGATAGATTAAAACCTGCTTTTGTGTTGCATAACGAGTCTGTACGGCTGGCGGGCGCGCCTCGACGCAGCAAGCCTCCCAAGGGGCAGCCCCTGGACCCCCCACAAGGGGCAAATAACCCTTCTCCCCCTCACTCCACAGATGCACAGCAGGACGGCCCAACACAGACCAGGAGACCTGCATACAGCAGATTCGGGAGGAGATTGAAACCTAGGCTGCATGCAGAATGATGTGGGGGTTTTTTGATCAGGTTGTTTAGAGGGTGCTGTGAGATTCTGTGGGGGGAAGGATGTATGCTGTATGACCATTGTATTACTGTATGTGTGTGCCCAGTCTTTCGCGTGGGAGGGGGGAGTGATGTGGAGCCCATAATTCTAACTTATGTGACTCACATGTGGCAGGCTGGAATTCAGCCGAGAGAGACTTTGAGCTAGCCATGTGTATTGACATCACACCTCAAGAGGACGAGGTGTCTGCACCCCCTGTGGACTCAGAAGAAAGGAGAAGATTACCCGGCCTGACCTTTTGGGGGTCGGAGAGGAGAACAGAAGGACTCTGGGTGTTCTATTACAGATGAAGGGATGTAACTGAGTATTGTGACTTTTGTGTGATGTATGGTTTGAGATAAGTGTATAAATGTACACTACCGTTCAAAAGTTTGGGGTCACTTAGAAATTTCCTTATTTTTGAAAGAAAAGCACTTTTTTTCAATGAAGATAACTTTAAACTAATCAGAAATACACTCTATACATTGCTAATGTGGTAAATGACTATTCTAGCTGCAAATGTCTGGTTTTTGGTGCAATATCTACATAGGTGTATAGAGGCCCATTTCCAGCAACTATCACTCCAGTGTTCTAATAGTACAATGTGTTTGCTCATTGCGTCAGAAGGCTAATGGATGATTAGAAAACCCTTGTGCAATCATGTTAGGTCTGCAATGCTGTAATTGCTGCAAATGGAGGATTCTTTGACAAAAGCAAAGTTTGAAGGAAAAAATTATTATTTCAAATACAAATCATTATTTCTAACCTTGTCAATGTCTTGACTATATTTTCTATTCATTTTACAACTCATGGTGGTAAATAAGTATGACTTTTCATGGAAAACACAAAATAATTGTCTGGGTGACCCCAAACTTTTGAACGGTAGTGTATGTGTGTGACTGCGTCCTGTCTCTTTTCACTCCGATCGAGAGAGGACGTAGGATGAATGAGAATTAAAGCAGATACTGGAAAATCATCCAGTCTCCTCAATTCTTGACTCCTACACTATAACCTAAGACAAGGGAAGCAACAAGTATTGAGGACAGACAAGAAGCTTTTCATAATCAGACTGGTGCAAGAGGAAGCTTTCAGAAATGAAATCCAGAGTATAAGACAATGCACTGAGGTAAAACAGAAGAATAGGACAAACAAGCTGCACAAACTAAGTCCATTCATTGATCAGTATGGAATACTCAGGGATGGAGGATGTTTGACAAAATCTGGTCTTCACTCGCATGTTAAGCATCTGGCTATATTGCCAAAAGCAAGTCATGTATCCTCTTTACTAATCAAGCATTATCATGAGAGAGTGCATCATCAAGGAAGAGGAACAACTAAATGAACTAAGATCCAATGGAATTTGGGGTCATTGGATGCAGCAGTGCAGTTGCCTCACACATTTAAAAATGCACAAAATGCCAAAAGTATAGAGGAAACACACTAGATCCAAAGATGGCGGATTTGCCTGAAGAAAGAATGGAAATGACACCTCCGTTTACATATTGTGGCATAGATTGCTTTGGACCTTTCCACGTATGGTCTTCTTTTCACCTGTATGTGCTCTAGAGCCATACATACAAAGATGATCCCACAGCGGATGCCTTCATTAATGCACTACGTGTTTTCATTGCAATGTGTGGGAATGTAAGACAACTAAGGTGAGATCAAAGAACAAATTTCATAGGTGCCAAAAGAGAGTTCATGAATGAAATGAAGGACCTGAATCATGAACAGCTGAAAGAACATGGCTGTGAGTTTGTAATGAATATCCCAGCATCAAGCCACATGGGAGGGGTATGGGAAAGGCAGATAAGAACTATCAGGAACGTCCTTACCGCAATCCTTGATGAGTTAGCTAAAAGACTTGATAGTTTTTCACTCAGAACCTTTCTGTATGAAGTGATGGCTATTGTCAATAGCAGACCACTAACAATAGAACACCTAAATGATCCAACAAGTCTTGAGCCTCTCACACCAAACCACATTCTCATGATGAAGTCTACCATAATATCACCACCCCCTGGACAGTTTGTAAGTCAGGATTTATACCTGCGCAAGAGATGGCGACAGGTACAGTTCTTGGCGAATGAATTTTGGACAAGATGGAAGAAGGAGTACCTTCTTAAGAAAGGCAAACATGGCAAAGGGGTAGGAGAAATACGAGGATCAATGACATCGTCATCCTTCAAGAAGACAGCTCTCCAACAAATCAGTGGAGGCTGGCAAGAGTCACAGAAGTCTATGCTAGCTCTGATGGATGAGTCAAAGGTTAAACTACTGCTGAGTGACTCAACTCTTGATAACCAAGGAATGTGCACCACAAAGCCAGTTTACCTTGACAGGCCTGTGCATAAGACTATTTTACTACATGAAGCCAAATAATTGTTGTTGTTCTAATATTAAGTTCATTATGTGACATTTTAGGGAAGATGTGATGTGAACTGAAATCACAGTTGATTTGGTGGGAGTTTAACTGCCATAAATATAATTCATGTCATTATTTGATTTTTTTTTAAAATTGTATTAGTAATGTGTTTATTTTGGGTTAAATTTATTTTATTTATATTTACTTGAAGTAGGAACAAAAGTTTGGTTGCTGTTGCATGGAGACTCATTAAGCGGTTGCAATCCTTTTTTCTCTCCACCATGTGCAGCCATCTGCAGTGTAACATGTTCAGCAGCAGAAGTTTTTTGTGGGTTCAAGAAAAGTGTTTCCCTACGACTTACATTGCCTTTAAGAAGATATATTTATTTATTTATTTTTTGGTTTTGCTCAAGTGGACTCATTCCCTCTTGGTTGTGTGCAGCCAGCGAGGTATGTTATTTACATGTTTTTGTGCATCTTGGAGAAAACATTTAAACTGTGTTAAAAGTATCTTATTTGTGCACCGTTGTGTATTTTAACAGTTTGACAGTGGATTTAGATGCCTGTGAAGTACGTGTGAATAAATCCATCAGTAACTGAAGAACTATGGTGTGGTGTAATTCCTGGAGGGAGTGACACTAATAAAGGCGCTTTTTCACTAGCCCCACTCAGCCCCGGTTTGAAAACCCGGCTCTACTCACTTCGGTTCGGTTCAGCCTCAGTTGCTTTTCAACTACTGCTGGCGCACCTGCTGGCACACCTGCTGTGGGTGGGATTTGTTGAACAGCAGGCGGCGCCACACCCTCGTGACGTGAAACACACGCGACTGAATCCTCCACAACAAACATGGCTGATGACAAGGAGAGAAGGAAGGAGGAATGACTGTGACATGAAACTGGTTAAATCTATGGTGCTGACTTGTTGTGCTCTGCACAATCTGTGTGAGAGTCATGGAGAGACGTTTGACACTACATTGGATGATGCAGTAGATGAACCAGTGGTGGCAGCGGCACAGAGAGCAGAGGAGCAGGGTGGTGATATTGTAGCAAACTCAATATAAGTACCCTACTTGGCTTGACAAGTGGGTTGACCCTATTGGCGACACAGGTAGAGTGCGGGACTCCGGAGCGGGAGGCGTGAGTTCAAACCTGCCGGTGGGACGTTGCCATGTTGAGCTGCACGTTACAATATAACATGTGATGCAATACTTGTCTATTTTGTCCACATTTATGTGCATACATATTTCAAAAATGTTTTTTGTAAATAAAATGTTGTGCATGGTCCATCTACCTGTCCTCTTGTTCATAACGCTTATCTGTTAAGAAGGTGCGAAGCCATCAGCCTAATGATGAGTCCACACTTCTGTTGTGATAATTGCTCACGCTGAGCGCTCTGACAGCCCCGTATGCTGTGGGGGTCACACACGTGTTCCTCCCCACACTCTCAAATTTTTTTCCCGTATATTTTTCTCTTTAGCGTACAGAAATGGCAATACGCCTGTATTTGCTAAAATTGCATTTTCCCCGTATTAAAATACGGCGAAACCGTATCACTTGACAGGTATGTAATTACATGCAGAAACACCGCACAGGCCATCTTCACAAAAATCCAGCTTGACAAGCCACTTTTGCTTAGGTGGAAATGCAAATTGAACTATAAATCATGTGCTGATACATGTCATATTTTCCCATGTAAAGGTCTCCCACTTTTACTTACAAATTGATTTTTAATTTTTGGGAAAAGGAAATATAAATTTTGCACTTGTTGGTAACAACAGTTGTGTGCAACAAAAACACAGTTGTGTATCCTTGTCCAATCTGTCTACTGTTATTAGTGCCAAATTTTTGCTAGATTCCTTCTTAATTTATTAAATTTTGACTGGCGATGCAACATTCAACTTGCACGTACTTACCTTTATCAGTGTCTACAAGTTCAAGCACACCTGTACAACTGCTTATAACCTAAAAAATGTACCCGTTCAAGAGAAATGGATTCAGCATTGCAAATTTGTTTAAAATAAAAAAAAACCTACCAAGACATTACGTTTCGTTGTGTTGTTAAAAATTAAATTACCATTAGAAGGCTATACACCTGACCTGATGAACAGCAGCATGTGGAGTGAACAGAGAATGGAATGTGTATGTAATTACTGGCTTTTCTCATACGGTGTCATAACAGATAAACCAGACTTTTGATGCAAACAATACAATTTTATTCCAGAAGCAAAATTTACAAACAAAAAAACAGACTGGGCGATGACATCTCTGCAAGCTCTTCCCTTCGTAACGCAGCGTCCTGTTCCAGGGCTTCATGCGCATCTGCCTGCACATCTGCAGCCACCTGTCGCAAATGCTGCATGTACTCCTGATTCTTGCCGCTGGTCATGTTGCCGTTCCAAGAGCCGCATCTCTTCGTCATGCATGTTGACCATCGCTGATGTAAGGTCAGCGATGGGAGTTGTCTGTTTTCGTCTTGCCTAGATGGAAAGACAGAAAGTTCATGGTCGTTAAAGCTGGATCACTACATATATTATGGAATTACACAGGTGAAAGTCTGTGGTGGAATGTCACTATTATATTATGCTTCATTGCTGAATATAAGCTGAACTGTCATGTTGCTGCCCCTCAGTAGAGCAGATTTTGCAACACGCAGGGTGCTGTCTTCGGCTGCAGCCCCCCTGCAAAACTAAAAAGGATTAAGATTAAGAATATGGATGGATGGATGGGTAATGTTTAAACTAGTTGCTTGTAGTGTGGCCGCAGAAATCTGAATGGGTTAATACAGTCAGCTGACGCAAAGCATTTCAATGAAGCATGTTGATTTCAATGGCAGTTCATGAGCTTTATTTGTTTTTCTAAAACAGGAGTTACAACAGCACTTCAATCACCACACCTAAAAATGGTTGTGGAACACCGATAAGTGAAGACCAAAGAATAACCTTTTTGTACATTTAAAAAGACATTTTCAATCAATTAATATGCAGCTACAGGAAATTGCATTAATCAATTTGGTACATAACTTGTTAGGCTCCAGCCCCCCCACGACCTGTAAAGGATTAAGCAGTAGAAGATGGATGGATGGATGGATTTTCGACCCTGGTTTTCGCTGCTGGACCTGTTTCAACCAAAAAAAAAAAATCGTGGTTATTGTGCCTTACCGCCACTTGAACGGGATCCAGATGGAGCTGGTGATGTGGAGCCGATCCAGCTGGCGCTCAGCCAGACGCACACGCAGACGCAGCGCCAGGAGAGTCCGCTGTGTCAGTCCTCTCCACTGAGGTGGACCCCTGTGATATGAAATGCGATTCTAGAAAGAAAATGCACGCAATTTAAAACTTAACACCAAAGTGCAACATGTACACAACACTCTCAAGTTTTTAACTGTAATACAATAAGCGTAATTCAGCATTTTGTTCGCGCTAATACTTAACACAAAGCAAGCGTGAATCTGCAGTTGGCTGCAAAACAATACGCAAGCCTCAGTAACAACCATTACTCACAATCTAACAACCTTCCTATTTCTTAAAAACAGTGAGCTTGGTATAGAACGGATCAAGTGGCGAACAGATGCGCAATATCAAATAAACACTCACCATCCACGGTTTCCAGGGGCCGTGACCGTGACGGTGGCCGTGACAGTGACGTGTCGAGCCCAATGTCTCTCAGCGAACCACTTCCACTCCTTCCATCCGCTGAACTTGGAGCATTGTGGTCCTTCACTGCTCGGTAATCGCTTTTCAGCTTTTTCAGCTTCTCCCGACACTGTTTGGCAGTACGGATGTGCCCTTGAGAAGCCATCTGCTCGGACACCTGCATTTCGAGTAGATCCGTCCAACTCGCGCTGGATGCGATCGTTGCCTAATATAGAAAGAAAATTGCGCACCTCCTAATATATAATATTAGGAGTATATTATTATATAAGTATATTATACAGTATATTAATATAATATAACGTATTAAAGGGGTGCACTGTGCTCACTGCTGAACAATTACAAATGGCGGTCGTGGAGTAAATTCAGCAGAAAAAGTCGCTTTCATGACGTTACAACCTGACCAATCAGCGGCGACCAGTCTCTTAAAGTCATATCACAGCCATACTCAGCCCTACTCGGCCCGGTTAGACCCTGCCCTGGATCAGGTACGAAAAAAGTACCTGCTTAACCGGTGCTGGGGCTAGTAGAAAAGCGCCTAAAGCGGGCTGAGTGGTGCGGTGTAGGGCCAAGTGAGGCTAGTGGAAAAGGGCCTTTTGATTCTCATTGGGAGTGACAGGATTAGAAATGAGTATATCACAAGGGACAGCTCAAGTTGAGCAGTTTGTAGACAAAGTAAGAGAGGTAAGGCTGAGATGGTTTCAATATGTGCAGAGGAGGGACAGTGGATATATTGGACAAAGGATGTTGAAGATGGAGCTGCCAGGCAGGAGGAAAAGAGGAAGACCACAGAGAAGATTCATGGATGTAGTGAAGGAGGGCATGGAAAGGGTTGGTGTTACAGAGGAAGAAGCAAGGGATAGGGTGAGATGGAGGCAGATGATCCACTGTGGCGACCTCCTAAAGGGAGCAGCCAAAAGAAGAAGAAGACGACACCTGTGGATGTATTTTAAGGCACACCTCAAACACACTGCTTCCTTGTGTGATATCATGGGGAAATCAAAAATCAGCCAAGATACCAGGAAGAGAATTGTAGACCTCCACAAGTCTAGTTCATTTTTGGGTATAATTTCCAGAAGCCTGAAGGTGCCACATTCATCTGTTCATATAATTAAATGCAAGTATAAACACCATGGGTAAGTCCAGCCATCATACCGCTCAGGTAGGAGACGGGTTCTTCATCTCAGAGATGAATGTGTTTTGGTGCGAAATGTATATATCAACCCCAGAACAAAAGCAAAAGACCTTGTGATGACGCTGACTAAAGCTGGTAAGAGTGTCATTATCCACAGTGAAACGAGTCTTGTACTGACCATGGGCTGAAAGGCCACTAATGGACAATGACCCCAAGCATACTGGCAAATTAGTTACATAGTTGCTTAAGGACAAAGTTACACCAGTTCTGTCAGGAGGAAGGGGCCAGAATTCCAGCAACTACTGTGAGAAGCTTGTGGAAGGATACCCAAAATGTTTGGCCGAAGTCATACAGTTTAAAAGCTTACTTACTTAACTTAATCCTCACCTGGCCACTTAAGTGACTGTTGCGGCCAAGTTTAAAAGCAATGCTACCAAATACTAAGGAAATGTATGTAAACCTGACTTCAACGAAAGTAACAAAAATATTCTCTAAAAATTATTTAGCAAAGAGAAATAATTTGGTAATCCTAAGGGACCTAAAACAGGAAAGGTTTATTCTGATTTAATGTCAAACAGTGAAGAAAAAAAACGTTCAGCTGTAGGTCAACTTGAGGCAATTTTTGCAACATGAACCTGAGCTTCTGTCTCACAGGGATTATTTGAACAGAGTAACCTGAATAAAGAACTACAGTGGAGTAAAAAAGTATTTAGTCAGCCACCAATTGTGCAAGTTCTCCCACTTAAAAGATGAGAGAGGTCTCCAATTTTCATCATAGGTGTACCTCAACTATGAGAGACAAAATGAGAAAAAAAAAATCCAGAAAATCACATTGTCCGATTTTTAATGAATTAATTGGTAAATTCCTCAGTAAAATAAGTATTTGGTCACCTACAAACAAGCAAGATTTCTGGCTCTCACAGACCTGTAACTTCTTCTTTAAGAGGCTCCTCTGTCCTCCACTCATTACCTGTATTAATGGCACCTGTTTGAACTCGTTATCAGTATAAAAGACACCTGTCCACAACCTCAAACAGTCAGACTCCAAACTCCACTATGGCCAAGACCAAAGAGCTGTCAAAGGACACCAGAAACAAAATTGTAGACCTGCACCAGGCTGGGAAGACTGAATCTGCAATAGGTAAGCAGCTTGGTGTGAAGAAATCAACTGTGGGAGCAATTATTAGAAAATGGAAGACATACAAGACCACTGATAATCTTCCTCAATCTGGGGCTCCACGCAAGATCTCACCCCGTGGGGTCAAAATTATCACGAGAACAGTGAGCAAAAATCCCAGAACCACATGGGGGGACCTAGTGAATGACCTGCAGAGAGCTGGGACCAAAGTAACAAAGGCTACATCAGAAACACACTACGCCACCAGGGACTCAAATCCTGCAGTGCCAGACGTGTCCCCCTGCTTAAGCCAGTACATGTCCAGGCCCGTTTGTAGTTTGCTAGAGAGCATTTGGATGATCCAGAAGAGGATTGGGAGAATGTCATATGGTCAGATGAAACCAAAATAGAACTTTTTGGTAAAAACTCAACTTGTTGTGTTTGGAGGAGAAAGAACACCATACCTACTGTGAAGCATGGGGGTGGAAACATCATACTTTGGGGCTGTTTTTCTGCAAAGGGACCAGGACGACTGATCCGTGTAAAGGAAAGAATGAATGGGGCCATGTATCGTGAGATTTTGAGTGAAAACCTCCTTCCACCAGCAAAGGCATTGAAGATGAAACATGGCTGGGTCTTTCAGCATGACAATGATCCCAAACACACCGCCCGGGCAACGAAGGAGTGGTTTTGTAAGAAGCATTTCAAGGTCCTGGAGTGGCCTAGCCAGTCTCCAGATCTCAATCCCATAGAGAATCTTTGGAGGGAGTTGAAAGTCTGTGTTGCCCAGCGACAGCCCCAAAACATCACTGCTCTAGAGGAGATCTGCATGGAGGAATGGGCCAAAATACCAGCAACAGTGTGTGAAAACCTTGTGAAGACTTACAGAAAACGTTTGACCTCTGTCATTGCCAACAAAGGGTATATAACAAAGTACTGAGATGAACTTTTGTTATTGACCAAATACTTATTTTACCGAGGAATTTACCAATTAATTCATTAAAAATCCTTCAATTTGATTTTCTGGATCTTTTTTTTTCTTATTTTGTCTGTCATAGTTGAGGTATACCTATGATGAAAATTGGAGACCTCTCTCATCTTTTAAGTGGGAGAACTTGCACAATTGGTGGCTGACAAAATACTTTTTTACCCCACTGTATAATATAAATATGTGTCATGAATGGCCCTCCCTGAGGGCAAACAGGACGCCAAATGCAGTGTAGGAGAAATTAGTGTTATAGGTGTGATAAGGTACAAGGATTATTCAATTTATACATAGAGGTGTGTGTGTGTGTGTGTGTGTGTGTGTGTGTGTGTGTGTGTGTGTGTGTGTGTGTGTGTGTAAACGAGGGTTTACTCCGTGACCACAAACACTCACAAGCAAAAGGGAAAAAAAAAATCATAGGGGCACCAGTCCACAACTTGGACAATTTATTAATAACTAATTTTTGTACCTTTCATCTACCAGTCTCAAATATTCGTGAATTCTTCTGTGTGACTCAGAAAGCAGACACAAAAAAATAATCAAGAAGAAACTTCTATATGCCGTTAACAGTTTTAATGATCAAACTCAGATTAAATGATATTACATTCAATTGATTTGTAAGCAGGTGAAATGATCAACAAGTATCAAAAATCATATTAACTGGCAATGGATTCCTGAGCATAAAGTCTGTAGTTAAACCTTTGTGGAAACAAGAGAAACCAGATTTTGAATTTGTAACTGTAATGCAGCGGGAGACTGTGAAGTAACTGTGACAAAATTATGCATAAAATTGGACACAATTTTATGGTGAAAATGATAAAAACTGATTATATGAAAAAGGAAATTCTGAGTTACTCTACAAAAAAACAAAACAAAACAGATGTTAATGAAAAGAAGAATGCTATTTTCCTTCAGTTTTATAGCTTCTCTCGTAGCTTATGGACTAACTTTTAACCTGAAAAATTGGTCATATTCAATTAAAATTAGACATCACCTTTAGCCCAGCAAATATAAAGTTGGAGTCTAGCTTATGATCAGCTGTGTCTCCAGAGTTCAGGGATGATCTTTTTTGAACGCCAGTAGATGATGAGGGGAAAGACTGCCCGCAGTCCTTCCCAAGTGGTTCAGCAGTCGCTCAGACTCAGCAGAAGGGCGACAGTGGAGCCGGCAGTAGAGTGGGCGGCTGGCCCCTGAGGCAGATGACGTCTTCTCCTAGGCAGCAGGTCCTTCCCTGGCTTGCAACTTTGGGATGTCCATCGGCCAACAAGAACCACAGAACTGAAGAAAAAAAATGGACATAAAACAGTTCCACCCACGAAATGCAAGTTCTTCCGATGTTGTGGTATGTGGGTGAGACAGTCTCGAGGAAAATGTTCAAAAATCACTGTCAGTCCACTTCAGCGGTGAGTTAAGGAAAATCAATAGAAAAAGTATAACAGAATAAAACAGCGCCTGAGAAGAGGGGGAAAAAGCTTTGGAGTTTTACTCCAAGTAAGAGGGGTTGGGCTCAAGACAGGATGATCTCTCCTCAGATACCAATGAAAAAAAACGCACACAAAAGAGAGAATTCAGACCAACAGAAAAGACTTCAGAAAGACCACTGAAAGAACTGAGGTCTGACAAAAGAACTGAAAGAACAAACTGGAAAACTAGGGCATTTTCCTGTTAAATGAGAGGAATTCTTTGGTCATAACATATGACTGGCAGCAGGAAGAACCAATTATCGGCTATCGTGGGAGATTTGAATGGACTCTGGTCCAATAAGAAAGCAGTCCTTTGTCTGTAACTGACCAAAAGAATGAAAGAGGGCATCATCCAACAGAGATTGGCTGGTACCAGTCAGATGTCTTACGTAAGTTTTTCAGAAGAAAAACACATATTAACACTGAAATTCATATTATAGACTTATCATATGAGAGATATAAACTGTGCATTTGTTTCCATTGACTGGAAAAATTAAGCTGCAAACTTTTATAGGAAACAACCTCATTTTTAAAGGGTATGAATATGCTGAGCATAAGCCACACAGTGTTGAATATGAAACCCATCCATCCATCTTCTTCCGTTTAATCCTTTTTGGGTCGTGGGGGGACTGGAGCCTATCCCAGCATCTTTGGGCGAGAGGCAGGTTACACCCTGGACAGATCGCCGATCCATCGCAGGGCCAACACAGAGAGACAGACAACCATTCACTCTCACATTCATACCTAAGGACAATTTAGAATCCCCAGTTTGATGCCAATTAACCTAACTTGCATGTTTTTGGCATGTGGGAGGAAACCGGAGAAATCCTGGAGTAAACCCACGCAGATATGGGGAGAACATGCAAACTCCACACAGATCACTGTTGGTCGGGGGCTGGGATTGAACCCAGGATCCCCCGGCCAAGGGTGAGTTACTATGCTGCCGCAGTACTAACCACTCCGTCGCCACACTGCCACCAATCCTGAAAATCACTTTTTCAGCAGTATAAAACATCAGTGTAAATACTTTAGCTCAGACCAACTACAAAATACTATTTCTGACCAATCATTGTCAATAATACACTTTAATAGTAGAAGTCTCAACATGAATTTTTACAAAATCCAGGACAGTTTGTTGCAATATAACACAAATTTTTCTGCTGTTGCAATTTCTGAGACTTGGCTAAAAAATGACCAACTTCATACAGTGCAAATGAGAGGCTATGATTTATATACCACAAGCAGGTCAAAAAAAAGGGGTGGTGGTGTTGGTTTATATATCAGGTCCTGCTACCAAAGCCAAGTTGTAGATATGTCTTTTGAAATGGAAAACATCATGGAGTGTGTAACTGTGGAATTAATTACAACAACTACAAAAACCATCATAATAAGCTGTGTTTATAGAGCACCAGGTACCGATATTGACATTTTCAAAGAAAAACTGTCTGAGCTTTTCAGTGCAGTAGATAATAAGAAGCTGGTATTTATTTGTGTAGACTTCAATATTGATTTATTAAATCCAAATGACCATATTCAAATAAGTGAATTCATAAATTTCATGTTTTGTATGGGTTTCTACCCTTCAATAACATACCCTACTAGAATAACAACAAATTCAGCAACGCTTATTGATAACATTTTCACAAATGTCACTGAGGGGAGTGTAACTGCTGGCCTTATTGTCAATGATGTGACAGGCCATCTGCCTGTTTTTGTTTCTTCAGACACTGGTGTAACACACCGTTGAAATAGATAAGGTTTTTAAACGACTTGTATCTGAAACTGCAATCAACCATCTTAGAAATGATCTAAAAATACAAGACTGGAGCAGTGTTTATGTTGACGACATTGACACAGCATATGGAGAATTTGTCTCTATTTTATCCCAACTATATAATAAACATTGCCCTCTAGTGGCAAAGGAAACTAAAGTTTAATACAGAGACAAGCCTTGAATCACCAAGGGTCTGCAAAATGCTTGTAAAAAGAAAAACTTGTTATACAAAACATTTCTGAAATTAAGAACTGGAAGCTGAAAAGAAATACAAGACTTGTCAACAAAAACGCTTACTCGGTGTTTATGAAAGAAAGATGAAAAAGAAATTCTTGACATTGTTAACAAATTCAAAGACAAAAAATCAACTGATTGTAATGATTTTAATATGTTCTTGGTTAAAAGTGTTATTGATTGTATTGTTAAACACTTCACTTACAGTGCATACAGTATGCAACATGTCATTTACTGCTGGTAAATTTCCAAAGAAAATGAAAATAGCAATCAAACTTTATTTGTATAGCACTTTTTAAACATTAGATGCTGCGCAAATACAGCAAGAGTCGTTCCTCTGTATAAGACTGGCGACAAAACACTTATTGTCAAACTACAGACCCATCTCATCTCATCGTTACCTCAGTTCTCCAAAATACTGGAAAAAAATATTTGTAAAGAGACTAAATGATTTTATTGATAAGCACAATATACTCTGCGAACAACAGTATGGATTCAGGAAGAACTGGACCACCTCACTGGCACTCATGGACTTTGTTGAACAGATTACGGATGCCAACAGATAGAAGAGAATACACAGTTGGAATATTTCTGGACTGACAAAAGGCATTTGATACAGATGACCATAAATTACTCCTCAGTAAATTACATAAGTATGGCATCAGAGGAATTGCTTTTGACTGGTTACACAGCTATTTAGAAGACAGATATCAATATGTTCATGTGAATAATACAGACTGAGTTGCTGAAGATGATGTGTGGAGTACCACAAGGTTCTGTACTTGGGCCATTGCTGTTTATTTTGTATATTAATGATTTATGTTCTGTGTCTAAATTACTCAAGTGTATTTTTTTGCAGATGACAACTTTTTTTTTGTTGTGGAGAAAATCTTAAGCAGCTTCTGGATTCAGTAGAAAATGAACTTAAATCAATTGATGGTTCACTGCCAATAAATTATCTATTCACCTTGGAAAAACAATGTATAATATTTGGAAACCGCAAATTATATAATCACAGAAAAATTAAAATAAACAATGTTGAAATTGACACAGTTTTGGAAACCAAGTTCCTAGGGGTCATTATCGATAACAAACTGAAGTGGAAATCACAAATAAATGTCAAAACTAAAATGTCTAAATCCATTGCCGTACTGTATAAAGTTTAGGGTCTCCTGTGTCAGAAATCTCTTCATTTTATATAATTCACTGATAGTTCCTTATATGACATACTGTGTGGAGATCTGGGGAAGCACATACAAAACAAACAAACTTAATCTTTTTGCTAGAGAAAAAAGCTGTACGCATTGTATCAAAGAAACCTTACCATGAACCAACAAATCCAATATTCATTCAATTACATACTGTTAAATTTAGAGATCTGGTAGATAATGTCATTCAAATCATGTACAAAGCAAATAATAACCAATTACCTGCTAATATTCAGAGGCTGTTCAAAAAAAGGGAAAGCAAATATGAGCTAAGAGGTAACTGTTTTTAATAAACCAAAGGTTAGAACAAGTACAAAGTATCATTGCATGTCTGTCACTGGAGTTAAACTGTGGAGCTGTTGCTCTGAAAATATTAAAACATGTTTTACTCAAAAAATTCAAAAAATTGTACAAAGATGAGAAAATCTCTCAGTATCTCGCTGTAAATGCTAGGAGATAAACTTGTAATAACTTAAAGGTTTTTGTTTGTTTTTTGTCTACTTGTTCCATTTGATTTTCTTTGTTGATTTTGGGTATGACTTAAATTTTTATGTTATTGATTTTAAAATTGTAATGGGGTAGGCACTATTTAAGCACTAGCTTCAGCCTACACCCTTTTGGTTGTTCTTTTATGTGTTCTACATATTTTTGTTGTTTTTATTGCATGTATGTTCATTACCGAATAAATTCACATTCATTCATTCATATATATAATCTAAGCTACCTCCAGTGATTCATGACTACTTCCAGTGATCATGCACTTTTATAACTCATTAAAACATATTTCAGACATGCAATACATGTCAAATCAATGATTAATGAAACGCTTCACCATAATTGTCCAACACAGGGGCGGTCATCTTCAACAGTGTTCTGAGCGGTAAAATATCAAAGTCTTCAGGAGAGAGGATTATTTTAGGCAGATCAAACACAGTCCAATGTTGATCAGAATATGAGCAAAAATGTTCCTGAGTTGAACAGAAAGGGGCACTGTTGGGCTTTGGATAATGGTAGGAGGCTCCAGGGAGGCGTTTTGACTATTCTGGTTTGTATCAAAAGGCTCTTAGCATATAAAACTATCTGAGGGTAGGTGTTACGAGGGAATTTAACAGTCCAGGCGTCTTCCTGGCACGAAGCAGATCCTGGGGGTCTTACGTCAAGCAAGGAATGTGGTGATATAATGTTTTATTTAGGAAACAGGGTAACTCTGGAGGTTTCCTCTTCAGAGGCTGTTCATGTGGATTGGAACTCAGATGCACATTACAGCTGACTGAGTTTTTGCAATTTTATTAACTAAAAATAACTCAAGACACAAAACACAAACCAACAGAAAACACAGCTCTAAAGCTGGAGTAAAAAATGCAAGACAAAAACAAGGACGTGAGCAAAACAGAAAGATAATAACTTACCTTAAAGGTCTGATGGCACGATTTTGACATTTTTTAGCATGTTGTGTACACCCAAAAGTCATTGTAATAATATTTACAACCACGCCTGCATAAACTTGTTATCAAAAAAACTGCAGCCGCTGACTGGACTGTGGTGTCGCCCACTGAATGAAGGGCGGCACCACCATGACGTAAGCGACAGAACAGATGCTGGTGTTGTTGACTGGAATGACAGCAGCTCACAGTTTCTCTGGTTTCTTGTATTAATTTTACGGCTATGCCTTCGCGTTGTGTTGCAGGCTTAGATAAACACCAGGCCGTGAAAGACCACATCACACGCTTCAGCTCCAACTGTCATAAGCCTCCTCGTGGACTCCTCCTGCGTAAAAGCGCACGAGGAGGGGAAGGATTAATGCATTTATGCGCAGCTTTGACCTACTTTCTGTGATCGCATGCCAATGCTCGCCGGTCTGGCCATGTCCCCTCTATCATTATCACCAGCTGATTCCCTCTCCCACTGATCATCTTTCCCAGTCCTCACCCAGGTGCTTCTCATCACACTATCACCAGCAGTGCGTGTACTTAGTGGCCGTTTGCCAGTCACACACTGCTGGTCCATAGTATTGTCATCTGTGCTGTTAGTCTGTCAGTATTTTCAGCACTCTCACGACGTTAATCACTCCATGTCCGCCGTGGTTCTCGTGCGTCCTTGAAGCAATGTCGGCTCTGGGGCACAACTGTGGCTAACATGTCTCCTCTCATTCGTTCTCTGGGCGATGCCGGCCCCCGAACGCCATCAGTAAGTGTGTTTGTGTTTTTTGTACATCTTCACCTTTTTGGGAATTGTCTGTCTTTCTGTATTAAATGTGCTGTGGTGAACCCTGCACGTAAATCCTCGTTATTTCATCCTCCCTCTCCGTTCCGTGCCCTGCATAAGAGCACACGGAGGGTCATGAAATACATAAAGATAATACACAATAAACCTGATGCCTGAGCCACAGAGAATACACTGCTATGATTTTATTGAAAAATCGGGTTTAAATAAAATATATTTATGAACAAATAATTTGTTGCAATATCTGTAACAAAAGCATAACACTCGGTGTTCCCCTGCCATGTGTTTGTTGCTGCTACTGCACAGACCAACTTATTTCGTCATATTATATTATGTGTTGAAAAATTAGATGAAGTAAAAAATGTGTCTTCAGACCTTTAAACAAGGTGTCCAGGGGATTCTTGACTGGGAAGGTTTGATGCCGTTGCACCAGAGAAGTGGCGTCCACGGCTTAAATAGACAACCCCCCGGATTACAAACACCTGCGGGACCATGAGTGGCGATCATTGCTGGCAGCCGTGACAGCCTGCAAACAGATTCTGACAGCCGGAAGTGACGCACGAGCTGTCACAGTGCCAGCAATGATCAACACAATAAACCAAAAAGGAAATACTGAAACCAATAATGAACTTAACCAAAAACAGGAATCAAATACAGCAAACCAGGTGAACAGAAAAAATAAACAACCAGAAAAGGGCAAAATTAATCAGACAACTAAGCACGGCCCCCATCCTTGCACCAGATCATGACAGAGCCCTCTCCTCAAGGGGGGAACCCAGACACCCCAGGGTAACGTCACAGAACCCCCCCCCCATACACACACACACACACAAGAGACCCCTTCCCCCAAAACAGAAAAACAACCTACCCTGGGGGGAAGGAGGGGGTCCAGGCACGGAGGGACCTAGACAAAACAAACAAAAAACCCAACAAGAAAACACTCATGATTCCCAACACAGAACAACAGGTGATGATGATTCAAGGGCTCCCGGGGAGAAACCGAAGCAGTTCGGGCAGCCTGCCAGAGTCCCAGGACCACCGGAGCATACAATAAAAAGCATCCAGTGGCTGCCCAGAGTTCTTGAGCCATCTCCTCGAATGGCCCGGTCCATCATGTGGCCACCCGCTGTCCCTGAGCCACCCAAATGGAGGACCCCATCTGTCCGGCAGCCTCCCAGCATCCCTGAGCCTGCGGCCAGCAGCCGGATCCAGCCCTCACATGGACCATGGGAGCCAGGAGGCATCGTCCCTCTGTGACAGATGGCTGACCAGTGGGAACCTCCAGCGGTGCCCGCTAACCCTCGGTGAGCCCCGGCGAAGCAAGGGACCCACGGTGACCTCAGGTGTAGCAGCACCTGCGGGACAGCAGCCCCAGATGGCGGGACAGCAGCACCCTCGGACACCACAGATGGCGGGAAAGCAGCACCCTCGGACACCACAGACGGCGGGAAAGCAGCATCCGTGGCCGCCTTGGACAGAGGCATTGCACCTACGGTGGCCTCAGGCTGAGGCGCGGCACGCTTGGTGGCCTTGGACAGAGGCGTGGCACCCACGACGGCTCCAGGCTGGGACGCAGCATCCACGACGGCCCAGGCGGAGGGGGAGCAGCACCCACGACAGCCCAGACGGAGGGGGAGCAGCACCCGCGGAGACCTCGACTGGAGGGGGAGCAGCACCTGCGGAGACCTCGATCGGAGGGGGAGCAGCACCCGTGGAGACCTCGACCATAGGGGGAGCAGCACCCACGGAGGCCCTGGGCTGGGGTGTAGCACCCACGGAGACCTTGGACGGCAGCGTCGCAACACCCATGGTGGCCTCGGGCAGGAAGGCGGGACCCCCGGAGACCTCAGGAGAAAGGACAGGACAAGCACAGACACACACTGGATCTGAGTCACTGGCAGCAGTGGAGCCCGGTGGGGGAAGCTCAAGTGTGGCTGACGGCAGCATCCGGTTTTCCCAGCCAAGAGCCAGGCAAGATTTTTCAAGATTAATCAAGGAACCTTGCCTGAGCTCAAGCTCCACCGCTCTCCAGGACTCCAACGACGCTGCAACAACCCTGGACTCTGACTGGAAGGTTGGCGGGACCACCGCTGGAGCAGTTGGGGCAGGCGCACCTCTGGATATGTCAGCTGCAGCAAGAGACTCTCCAACCACTGATGCTTCCTCCCATATTGCCGGGGCCAGGAGATACTCCACTACTGGCTCATGCTCCAGAGTATAGGTGGTGTTCTTCTCCCATCCTGGGCATGGCTGCAGGACTGCGACAGGATTCTCCTCTGCAAACAATGGACCCTCGGGGAATACAGGAAGAGGAGCGGGAAAAACAGCAGCAAATGGTGAAAGTTTGGCCATGGCGGGCTGCTGCTGCCGAGCTTCACCACGGGGAATAAGACAAAACATTTCATTATTAGGTGTAATAAAATGAAAAGGTACTTGCCTCTATTCCCAGGGCTTGGTGGTAACTGCAGTGGGGCTGGACGGTGTTCTCCTGGGAGCTGCGGACGTCATCAGATGCGATGGGCGGAGCACCGGAGTCTGAGGACGCTCTGCCGTTTGCTTAGACTCCCGTCGGGCTGGTGATGGTCTCTCCAGCAGAAACTTAGAGAGGAGCCAGGGCTTGTAGTCCAAGATTAGTTCTCTCTCAGCTGCAATCACCCGCTGGCGCTCCTCCAACTCCTCCGCGCTCAGCCCATCGAGCGCAGCGTACCCAACGCAGCTCGCTGCGGGACTCAATCCGACGGAGGGAGGCAGGACTGCAGTTGAATTGTGGTCCCGAGCTCGGCGCTTCCGTCCCCGGGAGCGTTTCCTCCACGGCACGGGTTCAGGTGGTGGCGGAGCTCTCCCCAGCCCGCAAAGCCGGTGTTGTGCATGATACACAGAGGTGAGGAGGTCTGAGAGTCCCGGGACACTCCACAGGCAGGGGAACCCCTCAATCACCTGTGCCGCACAGTGCCAAACCTGGAGCTCCTCCTCGGGAGTGTGGGTTAGATGGACATCCGATATAATATCTTGCAATGAATCAGCTGCTCAGCAGTCCTCCTTGTCAAGGCCAAACCTCCTGAAGTCCAGAAACTCTGCCATATCAGTGAAGAAAAATGAACTCTAAAGAAACATTATGGGAGGGAAACAAAAAAACGAAACTCACAGTCCACTGGCATCCGATTGGCAGCAGTGTTCTGTCATGAATGGCCCTCCCCAAGGGCAAACAGGACGCCAAACGCAGACTGAGTTTTTGCAATTTTATTAACTAAAAATAACTCAAGATACAAAACACAAACCAATGGAAAACACAGCTCTAAAGCTGGAGCAAAAAATGCAAGACAAAAACAAGGACGTGAGCAAAACAGAAAGATAATAACTTAGCTTAAACGAGGTGTCCAGAGGATTCTTGCCTGGGAAGGTTTGACGCCCCTGCGACAGAGAAGTGGCATCCACGGCTTAAATAGATAACCCCCAAGATTACAAACACCTGCGGGACCATGAGTGGCGATCATTGCTGGCAGCCATGACAGCCTGCGAACAGAATCTGACAGCCGTGAGCTGTCATAGCGCCAGCAATGATCAACACAATAAACCAAAAAGGAAATACTGAAACCAATAATGAACTTAAAAATAAACAACCAGAAAAGGGCAAAATTAATCAGACAACTAAGCACGGCCCCCGCCCGTGCACCAGATCATGACAATATGTATGTTCTCCATACATTATTTTACAGCCCATCATTAAAAAAAAAAAACAAAACAAAAAAAAAACTTTTACTCTCTGAATTTATTATGTCACACGTTAATTGAGGCAGATGTTTTAATTACTGTGGATGCTCTTTTGTCGCCAAGTTGGAAATGGGATTCCTTGTTTTACAGTGCTAATGATGAACATCTGCTCAGTTTTGCCATATCTTTGTTCACAGATGCATAGATGATACTGCAGTTTAGAAGAAATATGTTCTGGGAATAACAAACCAGCTGGCTGATTTGTCAGTGTTTTTATGCACCTTAGCTGCCATCTATACTGATTAAAACTTATGTTTTTCCCCAATACAAGTTAAACATAGTTTTGGTTATTTCACAGTACATCGTTATTTAAAATCAACGATGGCAAAAGTACACACATTACTCAAGCAGAAGTACAGACACCTGTGTAAAAATTACTCTGATAAAAGTACAAGTACTGATTCAACTTCTTTACTCAAGTAAAAATGTTAAAGTACAGCGACAACAACTAGTGTTTAAAGCTAATTGAGCCAGATATCATTAATAGAATGAATGCACAGACTATTAAATTATCAGACTAAAAAAGAAAATAATGAATACTGGATTTGCTCCAACATGCAAATCAGTTTTTCAATTTCAACATATCTTGAAAGATTGTAATATAAGAAGACATATGATATTTAAGTCACTCAATGGTAATGCAGACCACCGCTCTCCACTGAATTCTCTAGCAGCTCTCAGTAGTGTTCTCATCCCTTTCTTGTCCTTCATAAGCTATGAACAGACTAGCGGTTGCACTACAGTTTCTGTCATTTTTGTTTTCTGTCATTTGGAAAGACAAGTTTGCAAAAAATTCTATCATAATTAATTACCTGCCATTTTAATTTTCATATAATAAGATGATGAATAGCGTTTGGTTTTGTTCACATGTGATCGTGGGACTACAAGATACAGCATGCAAATTATGCATCAATTAATTGAACCAATGAACAGAAACTAGAGAGAAAACACTAGATAATCAAAATTGAATATGCACAATAAAGTGGACAAGTGTAAGTTAGAAGCAAAAGCTACAATAGATCATGCTCAGTGTCATCAGTCAAAAATGATTAACAGCCTTTGGATTAATTTGTCACTTAATTAAAAACAATCTGAGTGACAGACGATTTTCAGTTAAAACCTCTGGAACAGACGTAATGCAGGCATATCGTCGCTGTCAGTAAAAGTCACCTCTAAAACTGCTATTTTTCAGAAAAAAAAAACAAAAAATGCTTCATTGATGCAGACTGATCAATCTCAAAGGGGTCACTGACTGCACTTTTTCCATATTTTAACAGCTCACAGGTCTTTATGAAATGTTTGTGACATATTGTGGTCAATTATTGCAGCATTGTTGAGAATCATATTTTGCAGCCTTTTTCAGAACGGCTGATTTCAGTGCATGTCTCCAAATTGCTAAACCCACATTTAACTTTGCCTTCCCTCCTATGTCACGAATGCTAATCTTAGCTGCTAGCTTCCATCAAGCCTGAGCCACCTAACCTAAATTTGTCTTAAAGAATTAAAACATCATTGGTATACAGAGGTGTGCAGTTTTATTGGCTGATAGGATATGACCAGTCCCTGGAGTACAATATGCAGAGAAACATTCGTGAATGAATGGCTAAACTGCTAGCTTCAGCTAACCACCTTCAATCTTTGTTTGACAAAACGCTTTAACCTCTTGCACTCCGGGATACCGCGGGCGGTCACGTCTCTGCGTCCTAGTGCGTCTCAGTGCGCACGAAAAAAAAAGAAAGAAATGGCATTTTCCGTAATGGCGGTTTTCTTCTGGACGGTGATCCGGATCACCACCAAAATGTAATCATCTGTAGGATACCCCATTTCTGACAATCTGTGAAAATTTCATGAAAATCTGTCCATAAGTTTTTGAGTTATCTTACAAACAAACAAACAGACAAACAAACAGACAGACAGACAAACCAACGCCGATGATCACATAACCTCCTTGGCGGAGGTAACTATAGGCTTTATCAAAGAGGAAAGTTTTCAGCCTACTTTTAAATGTACCAAGTGAGCCAGCCTCCCGAACAGAGGTTGGAAGAAGATTCCAAAGGAGAGGAGCTAGGTAGCAGAAAGCTCTGCCCCCTGATCTATTTTTGGAAACTCTAGGAACAAGTAAGTCAGAACTTTGGGAGCACAGCGTTCTAGTTGGATGATAAGGCACTATAACTTCTTTAAGATTTGATGGTGCCTGATTGTTTAAGGCTTTATAAGTAAGAAGAAAAATTTTAAAGTCAATTTTATAAATGGTAAATGATGGCGGCACGCATGGACACTGCGGCCCCTCTAGGCATCAGTGAGTGTGAGAGTTTTGAGTGTTTTAATCATCCCAGACATACATTCTGTAAAACTTACAACCGTGAGACCGTATTAAGCATCAAGGTAATGCACACTGCAAGAATTGTGGCACTCGGGTGTGACTTGGACATTCTACGCCAGCATGAAATACTATCAGAGGTTTCGCTGGCAGCTACCTGGGAGAGGACGCGTAAGCGGTGTGAACGCAAACAAAGAAGAGGAAAGAGAGCCGGGATTCATGCTAGGCTAAAGGCTAACCCCTCCAGACCAGCAGTACCGTCGCTCCTACTTTCCAATGTCCACTCCCTCGACAACAAGCTGGACGAGCTGCGTCTGCTGAGAGAAACCCGGAGAGAATGGAGGGACTGCTGTGCGTTTGCGTTCACGGAGACATGGCTCCACGACAACCCAACAGGGAGGCTGCTAGCTCCGGTAAGAGCCGGGAAGGGGGGGGGGGGGCTATGTATCTATATTAACAAGAACTGGTGTGTTAACGCCACGTTAGCAACTAAACACTGCTCTCCGTTGGCGGAGTTCCTTATCGTGAATTGCCGGCCATTCTACCTGCCAAAGGAATTCACCAACATGTTTGTAGCTGCTGTTTATATAGCTCCTAGCGCTAATGCTAAAGCTAATGCTAACGAGGCACTCTGAGAACTGCACGACGCTATCAGTGAATTTCAAACTTCGCACCCGGACAGTTTTGTGGTGGTTGCAGGGGATTTTAATCACACCAGTTTAAATACTGTACTCCCCAAGTTCAAACAATGTGTGGACTTTAAGACCAGAGGAGAGAATATGTTGGACTTGGTGTATACAAACTTCCCAGATGCATATAAGGCAACATCTTGCCCCCACCTCGGTCATTCTGACCACCTATCCGTGATGCTGGTGCCTGCCTACAAACCCTTACTGAAGCGCAGCAGGCCAGTAGAGAAACAAATCAGGATTTGGCCAGAGGGTGCAGCCTCGGCACTTCAGGACTGTTTTCTGCACACAGACTGGGAGGTTTTCAAAATAGCAGCCTCCCAGGGAGACAGATATGGAGGAGTACGCTGAAACGGTCACCAGCTACATCACGAAGTGGACAGAGGATGTCGCTATAGTGAAGACTTTCACTGCACGGCGCAACTATAAACCCTGGATGACTGCAGAGGTGTGCTCGCTGCTCACAGCCAGAGATGCAGCCTTCAGCGCGAAGGACGGGATCGCCCTCCGCTCAGCCAGGTCTGCGCTCTCAAAGGGAATTAAGACGGTGAAACACACCTATGCGGAGAAAATCTGTGACACAGGGAACACCAAACAGATGTGGCAGGGAGTGCGGGCGCTGCGGATTATAAGTCTAGGCAGGGGGTCGATGATGATGACACTTCGCTTCCAGACAGACTCAACTTCTTTGAACATTTTGAAGCGTCAAACCCGACAATCAGAGGGAGGGCTGGCCCATCTCCACCATCTGTTGGGCCAGCTATCATCATCAACGCAGCGGACACACAGAAGACCCTAATCAGGGTCAACTCACGTAAAGCTGCAGGTCTGGACAACATCCTGGGACGTGTGCTCCGAGTCTGCGCGAGCGAGTTGGCGGATGTCCTGACTGACATTTATAACATCTCCCTGAGTCAGGCCATCGTTCCCAGATGCTTTAAGACCTCTACCATTGTATCGGTGGCAAAGAAATCACTTGTGTCCTGTTTGAATGTTGCACTGACACAAATTGTGATGAAGTGTTTTGTACGGTTTGTCAAACCACACATCACAGCCTGCCTCCCTGCATCACATGACCCACTCCAGTTTGTGTATCGTTCAAATCGCTCCACGGAGGATGCTATAGTCACCACCCTGCACTCTGTCATCACCCACCTGGATCAGAAAGACACCTACGCCAGACTCCTGTACATTGATTTCAGCTCAGCATTCAACACCATTATTCCCCAGAGACTGATGGAGAAATTACTCCTTCTCGGTCTGAACACCGCCACATGTCTCTGGATCCTGGACTTCCTGACCGAGAGACCTCAGTCTGTCCGTGTTGGAAACAACATCTCCAACTCTATCACGCTGAGCACTGGATCCCCTCAAGGCTGCGTACTCAGTCCACTTTACACTTCTAACACATGACTGTGTATCCAGACATGAGGGGAACCAGATTATTAAGTTTGCGGACGACACCACAGTGGTGGGATTTATTCAGAAGGATGAGGAATCAATGTACAGGGAAGAAGTTAGAGACCTGGAGGGCTGGTACAGGGAGAACAATCTGATGCTCAACATGGACAAAACGAAGGAGATGATTATCGACTTCTGGCGGTCACGGCCTGAACACGTCCCTCTCAGCATCAGTGGCCGTTTGGTGGAGAGAGAGGAGAACATCAAGTTACTCAGAGTGCAGATCTCGCAAGACCTGACCTGGAGCAAGAATTTCTTGGGGACCAGAAAGCGGGCCCAGCAGAGACTGCACTTCTTGAGGAAACTCAACCAGGCCTCTCTTCCCATCTGCATCCTTAGGACCTTCTACAGAGCTGTGGTGGAGAGTGTTCTGATGTACTGCATTGCAACATGGTACTCCAGCTGCAGTATGTCAGACAAAAAAGCCCTGCAGAGGATAGTTAAGGGAGCTGAGAGGGTAATTGGAGTTTCCCTCCCCTCTGTTCAAGAACTTTTTCAGAGCCGTTGTAGGAGCAGGCACTGAACATTGTTAAGGATCACTCTCACCCTCTGCATAAACACTTTGAACTGCTGTCATCTGGCAAACGATTCCGGAGCATCAGAGGTAGACTGATTACCTGGATGCCATGCTGGTAGGCGAACTGGAGTGGATCCATCGCTGGTTCCACCAGGGGGCGGAGATGAGCAAGGAGCAGTCTCTCCAGGGTCTTCATCAAGTGGGACGTCAAGGCCACCGGTCTGAAGCTGTTCAGGTCTTTGGGGTGGGAAGTTTTTGGTACAGGTACCACACAAGATGTTTTCCACAGCTGTGGTACCCTCCCCAGTTTCAGGCTCATGTTGAAGATATACGTCACAATCCCACACAGCTGGTCTGCACAGGACTTGAGGAGCTTTGCGCTGATGCCGTCCGGTCCCGACGCCTTCCTCGCCTTGATCTTCCTCAGCTCCGTCCTCACCTGGGTCTTGGTCAGGGTCAGGATGGGGGGCTGTGTGTTGGGAGTGGGGGGGGGTGTCGGTGGAGTGGGGAGTGGGTAGCAGGACTTGATTTCTTAGAGGCAGCAGTGGTTGTTGTGCAGACAGGGGGGAGGGCGGTTGGTCAAATCTATTGAAAAACAGATTCAGGTTGTTCGCCCACTCCCTGCCCCCCGTGGCCTGGGGGGAGGTATTCTGGAGCCCCGAGATGGTTTTGAGGTTTCTCCAGACCCCGCTGATGTCGCTCTGTTGCAGCTTGTCCTCCATCTTCTTCCTGAAGCTGTCCTTGCCTTCTCTGATCTTTCTCCTCAGCTCCCTCTGTACGGACTTCAGCATCTCCCTGTTCCCCGACCTGAAGATCCTCTTCTTCTCTCTCAGAAGTGTTTTTATCTCAGGGTTGATCCAGGGTTTGTTGTTTGAGTGACGCCGTATGGTCTTGGTGGGAACGGATTTGTCCACACAGAAGCTGAGGTAGCCCGTGAAGGTGTGAATGAGGCCATCGATGTCCTCACCATGTGGATCGCAGAGCTGCTTCCAGGCAGTGGCATTGGGGTGGAGGATGCGGTGATCTTCCTCCTTCACCGTTCTCTGTCCCACCTGGAGAAGCCCGGGAATATGGTGAGGATCATGTTCTTTGACTTCTCCAGTGCTTTCAACACCATCCAACCGATGATCCTGAAGGACAAGCTGCTGCGCGCAGGGGTGGACCAGCACCTGTCATCATGGATCCTGGACTACCTCACGAACCGGCCTCAGTTTGTGAGAACCCGGGACTGTGTTTCCGACACGATCATCAGTAGCACGGGGGCCCCCCAGGGAACGGTGCTGGCTCCCTTCTTGTTCACTCTTTATACTGCGGACTTCTCACACAACACAACACATTGCCATCTACAGAAGTTCTCTGATGACTCTGCGATCGTTGGTCTCATCTCCAGCGGAGATGAAGCTGAGTACAGAGGGCTTATCCAGGACTTTGTGGACTGGTGCCATCGGAACTGCGGTCACGTCTCTGCGTCCTAGTGCGTCTCAGTGCGCACGAAAAAAAAAGAAAGAAATGGCATTTTCCGTAATGGCGGTTTTCTTCTGGACGGTGATCCGGATCACCACCAAAATGTAATCATCTGTAGGATACCCCATTTCTGACAATCTGTGAAAATTTCATGAAAATCCGTCCATAAGTTTTTGAGTTATCTTACAAACAAACAAACAGACAAACAAACAGACAGACAGACAAACCAACGCCGATGATCACATAACCTCCTTGGCGGAGGTAACTATAGGCTTTATCAAAGAGGAAAGTTTTCAGCCTACTTTTAAATGTACCAAGTGAGCCAGCCTCCCGAACAGAGGTTGGAAGAAGATTCCAAAGGAGAGGAGCTAGGTAGCAGAAAGCTCTGCCCCCTGATCTATTTTTGGAAACTCTAGGAACAAGTAAGTCAGAACTTTGGGAGCACAGCGTTCTAGTTGGATGATAAGGCACTATAACTTCTTTAAGATTTGATGGTGCCTGATTGTTTAAGGCTTTATAAGTAAGAAGAAAAATTTTAAAGTCAATTTTATAAATGGTAAATGATGGCGGCACGCATGGACACTGCGGCCCCTCTAGGCATCAGTGAGTGTGAGAGTTTTGAGTGTTTTAATCATCCCAGACATACATTCTGTAAAACTTACAACCGTGAGACCGTATTAAGCATCAAGGTAATGCACACTGCAAGAATTGTGGCACTCGGGTGTGACTTGGACATTCTACGCCAGCATGAAATACTATCAGAGGTTTCGCTGGCAGCTACCTGGGAGAGGACGCGTAAGCGGTGTGAACGCAAACAAAGAAGAGGAAAGAGAGCCGGGATTCATGCTAGGCTAAAGGCTAACCCCTCCAGACCAGCAGTACCGTCGCTCCTACTTTCCAATGTCCACTCCCTCGACAACAAGCTGGACGAGCTGCGTCTGCTGAGAGAAACCCGGAGAGAATGGAGGGACTGCTGTGCGTTTGCGTTCACGGAGACATGGCTCCACGACAACCCAACAGGGAGGCTGCTAGCTCCGGTAAGAGCCGGGAAGGGGGGGGGGGGGGGGCTATGTATCTATATTAACAAGAACTGGTGTGTTAACGCCACGTTAGCAACTAAACACTGCTCTCCGTTGGCGGAGTTCCTTATCGTGAATTGCCGGCCATTCTACCTGCCAAAGGAATTCACCAACATGTTTGTAGCTGCTGTTTATATAGCTCCTAGCGCTAATGCTAAAGCTAATGCTAACGAGGCACTCTGAGAACTGCACGACGCTATCAGTGAATTTCAAACTTCGCACCCGGACAGTTTTGTGGTGGTTGCAGGGGATTTTAATCACACCAGTTTAAAGACTGTACTCCCCAAGTTCAAACAATGTGTGGACTTTAAGACCAGAGGAGAGAATATGTTGGACTTGGTGTATACAAACTTCCCAGATGCATATAAGGCAACATCTTGCCCCCACCTCGGTCATTCTGACCACCTATCCGTGATGCTGGTGCCTGCCTACAAACCCTTACTGAAGCGCAGCAGGCCAGTAGAGAAACAAATCAGGATTTGGCCAGAGGGTGCAGCCTCGGCACTTCAGGACTGTTTTCTGCACACAGACTGGGAGGTTTTCAAAATAGCAGCCTCCCAGGGAGACAGATATGGAGGAGTACGCTGAAACGGTCACCAGCTACATCACGAAGTGGACAGAGGATGTCGCTATAGTGAAGACTTTCACTGCACGGCGCAACTATAAACCCTGGATGACTGCAGAGGTGTGCTCGCTGCTCACAGCCAGAGATGCAGCCTTCAGCGCGAAGGACGGGATCGCCCTCCGCTCAGCCAGGTCTGCGCTCTCAAAGGGAATTAAGACGGTGAAACACACCTATGCGGAGAAAATCTGTGACACAGGGAACACCAAACAGATGTGGCAGGGAGTGCGGGCGCTGCGGATTATAAGTCTAGGCAGGGGGTCGATGATGATGACACTTTGCTTCCAGACAGACTCAACTTCTTTGAACATTTTGAAGCGTCAAACCCGACAATCAGAGGGAGGGCTGGCCCATCTCCACCATCTGTTGGGCCAGCTATCATCATCAACGCAGCGGACACACAGAAGACCCTAATCAGGGTCAACTCACGTAAAGCTGCAGGTCTGGACAACATCCTGGGACGTGTGCTCCGAGTCTGCGCGAGCGAGTTGGCGGATGTCCTGACTGACATTTATAACATCTCCCTGAGTCAGGCCATCGTTCCCAGATGCTTTAAGACCTCTACCATTGTATCGGTGGCAAAGAAATCACTTGTGTCCTGTTTGAATGTTGCACTGACACAAATTGTGATGAAGTGTTTTGTACGGTTTGTCAAACCACACATCACAGCCTGCCTCCCTGCATCACATGACCCACTCCAGTTTGTGTATCGTTCAAATCGCTCCACGGAGGATGCTATAGTCACCACCCTGCACTCTGTCATCACCCACCTGGATCAGAAAGACACCTACGCCAGACTCCTGTACATTGATTTCAGCTCAGCATTCAACACCATTATTCCCCAGAGACTGATGGAGAAATTACTCCTTCTCAGTCTGAACACCGCCACATGTCTCTGGATCCTGGACTTCCTGACCGAGAGACCTCAGTCTGTCCGTGTTGGAAACAACATCTCCAACTCTATCACGCTGAGCACTGGATCCCCTCAAGGCTGCGTACTCAGTCCACTTTACACTTCTAACACATGACTGTGTATCCAGACATGAGGGGAACCAGATTATTAAGTTTGCGGACGACACCACAGTGGTGGGATTTATTCAGAAGGATGAGGAATCAATGTACAGGGAAGAAGTTAGAGACCTGGAGGGCTGGTACAGGGAGAACAATCTGATGCTCAACATGGACAAAACGAAGGAGATGATTATCGACTTCTGGCGGTCACGGCCTGAACACGTCCCTCTCAGCATCAGTGGCCGTTTGGTGGAGAGAGAGGAGAACATCAAGTTACTCAGAGTGCAGATCTCGCAAGACCTGACCTGGAGCAAGAATTTCTTGGGGACCAGAAAGCGGGCCCAGCAGAGACTGCACTTCTTGAGGAAACTCAACCAGGCCTCTCTTCCCATCTGCATCCTTAGGACCTTCTACAGAGCTGTGGTGGAGAGTGTTCTGATGTACTGCATTGCAACATGGTACTCCAGCTGCAGTATGTCAGACAAAAAAGCCCTGCAGAGGATAGTTAAGGGAGCTGAGAGGGTAATTGGAGTTTCCCTCCCCTCTGTTCAAGAACTTTTTCAGAGCCGTTGTAGGAGCAGGCACTGAACATTGTTAAGGATCACTCTCACCCTCTGCATAAACACTTTGAACTGCTGTCATCTGGCAAACGATTCCGGAGCATCAGAGGTAGACTGATTACCTGGATGCCATGCTGGTAGGCGAACTGGAGTGGATCCATCGCTGGTTCCACCAGGGGGCGGAGATGAGCAAGGAGCAGTCTCTCCAGGGTCTTCATCAAGTGGGACGTCAAGGCCACCGGTCTGAAGCTGTTCAGGTCTTTGGGGTGGGAAGTTTTTGGTACAGGTACCACACAAGATGTTTTCCACAGCTGTGGTACCCTCCCCAGTTTCAGGCTCATGTTGAAGATATACGTCACAATCCCACACAGCTGGTCTGCACAGGACTTGAGGAGCTTTGCGCTGATGCCGTCCGGTCCCGACGCCTTCCTCGCCTTGATCTTCCTCAGCTCCGTCCTCACCTGGGTCTTGGTCAGGGTCAGGATGGGGGGCTGTGTGTTGGGAGTGGGGGGGGTGTCGGTGGAGTGGGGAGTGGGTAGCAGGACTTGATTTCTTAGAGGCAGCAGTGGTTGTTGTGCAGACAGGGGGGAGGGCGGTTGGTCAAATCTATTGAAAAACAGATTCAGGTTGTTCGCCCACTCCCTGCCCCCCGTGGCCTGGGGGGAGGTATTCTGGAGCCCCGAGATGGTTTTGAGGTTTCTCCAGACCCCGCTGATGTCGCTCTGTTGCAGCTTGTCCTCCATCTTCTTCCTGAAGCTGTCCTTGCCTTCTCTGATCTTTCTCCTCAGCTCCCTCTGTACGGACTTCAGCATCTCCCTGTTCCCCGACCTGAAGATCCTCTTCTTCTCTCTCAGAAGTGTTTTTATCTCAGGGTTGATCCAGGGTTTGTTGTTTGAGTGACGCCGTATGGTCTTGGTGGGAACGGATTTGTCCACACAGAAGCTGAGGTAGCCCGTGAAGGTGTGAATGAGGCCATCGATGTCCTCACCATGTGGATCGCAGAGCTGCTTCCAGGCAGTGGCATTGGGGTGGAGGATGCGGTGATCTTCCTCCTTCACCGTTCTCTGTCCCACCTGGAGAAGCCCGGGAATATGGTGAGGATCATGTTCTTTGACTTCTCCAGTGCTTTCAACACCATCCAACCGATGATCCTGAAGGACAAGCTGCTGCGCGCAGGGGTGGACCAGCACCTGTCATCATGGATCCTGGACTACCTCACGAACCGGCCTCAGTTTGTGAGAACCCGGGACTGTGTTTCCGACACGATCATCAGTAGCACGGGGGCCCCCCAGGGAACGGTGCTGGCTCCCTTCTTGTTCACTCTTTATACTGCGGACTTCTCACACAACACAACACATTGCCATCTACAGAAGTTCTCTGATGACTCTGCGATCGTTGGTCTCATCTCCAGCGGAGATGAAGCTGAGTACAGAGGGCTTATCCAGGACTTTGTGGACTGGTGCCATCGGAACTGCGGTCACGTCTCTGCGTCCTAGTGCGTCTCAGTGCGCACGAAAAAAAAAGAAAGAAATGGCATTTTCCGTAATGGCGGTTTTCTTCTGGACGGTGATCCGGATCACCACCAAAATGTAATCATCTGTAGGATACCCCATTTCTGACAATCTGTGAAAATTTCATGAAAATCCGTCCATAAGTTTTTGAGTTATCTTACAAACAAACAAACAGACAAACAAACAGACAGACAGACAAACCAACGCCGATGATCACATAACCTCCTTGGCGGAGGTAACTATAGGCTTTATCAAAGAGGAAAGTTTTCAGCCTACTTTTAAATGTACCAAGTGAGCCAGCCTCCCGAACAGAGGTTGGAAGAAGATTCCAAAGGAGAGGAGCTAGGTAGCAGAAAGCTCTGCCCCCTGATCTATTTTTGGAAACTCTAGGAACAAGTAAGTCAGAACTTTGGGAGCACAGCGTTCTAGTTGGATGATAAGGCACTATAACTTCTTTAAGATTTGATGGTGCCTGATTGTTTAAGGCTTTATAAGTAAGAAGAAAAATTTTAAAGTCAATTTTATAAATGGTAAATGATGGCGGCACGCATGGACACTGCGGCCCCTCTAGGCATCAGTGAGTGTGAGAGTTTTGAGTGTTTTAATCATCCCAGACATACATTCTGTAAAACTTACAACCGTGAGACCGTATTAAGCATCAAGGTAATGCACACTGCAAGAACTGTGGCACTCGGGTGTGACTTGGACATTCTACGCCAGCATGAAATACTATCAGAGGTTTCGCTGGCAGCTACCTGGGAGAGGACGCGTAAGCGGTGTGAACGCAAACAAAGAAGAGGAAAGAGAGCCGGGATTCATGCTAGGCTAAAGGCTAACCCCTCCAGACCAGCAGTACCGTCGCTCCTACTTTCCAATGTCCACTCCCTCGACAACAAGCTGGACGAGCTGCGTCTGCTGAGAGAAACCCGGAGAGAATGGAGGGACTGCTGTGCGTTTGCGTTCACGGAGACATGGCTCCACGACAACCCAACAGGGAGGCTGCTAGCTCCGGTAAGAGCCGGGAAGGGGGGGGGGGGCTATGTATCTATATTAACAAGAACTGGTGTGTTAACGCCACGTTAGCAACTAAACACTGCTCTCCGTTGGCGGAGTTCCTTATCGTGAATTGCCGGCCATTCTACCTGCCAAAGGAATTCACCAACATGTTTGTAGCTGCTGTTTATATAGCTCCTAGCGCTAATGCTAAAGCTAATGCTAACGAGGCACTCTGAGAACTGCACGACGCTATCAGTGAATTTCAAACTTCGCACCCGGACAGTTTTGTGGTGGTTGCAGGGGATTTTAATCACACCAGTTTAAAGACTGTACTCCCCAAGTTCAAACAATGTGTGGACTTTAAGACCAGAGGAGAGAATATGTTGGACTTGGTGTATACAAACTTCCCAGATGCATATAAGGCAACATCTTGCCCCCACCTCGGTCATTCTGACCACCTATCCGTGATGCTGGTGCCTGCCTACAAACCCTTACTGAAGCGCAGCAGGCCAGTAGAGAAACAAATCAGGATTTGGCCAGAGGGTGCAGCCTCGGCACTTCAGGACTGTTTTCTGCACACAGACTGGGAGGTTTTCAAAATAGCAGCCTCCCAGGGAGACAGATATGGAGGAGTACGCTGAAACGGTCACCAGCTACATCACGAAGTGGACAGAGGATGTCGCTATAGTGAAGACTTTCACTGCACGGCGCAACTATAAACCCTGGATGACTGCAGAGGTGTGCTCGCTGCTCACAGCCAGAGATGCAGCCTTCAGCGCGAAGGACGGGATCGCCCTCCGCTCAGCCAGGTCTGCGCTCTCAAAGGGAATTAAGACGGTGAAACACACCTATGCGGAGAAAATCTGTGACACAGGGAACACCAAACAGATGTGGCAGGGAGTGCGGGCGCTGCGGATTATAAGTCTAGGCAGGGGGTCGATGATGATGACACTTTGCTTCCAGACAGACTCAACTTCTTTGAACATTTTGAAGCGTCAAACCCGACAATCAGAGGGAGGGCTGGCCCATCTCCACCATCTGTTGGGCCAGCTATCATCATCAACGCAGCGGACACACAGAAGACCCTAATCAGGGTCAACTCACGTAAAGCTGCAGGTCTGGACAACATCCTGGGACGTGTGCTCCGAGTCTGCGCGAGCGAGTTGGCGGATGTCCTGACTGACATTTATAACATCTCCCTGAGTCAGGCCATCGTTCCCAGATGCTTTAAGACCTCTACCATTGTATCGGTGGCAAAGAAATCACTTGTGTCCTGTTTGAATGTTGCACTGACACAAATTGTGATGAAGTGTTTTGTACGGTTTGTCAAACCACACATCACAGCCTGCCTCCCTGCATCACATGACCCACTCCAGTTTGTGTATCGTTCAAATCGCTCCACGGAGGATGCTATAGTCACCACCCTGCACTCTGTCATCACCCACCTGGATCAGAAAGACACCTACGCCAGACTCCTGTACATTGATTTCAGCTCAGCATTCAACACCATTATTCCCCAGAGACTGATGGAGAAATTACTCCTTCTCGGTCTGAACACCGCCACATGTCTCTGGATCCTGGACTTCCTGACCGAGAGACCTCAGTCTGTCCGTGTTGGAAACAACATCTCCAACTCTATCACGCTGAGCACTGGATCCCCTCAAGGCTGCGTACTCAGTCCACTTTACACTTCTAACACATGACTGTGTATCCAGACATGAGGGGAACCAGATTATTAAGTTTGCGGACGACACCACAGTGGTGGGATTTATTCAGAAGGATGAGGAATCAATGTACAGGGAAGAAGTTAGAGACCTGGAGGGCTGGTACAGGGAGAACAATCTGATGCTCAACATGGACAAAACGAAGGAGATGATTATCGACTTCTGGCGGTCACGGCCTGAACACGTCCCTCTCAGCATCAGTGGCCGTTTGGTGGAGAGAGAGGAGAACATCAAGTTACTCAGAGTGCAGATCTCGCAAGACCTGACCTGGTGCAAGAATTTCTTGGGGACCAGAAAGCGGGCCCAGCAGAGACTGCACTTCTTGAGGAAACTCATCCAGGCCTCTCTTCCCATCTGCATCCTTAGGACCTTCTACAGAGCTGTGGTGGAGAGTGTTCTGATGTACTGCATTGCAACATGGTACTCCAGCTGCAGTATGTCAGACAAAAAAGCCCTGCAGAGGATAGTTAAGGGAGCTGAGAGGGTAATTGGAGTTTCCCTCCCCTCTGTTCAAGAACTTTTTCAGAGCCGTTGTAGGAGCAGGCACTGAACATTGTTAAGGATCACTCTCACCCTCTGCATAAACACTTTGAACTGCTGTCATCTGGCAAACGATTCCGGAGCATCAGAGGTAGACTGATTACCTGGATGCCATGCTGGTAGGCGAACTGGAGTGGATCCATCGCTGGTTCCACCAGGGGGCGGAGATGAGCAAGGAGCAGTCTCTCCAGGGTCTTCATCAAGTGGGACGTCAAGGCCACCGGTCTGAAGCTGTTCAGGTCTTTGGGGTGGGAAGTTTTTGGTACAGGTACCACACAAGATGTTTTCCACAGCTGTGGTACCCTCCCCAGTTTCAGGCTCATGTTGAAGATATACGTCACAATCCCACACAGCTGGTCTGCACAGGACTTGAGGAGCTTTGCGCTGATGCCGTCCGGTCCCGACGCCTTCCTCGCCTTGATCTTCCTCAGCTCCGTCCTCACCTGGGTCTTGGTCAGGGTCAGGATGGGGGGCTGTGTGTTGGGAGTGGGGGGGGTGTCGGTGGAGTGGGGAGTGGGTAGCAGGACTTGATTTCTTAGAGGCAGCAGTGGTTGTTGTGCAGACAGGGGGGAGGGCGGTTGGTCAAATCTATTGAAAAACAGATTCAGGTTGTTCGCCCACTCCCTGCCCCCCGTGGCCTGGGGGGAGGTATTCTGGAGCCCCGAGATGGTTTTGAGGTTTCTCCAGACCCCGCTGATGTCGCTCTGTTGCAGCTTGTCCTCCATCTTCTTCCTGAAGCTGTCCTTGCCTTCTCTGATCTTTCTCCTCAGCTCCCTCTGTACGGACTTCAGCATCTCCCTGTTCCCCGACCTGAAGATCCTCTTCTTCTCTCTCAGAAGTGTTTTTATCTCAGGGTTGATCCAGGGTTTGTTGTTTGAGTGACGCCGTATGGTCTTGGTGGGAACGGATTTGTCCACACAGAAGCTGAGGTAGCCCGTGAAGGTGTGAATGAGGCCATCGATGTCCTCACCATGTGGATCGCAGAGCTGCTTCCAGGCAGTGGCATTGGGGTGGAGGATGCGGTGATCTTCCTCCTTCACCGTTCTCTGTCCCACCTGGAGAAGCCCGGGAATATGGTGAGGATCATGTTCTTTGACTTCTCCAGTGCTTTCAACACCATCCAACCGATGATCCTGAAGGACAAGCTGCTGCGCGCAGGGGTGGACCAGCACCTGTCATCATGGATCCTGGACTACCTCACGAACCGGCCTCAGTTTGTGAGAACCCGGGACTGTGTTTCCGACACGATCATCAGTAGCACGGGGGCCCCCCAGGGAACGGTGCTGGCTCCCTTCTTGTTCACTCTTTATACTGCGGACTTCTCACACAACACAACACATTGCCATCTACAGAAGTTCTCTGATGACTCTGCGATCGTTGGTCTCATCTCCAGCGGAGATGAAGCTGAGTACAGAGGGCTTATCCAGGACTTTGTGGACTGGTGCCATCGGAACTGCCTCCAGATCAACGCGAGGAAAACTAAGGAGCTGGTGGTGGACTGCCGCAGGCATGGGCAGCCCCTCACAGCACCAGTAAATATACAGGGAACAGACATCGAGATGGTGACATCCTACAAGTACCTGGGTATTCATCTGAACAATAAACTAGACTGGTCACACAATACTGACGCACTCTACAAGAAGGGACAGCGCAGGCTGTTCCTGCTGAGGAGACTCAGGTCTTTTGGTGTACAAGGGGCGCTGCTGAAGTCATTCTATGACACGGTGGTGGCATCAGCCATCACTTTTGGAGTGGTCTGCTGGGGCAGTGGCATTACTGCAGCCGATAGGAAGAGACTGAACAAACTGATTAAGAAAGCTAGCTCTGTCCTGGGGCAACACCTTGATCCGATGGAGGAGATAGGAGAGAGAAGGACGGTGGCTAAACTGTCATCTCTGCTGGAGTCCGAGTTCCACCCTATGCAGGACATACTGGATGCACTGAGGAGCTCATTTAGCAGCAGACTACATCATCCCAGGTGCACAACCGAGAGGTTTCGTAGGTCCTTCCTACCAACGGCTGTCAGACTGTACAACCTAAGCAGGGCTGCTCGCAGAGATAGCAAAAAGACGTAACAAACTAATAGTTTTTTGTTTTTGTTTTTTTGTTTTTTTTTGAATGCAAAAGATGCAATAGACTTACACAATGGTCCTCTCCGGCATACAACTAGGAACATACCGGTCGCTATGGAGGGTGAGAATATGTATGGGCACATAATCATACCATGTAGGATAACTAAATAGACGGTTATGCTGTTTCATCCCACCTAGCAACAATGCTCTGCACTGTGTGTGTTTATATATTTACATATTTATTCCATCTAGCTACAATGCTCTGCACTGGGTGTGTTTATATTATATATCTATATATTTATTCCATCTAGCTACAATGCTCCGCACTGTGTTTTTATATATCTACATATTATTCCATCTAGCTACATTGCTCCGCACTGTGTGTGTTTATATACTTGCATATTTATTCCACCTAGCTGCAATGCTCCATACTGTGGGTGTTTATATATTTACATATTTATTCCATCTAGCTACAATGCTCTGCACTGTGTGTTCATATATTCATATATTTATTCCATCCAGCTACAATGCTCTGCACTGTGTGTCTGTGTGTGTGTGTGTGTATATATATATTTTATAGTAATATGTACATATGTATATTAGCTGCCCTTGCTTGCTTGTTTTTTCTTGCCTTCTGACTGTTGCTCTGAGTGTTGCTATCCCTGTGCTGTTGCAATCCTGGAATTTCCCCGTTGTGGGACTAATAAAGGCTTATCTTAACAGCTTCCTTCCACAAGCTGTTAGGATGCTGAACAGTTGATCCGGAATCTTTCATACATACGACTGCACCTTATGGACATTATGTAAAGGATTAAGCGGAAGAAGATGAATGAATGAATGAATGAATGAATGAATGAATGAATGAATGAATATGTATATAGTTCTAGTTAGTTTCAAGTATGTCTCAGGGATGTGTGAATGGCTGTGTTGGGGTGGGGGGTGAGGGTGTGTGTGAGTGTGTCTTAAATTATGTTCTTTTTACTTATATGGATGCCTAGAGAAACGTAATTTCATCTTGCCTGCACTACAGTTGTATGTACAGCAACATGACAATAAAGGTTGATTTGATTTGATTTATATTTTATGGGACGCCAATGCAGAGAACCCAAAACAGGAGAAATGTGTTCTCTTACTTAGTCCTGGCCAGTACAGGTGTGGCAGCATTCTGAATGAGCTGAAGGGTTTTTATGGACTTATTAGGACAACCTGATAAAAGAGTTGCAATAATCTAACCTGAAGGTAACAAAAGCATGAATTAATTTCTCCGCATCAAAGACAGGATTGGCCTGATTTTAGCAAAGTTGCGCAAGTGGAAGTAGACAGTTCGAGAGATTTGTCTTAAATGTGTATCAAAGGACAAATCCTGGTCAAAAACTACACCAAGGTTCCTTGCAGTGGCACTAGGCGCCAGAATATCATCATCTACTTTGACTACTTCTTTAGATAATGTGTTACATGCATTTTGGGGCCCAAATACAATAAGTACAGTTTTATATGAATTTAGCAACAGGAAGTTAGACACCATCAAGGCAGAGAGCTGGCTGATATGATGGAGAGAAGAAAGGTAGATACACTGTGTTCAAGAAACCAGATGGAAGGGAAGCAAGGTTAGGAGAATTGGAGGTGGATTTAAACTGTTCTACCATGGTGTAGATAGGAAGAGAAATAGAGTAGGAGCAATCTTGAATAAGAGTATGTGAAGAGTGTTCAGGAGGTAAAGAGGGAGTCAGACAGAATCATGACTTTGAAGCTAAAAGTCAAAGATGTGATATTGAATGTTGTCAGTGCATATGCCCCACAATTTGGATGTCAAATAGAAGAGAAAGAAGAATTCTGGAGTAAGTTGGATGAATGGTAGATGGTAGCGAATATTCCCGGGGGTGGGGGGTGGGGGGTGATTAGAGCAGACTTTCATGGGCATGTAGGTGAAGGTCCTGGGTAGGTATGATCTTAAGGAGAGAAATGTGGAAGGACAGATGGTTGTGGATTTTGCTAAAAGGATGGAAATGGCTGTGGTGAACACATATTTTAAGAAGAGAGGAGCATAGGGTGACTTACAAGAGTGGAGGAAGGCGCACACAGATGGACTACATCATATGCAGAAGGAGAAATCTGAAAGAGATAGGAGAGTGCAAGGTGGTAGCAGGGGAAAATGTAGCTAGACAGCATCGGATGGTAGTCTGTAGGATGACTTTGCAAAGCAAGAAGAGGAAAACAGTGAAGGCAGAGCCAAAGATTAAGTGGGGGAAGTTACAGAAGGAAGAAGGTCGCACAGACTTCAGGAAGGAGTTGATACAGGCTGTGGGTGGTAGAGAAGAATTACCAGATGACTGGGAAAGTACAGCAAAAGTATTGAAAGAAACGGGTAGAAGGGTATGTGGTGTATCTAGTGGTCAGAGGAAGGAAGACAAGGAGACTTGGTGGTGGAATGAGGAGGTACAGAAAAGTATCCAAAGGAAGAGGTTAGCAAAGAAAAAGTGGGATAGTCAAGGAGATGAAAAAAGTAGACTGGACTATTTGGAATCTAGGCACATAGCAAAGGCACAGAAAAAGGCATATCGTGAGTTGTATGAGAGGCTAAACATTAAGAAGGAGAAAAGGACTTGTATCGATTGGCTAGACAGAGAGATTGAGCTGGAAAAGATGTGCGGAAGGTTAGGCTGATTAAGGACAGTAATTGTAATGTACTAACAAATGACAAGAGTGTGTTGAGAAGGTGGAAGGACTACTTTGAAGAGTTGATGAATAAAGAAAATGAGAGAGAGGAGGATGGATGAAAGAAAGAAAGATGGTGAACAAGGAAGTCCCAAGGATAAGCAAGGCGTAAGTGAGGGCAGCTTTGAAGAGGATGAAGAATGGAAAGGACAGATGATATACCTGTGGAGGTATGGAGATGTTTAGGAGAGATGACAGTGGACTTTTTAACCAGATTGTTTAACACAATCTTGGAGAGTGATAGGATGCCGGAGGAGTGGAGAAGAAGTGTTTTGGTATTGTGGAGAGTCGTGAAGGACAAGACTGAGTGTATTCCTCAGGTTCAGCTTTATTCACAATGACATTCTCCAACATTCAAAAGCAGAAAAAAAGAGGATGAATCTTCTCACATCTGTCCTTTTATACCAGGACATCAAACATACAATCACATGGTGCTTAATCAAACATACAGTCACATGGTACTTAATCCCAGTCACAATGTAACTTCCCCCGATCTTAACACCATCCACCTCCTAGTCTCCGGTGGTCAGGAAATCTCTCAAGGCCATCTCCTTGAAACAAAAGGCCAGATCTCACACCCTCCCGTTACCCCTGGAAGGCTAACGGGCTTTGTTCCCCTGAGACGTGAAGTGTACAATAAGCATACAGTGATATATCTGTTGAGCATCTGAAACCAACATATGTGCATATATGTGTCCCACATGACCCCCCCCCCCCAAACGTCTAAGATGGAACAAATGTAATACAGTTTGCAAGTCATGGTCACATTATTACACATCAGTCCAAATGTTGCTTGGGCCTCAGTCGCCTTCCATATCTGCTGTAAGCGGGCTTTACCACCCCCGCGGCGTCTTCCCGCTGTGGAGCTGCTGTTTGAGGATTAGAACTGTTAGTCAATCTCTGTGGGTGTTCTGGGGAATGCTCTCTAGGGGGTCTGCCGCGTCGAGAAGCCTTTGCCAGCTGCACCACTTCGTCAGCCAGCACAAAAGCGGGTTTGAGCCTGTTTATACAAATCATTTCTTTCCTGCCCCCCAAATCTAGCAAAAAATGCTTGTCCCCTGTTTCCAGCACTCTGTATGGTCCGTCATAAGGTGGGCGTAAGGGTGGGCGGTGTGCATCATGTCTGACAAAAACAAACTCCGCATTTTGTAAGCTTTAGGCACAAAAACGCGCAGGAAGCTGTGATGAACAGGGCCAGGAAGCGTGTTCGCTCCCATGTCGCTCTGCAACTGCTGAGCGGGGGGGCACTCTGGCACAGGATTATCCGGGAGAAACTCCCCGGGCAGCCGGAGTGGCTGCGCAAAAACCAACTCAGCTGGGGAGGCTTTTAAATCCTCTTTAGGTGCAGAACACAACCCCAATAAAACCCATGGTAGCCTGTCCACCCAATTTGCATCCGTAAGCGACGCTCTGAGGGCTGCTTTCAATGACCTATGGAAACGTTCGCATAAACCATTAGCCTGTGGGTTGTATGCGGTAGTGCGGTGGATCGTTATCCCCAGGCTGCGGGCCATCGCTGACCAGAGCTCGGAAACAAATTGAGGACCTCTGTCAGACGTAATGTCCGACGGAACTCCGAAACGCGCTACCTATGCTGTTAGAAACGCGCGCGCCACCTCCTCGGCTGTGGTTGATGCCAGTGGGACCACTTCCGGCCAACGCGTGGTGCGGTCTACCATTGTCAAAAGGTGTGTGCACCCCTGTGACGGCGGGAGGGGGCCTACGAGGTCGACATGCACGTGATCGAATCGCTTAGCCGGGATGTGAAAAGGCTCCAAGGGAGCTCTAGTGTGTTTGTGTATTTTGGCTCGCTGACAAGCCACGCAGGCTGTTGCCCACTCCTTGACTTGCTTGCGCAGGCACGGCCATACAAATTTCTCTCCTACCATTTTGACCGACGCGCGCACCCCCGGGTGCGCCAGAGAATGAATCGAGTCAAAAACACGGCGGCGCCACGTGGTCGGCACCACCGGGCACGGTCGTCCCGTGGAGACATTGCAGATTAGGGGGGGCATACCATCTTGTAGCACCCTGTTCTCCAGCCTTAACCCTGTTGGTCCAGACTGGAGCGCGCACACGTCCACGTCGGCAACTTGATCCGCGGCCATGGCTGCATAATCTATCCCTACGCGGACTGGGGCCGCATGCACTTCCGCATCGCTAACCTGGTCCGCGACCATGGCTGCAAAATCTACCTCTGCATGGGCTGGAGCCGCCACGGCGTGCGAGAGGCAGTCCGCCACTACATTAAGCATACACTACATTACCCGCTACATGCTGGATATCGGTAGTAAACTCCGAGATGGCAGCCAGCTGTCTCTGCTGCCGGCCCGACCATGGTTCTGTAATCTTGGCCACCGTGAAAGTCAGCGGCTTGTGATCCACGAACGTGGTGAAACTGCGTCCCTCCAGCCAAAACTGGAAATGGCGAATAGCCAAGTGGAGAGCTAACAGCTCCCTGTCGAATGCGCTGTATTTTCGTTCACTATCGCGCAAGGTCCTGCTGAAAAAGGCGAGCTGTTGCCAAGCTCCTGCTACATACTGTTCCACGACCGCTCCTATGGCCACGTCTGACGCGTCAGTAGTGAGCGCTATGCGGGCCATTGGGTCTGGATGTGCCAACAACGCAGCGTTTGCCAGGGCTATTTTGACTTCAGCGAATGCGCGCTCCCGCACCGGAGACCATTCGATTTTGTTTGTGGGTTTTTGTTTTTTTAGTGCAGCATACAATGGTTGCATGAGCTGCGCTGCGTGAGGGAGGAAACGGTTATAAAAATTCACCATTCCCCAAAACTCCTGTAACGCTTTGACCGTTTGTGGTTGGGGAAAATTTGTTATTGCACGCACTTTGTTATTTTGTTATTGCACGCCACCGTGCACTGGGCTGCACGGTGGCGCAGTGGTTTAGCACTGTCGCAGCACAGTTTTACCCTTGGCCGGGGGATCGCGGGGATCATGAGGTCGTGGGTTCAATCCCAGCCCCCGACCAACAGTGAGCTGTGTGGAGTTTGCATGTTCTCCCCGTGTTGCGTGGGTTTACTCCGGGATTTCTCCGGTTTCCTCCCGCATACCAAAAACATGTAGGTTTAGGGCGCTCGCGCACGCAGCGACCAGCAGCCGGTGGCTTGTCACCAGACTGCAAACCAAATCTACCTACGGGTACAAATAAGTAACAAAAAAAAAAAAAAAAACTTTGTCGGGCAGAGGAACCGCTCCTTCTGGAGAGACGCGATGTCCCAAAAAATCAATCTGCGCCACCCCGAACTGACACTTCGTTGGGTTGATTATTAACCCGTGCTCTGCCAACCTCCGGAAAACTGCTGTGAGGTGGTTTTCGTGTTCGTCTTCGGACGCGCTGGCTACCAATATGTCATCCAAGTAGACGAACACGAAGGGGAGGTCGCGCAGAACCGCGTCCATCATGCGTTGGAACGTCTGCGCTGCGCCTTTAAGCCCAAATGGCATGCGCAAAAACTCAAAAAGCCCGAAAGGAGTTATTACCGCTGTTTTGGGTATGTCCTCAGCACGCACTGGAACCTGGTGGTAACCGCGTACCAAATCTATTTTTGAAAAAATGCGCGCCCCCGGCAAATGCACTGAAAAATCTTGGATGTGTGGGAACCGATAGCGGTTGTGCGCTGTAGCGTTATTCAACCTGCGGAAATCACCGCAAGATCGACACGAGCCATCAGCCTTTGGGACCATATGAAGCGGCGAAGCCCAGGGGCTCTTCGACCTCCTGATGATGCCCAGTCTTTCCAGGTTGGCGAACTCCTCGCGCGCTATGGTCAGTTTAGCTGATTCCAAGCGCCGAGCTTTTGCAAAAACGGGTGGGCCGGTGGTAGTAATAAAATGTTCCACCCTATGTTTAGCCACTGTCGCCGAAAACGTTGGGACCGTGAGTGCTGGGAACTGAGTGAGGAGTGTGTGGAACTTACCACCCGCAGCTGTGACGTTGGCTTGTGCAGTTGGTGGGGCCACTCGAGCTGTGCAGGGAATAGAATAAAAGGAGAGTGCATTAACCAGGCGTCTTTTAGCAAGATCAATCAATAAACCATGTGAGCACAAAAAATCAGCCCCTAACATGTTGAAATTGACTGCCGCTACAACAAAAGTCCACTCGAATGTACGGCCCTGCAAAGACAGAAGCAGAGTCCTCTCACCAAAGGTCTTAATCGCCGAGCCGTTCGCTGCTGTCACCCGGGGACCACTGGAAGGCGCCAGCCGGTCCGCGTAGGAAGGCGTGATGAAGCTCAGCTGGGAGCCTGTGTCCACGAGGAATTGCCTCCCCGAGCGTGCGTCCTTCAGGTAGAACAGCTTGTTCTCTTCTCCGAGGGCCGTGGCTGCTACCGATCCCCGGCCTTGGCGTTTTCCGAGCGCTTGAAGTGGCACGGTGGGATGCCCTTGCGTGCCCTCTCTGCGAAACGGCGATGGTAGAAGCAAAGGACGTCGTCCGCTCCGTGTCGCCTGGCCCTTGTTGCTGCCGTCGTCGGTGAGTCTGGTGCTGCAGCCTCTGGCCCCATGCCATGTCCGGACGTTGCGCCTAGCTCTGCTGCTGCGGCCGAAGCTGCGCTCCGTTTCTGGGCGTCGACGAGTCGCTGCGCCTCCTGGCTCAGCTCATGGTAGTCTCGTCGGGCCAACAGCGGTGAACCGGCCAGGGTCACTCTCACCGCTGACAGTAGGGTCCTGAGGAAAAGGTGGGTGAAGATAAAGCTGTCATCATCGGAGTCTCTCAACCTCAGCATCAGGTCTGCGGGTTTGTCGTTCTCAAACTCCGTCAAAGCCAGGAGCCCCTCTGCTCGCTGTTGCACCGAGGGGGTGAAGCTGCTGATAAGCGCAGCCTTCAATGTGCCGTACTTGTCGCTGTCCGGTGGGTGGTTGACCAGGCTCTCCACCCTCTGGACTGTGTGGTTGTCCAGCTTCGCCACCACATGGTAGAATTTTGTGTCGTCTCTCGAAATTCTCCGGAGGTTGAACTGCGCCTCGACCGCGCTAAACCAGGAGCGCGGACTGTTCTGCCAGAAGTCCGGCAGCTGGAACGTGGCGGCATTCGTCAGGCTGGCTTCTGACGAGTCCAGCTCAGGAGAATTACTTCTGCTCATGCTTCGTCGTAAGGTCACCAGTGTGGAGAGTTGTGAAGGACGAGACTGAGTGTATTCCTCAGGTTCAGCTTTATTCACAATGACATTCTCCAACATTCAAAAGCAGAAAAAAGAGGGTGAATCTTCTCACATCTGTCCTTTTATACCAGGACATCAAACATACAATCACATGGTGCTTAGTCAAACATACAGTCACATGGTACTTAATCCCAGTCACAATGTAACTTCCCCTGATCTTAACACCATCCACCTCCTAGTCTCCGGTGGTCAGGAAATCTCTCAAGGCCATCTCCTTGAAACAAAAGGCCAGATCTCACACCCTCCCGTTACCCCTGGAAGGCTCAGTCCCTTTGTTCCCCTGAGACGTGAAGTATACAATGAGCATACAGTGATATATCTGTGGAGCATCTGAAACCAACATATGTGCATATATGTGTGCCACAGTATCAATTTTCAAGAACAAAGGTGATGCTCAGAGCTGTAGTAACTACAGAGGCATAACTTTCATCAAGATGGTGGCACGTGTGAACGCAGCGGCTAGATGCTCCGGATTACTGGGTAGGTTTGTGTCTTTTCTGCCTTCTTCTATGCTCCTTCTGTGATGGACTAATTACCTACAGTCACCAGGAACTTAAAGGCGTCCGTCACCAGTTTACCTCTGACATCTCCAGTGCTCATTCCAGTAATTTCCACCACATCCCTGAGGAGATCACTAGACCTTCGGGCACTCTGTGGTTTGTTATGCCCCACAAATGGCGTAGACAACGGGAGAGGAAGCAGAAAGGGGGCTAGAGGGCTGGCCTTTGTGCCCAGCTGTGTAAACTTTGCTCCAAACCACCATTACTTTCAATTTTCCTCGCCAATACCGGATCTCTTGCCAACAAAATGGACGAGCTGCTCACAGAGATCACCCATAATCGCTACTTTCGGGACTGTTGTATTCTGATTGTGAATGAGTCATGGCTGAATGAATGCATCCCGGCTACCACTGTGGAATTACCTGGCCAAACTACACATCATTCAGACTGCAACGCTGATTCTGGTAATGGGGGGGGGGGGGGGGGGTTGTGCTTATATGCTTCACACTTGGTTTAATAACAGCAGAATAATTCATAGACACTGTTCACCGGACTTAGAGGCCATGTCCTTCCTTTGTAGGCCATTTTATCTCCCCCGTGAGCTAACAGCAGTAATTTTAATAGCTGTTTACATTTCTCCTGATGCTAACATTAGCTTAGCACTCAATCACCCCCACCACATTGTCAGCAGGCAGCAAAGAGACCACCCCGACACAGTCCACATTATTGCAGAGGATTTTAACAAAGTATGCTTAAAGACTGTACTCCCCAAATTCTACCAGCATTTTAAGTGTCCCACAAGAGGGGAAAGAACACTGGATCATGTTTTTAGCAACATTAAACATGCCTACAGAGCCACCCCCTCCCCCAACTTGGACAATCAGACCACCTCCCCCTGTTTCTGATTCCTGCCTACACCCCCCTTAGGAAGAGTCCTCCCCTACCGAACAAACAATTAAAACCTGGCCTGAAAGTGCTCTTCTCCAGCTACAACACTGCTTTGCCTGCACTGATCGGAGGATCTTTGAACAGCAGGACCTGGACTCCAACATCGAATCTGTCCTTTTCTACATCAAATGCTGTGTAGAAAATGCAACAGTCACCAAACATATCTGGGTATTTCCAAACCGCAAGCCCTGGATGACCAGTGAAGTCCAAGCTCTGATTAGAACCTGCAACTCAGCCTTCAGACAGAGGGACAGCTCTCTGTACAGCACTGCCAGAGCTAACCTGAGGAGAGGCATAAAACTCGCCAAAAACGTTTATAGGAGGAAGGTGGATGGCTTCCTTACAGACAACAACCCCTGACAGATATGGAGAGGCATACAGGCCCTCACCAGCTACAGGGGCCAGGGCCCCCCCAACATCAGACAGCAGTCTCACTCTGGGAGAGGAGCTTAACAGCTTCTTTGCCCGGTTTGAGCACACCTCCCCCACTTCCCTACAGGTGCACTGTGGCCGCACAGGGGCCGCACATGGGGAGAACATAATGTCTAGCATCTTAGATAAGAACAAAGTGCAGAGTTTCCTTGGAGTTAACAGGAAGTTGTGAAAGTGTGATCTTTTGTGCGTCGGAGACTGCTAGGAGGCTCCTTTGTGCTCAGAGGCTGCGAGGGGGATGTCAGGGGATTAAGGAAGGGAATGTATTGTGTCCTTTGATGTGAATGCAATGTGACTTTTGAGCTGTAGGAAGACCTGAGTATTTAAGGGTCGACTTTTTACTGAGATGTCCTCTTGCTACAATGCTCATGTTGGAGATGTGTAATAAACTGCCTAAGACAAATCTGTCTCCGTCATTTACACATCCCACAGCACAAGATGAGGAGGCAACAGAGAGCAGTGAACGCACGCCAGAGCTGTTGGCCCCAGACGGCATCCCAGGAGCGGTGGTCAAAGCATGAGCCGGCAGGGATCCTCACCATGTTCTTCAACCTCTCCCTGACACACCCCACCGCCCCCTCCTGCCTCAAGGCCTCCATCATCATCCCCATCCCCAAAAAGGCTGCAATTGACAACCTGAATGACTACAGACCAAAAGCACTCACATCTGTAGTCATGAAATGTTTTGAGCGACTGGTGTCCTAGCACATCAGGGACTGTCCTCCCCCCTCCTTCAACCCACATTAGTTCACTTACAAGAAGAACCGGACTATGGAAGACGCCATCACCACTCTCCACAGAGCACTGAGCCACCTGGAGAACCCAAGGAGCTACATGAGGATGCTCTTTGTGGATGACAGCTCAGCTTTCAACACCATCATCCCGGACATCCTGATCAACAAACTGCACCTCCTCCAGAACCCCCCCCCCCCCCACCTGCTCCTGGATAAAGAACTTTCTCACCAACTGCCCACAAACAGTCAACCTTGGCCTCCACCACTCCTCCACACTGTCCCTCAGCACTGGCGACCCCCAAAGCTGTGTGCTAAGCCCTCTACTGTACTCCCTGTACACCTTTGACTGTACTCCAACCCACCCAACCACAGTCATCGTGAAATACGTGGACGACACCACTTTGGTTGGGCTCATCACCGACAACGATGAGAAGGCATACAGAGCAGAGGTAGAGAATCTGCCACTGTGGTGCCAAGTAAACAACCTGAAACTGAATGTCCAAAAAACCAAAGAACTCATTCTGGACTTCTGGAAGAACAGACAGGACCCCCCGCTCCCCCCATAAATGGCAACCGCGTGGAAAACATCCCCGCCTTCAGGTTCCTGGGCATCCACATCTCCTCTGGCCTCTCCTGGACTGTCAACACCAAGGCCCTGGTGAAGAAAGCCCAGCAACAGCTTCACTTCCTCCGTGTCCTGAGGAAGCACAACCTGGACCAGAAGCTGCTGCTGGCCTTCTATTGCTGCTCAGTGGAGAATGTGCTCACCTACTGTCTGGGAGTGTGGTACGCCGGCTACACGGCCGAGAAGAGAAAGGCTGTGCAAAGGGTCACCGACACCGCCCAAAAAATTATCGGCAGCCCTCTGCCCTCTCTGGAAGACATCTCCAGAGCCTCCTGGCTTGGAAGGACGAAAGCCATCACAGGAGACCTCTCACATCCCGCCCACCACCTGTTCGACCTGCTTCCCTCTGGACGACGGTTCACATTGATCAGGTCCCACACCTCCAGACTGAAACAGTTTCTTCCCCTGGGCCACCCAAACTGCAAACAGTCAGAGGCCCCACCCCCCTCCCTTTGAATGCTCACATGCACGGAGCTGAGGACCTTTTAATTATCACTATAATGCACCTGCCTTTGCACTCCTCACTTTCATGTATATTAACCCAGCTGTGAAATCACTGCTGTACATACAGTTAGGCCCAAAAATATTTGGACAGTGACACAAGTTTTGGTATTTTAGCTGTTTACGAAAACATATTCAGGATACAATTATATAATCAATATGGCTTAAAGTGCAGACTCTCAGCTGTAATTTGAGAGTATTCACATCAAATTGGAGCAAGGGTTTAGGAATTACAGCTCTTTAATACGTAGCCGTCTCTTTTTCAGGGACCAAAAGTAATTGGACAATTGACTCAGAAGGCTGCAAAAAAAAAATAAATAACAAGGCTGCATGGGCTCTTCCCTCATTAACCTGTCATCAATTAAGCAGTTAAAAGGTCTGGAGTTGATTCCAGGTGTGGCGTTTGCATTTGGAAGCTGTTGCTGTGAACACACAACATGCGGTCAAAGGAGCTCTCAATGGAGGTGAAACAGACCATCCTGAGGCTGAAAAAAAAGAAGAAATCCATCAGAGAGATAGCAGAAATGCTAGGAGTGGCCAAATCAACAGTTTGGTACATTCTGAGAAAAAAAGAGTGCACTGGTGAGCTTGGGAACTCAAAAAGGCCTGGACGTCCACGGAAGACAACAGTGGTGGATGATCACAGAATCCTTTCCATGGTGAAGAACAACCCCTTCATAACATCCACTCAAGTGAAGAACACTCTCCAGGAAGTAGGTGTATCAGTATCTAAGTCTACCATTAAGAGAAGACTTCATGAGAGTAAATACAAAGGATTCACCACAAGGTGCAAACCATGAATCAGCCTCAAAAATAGAAAGGCCAGAATTGACTTTGCCAAAAAACACCTGAAGAAGCCAGCCCAGTTCTGGAACAGCATTCTTTGGACAGATGAGACTAAGATCAACCTGTACTAGAATGATGGGAAGAAGAAAGTTTGGAGAAGAATTGGAACAGCTCATGACCCAAAGCACTACATCTTCTGTAAAACATGTTGGAGGCAGTGTGATGAAATGGGCATGCATGGCTTCCAATGGCAATGGGTCACTTGTGTTTATTGATGATGTGACAAAAAACAGAAGCAGCCGGATGAATTCTGAAGTGTATAGGGATATACTTTTTGCTCAGATTCAGCCAAATGCAGCAAATTTGAATGGACGATGCTTCACCAATGATCCAAAACATACTGCAAAAGCAACCCAGGAGTTTTTTAAAGCAACGAAGTGGAATATTCTGCAATGGCCGAGTCAATCACCAGATCTCAACCCAATCGAGCATGCATTTCACTTGCTCAAGACAAAACTTAAGGCAGAAAGACCCACAAACAAGCAACAACTGAAGACAGCTACAGTAAAGGCCTGGCAAAGCATCACAAAGGAGGAAACCAGCGTTTGTTGATGTCCATGGGTTCCAGACTTCAGTCATTGCCTGCAAAGGATTCTCAACAAAATATTGAAAAGTAACATTTTACTTAGGGTTATGTTTATTTGTCCAATTACTTTTGAGCCCCTGAAATGAGGAGAGTTTGTATAAAAATAGCTACAATTCCTACATGTTTAATCATATATTTTTGTTCAGCCCCTTGAATTAAACCTTAAAGTCTGCACTTCAATTCCATTGTAGTTGTTTCATTTCAAATCCAATGTGGTGGCATGCAGAGCCCAAATCATGAAGATTGTGTCACTGTCCAAATATTTCTGGGCCTAACTGTATTTTCCATAATCCTTGGGCCATTTTACTCTATTACAGGGGTCACCAACTGGCTGACTCCGGTCCAGATCCGTACCCCGAGAGTCTTCCGTCTGGACCCCGAAACCTTTTGATACAATTTGGGGAAAAGGGAGACTTATTTTGGTGTGGAAAAAAGGCGGAAAAAGTGGAACTGGACTGTTTCATCAGCAACCATCTGACAGATTATGGCACAAGCGCTTGGGTGTGCTCCTCCTGCTGCAGACTGACTCCCTCTTCGCTGTCCCACGAACGTCACTCTCTGCAGAGACTCTGTGGCTCCAACCGCTCCAGAGAGCGGGTTGCAAAATCAGGTTCGCTGTGGGCACACATAAGGATTACAGCCAGGACATACACCCCAGACAAAAACAAAAAGAAGCGCTGTTGTTAAACTGAATGTACAGTACCTTCGCTGGTATCACTTAAAAATTCAGTAAAAGCTCCATGTATTACTGAACTTATAAAGTTCCACCTCCCCTCTCCCTGTAACCACGGAGTTACCGCTCCATCCATGCTGTAACAGAGTTTACTGAAGAGATTTTTTTTTAAAATTTCGGAGGAATTCTGTCTTGTGGAATATTATTTTGTGTCCTGGAATTATATTTTGTGTCTATTTTTTGTCTTAGTTTGAAACTGTTTATTTCTGCACTGAAAATATTGTATAGAGGTGGACTTTTTGTGATTTTTTTCCTTTTTTAATATATGTATATATATTAATCTTTTTGTAAAATGCAATACAAATTAGTTTGCATACTCCTGTTAAACATTTTTAGGATTTTATTATGTTTTGTTTGAAATTGAACAAAGAATTAACTTTAATATTGTTTTTTTTGTTTAAAAATTAATATAGAGCTAAAACCAGCTAAAACATGAGCTGAATAAAATAATGTGTAAAAGCAAGTTAAATGATACTGGCCTGTCAAGAGACAGCTGTGGTCTTCTGAAAGAATGTCAATGAAAGGATGACCGTTCTTAAAAGCATATTTTGAGATAAATTTGTCCATGCTTTTATTTCACCTTTATTTATACGGGGTAGTTCCATTGAGAGGCAACCTCTCTTTTTCAAGGACACCCTGTTCACATTCTCACATTCACACCAGGAAGCTGCACAGGACAACCACAGACTGACCTGTGGCCACTGAGCAGTTCCACTGGGACAGTTGGGGTGAAGGGCCTTGTTCAAGGGCACGACAGTGGGGTTAATAAGGGTGGGGCAAGCATTGCCATGTTATCTGTCCCACCTAGATCCAATCCTGCCGGTCCAGGGATCGAACTCGCGACCCTCTGCTCACCAGTTCACGTCCCTAACCACTAAGCCACCACTGCCCACCATGTGTCAGATTTTTCTTCTATTTGTTTTAATAAAAGATGTTGGAAGTAAATTCATGGGTCATTGCAAATACTTCGCTTTAAAAGGGCCAAGTTGTCACACAGTGGGAGGGAAAAATCTTGAATAGAAAAAAAAAAATGCATCAAGATGCATTCAATTCAACTTTATTTATATAGCGCCATTTCACAACAACAGTCATCTCACAGCACTTTCATCTGTAGGGAGAACCCCCACAATTGCAGAAAGACCCCAGCAATCAGGCGATCCCCTGTGAGCAAGCGCTTGGCAATGGTGGAGTGGAAAAACTCCCTTTTAACAGGAAGAAACCTCCAGCAGAACCAGGCTCAGGGAGGGGCGGTCATCTGCTGCGACTGGCTGGGGGGTGAGGGGATAGAGAAGACAAAAAGAACAGACATGTAGAGAGCAAACAGCACGATGGAGACTCAATCTATGGGAGAGAACAAACAGATGTTAATGACCAGCAAAAATATTTCATTGAGAGTGAGGAAAGGAGTGAAGCCCAGTGCATTGTTGGAGGTCCGCCAGCTGCCTAAACCTATTAGAAGCATAACTAAGGGAGGGTTCAGAGATGACATGATCCATCCCTAATTGTAGGCTATATCAAAAAGGAAGGTTTTAACCCTATTCTTAAAAAAAGAGATTGAGTCTGATTCCTGAATCCAGATTGGCAGCTGGTTCCACAGGAGAGGAGCTTGATAACTGAAGGCTCTGCCTCCCATTGTACTTTTGGAGATTCTAGGTATTACACGTAATCCCGCATTTTGGGAGTGTAGTGCTCTGTCAGGATAATAGGGTAGTATCAGATCTTTTAAAGAAAAAGGGGCCTGATTGTTTAGAGCTTTGTAAGTGAGAAGAAGGATTTTAAACTTAATTCTAAACTCTATGGGAAGCCAATGAAGGGAGGCCAGAACCGGAGAGATATGAGCTCTCTTTCTAATACCTGTTAAAACTCTTGCTGCAGCATTTTGGATCAGCTGAAGACTTTTTAAAGATGTTTTAGGACAACCTGATAATAAAGAGTTACAATAATCTAATCTAGAGCTAACAAAAGCGTGGATCAGTTTCTCAGCATCACTGAGACAAGATGCTCCTAATCTTGGCAATATTACACAAATGACAGAAAGCAGTCTTAGAAACAAGTTTAATATGTGAATTGAAAAACAGATCTTGATTAAAAATAACTCCAAGGTTCCTCACAGAACTATTAAGAGAAAGAGTAACCGCATCCAAACTAAGAGTTTGATTTGGAAAGGTATTTCAAAGGTTTTTTTGTCCAACGAGAATGACTTCAGTCTTATCTGAATTTAATAGCAGGAAATTACAAGTCATCCAAGCTTTGATTTCCTTAAGACAGGCCTCTAACTTGGCTAATTGATTACTATCATCTGGCTTCATTGACAGGTATAATTGTGTGTCATCTGCATAACAATGAAAATGTATACAGTGCTTTCTAATAATGTTGCCTAACAGAAGCATATATAAACTAAAAAGAATAGGACCTAGCACAGATCCCTGTGGAACTCCATGACTAAGCTTTGAGTTGGAAGAAAACTCATTGACATGAACAAACTGGAACCTATCAGATAAATAAGATCTAAACCACTGCAACAAAGTTCCATTAAGCCTAACATAGTGTTCTAATCTATCAAGTAGAATATTATGATCGATAGTATCAAAAGCTGCACTCAAGTCTAAAAGGACAAGTACAGAAACAAGTCCATTATCAGATGCGATAAGGAGGTCATTAGTGACCTTCACTAAGGCTGTTTCAGTACTATGATGGATTATAAACCCAGATTGAAACTCCTCAAATAAACCATTTCTCTGCAAGTGGTCAAATAATTGCGTAGCAACAATTCTAAGATTTTTGAAATGAAAGGCAGATTAGAGCTTGGTCTATAGTTAGCTAAAACTCCTGGATCCAGTGTTGGCTTTTTGAGTAAGGGTTTAATTACAGCAGTTTTAAAAGCCTGTGGAACATGGCCTAATGTTAATGAAGAATTGATTATTTGAAGAATAGAGCTACCAATAAATGGGAAGACTTCTTTAAATAGCCTGGTAGGAATAGGGTCTAAAAGACAAGTTGAAAGCTTGGATGAGGAAATAATTTTATCTAACTCTAAAAGGTCAATTGCAGTAAACTCATCCAAATATCAATCGAAGTAGTTGTAGTAGTTACTGTATTTAAGTTAACGGTGGGAAGAATCTGACTGATTTTATCTCTGATAGATGATATCTCTGATCAGTTATCTCTGATAGATTTTATCTCTGATAGATGAAATCTTATTATTGCAAAAGTTCATAAAGTCCTGACTAGTAAGCTCTAAAGGAATGTTAGAATTGACAGAGTTCTGACTCTTTGTCAGCCTGGCTACAGTGCTGAAAAGAAACCTGGGATTATTCTTGTTCTCTTCTATTAATGCGGAATAATAACTTGTTCTAGCTTTTCTAAGAGATGTTTTTATAAATTAAAAGATGATTTCTTCAAGCTAAATAGATTTCATCTAATTTAGTGGAGCACCATTTTCTTTCTAATTGAAGAGTCTTCTGTTTTAAGCTATGAGTTTCTGTGTTGAACCAAGGAGTTAAAAATCTCTGATTAGACTTTCTTTTTTTAAAGGGGCCAACATGTCAAGAGTCTGATGCAGAGAAGCTGTAACACTATCTACCATGCTATCAATTACAGAAGGAGCAAGCTCTCTATAGCTTATTTCCGTTGACACATGGCATAGAGGAAACAATCTGCATAAATTTGGTAACATCATCTGAGAGGCATTGAGAATTGTTTTAGAATGAAGTCGCAGTTCTGAATCATATTCGAATCATGAGGTGCCGAAAGATTCCCACACCTAGTTCAGACCTCGGCTGGGGAGGAGGACCGACTTATCGGACATTTTGCAATTTTAGTTGGTGACCCCTGCTCAATTATGTGTTCTGCACTCCGCACTCTTATGTACATAGTTCCACCTGTGAAGCTACTACCGTACCTGTGTATACAGTATCTCACAAAAGTGAGTAAACCTCTCACATTTTTGTAAATATTTTATTATATCTTTTCCATGGGACAACACTGAAGATATGACACTTTGATACACTGTAAAGTAGTCAGTGTACAGCTTGTATAACTGTAAATTTGCGGTCTCCTCAAAATAATCCCTAGTACACAGACAACCTCCGGCTATGCACATGGTGAAGATATGGTCTGAGGAGGCAATGGACGCACTAAAAGACTGTTTTGAAATCACTGCCTGGGAGCAGCTCTGCGATCCACATCGTGAGGACATCGACGGCCTTACTCGCACCATCATGGACTACATCAACCTCTGTGTGGACAATACCGTACCCACCAAGATCATACGGTGTTGCTTGAACAACAAACCCTGGATCAACCCTGAGATAAAAAACACGTCAGAGAGAAGAAGAGGATCTTCAGGTCGGGGAACAGGGAGATGCTGAAGTCCGTACAGAGGGAGCCCTCCCAAGATTACTTCCGCCCTCCCAAGAGAGCAGACACTTTTTTCTTCTCTCCTGCTGATTTTTTCCTCCCCTCCTACTGGATCCCAGCTTGCTGTTGTCTGTCTGCGTCTGTCTGCGTCTGACTGCGACCGCCGAAAAGAAATTATGGAGTTAATAAGCTGGGCTTTGAACACAATTGACACTATTTTTTCAACAAGGAAAAGTGCTCCGGGGGAAGCTGTTTGCCCCGCTGGAACGGCTCCAGTGGGCTATCTATGTGACACAGGTATTTGGAAAATGCTGTGTCTCTCTAATCTCTCTATCGAAGATATTGAAGATTTGTTTATCTTCGTAATCTTGGTGATTGGGATAATTCTGATTGGGACGGGAATTGTCTTGGTTTACCGCAAATTGCTGAAGATGGATTCAACCTATCAAAATGCTGGCCAGGCGAGGTGCATCCAACAAATTGAGAAACTGGAGAAGACCCTGATAGCGACTACTGGAGAACTGTCTCGTAAGGTGGATTACATCATGGGTTCGCTCAGGTCTTTCCACGACGAGTTCAAAGCTGCGCAATGAAGGATTAATGTACTGAATCTACAGAAGAAATACAAGTCTTCTCTGTGATCAGTCCTATTTGGCATTATTATTCCCCATGAAAATTCCTCCTGGCTGTCTGCAGACTGTGTTTTTTTTCAAAATCATGAGCACAAGGCCTTGGACAGCCAGCTGCAGCGCCAGATAAGACTGGGCGCCAGACAGACAAAACATCTTCTGCCAAGGGTCCTTGGGTCTCTCTTATTATCATCAACACTGCTCAACACCGCACACACATTGATTCATGAACTGATTAAAGATATACTGTACACTGTTCTCTTGTGTCTCGTGAATTCTGAGTTGTTGCTCTGTGCTATTGAGAGATTTTTTTTCATTGTAATCACAATCTGCTTAAAAATAAGCTGTATTTTGATAACGAAGTTTTTTTTCTCCTCCCCCCTTGTGTCGTTCCCTCCCTTCCCCTCCCTTTCTTATCTATCTCTGTTTGATGAGGCGCCTTTATGGCTGCCGTGTCGTTGTGTCGCGCGCATGCGCACCAATGTCAAGTCAAGTTCCTCGTGTGTTTTTTTACATGCTTGGCAATAAAGTTTATTCTGATTCTGATTCTGATTCTGAAGAGAAGGCAAGGACAGCTTCAGGAAGAAGATGGAGGACTGCAGCGGAGCAACATTGGCGGGGTCTGGAGAAATCTCAGAACCATCCCTGGGTTCCAGAATACCTCCTCCCAGGCCACAGGGGGCAGGGAGTGGGTGAACAATCTGAACCTGATTTTTAATAGGTTTGACCAACCGCCGTCCCCTCCGCCTGCACAACAACCTCTGCTGCCTCTACAGTCATCAACACCTGCTGTCCACGCCCCCCTCCACCAACACCCCCCCCACTCCCAACACACAGCCCCCCAACCTGACCCTCACTAAGACCCAGGTGAGGACGGAGCTGAGGAAGATCAAGGCGAGGAAGGCCTCGGGACCGGACGGCATCAGTGCGAAGCTCCTCAAGTCTTGCGCAGACCAGCTGTGTGGGATTGTGGAGCACATCTTCAACCTGAGCCTGAAGCTGGGGAGGCCACAGTTGTGGAAAACATCTTGTGTGGTACCCGTACCAAACACTCCCCACCCCAGAGACCTAAACAGCTACAGGCCAGTGGCCCTGACGTCTCACCTGATGAAGACCCTGGAAAGACGGCTCCTTGCTCACCTCCGCCCCCTGGTGGGACCAGCGATGGATCCACTCCAGTTCGCCTACCAGCATGGAATCGGGGTGGAAGATGCAGTGATCTTCCTTCTTCACCGTTCCCTGTCCCACCTGGAGAAGCCTGGGAAAGTGGTGAGGATCATGTTCTTTGACTTCTCCAGTGCTTTCAACACCATCCACCCGATGATCCTGAGGGACAAGCTGCTGTGCACAGGGGTGGACCAGCACCTGTCATGGATCCTGGACTACCTCACAAATCGGCCACAGTTTGTGAGAACCCGGGATTGTGTGTCCAGCACGATCATCGACAGCACGGGGGGCCCCCCAAGGAACGGTTTTGGCTCCCTTCCTGTTCACCCTTTATACTGCGGACTTCTCACACAACACAACACACTGCCATCTGCAGAAGTTCTCTGACGACTGCGATCGTCGGCCTCATCTCCAACAGAGATGAAGCTGAGTACAGAGGACTTATCCAGGACTTCGTGGACTGGTGCCATCGGAACTACCTCCAGATCAACGCAAGGAAAACTAAGGAGCTGGTGGTGGACTGACGCAGGTAAGGACATTCCCCCTCAGCACCAGTAAACATCCAGGGAACAGACATTGAGATGGTGACATCCTACAACTACCTGGGTGTTCATTTGAATAATAAACTAGACTGGTCACACAATACCAATGCACTCTACAAGAAGGGACAGCGCAGGCTGTTCCTACTGAGGAGGCTCAGGTCTTGGTGTACAAGGGGTGCTCCTGAAGACATTCTACGATTAGGTGGTGGCATCAGCCATCATTTTTGGAGTAGTCTGCTGGGGCAGTGGCATTACAGCAGCCGATAGGAAGAGACTGAACAAACTGATCAAGAAAGCTAGCTCTGTCCTGGAGCAGCGCCTTGACCCAGTGGAGGAGATAGGAGAGAGAAGGATGGTGGCTAAGCTGTCATCTCTGCTGGAGTCCGAGTCCCACCCTATGCAGGACATACTGAACACAGTGAGGAGCTCATTTAGCAGTAGGCTACACCATCCTAGGTGCGTGACCGAGAGGTTTCGCAGGTCCTTCCTACCTACAGCTGTCAGACTTTATAACCTAAGCATGGCTGCGCGCAGAGATAGCAAAAAAACGTGATGACCTAATAGTATTGAATGCAAAAGATGCAACAGACTTACACAAAATGGTCCCCTCCAGTATACAACTGGGACAATATCAATCGCTACGGAGGGTGACAATATGTATGGGTACATGTTCATACTATGTGGGGTAACTAAATAGATGGTTATGCTGTTTATTCCGTCTAGCTACAAAGCTCCGTACTGTGTATATATATTTATATATTTATGTGTACATATGTATATTCACTGCTCTTATTTTTTTTTTCTTATCTTCTAAATTATTGCTCTGAGTGCTGCTATCCCTGTGTTGTTGCAATGCTGGAATTTCCCCATTGTGGGACTAATAAAGGCTTATCTTATCTTATAACTCCACACACAGCCATTAATGTCTAAACCACTGGCAACAAAGTGAGTACACCCCTAAGTGAAAATGTCCAAATTGTGCCAAATTAGCCATTTTCCCTCCCCAGTGTCATGTGACTCGTTAGTGTTACAAGGTCTCAGGTGTGAATGGGGAGCAGGTGTGTTAGATTTGGTGTCATCACTCTCTCACTCTCATACTGGTCATTGGACATTCAACATGGCACCTCATAGCAAAGAACTCTGAGGATCTGAAAAAAAGAACTGTTGCCCTACATAAAGATGGCCTAGGCTATAAGAAGACTGCCAACACCCTGAAACTGAGCTGCAGCATGGTGGCCAAGACCATACAGTGGTTTAACAGGACAGGTTCCACTCAGAACAGGCCTCACCATGGTCGACCAAAGAAGTTGAGGGCACATGCTCAGCGTCATATCCAGAGGTTGTCTTTTGCAAATAGACGTATAAGTGCTGCCAGCATTGCTGCAGAGGTCGAAGGGGTTGAGGGGGGGGGGGGGGTCAGCCTGTCAGTGCTCAGACCATACACCGCACACTGCATCAAATTGGTCTGCATAGCTGTCGTCCCAGAAGGAAGCCCCTTTTAAAGATGATGCACAAGAAAGCCCATAAATTGTTTGCTGAAGACAAGCAGACTAAGGACATGGATTACTGGAACCATGTCCTGTAGTCTGATGAGACCAACAAATTATTTGGTTCAGATGACAGTTCATTGAGGGAACCATGAATGCCAACATGTACTGTGACATACTGAAGCAGAACATGATCCCCTCCCTTCAGAAACTGGGCCGCAGGGCAGTATTCCAACATGATAACAACCCCAAACACAAGAAGACGACCACTGCCTTGCTAAAGAAACTGAGGGTAAAGGTGATGGACTGGCCAAGCATGTCTCCAGACCTAAACCCTACTGAGCATCTGTGGGGCATCCTCAAATGGAAGGTGGAGGAGCACAAGGTCTCTAACATCCACCAGCTCTGTGATGTCATCATGGAGGAATGGAAAAGTATTCCAGTGGCAACCTGTGAAGCTCTAGTGAACTCCATGCCCAAGAGAGTTAAGGCAGTGGTGGAAAATAATGGTGGCCACACAAAATATTGACACTTTGGGCACAATTTGGACATTTTCACTGGGGGTGTACTCACTTTTGTTGCCAGCGGTTTAGACATTAATGTCTGTGTGTTGAGTTCTTTTGAGGGGACAGCAAATTTACACTGTTATACAAGCTGTACACTGACTACATTGTATCAGTGTCATATCTTCAGTGTTGTCCCATGAAAAGATTTAAAATATTTACAAAAATGTGAGGGGGTGAGATACTGTATACCAATGGGCTATTTGTTGTTGTTTTTTTTACTTTTATTTTTACTTCAGTCAGATGGTTAACTATGTCCTGTAACTGCCTTATTTTCAAATTCTTCTCATCTACTTTATTGCGCAGTAGCCTGGTGGAGCACCCACAATTTTGTTGTGCTGTACAACTGTGCAATGACAGTAAAGCCTATTCTATTCTATGAAGATATGGAAAAGAGTTGTTGAAGCCAGGTTAAGAGAAGAGATGACAATCAGTGAGCAGCAGTACAGTTTACAAAAGTATTACAGATGCATTGTTTGCTCTAAGAGTACTGATGGAGAAATATAGAGAAGGGCAGAAGAAGCTGCACTGTGTCTTTGTGGATCTAGAGAAAGCATATGATAGAGTGCCAAGAGAAGAAGCGTGATACTGTATGAGAAAGTCAGGAGTAGCAGAGAGGTGTCTGACGGTGGTGCAGGACATGTATGGGGACAGTGAGACGGTGTTGAGGTGTGCTGTAGGAGTGACAGATGGGTTCAAGGTGGGGGTGGGGCTACATCAGGGATCAGCTCTGAGACCCTTCTTGTTTGCCATGGTGATGGAGACGCTGACAGATGAGGTCAGGCAGGAGTCTCCGTGGACCATGATGTTTGCAGGTGGCATTGTGATCTGTAGTGAGAGTAGAGAACAGTTGTAAGAGAATCTGGAGAGGTGGAGGTATGCTCTGGAGAGAAGAGGAATGAAAGTCAGTAGAAGCAAGACAGAGCACATGAGTCTGAGTGTGAATAAGAGGGAGGCTGGTGTAATGGTGAAGATGGAAGGAGTAGAGGTAGTGAAAATAGATGAGTTTAAATACCTGGGTCAACCATCCAAAGCAATGGAAAATGCACAAGAGAGGTTTAGAAGGGAGTGCAGGCAGGGTGGAGATGAGTGTCAGGGGTGATTTGTGACATAAGGGTAGCAGCAAGAGTGAAAGGGAAGATTTACAAGATGGTAGTGAGCCCTGCTATGATGTATGGTTTGGAGATGGTCGCGCTGACAAAAAGACAGGCGATTGAGCTGGAGATGGTAGAATTGAAGATGCTTTTCACTGAGAGTGACAAGATTAGAAATTAGTATATCAGAGGGACAGCTCAGGTTGAGCGGTTTGAAGACCAAGTAAGAGAGGCAAGGCTGAGATGGTTTGGACATGTGCAGAGGATGGATAGTGGATATATTGGACAAAGGATGTTGAAGATGGAGCTGCCAGGCAGGAGGAAAAGAGGAAGACCACAGAGAAGATTCATGGATATAGAGAAGGAGGACATGGAGAGGGCTGTTATTACAGAGGAAGATGCAAGGGATAGGGTGAGATGGAGGCAGATGATCCGCTGTGGCAGCCCCTAAAGGGAGCAGCCGAAAGAAGAAGAGGTGGAAGAAGTAGTTAGACGCAGAGCATCTGGTTTCATTGTTAAGCATAATTGAGTGCCATCTGCATAGCAGTGGAAGTTGATGGAATGATTTCTCATGTCACCTAAAGGTAGTGTATATAAGGTGAACAACACTGGTCCTAGCACAGAGCCTTGTGGAACTCCATAATTAACTTTCATGCTCATGGAGGATTCACCATGAATATTCACGAGCTGAGACAGCTCTGATAAGTGTGACTCAAACCATTTAAGGACTGTTCCTTTAAGACCAACTGAATGTTCTAGTCTTTGCAAGAGGATACAAATGGTCAATGGTGTCAAACGCAGCACTAAGGTCTAGTAAAACAAGCACGGAGGCCAGTCCTTTATCTGATGCCATTAGAAGATGTTTTGTAACTTTGACGAGTGCCATCTCACCACTGATGTTTCCCAAATCCTGACTGAAACTTCTCAAATTGACAATTACTTTCTCAAAAGGCACAACTGATTAGCAACTGCCTTTTCAAGGATTTTTGAGAGATAAGGGAGATAAGGCAATATAAGCTGCGGCTTCAGCCATCACCCATTTCGGATAACTCACGTGGAATTGTATAGTAGAAGGAGTCTTTGTCTAATTTGACCTTGTTGTTATATTATACAGTTTCTTTTAACCTGTAATGTACTATCCGAAATAAACAAATTCATTCATTCAGATTGGATATACAGTATCTCACGAAACTGAGTACACCCCTCACATTTTTGTAAATATTTTATTATATTTTTCATGGGGCAAAACTGAAGATATGTCACTTTGATACAATGTAGTCAGTGTACAGCTTGTATAACAGTGTAAATTTGCTGTCCCCTCAAAAGAACTCAACACACAGACATTAATGTCTAAACCGCTGGCAACAAAAGTGAGTACATCCCCCAGTGAAAATGTCCAAATTTTGCCCAAAGTGTCAATATTTTGTGTGGCCACCATTATTTTCCACCACTGCCTCAACTCTCTTGGGCATGGAGTTGACTAGAGCTTCACAGGTTGCCACTGGAATCCTCTTCCACTCCTCCATGATGACATCATGGTGTTCAAGACCTTGCACTCCACCTTCCATTCGAGGATGCCCGACAGATGCTCAATAGGGTTTAGGTCTGGAGACATGCTTGACCAGTCCATCACCTTTACCTTCAGTTTTAGCAAAGCAGTGGTCATCTTAGAGGTGTGTTTGAGGTTGTTATGTTGGAATACTGCCCTGCAGCCCAGTTTCCAAAGGGAGGGGGATCATGTTCTGCTTCAGTATGTCACAGTACATGTTGGCATTCATGGTTCCCTCAATGAACTGTAGCTCCCCAATGCCGGCAGCACTCATGCAGCCCCAAACCATGACCCTCCCACGACCATGCTTGACTGTAGGCAAGACACACTTGTCTTTGTACTCCTCACATGCAAGACACCATCTGAACCAAGTAAGTTTTTCTTGGTCTCATCAGACCGCAGGACATGGTTCCAGTAATCGATGTCCTTAGTATGTTTGTCTTCAGCCAACTGTTTGCGGGCTTTCTTGTGCATCATCTTGAAAAGGGGATTCCTTCTGGGATGACAGCCATGCAGACCAATTTGATGCAGTGTGCGGCATATGGTCTGAGCACTGACAGGCTGACCCCCACCCCCCCACCCCTTCAATCTCTGCAGCAATGCTGGCAGCACTCAAATGTCTATTTTGAAAAGAAAACCTCTGGGTATGATGCCGAGCATATGCACTCAACTTCTTTGGTCGACCATGGCAAGGCCTGTTCTGAGTGGAGCATTTTTATTTTTTTTTTTTTTTGTTTTTTTTTTTGTTACTTATTTGTACCCGTAGGTAGATTTGGTTTGCAGTCTGGTGACAAGCCACCGGCTGCTGGTCGCTGCGTGCACGAGCACCCTAAACCTACATGTTTTTGGTATGCAGGAGGAAACCGGAGAAATCCCGGAGTAAATCCGCGCAACACGGGGAGAACATGCAAACTCCACACAGCTCACTGTTGGTCGGGGGCTGGGATCGAACCCACGATCTCATGATCCCCCGGCCGAGAGTAAACTGTGCTGCCACAGTGCTAAACCACTGCGCCACCGTGCATGTCCTGTTAAACTGCTGTATGGTCTTGGCCACCATGCTGCAGCTCAGTTTCAGGATATTGCCAGTCTTCTTATAGCCTAGGCCATCTTTATGTAGATCAACAATTCTTTTTTTCAGATCCTCAGAGAGTTCTTTGCTATGAGGTTCCATGTTGAACTTCCAGTGACCAGTATGAGAGTGTAAGAGAGCAATGACACCAAATTTAACACACCAGCTCCCCATTCACACCTGAGACCTTGTAACACTAACAAGTCACATGACACCGGGGAGGGAAAATGGCTAATCTGACACAATTTGGACATTTTCACTTAGGGGTGTACTGTACTCACTTTGTTGCCAGCGGTTTAGACATTAATGGCTGTGTGTTGAGTTATTTTGAGGGGACAGCAAATTTACAGTTATACAAGCTGTACACTGACTACTTTACATTGAATCAAAGTGTCATCTTCAGTGTTGTCCCATGAAAAGATAAAATATTTACAAAAATGTGAGAGGTGTACTCACTTGTGAGATACTGTAGGTCTATAGTTGTCAAGGTTCCTGAATCAAGAGTGCTTTTTTTTAAAGAAGGGGCTTAATTACAGCTTCCTTAAAGGACAAAGGTACATGTCCTGTTAAGACAGTGGAGAAAAGTATTCATCATGTCAACATTTTTCTCAAACATATTTCTGATGGAGCCATTGACCTGAGATTTTCACCAGATGTCAATAACAACCCAAGCAATGCATACATACAAAGAAATCAATGCAACTTTGTTCACAAAACAAGTTATATTTAATAAAGTGGAATCACACAGGGAATAAATATTGAACACGCTTGGTGAAATTCCTTTAATATTTAGTATTAAAGCCTTTGTTGGTAATAACAGCTTCCAGACACCTCCTGTATGGAGAAACTTTGTGCAGGCATTTCTCAGGAGTGATTTTAGCCCATTCTTCCACACAAACTGTCAAATCTTTATGGTTCTGTGGGTGTCTTCTATGAACGCTGATCTTCAGTTTGTTCCATAGACTTTCAATTAGATTCAGGTCAGTTGACTTACTGGGCCATTCTAGCAGCTTTATTTTCCTTCTCTGGAGCCAGTTGAGTGTTTCCTTGGCTGTGTGTTTGGGATTATCGTTTTGCTGAAATGTCCACCCTCGTTTCATCTTCAGCCTCTTGGCAAATGGCAACAGGTTCTTACCAAGGGTGTCTCTGTACATTTGTCCATCCATCTTTCCTTCAATTATATTAAGTCTGCCTGTACCATGTGCTGAAAAACACCCCACACCGTGCAGTGCCATTTCTCCTTTAAACATTCTGTGGTATCCAAAAAGTTCAATTTTGGTCTCATCTGACCAGACTATATTCTCCCAGTATTTTACTGGTTTGTCCAAATGCTGTGCAGCAAACTTTAAATGAGCTTCAACATGCCTTTTCTTCAGCAATGGAGTCTTGCGAGGTGAGTGGGTATGGAGCCCATGTCTGTTGAGTGCATTACTTATTTTCTTTGAAACAGCAGTACCTGCTAACTCCAGGTCTTTCTGGAGCTTTCCACAAGTGGGCTTTGGCTTTGGATAACTCTTCTGATAATTCTTTTGACTCTTCTCTCAAATCTTGGAAGGAGCTCCTAGTCATGGCCGGTTTATGGTAAAATGTTCTTTCCACTTCCGAATGATGACTCCAACAGTGCTCACTGGAACATTCAGCAGTTTAGAAATGCACCTGTAACCAAATGCCATATTTTGCAACAATAAGGTTGCAAAGGTCTAGAGAGAACTCTCTGCTTCCACCCATCATGAGTTCTTTGTGGTGTGACAATCTGATATTCACAGTATGGATGTTAATGGTTCGTTGACTTTCGATTGTCGGTAAGAATTTAGTCAACTAAATTAAATTAGTTGTCAATTGATAACTCAGCAGTCCTTTTCAATGAGAGCTTATTCTCTGAAATGTAGTGGCGTCACCATCCAGGCGGGGGTGCATGCGGTCACCCACTGCCGCATTTCAACTGAAAAAGTAGAAGACTCCAAACCCCCAGAGCGCATGCGCTATGGAGAGCGAAAAAAAGGTTACGCTGGAGCGCCACAAGTTCCAATGGCACACAAGTTTGAAGGTCCACCTGCTTCAAATTAACACAGCAGAGAAACGGACTGGAGTAAACATTACACAAGCACAAAACAAAATCTCATTTCCACTGCCCTGCACCACAAGACGGAAAAGCAGACCGGACTAGAGTTGCCACTGAGGTAACAGATGTCATGATCTGGCTCAGGGATCGCAACAAATAAGGGAGACAAGGGGGTAAATTAATTTAAAGTCTCCTTTAACAAAACCTAATCAACTAAAATATACATGTAAATGTCAGTAAATCAGTAATGCAAGCTTGTGCTTGGATGAGTGAATATGTATGTGACAGTGATATGCTTGACACTGCCCACTCGACACTGATTCGAGCAATAAAAAGCAGAAGTGTCATGAGCAATGCATCGAGCACTGTGTCAGCATGCCCACAGTCACATGACCATAGCAAGCGAGGCCTCGTTATGTTGGTCACATCACGTGACTTGAGGGCTCGCGGGAAGTTTGAGAGGGAATTGGTTTGTTTTTTGTTTGCTTTGTATTGTTTATTCCTGCCATCCAATTTTGAATAGACCTTGGATGGCCAAATGCTCCAAAAAAAAGCAGTGCAATTTTTTTCAGGTTTTCAACTCAGATCTTCTCAGATGACTCGATTCTGACAGTCAGTCACCAGATGGCAGTCTTTATTAGATGTTTCATTGCACCATGTCACTCATGAAGCAATTGTCTCAAAGTTGCTCATTGTTTCATAAGGCCTCAGTTTCAACATCACTAATGTGACAGCAAACCAAATAAAAGGACGTAGGGTCTGGAGGAAAACCTTTCCTCTCAAGTCAGCTGTAAAGTGCCAGGCCCCCAAGCTGCAGAAAAGAGGCAGCTTTTATAGCCAGAGCACAGGTGTGACTCATGGGTACTGACAGCCAATCAGCACTTGAAAGACAAATGCAGCACAGCCAGGGAGGAGCAAAGGACACCAAAAGTGCAAAAGGCTGAGGTTGTCACTCCCCCCCCCCCCTTCCCCATAGAGAAAAGGGTTCACACTAGGAAACCCTGACCCCACTAAACCCAAACAATATTCAAATAGTTGAAGCCCACAACCTTTTTAAGCAACAATTTTACAGTTTAAATAATTACTTAACCCCTTTAGGATTGAATTTGATTACATGATGCAATCCTCCTGCCGCTAGTGTCGCAGATGCGCACCTGTCCCGTGGTAGGTCAAAAAGTATGTAAAATAACCCAAAATAAACCCAGATGTACTAACCGTTTCACCTCACTAGAAGGTAGACACATATAGCTTACTGCTCTTCTCTGGAGGACTGAGTTAAGTCCTACAGAACTACAGTGATCCCTCACTTATCGCGGTTAATGGGTTCCAGAACCGACCGCGAAAAGTGAAAAACCGCGAAGTAGCGTCACCCCAATGACGTCATCCATAAACAATACGTACGTTCATTCTCTCACTCTCATATGATACGTGTGTGTGTGTGTGTGTACGTGTACATACATACGTAGATGTAAACAAAGTGTACATAAATATGTTTTTAGAACTCTTTTATTCTTATAACAAGATACGTAACTCAAGATGAAAATGATTTACTGCACAGGTTAATGAGAGCTTTACTGCTCCTCAGGTGACGCCTCATCGTGAGGTGCTGGAGGCGCAGGATCATCGAGGGCAGCTTCCGATAGAGCTGAAGCTGCAGGAGGCGGCGTAGTGCCTCGACGGGAAGACTATTTCGCACAAAATGGCACAAGAGAACAGCAAAAAGTTCCACGCGGCGAGACTAAGTAACACGAGCGATAAAAAGCAATGAATGCGGTCTTTCTTCCCTTCATGGGTGCTCGGCAGGGAGAGGAGGTGGGTGAGACGTCTCGGCCAATCAGCTTGCGGGGTGAAACGTCTCGGCCAATCAGCTTGCGAGATTTCCGAGCCCAGCCAACACGACAACAGCGAACAGAGAGTGGTGCTGCTCTCCGTGTTGACACCTGATGGTCTAATGTAGTCTCCCTGCCTTCTGCTAGCGCCCGCCCATTATTTCTCAATTTTGAATTTTTGATGAATATTTTTGAAAAATCCGCGATGCACTGAGGGCGCGAAAGGTGAAGCGCGAAGTAGCGAGGGATCACTGTACTTCGAATCTGATCCACTTCCAGAGCGCAGAAGAAGAGACGTACAAACAATTGTGTAACATATTTCAACAAGGAGGAAGCATTTGCTCCAAATTTTGCCAACTATGATTCTAAAAGGGATTATTTAGCTTCTGAAGGGAAATGCTTACCTTCTGTGACAGCACAAGATGGACTGGAGCATGTACACTTTTTGTTCACCATTGACAAAGTTGCACGTGACAGAATACTGCCGGTTCGGCAGCACTGTCTAACCAAAATCGAGGTGGAATAAATCAGAAGATAAATGTGAGAGATTCTGGACGTGGGAGAGAAAGTGAAAATGACCGACAGAAAATGAAATAAGGAACCAGGATGAGGAAATGGACGCATGAAGACACATGACGCGCAATAGATCTGATGTTTTTCAGTTTACCTTCTACTGATTTTCTGGTTCATATATTTTGAAGATAACAAAAAACCAAAAACAAAATCATCCATCCATCCATCCATCTTCTACCGCTTTTCCGGAGGTCCGGGTCGCGGAGGCAGCAGTTCAAGCAGAGAAGCCCAGACTTCCCTCTCCCCAGCCACCTGCTCCAGCTCTTCAGAGAGGATACCAAGGCGTTCCCAGACCAGCTGGGAGACATAGTCTCTCCACCGAGTCCTGGGTCTGCCCCGGGGTCTCCTCCCAGTGGGACGTACCTGAAACACCTCAAGTGGGAGGCGTCCAGGAGGCATCCTAATCAGATGCCCATACCACCTCAACTGACTCCTTTCAATGTGGAGGAGCAGCGGTTCTACTCTGAGCCTCTCCCGGATGACTGAGCTCCTCACCCTATCTCTGAGGGTGAGTCCAGCAATCCTACGGAGAAAGCTCATTTCAGCCGCTTGTATCCGCGATCTTGTTCTTTCGGTCATTACCCAAAGCTTGTGACCATAGGTGAGAGTAGGAACGTAGATTGACTGGTAAATCGACAGCTTTGCCTTAGAACTAAGCTCCCTCTTCACCACAACAGACCGGTACAACGTCCGCATCACTGCAGATGCTGCTCCAATCCGTCTGTCGATCTCTCGCTCCATTTTCCCCTCACTCGTGAACAAGACCCCAAGATACTTAAACTCCTCCACTTGGGGCAGGAGCCTGTCCCCAACCCGGAGAGGACAATCCACCTTTTTCCGGCTGAGGACCATGGACTCGGACTTGGAGGTGCTGATTCTCATCCCAGCCGCTTCACACTCAGCGGCAAACCGTCCCAGCAAGAGCTGTAGGTCATTGCTGGATGAAGCCAACAGGACAACATCATCTGCAAACAACAGAGATGAGATCCTGTGGTCACCAAGCATGACACCCTCCATTCCCTGGCTGCGCCTAGAAATCCTGTCCATAAAAATTATGAACAGGATCGGTGACAAAGGGCAGCCCTGGCGGAGTCCAACTCTCACTGGGAATGACTCCGACCGAGTGTTGGCAATACGAACCAAACTCTCACAACGGTCGTACAGAGACCGAATAGCTCGTAACAACAAGCCCAATACCCCATACTCCCGAAGCACCCCCCACAAAAATCCACGAGGGATGCGGTCAAATGCCTTTTCCAAGTCCACAAAACACATGTAAACTGGTTGGACAAACTCCCACGAACCCTCAAGAATTCTTGAGAGGGTAAAGAGCTGGTCCGATGTCCCACGGCCAGGACGAAAACCACATTGCTCCTCTTGAATCCGAGGTTCGACCAACAGCCGGACTCTCCTCTCCAGTACCTTGGCATAGACCTTCCCAGGGAGGCTGAGGAGTGTGATCCCTCTAAAGTTGGAGCACACCCTCCGGTCCCCTTTTTTGAAGAGAGGAACCACCACCCCGGTTTGCCATGCCAAAGGCACTGCCCCCGACCTCCACGCAATGTTGCAGAGGTGTGTCAACCATGACAACCCAACAACATCCAGGGCCTTGAGGTACTCAGGGCAAATCTCGTCCACCCCCGGGGCCCGGCCACCAAGGAGATTTTTAACCACCTTGGCGACCTCAGCCCCTGTGATAGGCGAGTCATCCCCCTCGTCCCCAAACCCTGTTTCCTCTGTGGAAGGCGTAGCAGTGGGATTGAGGAGATCCTCGAAGTATTCCTTCCACCACCCGACGATATCCCCAGTTGAAGTCAACAGTGTCCCATCCGCACCATACACAGTGTGGACGGGGAGCTGCTTTCCCCTCCTGAGCCGCCGAACAGTTTGCCAGAATCTCTTTGAAGCCGACCGAAAGTCTTGTTCCATGGCCTCACCGAACTCCTCCCATACCCGCGTTTTTGCTTCAGCAACCACCCGAGCTGCACTCCGCTTGGCCTGCCGGTACACCTCAGCTGCTTCGGGAGTCCCACAAGCCAACCAAGCTTGATAGGACTCCCTCTTCAGCTTAATGGCCCCCCTCACCACTGGTGTCCACCACTTGGTTCGGGGGTTGCCACCACGAGATGCACCGACCACCTTGCGGCCGCAGCTCTGGGCCGCCGCTTCAACAACAGAGGTGGAGAACATGGCCCATTCAGACTCCATGTCTCCAGATTCCCTCGGGATGTGGTTGAAGTTCTTCCGGAGGTGGGAGTTGAAGACCTCCCGGACAGGGGCCTCAGCCAGACGCTCCCAGCACACCCTCACTATACGTTTGGGTCTACCAGGTCTGAATGGCTTCCTCCCCTGCCATCAGATCCAGCTCACCACCAGGTGGTGATCAGTTGACAGCTCTGCACCTCTCTTTACTCGGGTGTCCAAGACATACGGTCGCAGGTCTGATGATACGATAACAAAATCGATCATCGACCTGCGACCTAGGGTGTCCTGGTGCCAGGTGCACATATGGACACCCTTATGCTTGAACATGGTGTTCGTTATGGACAGACTGTGGTTAGCACAGAAGTCCAATAACTGAACACCACTCGGGTTCAGATCGGGCAGGCCGTTCCTCCCAATCACCCCTCTCCAGGTTTCACTGTCGTTGCCCACATGCGCATTGAAGTCCCCCAGTAGGACAATGGAGTCTCCAGGAGGAGTACCCTCCAGCACCCCAGTCACAGACTCCAAAAAGGGTGGGTACTCTGAAACATCATTTGGTGCATAGGCACAAGTGATGGTCAGGACCCGTTTCCCAACCCGAAGGCGTAGGGAAGCAACCCTTTCGTCCACCGGGGAAAACTCCAATATAGAGGCAGCAAGGTGGGGCGATACAAGAAAACAAAATCATCCTTTGTGTAAATATGTCTAAAGTCCACTTTGACCGAAAGTTATGTAATCTAATATGGCTGCTATCACATTATGCAAATTAGATGTGTACATTTACTCTTATCATAAACTTTGGATCATATCCTACATCTTTCTCATTTACAGTAAGCCATTATGTCTTACCACTTTCAAATTACAGCCTTTGGAATTTGTGATATCTAAACTGAATATTTTCTTCAAAAAAATCTTCGCCACCAGAAAGTGCGTGCAGATGGTGTGTATCTGCAACAGAAATCCTTAACTGACTACAAATGGACATGTGCACTCATCATCATCATCATCCATATTTATTTTGACAGAACACAATTAGTCCCACAGTTGGGGTGGGTCCTCTTACAGTTGAAGCTGAGTTAATTTGTTTGTTTTTTTTTCCTTTTTTATGCCGGATGCCCTTCCTGACACAACCCTGCCCATTTTAGCCAGGCTTGGGACCGGTGCAGGGAGTATACTTGTGCGTCCACTGTGGCTGGATAACCAACATTTCCCTCCTCTGTTCCATTATTTCTGAGCACCAAGCTGGATGACAGGAAGTTCCACTTTTACATGATCTTTGGCATGACCCGGATGGGATTTGAACCCTGGCCCCTTGGTTGTGGGGCAGATGCTCTACACCTAGGCCACCACTCCGGTAAACTTACAATATTTTATCATAAGTTTCCAGTCATCCAGATTTCCATCCTGAAACCCTTCAACACCAGGTGCTGGAGAAGCACTTTTAAGAGTAACAGGAAAAACACGATGACCTGGAAATCTCCATAAATACAGCAGCAGTGTCACATGCTCCACAAAAACACACAAATCAATACTTTTGCCATCAGTCCAAGTATAGCTAACTGCCATTGCAGTCCATCCTAATTTTACAGATGGGTGTACTCCTGTGTATGAAGATCTTACACACCAGAACCCTCCCTGCATGCGCATCATACCGGAAGTAACCACCCTCCTCACACAAACGCATGAGTAATCACCAATTAAAATTAATCACTAATAAACAGTCTGACCAAAACAAAATGGAACAACCACAGACCAAAAGGATTACTTAACCGAAGTTACTACTCAAAAGTAGTGACAAATAATCCAACCAAGTGACTGTTGCCCCCACACACAAATGGTCCCATATCACAAAATGTACAAACTCATGCAACAAGCCTTCCCATACATGATTTTTTTTTTTAGATTTAGTATACTTTATTGATCCCCAGAGGGAAAATTGAGGGTCATCCACCACCTGGATGGATGAAGCAGCCACGATACGGCGCTATCCCTTAACCATTCACACACACATTCACACGTAGGGCCACTTTAGAGTCTCCAGTTAACCTAACCTGCATGTTTTTTGGCATGTGGTAGGAAACCGGAGAAATCCCGGGGTAAACCCACACATACACGGGGAGAACATGCAAACTCCACACAGATCACTGTTGGTCGGGGGCTAGGATCAAACCCACGATCCCCCGGCCAAGGGTAAACTGTGCTGCCACGGTGCTAACCACTGCGCCACCGTGCAGCCCAGTCATCCTATGATATTTACACCCAAAAGCCCAGCAACTCCTAACACCTGGAGAAGCACCTTTAAGAGTAACCAGGAGAAACATCTGGTGACCTGGAAAAGTAGAGCTGGTACTGGGGAGTGATGTAGAACATAAGAGGCTGCTGCGAACTAGAAGGCCAGGACTGCTGCCAACAGAACCAAAAGCTACAGCATGCACCCCGAGCCACCAGAACGAAAAATGCAGAAACCCCTCCACAGTAGCCAAAATAACCACACCAATACAACTGACTGATGTACAAACCTGATACTTTACCACAGTGACGAGAACTGAATGGCCCATATTCAGTTAATGCGGTTCTGACCCACTAACTACCCAAGCATAATTTAACTACCTTCTAATCTTCAGATGTTAGTTGTGGTGGGTACTTATGCACTAGATCCTGTAGGCCCGGTAAGGCAACCGAGGAGCGGCAACCCACCTGTGACCTCGGACGCGCCCCCAAGACAACTGCTCCAAAAACGTTCACACCACACTAGTAGAACCCCCCAGTGGACTTCAAAGGGAATCCGTCCTTCAGCCTGTCAGGAACAGAACAGCAGCAAAACAATGTCAGGCACAGGCCAAACAGAACATTAAAACCAGAGTAAAATCACAGACCCTGCCAAATAAAACAATTCAAACATCTACAGCTTTATCATGCAAGTTTACTTTATATAAATTCACCACTCGATCATCTCCCCACAGACTGTGCATTACCAAAATTACTGCCAAATGAACTGCAGAATCAGGCAACGAGCTACAACACTAACCAATTAACTAAGCTCTAGACAAGCCCCCATTTGTCACAAGTGGGTCTAAGCTCAAACAAACAGATTGCATTCAAATGACCGGACGAGCCCCATTTCTCATGATCTGGCTCAGGGATCGCAACAAAGAAGGGAGACAAGTCGAGTGGGTAAAATAATTCAAATTCTCCTTTACTTTAACAAAACCTAATCAACTAAAATAAATGTGTAAAAATCAGTAATGCAAGCTTGTCTTTTGTTGAGTGAATATGCATGTGACAGCAAACCAAATAAAAGGCCGTAGGGTTTGGCAGGACCTCTTTCCTCTCTCTCAAGTCAGCTACAAAGTGGCAGGCCCCCAAGCTGCAAAACTGAGGTAGCTTTTATAGCCAGAGCACAGGTGTGACTCATGAGTACTGATGATTAACAATTAATGAAGTACTGATGAATCAGCACCTGAAAGACAAACGCAGCACAGCCAGGGAGGAGCACAGGACACCAAAAGTGCAAAGGTTTGGGGTTGTCACACAGACAAGAGAGGAGCCCAGATTGTTCTGGGTTTGACTAATTTCCAGGGTAGATAGATAGATAATTTCAAACACAAAAATATAACAAAAACAAGCAAATGCAATAAAGTAACAGTATACAGTGTTCGAAAGGGAGAAGGAAGAAGTGAACACTTATTAATTCCATCTCCTCTTTTCCATAGATACACCCATGTGAATTTTATACAAATTACCACCTTTAAGACCCCAAGTAAACAATTTACTGTATTTTTTACAAATCAACATTAACACCCATCCATTCTAACATACAATGAAGTCCATACATCAAAACCAGCCTCAGACAACACAGATATACACAGTGCTGTCCCACCCACCATTCCATAGTGTCCCATAACATCCCAGAGTGAACATAATGAATCGTACATATAACTACTACCCTTCTAACATATACCCTTTCAGCAAATGGTGCTTATATCTCTTTTTGAATTGATTTCTGTTTGTACATAGTTTCAGTTCCGGCTCCAGACTGTTCCACAAATCCACCCCACAGACAGATATGCACATACTTTTCTTGGTTGTACGTATCTTGGGTTTTGTAAAGTTTAAGTCTCCTCTCAAATTATGATCATTGTCTCTTTTTTTAAATATTATTTGTATATTAGTTGGGAGTTGATTATTAATTGCCCTGTACATTACTTGTGCTGTCTTAAATTTAACTAAATCGATGAACTTTATGACATGTGATTTTAAGAACAACGAACTGGTATGGTCTCTATATCCTGCATTGTTTATTATCCTTATAGCTCTTTTTTGTAATGTGCATATTGACTGTAGGTTGGTCTTGTAGGTGTTTCCCCAGACTTCTACACAGTAGTTAAGATAAGGTAAAAACAGTGAATTGTACAATAAGACCAATGATTTATAGTCCAAGAAGTGTCTCGTCTTCCCCAGTATGCCTATACATTTTGCTAACTTGGCCCAGATGTGACTGATGTAAGGTTTCCAGCAGATTTTATTGTCTAGCGTCACCCCCAGAAACTTATTTTCCTGTACTGTTTCTATTCTGGTATCATCTATTGTTACCATTATTTCATGATTTATTTTATAATTTCCAAACACCATAATCTTTGTGTTTTATGGTATAGGGTACTGTGAAAATGTTTAACATGCAACAGATGAAGCAGCTCTCAATTTATTTTCCTGTTAAAACAGTCTGCTAGTGCATCTCAGTAATTTAGAACATGAAAGTTATTTTTTTTGTAATATAGCTCAAAAAGATAAATTTATGATAATGGTAACAGTTTTTAAAATAAATTAAAAATCATGACATTTGTAATATACTGAGATGTACCAGCACATAGTACACCAGTACAAAATGTATTAAACTATGAAAAATGCCATTGTCTGTAGTAAAAAAAAAAAAAAAAAAAAATGTGTATGGTACAATAAATCATTGAGGAATATGATCTTCATGTTTTATTCAGTATATCAAAAACAGTAATTAACTTTTTGTATGTTAAAGATAGAAAGACTGTATTGTACTGAGGGAAATTCAGATTCTCAGGAAAATTGCCGCTTATCAATTAATCGTTAATTGATTGATAAGATGAATCAATTAACAATTAATGAATGAATTGATAACGTTCATCCCTATTTCACAGACCTTGTTAAAGGCTATCAGTCAGGACTTAACCAGCTGAAATTAATTTGCACCGATGGGGGATGGGATGGCTTCCAAAATTCTGATGGATTTCAGCTGGTTTCTTAGTTTTCTATGCCTTTTTGAACCTCTTTTTGTTCATGTGTTCAATACTTATTCTCTGTGTCATTCCACTTCATTAAATATAACTTGTTTTGTGAACACAGTTGCCTTGATTTCTTTGTATGTATGGATTACTTGGGTTGTTACTGACATCCGGTGAAAATCTCAGGTCAATGGCTCCATCAGAAATATGTTTAATGAGAAAAATGTCGATGTGTTCAATACTTATTTTCTCCGCTGTATTTATTATGTTGAGAAAATGTGTACTAACTGAAGGCAAAAGATCTTTGAGGAGTTTAGTTGGGATGGGGTCTAGAAGACAAGTAGTTGATTTTGAGGATGAAAAAAGTGAGTTTAAGTCAGAGGGACTAACTGGGAGGAATCTGTCAATATAACTGTGAGTTTGAACATGCATGTGCATCAGGAAATAAATCTTGGCTAAAAGAAAGTAAAACATTCTTTATTTTATCTCTGATGTTAGTAATTTCTTCATTGAAGAACCTCATAAAATCATTTGAAGAGTAGGAATGCAAGCATCAATGGACTTATGACTCTTTGTCAGCCTAGCTACATTGCTGAAAAGAAATCTATGATTGTTTTTATTGTCCTCTATTAATGCAGAATCGTATATTCACCTAGTACTCAAGAGGGCTTTTCTATATATTAAGAATTTAAGAATATTTTTCCAGGCTAAATGTGATACTACACTCTTAGTGGAACACCATTTCATTTCATATTTACGCATTAGTTGTTTTAGCTTACGAGTTTGGGAGTTAAACTATGGAGCTAGTTTTCTATGTTTAATTTTCTTTTTTTTTTTTTTTAAAGGCACAGCAGTATCCAGTGTGATTTGCAGTGAGACTGCTATACTATCAGTATACTTATCTATTTGGGAGAGGCTAAAGCTCGTGATCCTATCTTCAGTTATGTTAGAAACTGAAATTGAGGCGAGAGCAGTTGGAATTAATTCTTTAAAATGTGCCACGGCACTATCAGATAAATGTCCAGTAAAAATGGTTTTACAAGCAGGCGTAAAGTCCATCCATCCATCTTCTTCTGCTTAATCCTTTTCAAGTCGCGGGGGGGGGGGGGGGGGGGGCTGGAGCCTATCCCAGCATCTTTGGGCGAGAGGCAGGGTACACCCTGGACAGATCGCCAGTCCATCGCAGGGCCAACATAGAGAGACAGACAACCATTCACTCTCACATCCATACCTAAGGATGATTTAGAATCCCCAGTTTTGATGCCAATTAACCTAACTTGCATGTTTTTGTCATGTGGGAGGAAACCGGAGAAATCCCAGAGTAAACCCGGGCGTGGGCGTAAAGTCCAGTAATACAAATTCAAAAGTGATTAAATAATGATCGGTCAGAATGGGATTTTGTAGAATAATCATAATATTATCAATTTTGGTGCCATATACCAGAACAAGATCAAGGATGTGGTTAAGATGGTGTGTAGGTTCAGTTACACATTGCTGAAATTCAAAGGAATCAATAAGGGATCAAAACACTGAGCTGACTGTCATTATCAACATGAATATTAAAATCACCTACTATAATTACTTCATCTGAGCTAAGAACCAGAGCTGACAATTCTGAAAATTGAGACAAAGAGTCAGAATAACCGGCAGGTGGCCGATATAACAAAACGGGCTACTGTGACTTCCAGGTCAGATGAGATAAGCTAAGTACAAGACTTTCAAATGAATTATAATGTGATTTTGGCCGAGGGTTAATTAATAAAGTCAAATTATAGATGGCTGCCACTCCACCACCACAGCCAGTTTCTCTCGGAATATGAGTATTGATATGACTGGGAGGAGTGGCTTCATTAAGACTGACATATTCATTGCCACACAGCCAGGTTTCTGTTAGACAGAAAATATCAATGTTATAATCTGATATCATATCATTTAATAGTACGGCTTTGTTAGACAAAGATCTAATATTCAAAAGACCACACTTAACTATTCTGTGTTGCTGGACTCCAGAGCTGGTGGTTTTAATTGTTATCAAATTTTTGTTGTTTTTTTATTTTATGACTTAATAACTTGAAGAAATTTAAGGTGTTGGGGGACAAGCACGGTCTCTATGGGATGATTTAAAGATTCAAAGATTTTTATTTGTCAATACTTCTATACGTACAGGGCATGCAGGAAAATTGAAATGCTGTTTCTCTCTCTTAGTGGTGTGTGCAATTGTAACAATGTGGTGAGGCAGGAGGCAAGGAAGTGGCAAAATCTTCAATTTTCCAGTTTTTATTTTATTTCACAAAACTTACTGGTAAACAATCCACATATTGTCCGACAATCTCCACACCAACACGACTCCTCATCAACAATAATGAAAAGACAACGAAGACCATTCTTTCCACAATAAACACCTGTTATATATTATGTGAGACAATTAGGGCTAATTAGCCCCTACCATAACCCCAGGTAAAACAATAAACATTTTCCATTTTTCACACAAACCCAATAGCATCTAAAAGTCCATAAATAATCCCCACTTATATACAAAATACATATAAATAATACTATAAATAATTCGTTAAATAATTTAATCCCCTATTTACATATTTTTAAATCACCCCTCAACTTGCCATCACCTGCTCCTTTCCTGCTGGTGTCCTTTAAAAAGGCGTTCAACCCCCAAAGAGTCTTTTGCCCGGACACCCTCAGGAAGCATGTTGGCAAAAGTATGTGTATTAAATAATCACCAATTGTTTACCCAAATAATTAACCGAACAATTATCTCACAAAAGGCATTTCAATTAGTCAAAGAACAGATCCTAGAATAATGTGTGCATTTTTAACAAATAATCATAATAACATTTACAATATTACAAATAATATAGTCACACATACAGTATAATAAATCATAACAGTGGTGACACTCCATCGTCACATTTCCTCCCCCCTTTTCCCAAGAGTACAGCACTCTACGAGTCATGTACTCTTGAGAGACTATCTGCCACAAGGTTGGTTTTCCCTGCCACATACTGAACAGTAAAATTATATGGCTGAAGGGACACATACCACCCTGTGCGACGACTGTTTACGTCCTTCATCCTGTCCAGCCACTGTAGGGCCCGATGATCTGTCTCCAACACAAAATGATGCCCTAGTAAATAGTATTTAAGAGACCCTATTGCCCATTTCATGGCAAGACATTCCTTCTCTACTGTAGAATATCTTGTCTCCCAGTCCAACAACTTACGGCTCAAGAACAGTACTGGGTGTCTCTCTCCCCTCTCCTCCTGGAGAAGTACTGCTCCAATGCCAACTCCTGAAGCATCTGTCTGTAAAATGAACGGGCTTTGGCGGCACATGGGGAGAGCATAATTGTATAGCATCTTAGACAAGAACAAAGAGCAGAGGTTCCCTGGGAGATAACAGGGAGGTGTGAAGGATGAATGCAGTGTGACCTTTTGTGTGTTAGAAACTTCTGGAGGAATGGTTGAGGATTAAGGAAGTGAATGCAATGTGACCTTTTGTGTGTTAGAAGCTTCTAGAGGAATGCCAGGCTATTTAAGAGGAGAGTCTCTGCTGAGTTGTCATTCTGTCTATGCTTCATGTGTGAGATGTGTAATAAATCGTCTGAGTCGAATCCGCCTCGTTATTTACACGCTCCACACTGGTGGCCCAAGACGAATTATGGAACACAACGAAAGATCCCCGGAGCCAACCTCGATGGGAACCCCCAGCCACGCATGTGCTGTTGCGATCAAGCTACCGGATTTTTGGCAGCACAATCCGCGCTCCTGGTCCACCTAGTCGAGGCGCAGTTCGCCCTCCGGGGAATATCGGCGGATGACACAAAATTCCACTATGTGGTCGCAGCGCTCGACGCCCGCATGGCTCAGCATGTGGAGAGCCTGCTCGATCAGCCACCAACCGACGACAAGTACGGCGCGCTGAAGGCTGCGCTTATCCAGCACTACACACTCTCGGATGGTGAGAGAGCAGAGAGACTCCTGACTCGGACCGGGTTGGGAGATTGGTCGGCCATAGACCTGATGGAGAAGACGCTGAGGTTAAAGGGCACAGACGATGACCATTTCAGTTTTACCCACCTCTTCCTCCGGAACCTTCCGTCAGCGGCAAGAGCGACCCTGGCCAATTCGCCGTTGCTGGCCAAGCGGGATTATCGTGCGCTAGCCCGGGAAGCAAACTGGATCATCGTCGCCAGCAGGGAGTTCACGACCATTGCGGCAGCGACGGAGCCCGGCGCGACGGCCGGAGGAGGCGAGGAGCCATCGACGGCAGCAGCAGAGCCACCGACGGCAGCAGCAGCGGGGAACAAGGAACGCGGGGGAGACACGCTTTGCTTCTACCACCGCTGCTTCGCAGAGAGGGCACGCAAATATATACCACCGTGCCAATTCAAGTGCTCGGGAAAACGCCAAGACCGGGGGTCGGTAGCAGCCGCGACCCTCAGGGAGGAGAACAAGCTGCTCTACTTGACGGACGCACGCTCGTGGAGGCAATTCCTCGTGGACACCGGCGCCCAGAAGAGTTTCATCCGGCCGGCCTACGCTGACCGGCTGGCAGGATCTAGCGGCCCCGAGATGGCAGCAGCAAACGGCTCGGGGATTAAGACCTTTGGTGAGAGGACTCTACTCTTGTCTCTACACGGCCGTACATTTGAGTGGACTTTTGTCATAGCAGCATTGAATTTCCATATACTGGGGGCTGATTTTCTATGTGCACATGGTTTGTTTAATCTTTTGACTCTCTTCCCTGTATAGCTCGAGTGACCCGGCCAACAGCACAAGCCAACGTCACAGCTACATGCGGTAAGTTCCACACACTGCTCACTCAGTTCCCAGCACTCACTGTCCCGACGTTTTCGGCAGCCATCGCTAAACACAGGGTGGAGCATTTTATCACCACCACCGGGCCGCCCGTTTTTGCAAGACCTCGGCGCTTGGACGCAGCTAAACTGGCCATAGCGCGCGAGGAGTTCGCCAACCTGGAGAGGTTGGGCATCATTAGGCGCTCAAACAGCCCATGGGCTTCCCCGCTACACATGGTCCCTAAAGCTGAAGGTTCGTGGCGACCTTGCAGGGATTTACGCAGGTTGAACAATGCCACAGCGCACGACCGCTACCCAATTCCTCACATTCAGGATTTTTCCATTCACCTTGCAGGAGCACGTGTTTTTTCTAAAATAGACCTGGTCCGCGGTTACCACCAAGTCCCAGTGCACGCTGAGGACATACCCAAAACAGCGGTAATAACTCCGTTCGGTTTATTCGAGTTTTTGCGCATGCCTTTTGGGCTTAAAGGGGCTGCACAGACGTTCCAACACATGATGGATGCAGTGCTGCACGATCTCCCTTTCGTGTTCGTCTACCTGGACGATATCTTAGTAGCCAGCGCGTCCGAAGACGAACACGAAACCCACCTCACGACGGTTTTCCGGAGGTTGGAAGAGCACGGGTTAATAATCAACCCAGTGAAATGTCAGTTCGGGGTGACGGGGATTGATTTTTTGGGGCACCGCGTCTCTCCCGAAGGAGCAGTTCCGCTGCCTGACAAAGTGCGCGCAGTAGCAGATTTTCCCCGGCCGCAAACGATCAGGGCGCTACAAGAATTTTTGGGAATGGTGAATTTTTATAACCGTTTCCTTCCCCGCGCAGTGCAGCTCATGCAACCACTGTACGCCGCGCTCAGAAAACAGAAGCCCGCGGATAAGGTCGAATGGACCCCGGAGCGAGAGCGGGCGTTCTCGGAAGTCAAAGCAGCCCTGGCAAATGCCGCATTGCTGGCACATCCAGACCCAACGGCCCGCATAGCGCTCACCACTGATGTTTCAGAGGTGGCCATAGGGGCGGTCGTGGAGCAGCGCGTAGCCGGGGCTTGGCAGCCACTCGCCTTTTTCAGCAGGACTTTGCGCGACAGTGAATGTAAATACAACACGTTCGACAGGGAGTTGCTGGCTCTCCACCTGGCCATTCGCCACTTCCAGTTCTGGCTGGAAGGGCGCAGTTTCACCGCGTTCGTTGACCACAAGCCGCTAACATTCGCGATGGCCAAGGTTTCAGAACCGTGGTCGGGCCGGCAGCAGAGACAGCTGGCCGCAATCTTAGAGTTTACTACCGATATTCAGCATGTCTTGGGTAAACTGAATGTAGTGGCAGACTGCCTCTCATGCCCCGTGGCGGCCCCGGTCTGCTTGGGGATAGATTACGCAGCCATGGCCGCGGAGCAGGTTAGTGACGCGGACGTGCACGTGCTCCAGTCTGGACCAACAGGGTTAAGGCTGGAGAGCAGGGTGCTGCAAGACGGCATGCCCCCCCTAATCTGCGATGCCTCCACAGGGCGCCCGCCGCGTGTTTGACTCGATTCATTCTTTGGCGCACCCGGGAGTGCGCGCGTCGGTCAAAATGGTAGGGGAAAAATTCGTGTGGCCGAGCCTTCGCAAACAAGTGGAAGAGTGGGCGGCAGCCTGCATGGCGTGCCAACGAGCCAAAGTACACAGACACACGAAGGCTCCCTTGGAGCCGTTTCGCATCCCGGCTAAGAGGTTCGACATGGACCTCGTGGGCCCCCTCCCACCATCACAGGGGTGCACGCACCTTCTGACAATGGTGGACCGCACCACGCGCTGGCCAGAAGTGGTTCCACTGGCGGCAACCACAGCCGAGGAAGTGGTGCGTGCGTTTTTAACAGCATGGGTGGCGCGTTTTGGAGTCCCGTCGGATATTACCTCCGACAGAGGCCCTCAATTTGTTTCCGAACTCTGGTCAACAATGGCCCGCAGCCTGGGTGTCACAATTCACCGCACAACCACGTACAATCCACAGGCTAATGGGTTATGCGAATGTTTTCATAGATCGTTGAAAGCGGCTCTCAGGGCTTCACTGACGGATGCAAATTGGGTAGACAAGCTACCGTGGGTTTTATTGGGGTTACGTTCTGCGCCTAAAGAGGATCTCGAAGCTTCCCCGGCTGAACTCGTTTTTTGCGCAACCACTTCGGCTGCCCGGCGAGTTTCTTCCAGATAATCCTGCTCCGGGCAGCTCCCCGTCTCAGCTGTTGCAGCGTAGCATAGACACAAGCACGCTGCCGGGCCCTGCCCACCACAGTTTTCCGCGCGTTTTTGTGCCTAAAACTTTGAAAAACGCGGAGTTCGTTTTTGTCAGACACGACGCCCATCTCCCTCCACTGCGCCCACCTTATGATGGACCGTTCAGAGTGCTGGAAACAGGGGACAAGCAGTTTTTGCTAGATTTGGGGAGTAGGAGGGAAAAGATTGGCATAGACAGACTCAAACCCGCTTTCGTGGTGGCGGACGAGCAAGTGCTGTTGGCGAGGGCCCCTCAGTGTGGAAGACCCCCACGGGGAGCTTCTCAGAGAAAAGATTCCCCAGAGCACCCACACGGACAGACTTTTACCCCTCAAACATCAACCCCCCAGCATGACAGCGCCGCGGAAGCGGTGAATCCTGGTTACAGCAGATACGGGAGAAGACTGAAGCCCAAGCAGCATGTGGATTGATGTTTAATGATTTTACCACAGCATACGGACTGTTATTCTATTGTTCTATCCAAGATGCTCGGGGGGGGTCGTTTGGCGGCACATGGGGAGAGCATAATTGTATAGCATCTTAGACAAGCACAAAGAGCAGAGGTTTCCTGGGAGATAACAGGGAGGTGTGAAGGATGAATGCAGTGTGACCTCTTGCGTGTTAGAAACTTCTGGAGGAATGGTGGAGGATTAAGGAAGTGAATGCAATGTGACCTTTTGTGTGTTAGAGATTGAGATTGAGATTGAGATTCAACTTTATTGTCATTACACATGTATGAATACAAGGTAACGAAACGTGACTTGGCATTTGGGCACGTTCTGCAGAGCGCATCCAAGGCCGGGGCAGCCGCTAGGCGCCAGTCATAAAGAAGAAAGGAAAAAAAAAGAAAAGAAAATGGATATGACACAGTAGGCGAGAGAAAAAAACACATGTTTTATCAGAATGACGCTCGGCAAGTGAGCGAAATTTTGATTGTAGGCAAAAAAAAAAAACCTCAATGCACATTTAGCAGACATTTAGCAGGAGATCACACACAAAAGTTGAGAGGCAGTGTATTGTATGCATGTAGTGTTGTATGCATTGTGTAGTGTAAATGTAACAGTTGTTAGTGAGCAGCAGAGGGCGCCTCCTGGCAGTGGACAGATGTTATAATCATGTGACTTATAAACAAGTCCAGAGTCTATCTCTCTTGCTTTCTCTCTTGCTTGCAGAAGGCACATGGGCATTGTCCTTGAGGGTCCAATCCACTGACGACAAACAACTGATTGTTGATTGTTTGGGTAGACATAAGAGCCGGTCCTTCCGCTTATCTCAATCAGGAGGAATGTAAACACGGGGCAAACAAGGTCAAATCAAATCAAATCAGCACAGTGCACTCAGAGAATAGAATGTGTCCTCACCCGTGTAATTCTGTGCTTCCATTATATGTGCAGGCTTAAACTGTTTTTCCATGGAGAGCACAGGGCTTCAGATGTATTCCTTCACTGAATCACTGTCATTCAGTTCACCGTTTGCCGCTACTCGTGCCCTCCCCAACTGGTCGAATTTGATGAAGGAGCTTGCCGGGTCTGCTTTGATCAGCTCTCTCACTTTCCTTCAATTTCTGATGCATCAGGGAACTCCACAGCCAAAAATAGAAGTCCTGAGATCATAACCAATAATGTTTCCACAGACGCATGAATTCCAATGTCCATGAGTCTCCTCGTAGGTTCCAATTCTTGGGCTCCCCCTTGGCCCAATTCTTGTTGAAAAATAGTGACAATAGCACATTTAAGCCGCTTCCAAATCCATAATTTCCATTTAGATTAAGATTCAGCAGAAGAAGAGCGACTAAACACAGACAAAAACGCAACATTGCAAAAGCTGGGAATAGATCAGGAAGGCAGGGGAAGAGGGAAGAAAAATGCGACTGCTCTCTCTCAAGGCAAGAAGGAAGAAGCTTCTAGAGGAATGCCAGGCTATTTAAGAGGAGAGTCTCTGCTGAGCTGTCATTCTGTCTATGCTTCATGTGTGAGATGTGTAATAAATCGTCTGAGTCAAATCCGCCTCGTTATTTACACGCTCCACAGGGCGAGCAAAGTCTGGACTGTAGAGAACCTTCTCCCCAGAAATAGCCCTCTTCACATCCTCAAAAGCTCTGTCACACTCCTCTGTCCATTTTACCCTATTTGGTGCCGAAGCCTTAGTGAGGTCAGTCAAAACTGCGGCTCTTTCAGCAAAGTGGGGGATGAACTTACTATACCATCCTACCATTCCCATGAACGATCGTACCTACTTCTTAGTAGTGGGCACAGGGTAGGTCCGGATGGCATCCACTTTACCTACTTGTGGTCTAATGACCCCCTGACCAACCACATGTCCCATGTACTCCACCTGCTGCTGTCCAAACGCACATTTGCGTGGATTGATTGTCAGTCCTGCCCTCTTAATCAACTGAAGGACCTGCCTAAGGTGTACCAAATGTTCTTCCCAAGTCTGACTATAGATGACCACGTCATCCAAATAGGCAGCTGCAAAATTTGATACCCTTCTTAACACTTGGTCCATAAGCCGCTGAAAAGTTGCAGGTGCCCCCTGAAGGCCAAATGGCATGACCCTAAATTGGAAACTGCCATAAGGTGTTTTAAAGGCTGTAAGTTCTTTTGTTTCCGGTGCCAATGCCACCTGCCAATACCCCTTGCATAGGTCCAGAGTAGAAATAAACCTAGCCCTGCCCACTTTCTCTAACAGTTCATCAATCCGGGGCATGGGGTATGACTCAAACTTGGACACTGAATTGAGATATCTGAAGTCAATACAGAATCTCAAAGAGCCGTCCTTTTTGGGTACCAGCACAATCGGGCTACACCACTCACTGACTGACTCCTCGATCACTCCCAGCTGCAACATCAAGTCAATTTCCTGCTTCATCTTTGGAACCAATCGCTCCGGGATCCTATAAGATTTCCTACGTGGAACAGCTTCCTCTTTCAAATGAACTTTATGACGTACCAATGTAGTGAAACCAGGTCTCTCCTGAAACAATTCTGGATCTAATAGTGCCTCTAACTCTCTCTGCTGATCCACCTGCAAATGAGACACCCGAAACAAGCAAGGCTCTGACACACCTGTGGGAAAAGACTGTTCTCTCTCCTCATCCACCTCCGTCGCACAAATTAAGAGCTGATGTGTCTCCTGAAGAACAGGTTGCTGCTGCTGATGACCAGGCTGCTGAAACTCTTTCAATAAGTTAATGTGGAAGGTCTGATGTTTTACCTTCCTGTCAGGCATATATAGTTCATATGTCACTGCACTTAGTTTTTTAGAGATTTCATATGGCCCCTGCCATTGAGCCAACAGCTTACTGTCACACGAGGGCAGCAATAACAAAACCTGCTGTGCCGGGTGAAAAACCGTTTTTCTGGCCTTCTTGTCATACCAAGTTTTTTGTTTGGCCTGCGCCGTCCTCATGTGCTCCTGAGCCAAAGCAGTCATTCGATCCAGTTTCTCTCTCATCTTAATGACATAAGAGACCACATTATCCTGATCACTCGGTGGACTCTCCCAGTGCTCCTTTAATAAGTCCAGTGGGCCCCTCACCTGACGACCATACAGTAGTTCAAAAGGTGAGAACCCTGTTGAAGCCTGGGGAACCTCCCGATAAGCAAACAATAGGTATGGTACCCATTGGTCCCAATCCGAGCCCGTTTCAGAAACAAATTTCCGCAGCATGTTTTTTAGAGTCTGATTAAATTGCTCCACTAGTCCATCAGTCTGAGGGTGATATGGGGTGGTCTTAATACCTTTAATACCCAACAGCTTATATACCTGCTGCAACAGTTTTGACAAGAAATTTGTTCCACAGTCTGTCAGAATTTCTCTAGGTATGCCTACCCTTGAAAACAACTGGATAAGGCAGTTAGCAACCTGCCTAGCCTTGATAGATTTCAGGGGAAAGGCTTCTGGGTACCGAGTAGCATAGTCACAAATTACCAAAATGTATCTCTTACCAAAGGAGCTTCTCTCTAGGGGGCCAACTACATCCATCCCTATTCTGTCAAAAGGTGTTCCAATGATTGGTAATGGTTGCAGTTGGGCATGGGCTACTCCCTTAGGTGATGTAATCTGACATATTGGACATGTTGTGCAGAAGTCCTTTATCTGGATATACATTCCCGGCCACACAAATCCTCTACCAATTCTCTGTAGAGTTTTTTGAAATGCTAGATGACCTGCCCAAGGGATAACATGTCCCAGTTCCATAATTTTTGGTGTGAGGTCCTGTGGCAAAGCTATGGCCATAACTCCACCTTGTTGCTGGTACAGAATGAATGCCCTTTTTAATGACATACATGGCCTCAGCCAAACAATCCGTTCTACCCTGTTTCACACCCTCAATCTCCAAGACTTTATTGAACCATGGTCTAAGTGCTGGGTCAGCTTTCTGCTATGTAGCTATGTCAGGAGGGATGTCAAACTCTACTGACTGACTTAATTGTGATGTTTCTTCACCCAAATTCTTTGCTGAAGCTAACACCTTATCTCTTCTCCTCTGAGCCTTGGATTTAAGTTGTTTACTAGGGCCTGCCTCTATCTCAGAATCATAAAATGGCAGCTCCTGAAGAACATTGGCAGTCCTCTGCGCCCTCTGTGCCCTGGTTGTCACCATATTACAGATTTTCCCAGCAGGTGCATCAAGCCTCTGCTCAATAGTGCCACCTGCCTGTCCCTCAGTTTGTTCGTCTCTAACCTGTTGTATGATGTCCAACAAAGTTGGAACATCATTGCCAAGAATAACAGAGTAAGGCAAATCAGGCACAAGAGCTACAGGAAGGAGATAAGTTTGACCCCCCACTGTTAAATAAACCTCAGCGGTCGGGTACAGTTTCTTATCCCCATGGACACAACTGATATTTATTTCAGACTCATTCCACAAATCCCTAGGAACCAAACTGGGCAGCACAACCGTTTGAAAACAACCTGAGTCTAACAGGGCCTCTTCACACTGACCATTAAGCAACACCTTCGTTTTATACTCTCCACTGTGCACTGGGGCTGAAAAAGTGGGTCTAGGAACTGAACATAATAGTGACTGTTTCTCATTCTTTATGGCAGGACATGAATACTGGGTGTGACCGATTTTATTACACTGATAGCAGCGTATATCTTTATTTGCAACAACACGTGACTTTTTGCTACTATTATATCTGCTATTTGTGATCTGACTGGACCTGGGATACAGCTTATTTTGAGCTGGACCACCCCTTTCACCCTCATTAAACTTACTCCATATGGTGAAAGAGCTGTCACGGCCAAGAGTAGGTCTCCTGCTCCCAGACCTGGCTGACAGAAAGACCTCCGCCAGACGAGCAACGTCCTCTGCAGTCTTCGGGTCCCACTCTTGTATCCAGATTCCCAGTTCCGGGTTCACCATCCGCAGAAACTGCTCCAAAATCAGTAGTTCAGTAATGTCTTTTACCGTTGAGGTCTCTGGTTTAACCCATTTACAAAACAGGTCTTTCAAACGTACATATAATTCACAAGGGGTTTCGTCCTGATAAACATCCAGGGACCGAAACCTCCTCCTATATGTGTTGGATGTTATTTCATATTTGTTTAAAATAGCTTCCTTCAGTTTCCCATAATCGTCCATGTCAGCAATATCCATCAGCACATATGCGCTCCGCGCTTTACCTGTAAGCAGAGGAGCTAGCTGGATAGCCCACTCTTCTTCACGCCAGCGGCAGACTGTAGCGATCCTCTCGAACGTCGCCAGATAGTGCTCGATATCATCCTCAGGAGAGAGAGGATTCAGCCTGGGCTCGTGGTGCATTCGTGTCCTCCTCGGCTGCACCTGCAGCGGCAAATCATCCTCCTGCGGGCCGACCCGACTGGCCGTCACCCCGGGGTCCTCCCCCGAAGCGCCGTCGTCACCACTACGTTCAGCCCGGCTCCCATACTCCTCTCTCAGCTCCGCAACCTGCGACTCCATCCGACGAATTTGATCATCCACAGTCCGCCACCTTTGGTCCTGAAGAGTGGCTTCTTCCTCCATCTGACGATCCCTGACAGTCAGCGAACGAACCAAAGATTTCACCAAACATGTTAGCTCCTCGAGCTCGCCCAGTCCGCTGACTCCCGGCTCCTCGGCTGCCATACCTGCGTCCAGGTCAGACTGCTCCTCTTGTCTCGTCCCTTTCCTTCTAGCCATCACTCCTTCCGTCCCGTGCTCTATCCACCACTTCCACCAAATGTCACGACGTCCTGGGAACGGACCACCGCTGCCACCAAATGTAACAATGTGGCGAGGCAGGAGGCAAGGAAGTGGCAAAATCTTCAATTTTCCAGTTTTTATTTTATTTCACAAAACTTACTGGTAAACAATCCACATATTGTCCGACAATCTCCACACCGACACGACTCCTCATCAACAATAATGAAAAGACAACGAAGACCATTCTTTCCACAATAAACACCTGTTATATATTATGTGAGACAATTAGGCTAATTAGCCCCTACCATAACCCCAGGTAAAACAATAAACATTTTCCATTTTTCACACAAACCCAATAGCATCTAAAAGTCCATAAATAATCCCCACTTATATACAAAATACATATAAATAGTACAGAATAAATAATACTATAAATAATTCGTTAAATAATTTAATCCCCTATTTACATATTTTTAAATCACCCCTCAACTTGCCATCACCTGCTCCCTTCCTGCTGGTGTCCTTTAAAAAGGCGTTCAACCCCCAAAGAGTCTTTTGCCCGGACACCCTCAGGAAGCATGTTGGCAAAGGTATGTGTATTAAATAATCACCAATTGTTTACCCAAATAATTAACCGAACAATTATCTCACAAAAGGCATTTCAGTTAGTCAAAGAACAGATCCTAGAATAATGTGTGCATTTTTAACAAATAATCATAATAACATTTACAATATTACAAATAATATAGTCACACATATAATAAATCATAACAGTGGTGACACTCCATCGTCACAGCAATATATAAGAAAAGAAGGAATAAGGATGATGTAGTGCAAATAAAACCCAGCAGTCTCGTAGTGCAAATAAAGATAAGCAAAAACACCCAGCAATCCCATATACAGAAAAAAATAGAGCCGTAATACCCGTAATTGCAAGTTCAATGCGGTAGTGTAGGTGCAGATAGTGACAGATTGTTGATTGAGTGATTATTGTTGGTGTTCCCAGTCTTTCTGTGCAAACAGCTGAGGTAGTTATTGTATGGGTGAGTGTGTTATGGTCCAGGGGTGGGTGGGGTGAGGCGGAGTTCAGGGACCTGATGGCCCGGTGAACAAAGCTGTTTACCTTTTTCCCAAGGGCAGGGGCCTGAAGAGGGAGTGTGAGGGGTGGGAGGTGTTGCCTGCAATGTTGATGGCTCTGTGGGTGAAGTGGGTGTGGTAGATGTCCGGGGAGCAGAGAGGCACCAATGATCTTGCTGGCTGCTTTCACTGTGTGTTGTAGTGTCTTCCAGCAGGAAGCAATGCAGCTTCTGTACCCCACCTCGATGCAGCTGGTGAGGATGCTCTCAATGGCACCCCGATAGCATGAGCATATGATGGGGGGTGGAACTCGTTCCCCCCTCAGTTTGAGGAGGAAACAGAGGTGAGTTTGAGCCTTCTTGGCCAGTGATGCGGTGTTGTTGAACCAGGAGAGGTCCTCAGAGATGTGCACCCCCAGGAAGTTAGTGCTGATCACTCTCTTCACAGCTGCTCCATCGATGATCAGAGGGGGGATGCTGTGTCTGCCCTCTCCTGAAGTTGATTACAATCTCCTTGGTTTTTCCCACGTTCAAGAAGAGATTATTGTCTTTACACCACTGGACCAGTTGGCTCACCTCATTTCTGTAGCTGGTCTCTTCATTGTTTGTGATGAGGCCCACCACCATTGTGTCGTTCACAAACTTAATGGTGTGGTTGGTGCTGTAGGCTGGTACGCAGTCATGGGTCAGCAGGGTGAAGAGCAGCGGGCTGAGCACGCACCCTTGTGGGACCCCTGTGCTCAGTCTGATGGTCTTGGAGGTGTTGCTGCTGACCTGCACATTCTGTGGCCTCCCTGTGAGAAAGTCCAGCACCCAGTTACAGAGAGAGGTTTTGAGTCCCAGGTGTCTGAGTTTTTGTATTAGGTGCTGGGGAATGATTGTGTTGAATGCTGAACTGTAGTCCTAGAACAGCATTCGCACATAGGAGTTCTTTGAGTCCAGGTGGGTGAGGGGTGGATTGAGAGCAGCAACCGTGGCATCTTCTGTGGATCTGTTTGACCTGTATGCAAACTGAGATGGGTCGTGAGAGGGAGGGAGGGTGGACTTGATGTTCTGCATGACCAGCCGCTTGAAGCACTTCATTATGATGGAGGTCACTGCTATGGGCTGGTAATCATTGCAGCTGGATGAGACGGGCTTCTTTGGGACTGGTATTATGGTAGTAGTTTTGAAACACGTGGGGACAACAGCTTGACTGAGAGAGATGTTGAAGATGTTGGCCAGGACATTCTTGAGCTCCTCTGCACAGTCCTTCTGAATGTGACCTGGTATGATGTCTGGTCCAGCTGCCTTAAGTGGGTTGATCCTGGAGAGGGTCCTCTTCACGCTAGCCGGATCCTGACTTATAGCCTGTTCGTCTGGGGGAGGAGTGGTCTTCTGTGCTGATGTGCTGTTTCGTGCTTCAAAGTGGCCAAATAACTCATTTAAGTTATTAAACAGTGTGATGTCACTTGCACAGGTCTGAGGTGGAGGTTTGTAGTTGGTGAGAGTCTGTATGCCACACCAGAGAGAACGTGTATCTCTGGTGTTGCTTAAGTGGTCAGATATTTTCTTGCTGTACTGTCGTTTTGCCTCCTTGATATCACTGGACAGGTTGGCTCTAGCTGTTGTTAGTCCTGCAGTGTTACTGGCCCTGAAGGCTGTGTCCTGAGCCCTCAGGAGCCTGTAGACCTCTGCTGTCATCCATGGCTTCTGGTTGGCATGAACAGTGATGGTTTTGCAGTGAGTGACATCATCAATACATTCAGCTATGTATGCTACAACAATCTCAGTGTACTCCTATGTTTGTGTGTCCATTGACAGTGGCTGCATGCTTGAAAGTGTCCCATTCTGTAGTCCTGAAGCAGTCTTTCAGAGCATCCGAGGCCCCCTCTGGCCACACGTGTACCTGCTTTTTGTTGGTCTGATGGCTTTCACTCTGGGTTTGTATGCAGGCCTTAGCAAGATGGTGATGTGATCAGAGAGATCCAGGTGGAGAAGGGAGGAGGCTCTGTATGCTCTCTTGGGAGTTGTGTACACCAGGTCCAGCAAGCTGTCTCCTCTTGCTGGAAAGTCCCCATGTTGGTGTAGTTTTGGTAGGAGGGCCTTTAAATCTGCATTGTTGAGGTCTCCTGTGATGAGGAATCCGTCTGGATGTGCTGTTTGTGTCTCACTAATGGCCTGATAGAGTTCATTTAATGCTTTACACCTCTCGCCGATGGCAGTGGGCGGGACATACACGGCGACTAGCAGGATAGATGTAATTTCTCTCGGTAAGTAGAAGGGATGGCACTTGATGATCATAAATTCCACCAAAGGAGAACAGTGTTTGCGTACAACAGTTGCATCTTGGCACCAAGCGTCACTGATGGAAACACACAAGCCTCCACTTCGGGTTTTCCTTCCCTCCATGAACACCTGATCAGCACAATAGCATGTTAGCCCCACTAACTGAATTGCAGAGTCCAGGACATTGCCATTTAGCCATGTTTCCGTAAAGATAAAAACACAGCAGCTCTGTGCATCATGTTCCGTAGATTTCAGGAGCTGTATGTGGTCTATTTTGTTGTCTAGTGAGTGTATGCTGGCCGGAATGAGGGAAGGAATCGGCAGTCTGTCTGGGCTAGCAGCAAGCTTCGTTCAGATACCTCCACGTTTACCTCTCTTTCGTCTCCGCTCACACCATCTGTGGCATCTCCATTTGGGATGGGACACAGCAGTCAAGGCTGGGGGTGTGGAGGTCTGGTGGAGAAGTCCTAGGCCACGGAGCTCCTCTGTAATGTTCTAGTCCAGGGCGTAGTGTTTGGTCATATTTCTTATCTCCAGAAGGCTGTGGCAACTGTAACTTGTGCGCAACATCCTATGTGGACCTTAAAGACATGAATATACACTTTGGTGTAATTTAAACAACACTAAACGGCACAAAACATGAAGCGAGAAGGTGAGGCCACTGCGTGTTTACACGCCACCTAGTGGCGATAGGAGTGGGTGAGTGGTTTAGCGAGTCAGTCACCAGATGTAGACAGCACAGTATGTTGGATATTATCAGCTTATATTGAGCTGTGTTTGTGTTTTGTTGCTTCACACCTCTGTTTAAAGGACTTACTCGAATGTGGGTAGTGTGGACTGAATAGTGTACAAATTAAACGTTTTAATCCTGTACAGAACGTGATTGCCAGGATTTCCTTTAACTTGTTCACATCCATTGTTTCTAACACAAGGTCTCACATCCGCAGGGGAGCACCAATTCCCACTCCTCATTAGACAGTCTAATGCTGGCATGTGAACACAGCACATCTCTCTTTCCAGCAACATAAGCTCCCTCTGTCCGTGTACACGTGAGCCTTGACATTGTGTTTATCTGATGTCAGACAGATCAGACCCAGAGCTCACGGCGCAGCAGCCAGCTGATAACTGCCACCAGCACAGTCACATCATGTTATGCAACTGTGTGTGCGTGCCCAAACATCCTGCTGAAGCAGCACTGAGTTCAGTGCTCATGCTCAAGGCAACAGTTTAAAGCTACAATTTGTAACTTTGCAAAAGTGTTTTTAGCCACACCTTTGGCCAACAAATGAACTGTAGCCCATTCGCTGCATTAAGAAGAACTGCAGGTCAGATTTTATGTGTCTCCAGGTATTATTGAAATTGTGGTTTGCCAATCTTTTCTTGGCGGGGGGTTGTGCACTGAAGTGTTTGACAGTTCATTTTTTATTCAGTTAAATGCACTTTGTGATGTGCCAAGGTCAGTTATGACCAGGATGTAGTATATTTTATTTCAAAAGGGAAACAAAGGTTCATGCTACTAACAGTGCACACTGAGTTTTTATGCACTTTGAGATATGCCTGAGTAAGATGTGACCAAAATGGTGATTTACAGAATTTTATTTTCCTCCATTCTATTTATTTAATTGTTTAAGAGGAAAAATATTTCTACTACTTCAAGTTCTGCTCAACCCCAGCACTGTTATTTTGTTTTTATGCAGTTTTGATGCGTCTTTGTCATGTGCCAAGCACACATTTAAAACCAAGACAATGAATAAAAAGTGTATATTTTTCATCATACTGATCTGTGTTGGTTTGAAATTTGTCATATTCAACAGATGACTGAACATGTGAGGCCCAGTTACATGTTTTGATTTCAAATTGTGGCCCAACTGATTTTGTAATTGAATAGCCTTGGTCTAGAAGGTGTGGTTTGCCATACTGATGATCTGTTAGTCTGGGGGCAAGACCAGACAGAGCACAACAATCCAGTGCATGCAGTTCTCCAGAAGCTGGAAAAAGCGGCATCACACTCAATGTGGACAAATATGAACTCTCCCAAGAGTGAGGTGGTCTTTCTGGGACACATCATCTTTGACACAGGCATCAAGTCTGACCCCAGAAAAAATACAGGTGGTCAGAGAAATGAAAGAGCCCACAAACGTCAGCAAAATAAGGAGTTTTTTTGGAATGGTGAATCATCTGAGAAAGTTTATTCCACAGCTGGCAGAAAAAGATAAGCCACTACATGATCTACTTTCCAAGAAAAACAGCTGGATATGGGATGTTGACCATGCAAAGGCTTTTAAGGCATTGAAAGAAGCACTGTCTTCCCCGCCTGTGCTAACAGTATATGACCTGAACAGGGAGACAAAAGTATTGGCGGATACATCGTCTTACAGCTTGGGAGCTGTTCTCCTTCAGAGGTGGGAGAAAACATGGAGGCCATCATGGTCACTCCCACAGAACAGGGAAAAACTTCTGCCTGGAAACTGACCACAGACCTCTCATAAGCTTTCTTGGATGTCAAGCATTGGACATTTTGCCACCGAGAATTCAACACTTCAAGATGAGGCTGATGCACTACACGCACAACATAATGCATGTGCCAAGTAAGATACTTTGGACAGCTGACACACTCTCACGCTCACCTGCAAAATCGAGCATGACCAAAGATGACAAGGAGCTGTTAGAAAGCACTCGTGTATGTGGACGGTATTTTGCGAAACTTACCTGCAAATTTGACTTTTATGGACAATCTTGGAGAACAGCTGAAAGCAGATAATGTCTGCTCATGGGTGATGAAACTGTGTACAGATGGTTGGCCAATGCAAGCAAGACAAGAACCGGTGTTGAAAAGCTACTGGATAGAGCAAGCTACACCAACTGTAGAAAATGGCTTGCTTCTTAAAGACACACGACTTGTCATTCTAGCTGCACTGAGGAACAATGTGTTAGCTAAAATACATGAAGGACACCAGGGGGTGGTGAAGTGTAAAGAGCATGCTCGCCACTCTGTGTGGTGGCCAGTACTTAGCCAGCAAATAAATGACATGGTTCTCAACTGCAGATCATACTTAAAGAAGAGACAAAATCACAAAGAACCACTGATGTCATCTGAGTGACCCAAACGACCATGGCAGAAACTTGGAGCAGATTTATTTGTCCTGAAGGGCAAAAACTATTTGCTAGTAGCTGACTACTACTCCAGATATGTTGAGATTGCACTGTTATGTCATACTCGATCCACTGTCATTATTACTCATCTGAAGCTGATTTTCGCTCGACATGGAATTCCAGAGGCTCTAGTGTCAGACAATGGACCACAGTTTTCAGGCCAAGTTTTTGCATCCTTTTCAAAGATGTATGGTTTCAGACATGTCACCAGTAGCCCCAGATTTCCACAGAGCAACAGAGAAGCTGAAAGAGCAGTACAGACAGTGAAAAACCTTCTGAAAAAGGCTGCAGATCCTTATTTGGCCCTACTGGCTTACAGAGCGACATTTCCGCAGAGTGGCTACAGCCCGGCTCAACTCTTAATGGGTCGATGTCTACATACTACTGTACCTGTTCATCCTTCTCAGCTCAACCCTGCACTGCCAGATGGTGAGGATTTCAAGAGGAAGGCGAAAGAGAGGATGGCATCAGACACTGAAAACTACAACAAATGTCATAGTACTGTACCTCTCAGTATCCTGTCACCTGGAGAAGAGGTATGGGTTCCAGATGCCAAATCATAGGGTACTGTGCTTCAGAAAGACTCTACACCAAGATCATACTTAGGGGATTTACCTGAAGGCATGGTGATATGCAACCACCAGCACCTGATTCCTTACGGGACACAAAGAGGTGAAAGAGGATCTCCAGAGCAGCAGCAAGCAGAAACAACTTCTGAGCAACCTCAAGAGGCACCTGCTGTGATATCCCCAGCTGAGTCCTCTGGAACTCCTGCACAGAGAAGCAGATATGGGAGAGTCATAGTAAAACCTACTAGACTGAACCTGTGAACTGAAATAAGAGTAATGAAAAAAAAGGGGGAATTGTGTTTACTTTTGAAAGTAGATGTGTTAAGATTAAGACTGTAAAGGCTTAATCACCATTATTCTGAACTCATTTTATTTTGTTATTTATCAGTTGTGGTGATTAACACATTTATTCTGACAGGACTAATGTTTTTCTAGGGATGCTAATAGCTAACTGACTTTCGATTAATTGTCAATAAGAATTTAGTCGCTAAATTAAATTGGCTGTCATTTAGTTGATAACTCAGCAGTCCTTTTCAATGGCAGCTTATTCTATAAAATGTAGTGGTGTCACTGTCCAGGCCGGGGCGCATGCAGTCATCCACTGCCATATTTCAACCGAATAAGCAGAAGAAGACGCTAAGCCCCCAGAGCGCATGTGCTGTGCAGGGTAAAAAAAATTCACCCTTCCCGGTTAGGAGAATCACAGCACGTTCCAATGGCATGTTCTAATGTCCACTTGCCTGCTTCAAATCAACAGGGCGGACAAATGGACTGCAGCAAGGAAAAAGACTACACGAGTGCAAAAACCGATCCCCACTGCCAGCAGACCGGACTCAAGTTCCCACTGGGGTAACAGACAATAGGAGGAGGTGCCCAGATTGTACTGGGTTTGCCTGGATTGCCAGGGTACTGTAATAATGTTTAACATGCAACAGATGAAGGAGCTCAAAATTTATTTTCCTGTTAAAACAGTATACTAGTGCATCTCAGTAAATTAGAACGTGAAAGTTTTCTTTAATATAACTAAAAAAGATAAATTTTATGATATTGGTAGTAGATTAGATTAGATTAGATTCAACTTTATTGTCATTACACATGTATGAATACAAGGTAACGAAACACAGTTTAGCATCCAATCAGAAGTGCAAAGGACAGCAGTGCAGTATATACGGTAATTAACAGTATGTGCAATTTAAGCAAATATATGCAAATATATGCAGCAGTGCAGAAAGTTAAGAGTACTGTTATGTGCAAATAATGTGCAATAAGTTAGATGTAGTTATGTAGTTATGCAGTTATGTACAGGTGAGGATGGTAAAAGATGATGGTAAGAGAGTCAGCGGGGAACTAAGTTCAATAGTAGTTTTTAAAATAAATTAAAAATCATGACATTTTTAATTTACTGAGATGTACCAGCACATATTACACACAATACGCTACAAAATTTGTTAAACTACAAAAAATGCCATTGTCTGTAGTAAAAAAAATGCAAATGGTACAATCACAGCAATATGATGTTCATGTTTTATTCAGTATATGAAAAATCAGCAACTTTTTACAGTGCATCCAGCAAGTATTCACAGCACTTTTTCCACATTTTGTTATGTTACAGCCTTATTCCAAAATTGATTAAATTCATTTTTTCCTCAAAATTCTACACATAATACTCCATAATGACAACATAAAAAAAAAGTTTTTTGGAGATTTTTGCAAATTCTTTAAAAATAAAAAAAAAACAACAACTAAGAAATCACATGTACATAAGTATTCACAGCCGTTGCTCCATACTTTGTTGATGCACCTTTGGCAGCAATTACAGCCTCGGGTTTTTTTGATTATGATGCCACAAGCTTGGCACACCTGTCTTTGGGCAGTTTGGCCCATTCCTCTTTGCAGCACCTCTCAAGCTCCATCAGGTTGGATGGGAAGCGTCGGTGCACAGCCATTTTCAGATCTCTCCAGAGATGTTCAGTTGGATTCAAGTCTGGGCTCTGGCTGGGCCACTCAAGGACATTCACAGAGTTGTCCTGAAGCCACTTCTTTGATATCTTGGCTGTGTGCTTAGGGTCGTTGTCCTGCTGAAAGATGAACAGTCACCTCAGTCTGAGGTCAAGAGCGCGCTGGAGCAGGTTTTCATCCAAGATGTCTCTGTACATTGCTGCATTCATTTTTCCCTCTATCCTAACTAGTCGCCCAGTTCCTGCCGCTGAAAAACATCCCCACAGCATGATACTGCCGCCACCATGCTTCACTGAAGGGATGGTATTGGCTTGGTGATGAGCGGTGCCTGTTTTCCTCTAAACATGACACCTGACATTCACACCAAAAAGTTCTATCTTTGTCTCATCAGACCAGAGAATTTTGTTTCTCATGGTCTGAGAGTCCTTCAGGTACCTTTTGGCAAACTCCAGCCGGGCTCCCATGTGCCTTTTACTAAGGAGTGGCTTCCGTCTGGCCACTCTACCATACAGGCCTGATTGGTGGATTGCTGCAGAGATGATTGTCCAAGAACCATCCTCTGTGGAGAGAGGAACACTGGAGCTCTGACAGAGTGACCATTGGGTTCTTGGTCACCTCCCTCACAAAGGCCCTTCTCCCCCGACTGTTCAGTTTAGATGTCCGGCCAGCTTTCGGAAGAGTGCTGGTGGTTCTGAACTTCTTCCATTTACGGATGATGGAGGCCACTGTGCTCACTGGGACCTTCAAAGCAGCAGACATTTTTCTGTACCATGTGTGCCTTGAGACAATCCTGTCTCAGAGGTCTACTGACAATTCATTTGATTTCATGCTTGGTTTGTGCACTGACATGCACTGTCAACTGTAGGACCTTATATAGACAGGTGTGCGCCTTTCCAAATCATGTCAAATCAACGGAATTTACCGTAGGTGGACTCCAATTAAGCTGTAGAAACATCTCAAGGATGATCAGTGGAAAAAGGAGCTCAATTTTGAGCTTCATGGCAAAGGCTGTGAATACTTCAGTTCAGCTTTATTTATTTATATAGTGCCATATCACAACAAAAGTCATCTCATAGTTATGTACATGTGATTTCTTAGCTTTTTATTTTTTATAAATTTGCAAAAATCCCCAATAAACTTTTTTCACATTGTCATTATGGGGTATTGTGTGTAGAATTTTGAGGGAAAAAATTTAATTTAATCCATTTTGGAATAAGGCTGTAACATAACAAAATGTGGAAAAAGTGAAGTGCTGTGAAAACTTTCCAGATGCACTGTATATCTATCTATAAATTCACAAAATCTCTGTCTGTGTCTGTGTTTGTGTGTTTGTCTGTCTGTTCCACGTATATCTCTCGAACCGTTTGTCAGACTGGCCTCAGATTTTAAAGGTGGTTTCCTGAGGTTATGAGGGTGTGCATTCCCAAATGTGGAGTTGCTCAGTCAAAATATGTAGTTTTTATCAATAAAAGTTGAGCCACTACTCTGTCACCACTCTGGCTTCAAGAAGTGTGGGCAGGGTGCTTGACTCTGTGCTCATTGGATAATACGCCGCATCACAGCTATGCTGATTGGACAAAACGCGGAATCATGACCTGTCAGTCACCACAGTGTTCCCTGGACAAAACAAGGAAGTGAAAAATGACAGATTTTGACTAGAAAAAGATAATACTGAAGATTTAATTCTTAAAAAAATTATACTATAAGGTTGCTGTGATTGGGGAGATCTAAAGGATAATTCGGCATATGTGGAAAACATGAGGCGCGCGAGCAGACTGAGCGGAGCATCAGTGGGGACCAGGTCTGACAAAGAGTACCGGTGTATCAACACAGAACATGCCGGGAGAAGCAGCAGCTTAACCAGGCAGACTACGGCCCTTTGCGGGGAGGAACGCCCAGCCTCCCCCAGTCAGCGGTAGATGAGAATCCCTTTGCAGGACCACAACTCACCGTCGCCTGTGGCACTGCTCTCGGTGTGCTCGCACAGTTATTAAAAGTTAATTATTAAAAGTTAATAACTGTGGACCAGAATGCCCAGATCAACTGCACATCATATGCGGCCACGTGCACGGTTTGACTAAAGATCGATCGTTACCAAACTGGACACAAAAACACTCAATAACTCATAAAAGAGCACATAAGTGATCTGACAAAAAATGAACAAGCGGTTCTTAAACAGTGGCTAATCTTGGATGTCCCATTCATTTTCAATTATTCTGTAATTAATATTTACACAATCAAATAAATGTCACTTCAGTCCCTTTCATATTTGTCAAAGTCTAGCATGTGATTGCCTACATATAGGCTACACCTCTGTATTCCACTTTCAAACACAGCTTACGTAGCCAGACATGACCTGGCTCAAAAGCACGCTAACTGATTACGATTAAAAAAGGTTATTTTCAATAAAGTGAAAAAAAAAAGATAATGCATGGAGTGTGCTTTTGGCCTGAAGCTGATTTATCATGGAAAACAGCTGAGCTCTGTGGTTCCAGCGATCAGCTGTTGGGATCCACCTTTTTTTTTTAACCAAAGGTTAAAAAAAAAAACATGGGGGAAGGCCCTACAACCTTTGCTCCACGAATGTGGGACATATCAACCATAGGCTGGATAAATTTTCAGCATGGGGCACATATATTTTTCAGTTTATAAAATTTTTCACCGGGTCTGGGCTGTGTGTAAAAAAAAAAAAAAAAAAAGCGTTTTGGATAACGTTTAGAGCAGGGGTGGGCAAACTATGGCTCGCGGGCCACATCCGGCCCGTTGGTCTTTTTAATCCGGCCCGCCAAAGATTGGTACATAATTGCCCAAATCATATCAGATCATAATTATGACTGCATTCATTTGACCTTGTCCTGTAATGCCTGGTAATTCCACCAGGTGGCGCATTAGGCACAGCAAAACACTTGATTTTGCAGAGCCCGGGCTACTCTTTGTTATTACTCTGCTACTGCTCTGACAGCAGAACCCATTTGCAACAATGAGTGGGCCAAAGAAAAGAAAAGTTGACAGCGAGTGCCGAGTGTTTAATAAGGAATGGACTACTAAATACTTTTTCACTGAAGTCCAGTCAAAGGCTGTATGTCTTATTTGCCAAGAAACTGTCGCGGTTTTAAAGGAATACAACGTCAGTCATCACTTTTCCACCAAGCATGCTAATTACGCTAACAACCAGTCAACGCAAGAACGGACAGCTACCGCTCAGAGGTTGGTAGCTAAATTGCAGGCTCAGCAAAACACCTTTTTCCGACAAACTGCCATCCAAGAATCATGCACAAAGGCAAGTTATTTGCTGGCATTCAAATTAGCAAAGACCAGTAAGCCTTTCTCCGATGGGGAGTTTCTCAAAGAGTGCATGGTAGAGACAGCAGGTATCTTGTGTCCTGAGAGCAAAAACAAATTTGAAAAAATTAGCTTATCATGCAGGACAGTGACTCACCGTGTTGAGCTGATTGATGAAGACTTAGCTAGCAAGCTAAAGAAAAAAAGCAGAGTTATTTACATTATATTCCTTGGCACTGGATGAAAGTAATGACGTTAAGGACACCAATCAGCTTTTAATTTTCATCACAGGGATTAATGACAATTTTGAGATAACGGAGGAGTTTTTAGCCATGGAATCCCTAAAAGGGAAAACGTGGGGAGAGGACTTGTATAACAGCGTGTCGAGGGTCATCATGAGGCACAAGCTACCTTGGAGTAAGCTCGCCAACGTTACCATAGATGGATCGCCAAATCTGACAGGAAAAAACGTCGGGTTGCTCAAAAGAATCCAGGAGAGGGTGAAAGAGGACAACCCCGAACAGGAGGTAATTTTCTTACACTGCATAATCCACCAGGAAGCACTGCTCAAATCCGTATTGCAGCTTGACCACATAGTGAAGCCAGTTGTAAAGCTCGTTAACTTTATTCGAGCAAATGGATTTCAGCAATGTCAGTTTATTAAGTTTCTTGAAGAGACAGACGCTGATCACAAGGACTTGCTTCACCATTCCAATGTCCGCTGGTTTAAGCCCAGCAAAATTTCCAAACATCCAGAAGATGGCACAGAGGATGCTAGCGTTGTTTGGATCTACGTATGTCTGTGAACAGACTTTTAGTGTGATGAACACCAACAAAGCACCCCACAGATCCCAGGTGAGTGATGAACACCTCAGATCTGTTTTGAGAATCGCCACAACAAAACTAACAACAGACTTCGACACACTGGCAATAAAGGGTGATCAACAACACTGCTCCCACTAAAAGTGAATGTAAGTATTAACACTGTAATGCCATTTTTATGTTTATCTTTGATATGCTGATATGATATGCTTTGATATGCATCTGGTGCTGGCCCGGCTCGTCTGTCAAATTTTAAAAGTCAATGTGGCCCCTGGGCCAAAAAGTTTGCCCACCCCTGGTTTAGAGGGTCAAAAATGCGATTGTTTAGGTGGAATAATAATAATAATAATAAATAATTTTCTCACATCAATAAAAGACAAATGCTTACAGTAGAGCCGCGGCGCTCACATTGTGAGTCTTTGCCAGTCACGTGCTCAAGGTTCAGATCATTATTTGGCCTCAGTATCGCCCCAGCATGACAATATAAGCACCGCCTCAATCTTAGCATTAAAGTTTTAAAAAACCTTTTAATAACAAAATATTGCTAAAATATAAACCGATGCGCTACAATCAGTCTAAAATATTTGTAAACGTGTTCTGTAATAGTACTGCATGAGTTTATTGACGATACACAGAAGAAATTCAATATTACACTGAGCAGTGACATAAACTAAAATAATTATAATGATGACTGAACAACTCCCATTCCCCAAAGTGCAAGATACAACATTATGAATATAATTCATAAACGATCACACAAATAAGTGATTTGACAAAAAAAAATAAACAAGCGGTTCTTAAACAGTGGCTAATGTTGGATGTCCTATTCATTTTCAATTATTCTGTAGTTAATATTCACACAAATAAATTTCAGTTCAGTCCCTTTCATATTTGTCAAAGTCAAGCATGTGATTGCCAACATATAGGCTACACCTCTGTATTCTACTTTCAAACGCAGCCTACATTTGGGCCTGTAAAGCCTGATTGGGCTACCTGCTCTCAGAAGAGACAAGGCGAAGACCAGAGACATAAACGTGTGGACAGAGGATTCAGTGCACTGCCTCCAGGAATGCTTTGACTGTACGGACTGGGAGGTGTTCATGCTAGACTGCGGAGAAGATTTGGACTCTTTAGTGGGCGTGACATGCTCATACATGGCTTTCTATAGAGACATGATTGTTCCACGTAAACGTCAAATATATACGTGTCAAAATATATCCCAACAACAAGCCATGCGTTACAAAATCAGTTAAATCCTGCTTACAGAGAAAAGCACTTGCCTTTAAACAGGGGTCTGTTTCTGAGCTGCAGGTTACCACAAAAGAGCTGAGGGCCAAAATTTTAAGAGCAAAACAGAATTATAAATCAGAATTGGAAAATAAGATGGCAACAAAGAGACTTAGTTAAGCCTGGGCCAGTATGAAAACTATTGCAGGCCTTCAGAGCACAGAGCGTAGTAATCGTGTGTTTTTAGATGGTTTTAGTTCAGACACAGAGCTGGCTAATGCTCTTAATTGTTTTTATGGTCGTTTTGACTCCTTTGATTTTAGCACAGAAACCCAAGGTTTGAAACAGAAACTCAAAGACAATCAGCACTTTAATATTGAGGTGCAGGATGTTAAAAGGGCGTTCTGTGCTGTAAAAGTGAACAAAAGTCAGGGCCCTGATAATATATGTGGGCGCTTGGTAAAGTCCTGTGCACATGAACTGAGTCCTATATTTCATTACATTTTCAATAAGTCCTTACAGACACAACATGTGCCTAAGATCTGGAAAGAAGCCGTGGTTGTCCCCGTTCCAAAATCCAGCTGTCCTAAAACGGTAAATGATTTTAGACCAGTTGCTTTGACTTCAATTTTAATGAAAATTTTTGAAAAACTGGTCAGATTTGAGGTCCTAAAGCAGACTGAACATGCATTGGATCCTTTGCAGTTTGCCTATAGGCCTCACGGAGGAGTGGAGGATGCCACTGTCACTCTGTTTAACATGCTTTTTGAACATCTGGATTTTAATGGGACACACACCAGGCTTTTATTTGTGGACTTTTCTTCCGCCTTTAATACAATCCAACCTCATATTTTAGTTGAAAGGCTCCTGCAACAATTTGATTTGAGTAATAATCTGGTGGGTTGGATTCTGGATTTTTTAACCAACAGGACACAGAGAGTAAGGGTCAATGGTACATTGTCTGACCAAAAGTGTTCTTCTAATGGCTCTCCGCAGGGGTGTGTGTTGTCACCACTACTCTTCATCCTGTACACAAACATGTGTCGGAGCAGACATGACATCAGACACATTATAAAGTATGCTGATGATTCAGTTGTTGCCAGTCTCCTCCAGGATGGTGAGAGTGGCCACGGCCCAGTAGTTGATGATTTTGTTCGCTGGTGTGAGGATTCCTACCTGCAGCTGAATACAACAAAAACTAAAGATATGATTATTGACTTTAGGAGGAAAACTCCCACGCACAAAGTCACTGTACTAAAAGGCCAGACCACTGAATGTGTACAATGTTACAAATATCTTGGGGCGATTATTGATAGTAATTTAAACTTTGAAGAGAACTGTGAAAGGGTGTGCAAAAAGGGTCACCAACATTTGTATTGTTTAAGGAAACTTGCACGCTTCCAAATTGACCGAACCATAATGACAATGTTTTGTTGGGCTTTTATTGAATCTGTTTTATCCTTTTCTTTAGTGTCATGGTTTGGTCAGATAAAACTGAAACAGAGGAAATCCTTGGATCAGGTTGTTAGATGGTCCAGTCATTTTCTTGGTGAGTCACAGCTGAGCCTGACATCCCTGTACACCAGACAGGTACAGAGGATTGCTACCTCCATTTTAAATGATGACTCCCACCCTTTGCACTGCAACTTTCAGCTTCTTCCCTCCAGACGGAGGTTTGCTGTCCCAAAAAGTAAAACCCAGCGCTACAAAAACAGCTTTGTTCCTGCTGCTGTTAAAGAGTTGAACAAGATGTAACAATATACTGCACATAATTTAGTTACCTATTTATTAATTTTATTTTATATTTACTTATTTTTGTAGGTTTTTTATTTGGGTTCTAAGTCTTTTATTGGGTTTTAGACTTTTGAGTTTTTAACCTCTTTGACTAGTCTTTAACTTTTTAATATGACCCTTCTCTCTTATCTCTTTGTTTTTTCTCTTATCTCTTTGTCCTATGTCCTGATTGATGGAGCCTTGAGTACTTTTATCATGTTTATAGTCAGCTTCATGTGTGCCTGTGTTTGTGTTCATGTTGAATGTAATTGTGGTTTGTAAATATGGATGTCACCTGACTGCAAAACAAATCTACCTATGGGTATAAATAAAGTAACCTGAACCTGAACCTGTTTCACACAGGAATACGTGCTTTCTATGGGCATGCATTAGTGTTAAAGATAGACTGTATTGTACTGAGGGAAATTCAGATTCTCAGGAAAAACGCTGCTTATCTATTAATCGTTAATCTATCGATAAGGCGAATCAATTATCATTTAATGAATTAATTGATAACTTGCATCCCTAGTTTTTTCATTAATTTATGATGTCACCACTTGCCACCATGTGGCTATTTCTTACCAAGCACATGAACTAAGGACACTACTGTGATTTAGTCAGCTAGACTATGACAAGGGCAATAGTTATCCTGCCTGCAGAGGGATTATGAACCCAGCACACCACACCTTATCATTAGCACAATGTATAGACCAAATTTGCTTGAGAGAGAAAAGTTGATAATTTCTCAGAAATTATCAAGCTAGACAAAACAACTCTAGTGTACATCAAAATTCTTTTTTCAACAGTCACCTGTGCAGAGGATCTGGAATAGCTAAGATGATTTTAACACTGACCTTTATTGGGCCATGAGAAACATTTAAAAATCCACACAGCTGACTGACATCACTGGAACTCCTACTGGACAGAACATTAGCTAAATGTGGAACAGAAAATCTGACAGCAGTGCATAATAGCTGAAATATCACCATGGACCTGGTCTGCTCACTGTCTGATATCTTCATCTGTCAGTTACATTTTACCTGTCCATGGACCACAGGTGGGGAGAGCAGCCAGACTTTGTACTCAAGTAAAAGTAGTTGTACCTTACAGTATTACAGATGCATCTTAATAAATTAGAATGTCATTGAAAAGTTGATTTATTTCAATAATTCAATTCAAAAAGTGAAACTCATATCTTATAAAGATTCATTACACACAGAGTGATATATTTCAAGTGTTTATTTCTCTTAATTTTTATGGTTATGGTTTATAGCTCATGAAAACCCCAAATTCAGTTTCTCAAAAAATTAGAATATTACATAAAATTATTTTAGAAAAACAGATTTTTAATAGAAATGTTGGCCGACTGAAAAGTATGTCCATGTACACACTCAATACTTGGTTGGGGCTCCTTTTGCATAATTACTGCATCAATGCAGCATGGCATGGAGGCGATCAGACTGTGTTACTGCTGAGATGTTATGGAAGCCCAGATTGCTTTGATAGCGGCCTTCAGCTCGTCTGCATTATTGGATCTGGTGTATTTCATTTTTCTCTTGACAATACACCATAGATTCTGTATGGGATTTAGGTCAGGAGAGTTTGCTGGCTAATTAAGCACAGTGATACCATGGTCATTAAACCAGGTATTTGGACTTTTGGCAGTGTGGGCAGGTGCCATGTCCTGCTGGAAAATGAAATCAGCATCTCCATAAAGCTTGTCAGCAGAGGGAAGCATGAAGTGCTCTAAAATTTCCTGTTAGATGGCTGCACTGACATTGGACTTGATTAAACACAGTGGAAAATCACCAGCAGATGGCATGGCTCCACATATCATCATTGACTGTGGAAACTTCACACTGGACCTCAAGCAACTTGGATTCCGTGCCTGTTCACTCTCCCTCCAGACTCTGTGACCTTGATTTCCAAGTGACAGGACTTGGCATCTGATTTGAGGAGCCATGTCATCTGCTGGTGTTAGCCCACTGTGTTTTATCAAGTCCAAAGTCAATGCAGCTATCTACCAGGACATTTTAGAGCACTTCATGCTTCCCTCTGCTGACAAGGTTTATACTGATTTCATTTTCCAGCAGGACTTGGCACCTGCCCACACTGCTGCCAAAAGTATCAAAGCCTGATTTAATGACCATGGTATCACCATATTTTACTGGCCAGCAAACTCTCCTGACCTCAACCCCATAAAGAATCTATGAAGTATCGTCAACAGGGAGATGAGAGACACCAGACCCAACAATGCAGATGAGCTGAAGGCCGCTATCAAAGCAACCTGGACCTTCATAACACCTCAGCAGTAACCACAGGCTGATCACCTTCATGCCACACCACAGTGATGCAGTATTAATTCATGCAAAAGGAGCCCTGACCAAGCATTGAGCATGTGCATGGAAATACTTTTAGTCGGCCAACATTTCTATTAAAAAAATCATTTTTTAAAAATTGATCTTATGTTTCGATGATATTCTAATTTTGTGAGATGCACCTGTACAGTGGGGCAAAAAAGTATTTAGTCAGCCACCAATTGTGCAAGTTCTCCCACTTAAAAGATGAGAGAGGTCTCCAATTTTCATCATAGGTATACCTCAACTATGAGAGACAAAATGAGAAAAAAAAAATCCAGAAAATTACATTGTCTGATTTTTAAAGAATTTATTTGCAAATTATGGTGGAAATAAGTATTTGTTCACCTACAAACAAGCAAGATTTCTGGCTCTCACAGACCTGTAACTTCTTCTTTAAGAGGCTCCTCTGTCCTCCACTCATTACCTGTATTAATGGCACCTGTGTGAACTCGTTATCAGTATAAAAGACACCTGTCCACAACCTCAAACAGTCAGACTCCAAACTCCACTATGGCCAAGACCAAAGAGCTGTCAAAGGACACCAGAAACAAAATTGTAGACCTGCACCAGGCTGGGAAGACTGAATCTGCAATAGGTAAGCAGCTTGGTGTGAAGAAATCAACTGTGGGAGCAATTATTAGAAAATGGAAGACATACAAGACCACTGATAATCTCCCTCGATCTGGGGCTCCACACAAGATCTCACCCCGTGGGGTCAAAATGATCACGAGAACGGTGAGCAAAAATCCCAGAACCACACGGGGGGACCTAGTGAATGACCTGCAGAGAGCTGGGACCAAAGTAACAAAGGCTACCATCAGTAACACACTACGCCGCCAGGGACTCAAATCCTGCAGTGCCAGACGTGTCCCCCTGCTTAAGCCAGCACATGTCCAGGCCCATCTGAAGTTTGCTAGAGAGCATCTGGATGATCTAGAAGAGGATTGGGAGAATGTCAGATGGTCAGATGAAACCAAAATAGAACTTTTTGGTAAAAACTCAACTTGTCGTGTTTGGAGGACAAAGAATGCTGAGTTGCATCCAAAGAACACCATACCTACTGTGAAGCATGGGGGTGGAAACATCATGCTTTGGGGCTGTTTTTCTGCAAAGGGACCAGGACGACTGATCCGTGTAAAGGAAAGAATGAATGGGGCCATGTATAGTGAGATTATGAGTGAAAACCTCCTTCCATCAGCAAGGGCATTGAAGATGAAACGTGGCTGGGTCTTTCAGCATGAAAATGATCCCAAACACACCGCCCGGGCAACGAAGGAGTGGCTTCGTAAGAAGCATTTCAAGGTCCTGGAGTGGCCTAGCCAGTCTCCAGATCTCAACCCCATAGAAAATCTTTGGAGGGAGCTGAAAGTCCATGTTGCCCAGTGACAACCCCAAAACATCATTGCTCTAGAGGAGATCTGCATGGAGGAATGGGCCAAAATACCAGCAACAGTGTGTGAAAACCTTGTGAAGACTTACAGAAAACATTTGACCTCTGTCACTGCCAACAAAGGGTATATAACAAAGTACTGAGATGAACTTTTGTTATTGACCAAATACTTATTTTCCACCATAATCTGCAAATAAATTCTTTAAAAATCAGACAATCTGATTTTCTGGATTTTTTGTTCTCATTTTGTCTCTCATAGTTGAGGTATACCTATGATGAAAATTGGAGACCTCTCTCATCTTTTAAGTGGGAGAACTTGCACAATTGGTGGCTGACTAAATACTTTTTTGCCCCACTGTATTTACACAAAGAAGATTGTTACCAAAAATTACTAAAAAAGTTACTTGAATAGTGGGTATTAATTTCCCTCAATCTATTATGAGGAATTTCTCTTAAATGTGTTTTTAAGAATAGGGTTAAAACCTTCCTTTTTGATATAGCCTATAATTAGGGAGGGATCATGTGCCCCTGAACCCTCCCTTAATTTTGCTGCTAATAGGTTTAGACAGCCAGGGGACATCCAATACTGCACTGGGCTTCACTCCTTTCTTCACCCTCAATGAAATATCTTTGCTGGTCATTAACATCTGTTTGTTCTCTCCCATAGATTGAGTCTCCGTCGTGCTGTTTGCTTTCTACATGTCTGTTCTTTTCATCTTCTCTATCCCCTCACCCCCCAGCCAGTCACAGCAGATGACTGCCCCTCTCTGAGCCTGGTTCTGCTGGAGGTTTCTTCCTGTTAAAAGGGAGTTTTTCCTCTCCACCGTCACCAAGCGCTTGCTCACAGGGGATTGCCTGATTGCTGTGGGGTCTTTCTGCAATTGTCGGGTTTTCCCCTACTGTTGAAATTGCTATGAGATGACTGTTGTTGTGAAATGGCGCTATATAAATAAAGTTGAATTGAATCAAATTAACCTTTTCAGCAAATTTTGCATTTTGTGTAAACTTGTATTTTTGTACATTTGATGTTTCATTCAAATAAATTTGAGGCTTTTCTCGAAAATTTTAGACATTTTTTCCTGTATATTAAGATATCAAATAGTTTTTTGTTTTTTTTTTTTTTGCATTCATTGCACTGCATTGAAACAATATGGACTTGATATTAGCATCTTCAGCATGCATTAATTTTTAAATATTCACAAAATATAGATCAATAAACTTTTGAACAATTGTCAGAAAAGGTCTGTACGTGCTAAGCTAAATAACAAGCATTCATGTCATGACAGCAGCATGAGCATTTTAATTTTAGGGTAAAACAAACAGCTGCAGCTGTCTGTATTTACCCCGATATTAAAACACCCAAGCACAGTGTTGTGGTTCTTTGTGGCTCTGACGAGATTCTATGTCTGCTCTAAGGTAAATCTGATTATGTCCAGCATCTTTTAACAAAATGCAGCTGACTTTATTGTGGTGGTGTGGAAGCTGGGTTAATCATCTCAGACTGGATGCAGAGGGTAAACAGAGAAGGACAATAGGTATTGAGATGAGAGAGATTATGGTGAGGTAGCAGGAAGAAGTAGTGGGGGGAGAAGGGTTGAATGTATTGTGATGCGATGTGAGATGGGCGGTTGATATAAAAGGAGAGACCCTGGTGTATTGAGATATGCTTTTTCTGTGTATGACTGATGTGAGAGTGAATAAAGTCGTCTGCTGCATAAGTCTGCTTCCGTTATTTGTACTCTCCACACTGGTGACCCCTTGACGTCAGTCAAACTACCGGACTTTTGGCTGCACGACCCGCAGTCTTGGTTCCACCACACCGAGGCTCAGTTTGCCCTCTGGGGAATAACAGCAGACGACACCAGATATTACTATGTGGTCGCAGCGCTGGACGCTCGCATGTCTCAGCAAGTAGCGAGCCTGCTCCAATAGCCTCCAGCCCACGACAAATACGGGGCTCTCAAGGCCGCGCTGACCCGGCGCTACACGCTCTCGGACTGTGAGAGAGCAGAGAGGCTCCTGAGGTGCTCCGAGTTAGGAGATGGCTCGGCGGTCGAACTGATGGAGAAGATGTTGGCGTTGATGGGCACGGACGATGGGCATTTTCTGTTTGCCCACCTTTTCCTCCGGAACCTCCCAACAGAGGCAAGAGCGGTTCTTGCCAATTCGCCATTGCTGGCCGTGCGTGACTACCGGATGCTAGCCCAGGAGGCAGATCAGATCATCCTCACCACCAGAGCCCTCACAGTGAATGCGGCGGCATTGGAACCCAGCGAGACGACCAGCGGAGGCGAGGAGCCGGCGACGGTAGTGGCAGCGGGGGCCAGGAAGCGCCAGAGAGATACGCTCTGCTTCTACCACCGCCGCTTTGGAGAGAACGCACACAGATATGTGCCACCGTGCCAATTCAAGAGTTTGGGAAACGCCAAGGCCGGCAGTCAGTAGCAGCTGTGACCGCCGGTGAAGAGAACAAGCTGCTCTATGTGACGGACTTGCGCTCGGGGAGACGGTTCCTCACAGACACCAGCTCCCAAAAGAGCCTCATCCTGCCGTCCTACGCCGACCGGCTAGCGGGAGCTAGCAGCCCCCAGCTGGTAGCCGTAAACGGCTCGGACATTAAGACTTTTGGTGAGAGAACACTGACTTTATCCCTACACGGCCGTATGCACGAGTGGACTTTTGTCATAGCGGCATTGTGTTTCCCAAACGTGGGAGCTGATTTTCTGTGCGCACACGGGTTCCTAGTCGATGTTGCTAACAGGCGCCTGGTTAATGCAATGTCTTTTGATTGTCTCCCCTGTACAGCTCGAGGGGCCGGGCCAATAACACAAGCCAACATCACAGCTCCAGGCGGTAAGTTCCACACAGTGCTCACTCAGTTCCCAGCACTCACGGTCCCAGCATTTTCGGCGGCCAGCACTAAACACGCGGTGGAACACTTTATCACCACCACCGGGCTGCCTGTTTTCGCATGACCTCGGCACCTGGACGCAGCTAAACTGGCCATAGCGCGCGAGGAGTTTGCCAACTTGGAAAGGTTGGGCATCATCAGGCGCTCAAACAGCCCATGGGCATCCCCGCTACACATGGTCCCTAAGGCCGAGGGATCGTGGTGGCCGTGTGGAGATTTCCGCAGGTTGAATAATGCCACAACGCACGACCGCTACCTGATTCCCCATATTCAGGATTTTTCCGTTCACCACGCCGGGGCACGCATTTTTTCTAAAATAGACCTGGTCCGTGGTTACCACCAGGTCCCAGTACGCGCGGAGGACATACTCAAAACAGTGGTAATAACTCTGTTTGGCTTGTTTGAGTTTTTACGCATGCCCTTCGGATTAAAAGGCGTGGCACAGACATTCCAACGCATGATGGATGTGGTGTTGCGCGATCTGCCGTTTGTGTTTGTCTGCCTGGATGATATCCTGGTGGCCAGCGCGTCCGAGGACGAACACGTAACCCACCTCAGGACGGTTTTCCGGAGGTTGGAGGAGCACGGGTTAATAATCAACCCGGCGAAATGCCAGTTTGGCATGACGGGGATTGACTTTTTGGGTTACCGCGTCTCACCGGAGGGAGCGATACCCTTGCCCGACAAAGTGCGCGCAGTGGCCAATTTTCCCCGGCCTCAGACAGTCAGGGCGCTGCAAGAGTTTTTGGGGATGGTTAACTTTTATAACCGGGTCCTCCTCCGCGCAGCTCAGCTCATGCAGTCATTGTACGCCGCACTCAAGAAATGGAAACCGGCAGACAGAGTCGAATGGACTCCGGAGCGGGAGCAGGTGTTCTCGGAGGTTAAAAGAGCCCTGGCAAACGCCGCACTGTTGGTACACCCGGACCCGGCGGCCCGGATAGCGCTCACTACTGACGCCTCGGACATGGCCATAGGGGCCATCGTGGAGCAGCGCGTCGCCGGTTCTTGGCAGCCGCTCTCTTTTTTCAGCAGGGCTTTGCACGACAGTGAGCGTAAATACAGCGCATTTGACAGAGAGTTGCTGGCTCTCCACCTGGCCATATGCCACTTCCAGTTCTGGCTGGAAGGGCGCAGCTTCACTGCGTTCGTGGACCACAAGCCACTAACGTTCGCGATGGCCAAGGTTTTGGAACCATGGTCGGGCCAGCAGCAGAGACAGCTAGCCGCGATGTCAGAGTTTACGACCGATATTCAGCATGTGTCAGGTAAACTGAATGTGGTGGCGGACTGCCTCTCACGCGCAGTAGTGGCCCCCATCTGCGTGGGGATAGATTAAACAGCCATGACCGCAGAGCAGATTGGCGATGCGGACGTGTGTACGCTACAGTCTGGACCAACAAGGTTAAGGCTGGAGAGCAGAGTACTGCAAGACGGCAGCCTCCCCCAATCTGCAACGTCTCCATGGTCCCAGTTGCTTGGCGCCGCTGAGTGTTTGAGTCAGTTCACACTCTGGCGCACCCAGGAGTGCGTGCGTCAGTCAAAATGGTGGGAGCGAAGTTCGTATGGCCAGGCCTGCGCAAACAAGTGAAAGAGTGGGCTGCAGCCTGCGTAGCGTGCCAACGAGCCAAAGTACACAGACACACAAAGGCTCCTTTGGAGCCGTTTCATATACCAGCTAAGAGGTTCGACCATGTTCACGTGGATCTCGTGGGTCCCCTCCCACCATCGCAGGGGTGCACACACCTTCTGACAGTGGTGGACCGCACCACACGCTGGCCAGAAGCAGTCCCGCTGGCGGCAACCGCTGACGTGGCGCGCGCTTTTTTGACGACATGGGTGGCATGTTTTGGCATCCCGTCGGACATCACGTCCGATAGGGGCCCACAGTTTGTTTCCGACCTCTGGTCCGTGATGGCCCGTAGCCTGGGTGTTGCAATTCATCACACAACCGCGTACAACCCACAGGCCAATGGGTTATGCGAGTGTTTTCATAGGTCACTGAAAGCAGCGCTCAGGGCTTCGCTGATGGATGCAAATTGGGTAGACCGGTTACCGTGGGTTTTATTGGGGTTGCGTTCCGCACCAAAAGAGGATTTGGAGGCTTCCCCGGCGGAGCTTGTTTATTCTCAGCCACTGCGGCTCCCCGGGGAATTTTTGCAAGATAATCCCGCGCCTGACAACTGTCCATCTCAGCATTTGCAGCATAGTGCAGATAGAGGCACGCTGCCCGGCCCACCACTGTTTTCCACGCACTTTTGTGCCAAAAACGCAGCGGTCGTGTTTGTCAGGCACGATGCCCACTGCCCCTAATTGCGCCCACCCTACGATGGCCCATTCAGAGTGCTGGAAACAGGGGACAAACATTTTTTGTTAGACTTGGGGGATCGTAGGGAGAAAATATGTATAGACAGACTTAAGCCCACCTTTGTGGTGGCGGACGAGCAAGTGATGTTGGCTTGGGCCCCTTGGCGTGGAAGACCCCCACTGAGAGCTCCCCAGGTAAACGATTCATCAGAGCAGCCACACGGGCAAGTCGAAGGTTCCCCCCCCCCCCACCATTGCCCACAGACAGACACACCCCCAGGAGCCCCCCACTGGTGCAACAGCGCCGCGGAGGTGGAAAACCCCCGTTACAGCAGATACAGGAGGAGACTGAAGCCAAAAGACGTGAGTACTGAAACTCGGTCTGAGATTCTGGGGGGGCCGTGTAGAAGCTGGGTTAATCATCTCAGACTGGATGCAGAGGGTAAACAGAGAAGGACAATAGGTATTGAGATGAGAGAGATTATGGTGAGGTAGCAGGAAGAAGTAGTGGGGGGAGAAGGGTTGAATGTATTGTGATGCGAGATGTCATGCAGATGTGAGATGGGCGGTTGATATAAAAGGAGAGACCCTGGTGTATTGAGATATGCTTTTTCTGTGTATGACTGAAGTGAGAGTGAATAAAGTCGTCTGCTGCCTAAGTCTGCCTCCGTTATTTGCACTCTCCACAGTGGAGACACTGATATATCTCAGAGCTTTTATTTGTTTACAGCGTTAGCATCTTAGCAGCGGTGCTAGCAAACGGAGCTACGGTTTGTGAGGCCACTTTTTAAGGTCATCTTCTCATCCCTCCATAGTTGTGGGAAGTGGTAAGATTATATTACTGTTTCTGAGGTGCAAAAGCCCATGTTCTCGCATTTTTGATGCTGAAGTCATTGTTTTTTTAACAAGGAAAAGTGTCCCGTTTCAGTGACACTCCCACTTTCTAAAATAGTACCAGAAGTTGCGCACATAATTCATGCAAGGCATCATGGGAACTAGGAATAAGGTGGATAAATTTGACATTTTGTTATAACTTTTTGATTTTGTGCCTAGTTTTGGGCTTTTCTTTACTTTTAAATTTGCAGCTTCGTGTTCCTTCTCATTTTTCCATGAATTTGTGATTTTAGTAAAATAAAATTATGCATATACTGTAATCCCTCTAATATAATCCAAATCCAATTAGTTGTCAGTTTGTTCTGACTTTTTTTTTTGCCACCAACCGGTGCTTTGGCAGTATTAATCAAATTTTAGGGCAGAATGAGGGCAAAACTCGACAGTGTTTTACACCAGTGATACACAAACATTAATGTCTTATCAGTAACAACTTTGCTTCCTCATTAAATTAAATGTTAACATTTTCCATCTTGCAATAATACAGTAACGCTAGCCACCTCAAAATAAGATGGTGTTAGACAACTATCTTGACTGTTGTCTCTTGCAAGTTAAGAGCAGCTATCAAAGCTTTAGCTGCAGCCAGTGTTGAGAGATGGGAAATGAAGAAATATCGTACTGTCGCTTTAAAATTATCGTATTTTGACCCAAACTATATGCCCATAGAAAGCAAGTATTCCTGTCTGAAACATTCATCTGCTTGGTAAGAAATAGCCACATGGTGGCAAGTAGCGACATCATAAATGAATGAAAAAACTAGGGATGCAAGTTATCATTTAATTCATTAATTGATAATTGATTCACCTTATCGATAGATTAACGATTAATTGATACGCAGCGTTTTTCCTGAGAATGTGAATTTCCCTCAGTACAATACGATCTATCTTTAACACTAGTACATGCAAGTAGAAAGCATGTATTCCTGTCTTAAACAGGTAGCCCAATCAGGCTTTACAGGCCTAAATGTAGGCTGTGTTTGAAAGTGGAATACAGAAGTGTAGCCTATATGTAGGCACTCACACATGTTAGACTTTGACAAATATGAAAGGGACTGAACTGAGATTTATTTGATTGTGTGAATTTTAATTACAGAATTATTGAAAATGAATGGGACATCCAATATTAACCACTGTTTAAAGAACTGCTTGTTTATTTTTTGTCAAATTGTGGTGACACAAAGGAGATGACACTCCACCCAGTACTTTGGGGTGTTGGAGGTGCTAGCCAGGGGCGCCAGAGCACCGGGGGGTATGTGGTAAATAAAGATGTGCCTTTCATCCCTGCTGTGCCAGGCTCACACCTGAGGACGCAGGGGCACAAATGTGTTAATGTGTATGTTGATGTGTGTTCACACTTGGTAACTGGTATGTAAATGTGTTTGCCCTGAGTGCCAGAGGCGGAAAGAAAATGTATAAAGCAGTTCGCTTTGGCACTCAGAGAGAGTCTTTTCTGTGTTGGAGGAGAAATAAACCTCTGTGTCATCAGCTCATGTCTCGTCTGCTTTCATCCTCCACATTGGTGACCTAGAGACGTGAAATGGAAAACGGACTGAGCACCACCACGGAGACACTCCCGCTGGAGTCTCCCACCGCTGCATGCACTGTGGCAGTCAGACTCCCGGACTTTTGGCTTCACAACCCGGTCACTTGGTTTATTCATGTGGAAGCCCAGTTCGCCCTCCACGGAGTCGTGGCAGACGACACAAAGTACCACCATGTGGTGGCGTCGCTGGATGCGCGTGCCACGAAGTGCACCATGAGTCTACTCCGAGCCCCGCCAGCCCAAGGAAAATACGATGCTCTCAAGCAACTGCTGCTGCGCCGTTATACCCTTTCAGATGCAGAGAGGGCAGAAAAGCTCCTCACCCGCTCGGAGCTAGGAGGCAGATCGGCTGTGGACCTGATGAAGAGCATGCTTGCGTTGATGGGCACAGATGACGGATCTTTCCTTTTCACCCACCTCTTCCTCAGAAACCTACCGGCTTCTGTGAGAGCGATTCTCGCTAATTTACCGCTGTTGATGCCAAGGGACGGTAGTACTGTGCACTGGCAGAGGAGGCAGACCACATCATTCTGGCAAACAAGGCTTTCAGCATTCAGTCAGTGAGATGGGATCTCCAGCAGAGCCCAGCGAGGTCGAGGAGCCAATGGTGGCTCCTCGACCGCCACCATTGGCGGCGGCCACCTGGAGAAAGAGGACCAGGATGCTGTGTTTTTAATCACCACAGTTTTGGCAAGGAAGTGCAATGTTGTCTGCCACCGTGCCACTTCAAGAAGCCAGGAAACGGGACAGCTAGCAGTCAGTAGCAGCTGCGACCGCTGGCGACAAAGAGAAGCTGCTTTTCATCACAGACACACATTTGGGGAGATGTTTTCTGGTAGACTCTGGCTCCCAGAAGAGCCTCATTTTGCCAGTCAGCGCAGACAGGCTGGCAGAAGACTGTGAGCCGTCTTTAACGGCCGCAAACGGATCCCGCATCAGGACGTTTGTAGAAAGGACAGTGACTGTATGTTTACATGGACGCAATTACCAGTGGAATTTTGTGGTGGCTGCATGTTCAGTCCCCATCTTAGGTGCTGATTTTCTGTGTGCTCATGAACTACTTGTTGATGTTGCCAACAGGCATTTAGTGGACGCTGTATCTTTTCCCTCCTTGCCCTGCACAACTTGGGGAGTTGGGCCACCAACACACGCAAATATTCTAGCTCCAGGGGGTAAGTACCAGCGTTTGCTTTCCAAGTTCCCAGCACTCACGGTGCCCACTTTTTCCGCAATGGTAACCAAGCACGGGATCAAGCATTTTATCACCACAAAAGGTCCGCCCGTGTTTGCGCGCCCTTGCCACCTGGATGCGGCTAAACTAGCCATCGCGCATCAGGAGTTTGCTAACTTAGAATGCTTAGGCATCGTTAGGCACTCCAACAGCCCTTGTACATCCCCACTACACATGGTGCCCAAGCTTGATGGGTTGTGGCGGCCGTGAGGCGATTTCCGACACTTAAACAATGCCACGGAACACGATCGTTACCCCATCCCGCACAGCCAGGATTTTTCCATGCACCTGGCTGGGACACGCATTTTTTTTCAAAAGTGGATCTGGTCCACTATTACCACCAGGTCTTGGTGAGCGCAGAGGTGTTCCCAAAACGACAGCAATAACTCCCTTCGGTCTTTTCAAGTTTTTGTGCTTGCCATTCGGGTTAAAGGGCGCAGCACAAACTTTCCAAAGGATGTTGGATGTGGTGCTCTGTGACTTGCCATTTGTTGTCATCTACTTGGATGACATTTTGGTGGCTAGCGCGTCAGAGGAGGAGCACCTCGCCCATCTCAAACAAGTTTTCTAACATTTGGAAGCACTCGGGCTTACTGTTAACCCAGCGAAGTGTCAGTTCGAGCTGCCGGTAATCGACTTTTTGGGCCACTGCTTCTCACCAGATGGCGCGATCCCGCTGACGGATAAAGTGCACAGATTTTAAGTGTCCACAGACTGTGAGGGTGCTGCAGAAATTTTTGGGGATAGTCACTTTTTACAACTGCTTCCTCCCCCACGCAGCCCAGCTGCTGCAGCCGCTCTACGGTGCGCTCAAGAAAAAGAAGCCCGCGGATAGCATCGGCTGGACCCCTGAGTGGATCCAGGCATTCACAAATGCCAAAACAACACTCGCTAAAGCAGCTTTGCTGGCCCACCCAGCCCCATCAGCGCAGATAGCGCTCACCACAGACGCATCTGACGTCACGGTAGGAGCTGTAGTGGAGCAGTGCATCTCCGGTTCGTGGCAGCCCCTCGCCTTTTTCAGCTGTACTTTGCGCGACAATGAGCATAAGTATAGCACTTTTGACAGAGAGCTGTTGGCTCTCCACCTCGCTATGCGTCATTTTCAGTTCTGGCTCGAGGGTCGTGAATTTACCGTGTTTATCGATCATAAACCACTGACCTCCGCGATGTCCAAAGTCTTGGAACTGCAGTCAGCTCAGCAACAGCGGCACTTGGCCACAGTTTCGGAGTTCACGACCAGCATCCAACATGTAGCCGGTAAATTGAACATCGTGGCAGACTGCTTGTCACGCGCACTAGTCTCTCCGGTACATGGGCATCGATTTTTCCGCAATGACCTCCGACCAAACCGGCAACACAGACATTTGCGCGCTCCAGTCCACAGCTACCGGATTAAAACTTGAGAGTAGGGTGGTACAAGAAGGGTGCCCCCCTTTGCTCTGCGACATCTCCACCAGCTGAACCCGCCCCGTGGTTCCAAGCTCCTGGCGCCGCCACATTTTCGAGTCGTCCACTCCCTTTCACATCCCGGCATGAAAGCCTCAGTCAAATTAGTGGGGTCCAAATTCATTTGGCCTCACTTACGCAGGAATGTGAAAGAATGGGCTGCAGCCTGCGTTGCATGCCAACTGGCTAAGGTGCACAAGCACATCAAAGCCCCCCCTTGATCCTTTTCAAATTCCAGCCAGAAGGTTCAACCACGTACACGTGGACTTAGTGGGTCCCCTTCCGTTGTCACAGGGGTTCACACACCTTTTAACAATTGTGGACTGCACTACGCACTGGCCAGAGGTGGTTCCGCTGAGTTCCAACACATCGGCCAAGGCAGCCCGCACGTTTTTGTTATCTTGAGTCTCACGGTTCCGATCCCGGTCGGACATCACTTCCGACAGGGGTCTGCAAATTGTTTCAGAACTTTGGTCTGTGATGGCCGACAGCCTGGGGGTCAAAATCCACCGCACCACCGTGTACAACCCACAGGCTAACGGTTTGTGTGAGCTAAAGCAGCGCTCAGAGCCCTGCTAACAAATGCAAACTGGGTCGACCGCCTGCCTTGGGTCCTATTGGGGTTGCGCTCCGCACCTAAGGAAGATTTGGCAGCTTCCCCGGCAGAAGTCATTTTTTCTTAGCCATTGCGGGTCCCGGGGGAATTTTTACCAGAGAGCCCCATGCCCAGTACCGATCCACCTGCACACTTTTTTTCCATTACAGGGGCTGTCAGTGTTCCGGGCCTGACGCACCATTGTTTTCCCCGCACTTTTGTCCCAAAGTGCTTTGAGAACGCCAGATTTGTTTTTGTCAGGCATGATGCCCACAGAACCCTGCTGTGTCCGCCGTACGATGGCCCATTCAGAGTGCTGGAAACTGGGAAGAAACATTTTGTGTTAGACTTGGGGGGGCATAAGGAAAATGTCTGTATAGACAGGCTGAAACCCACTTATGTGTTGGCAGACGAGCAGGTGGTGTTGGCTCAAGCTCCCCGACGCAGGTGCCCTCCTACAGTGGGTCCGCAGGTTAGTGTTCCACTGACAGAGGACTGTTTTCAGGAAACTAACTTCTTCCCCTCTCCACCCTTTCCCCCGCCAGAGACCAAGCCTTTCTCCTACCCACCTCGACCAGCCCACGTTACAGCCGCTACGGGCGCTTGCTCAAGCCCAAAGGTCCAGAGGGTTAGGACCCCTTCTGGGTGTTCGGGGGGGGGGGGGGTGCTGAGTGGTGACACAAAGGAGATGACACTCCACCCAGTACTTTGGGTTGTTCGGGGTGCTAGTCAGGAGTGCCAGAGCACTGGGGGGTATGTAGTAAATAAAGATGTGCCTTTCGCCCCCGCTGTGCCAGGCTCACACCTGAGGATGCAGAGGTGCAAATGTGTTAATGTGTATGTTGATGTATGTTCACACTTGGTAACTGGTATGTAAATGTATTTACCCTGAGTGCCAGAGGTGGGAAGAAAATGTATAAAGCAGTTTGTTTTGGTACTCAGAGAGAGTCTGTTCTGCGTTGGAGGAGAAATAAACCTCTGTGTCATCAGCTCGTATCTTGTCTGCTTTCATCCTCCACAAGATCACATACAGCCATGGACAAAATTTTTGGCACCCCTCTATTAATGAAAGAAAAACCCACAATGGTCACAGAAATAACTTGAATCTGACAAAAGTGGTAATAAATAAAAATTCTATGAAAATTAACCAATGACAATCAGACAATGCTTTTGAATTGTGGTTCAACAGAATTATTTAAAAAAACAAACTCATGAAACAGGCCTGGACAAAAATGATGGTACCCCTAGAAAAGATTGAAAATAATGTGACCATAGGGACATGTTCAACCAAGATGTGTCCTCTAATTAACATCACAGGTGTCTACAAACTTGTAATCAGTCAGTCGGCCTATTTAAAGGATGACAAGTAGTCACTGTGCTGTTTGTTGACATGGTGTGTACCACACTAAACATGGACCAGAGGAAGCAAAGGAGAGAGTTGTCTCAGGAGATTAGAAAGAAAATTATAGACAAGCATGTTAAAGGTAAAGGCTATAAGACCATCTCCAAGCAGCTTGATGTTCCTGTGACTACATTTGCACATATTATTCAGAAATTTAAGATCCACGGGACTGTAGCCAACCTCCCTGGATGTGGCTGCAGGAGGAGACGGATAATACGAATGGTAACAAAAGAGCCCAGAACAACCTCTAAACACATTCAAGGTGAACTCCAAGGTCAAGGTACATCAGTGTCAGATCGCACCATCCGTCGTTGTTTGAGCCAAAGTGGACTTCATGGGAGACGACCAAGGAGGACACCACTGTTGAAAACAAATCATAAAAAAGCCAGACTGGAATTTGCCAAACTACATGTTGACAAGCCACAAAGCTTCTGGGAGAATGTCCTATGGACAGTCAAGACAAAACTGGAATTTTTTTGCAAGGCACATCCGCTCTATGTTCACAGACGCAAAAATGAAGCATACCAAGAAAAGAACATTGTCCCTACTGTGAAACATGGAGGAGGTTCTGTTATGTTCTGGGGCTGCTTTGCTGCATCTGGCACAGGGTGTCTTGAATCGGTGCAGGGTACAATGAAATCTCAAGACTATCAAGATATACTAGAGAGAAATGTGTTGCCCAGTGTCAGACAGCTTGGTCTCAGTCGCAGGTCGTGGGTCTTGCAACAGGATAATGACCCAAAACACACAGCTAAAAACACCCAAGAATGGCTAAGAGCGAAACATTGGACTATTCTAAAGTGTCCTTCTATGAGCCCTGATCTAAATCCTATTGAACATCTGTGGAAGGAGCTGAAACATGCTGTCTGGAGAAGGCACCCTTCAAACCTGAGACAACTGGAGCAGTTTGCTCATGAGGAGTGGGCCAAAATACCTGCTGAGAGGTGCAGAAGTCTCATTGACAGTTACAGAAATTGTTTGGTTGCAGTGATTGCCTCAAAAGGTTGTGCAACAAAATATTAAGTTAAGGGTACCATCATTTTTGTCCAGGCCTGTTTCATGAGTTTGTTTTTTAAAATAATTCTGTTGAAGCACAATTCAAAAGCACTGTCTGATTTTCATTGGTTAATTTTCATAGAATTTTTATTTATTACCACTTTTGTCAGATTCAAGTTATTTCTGTGACCATTGTGGTTTTTTCTTTCATTAACAGAGGGGAACCAACAATTTTGTCCACGTCTGTAGATCGCTATTTCATAGATCATTATTTCATCCGCCCTCTCCGTGCGCTGCGTAAGAGCGCATGGAGGGTCATGACAAGGAGCGCAAGAGGAGGGGAAGGATGAATGGATTTACGCGCAGGATTCACCACAGCACATGTATTGAACATAAGACTGATGACAACAGTTCCCAAAAAGGTGACGACTTACAAAAATAAACAGAAACACAGTTGGCATTCGGGGCTGACATCGCCCAGCGAACGCATGGAGAGGAGACGTGTTAATCGCGGTTGCGCCCCAAGGCCGACATCGCTACGAGGGCACAACAGAACCACGGCTGTGTGGAGTGGCTAACACGTCGTGATAGTGTTGGCAATATTGGCTGGCTGACAACACGGCAGATGATGCACACAAAACATGAACAGCTGACTGTCAAAGAGAGAGGGGGCGTGGTCGGACCGGCAAATCTTGGACAGTGCCCACCTGAAAGTGGGTCAAAACGGCACATAAACCACATGTACAAAACATAAAAACAACAAGCTATGATTTTATTGAAAAATTGGGTTTAAATAAATTATATTTATGAACAAATAATTTGTTGCAATATCTGTAACAAAAGCATACCATTCGGTGTTCCCCTGCCGTGTGTTTGCCTCTGCTGCTGCGGTGGGCATGTGTGCTTCTCCACCTTCACTCTCTGAGTCTGACTCGCTAGGCACGATGCCCACTTGGTGCGGCTCAAACCTATAAGGTCTGATGCCTCCAGATTTTTCATTATTATCCCATTCTTTTGAACTATAATCGTCTGAAGATTGAACACAAACCAATCCCAGACTGGAACCATTGTCAATGTTTTCTACTGCTTCCATCCTGCATGTACAATGGGCAGCCATGCGCTGTGTTCTGTCACTGATGTGGTTTTCCAGCCACTGACGCAATTTGTGACATTGCGCTCATGAAAACGGATATTCGTGTGAAAAAAAGCCTGTTTGACTTAGAACTGCACAGACCAACCTATTTCGTCATATTGAAATTATGTGTTGCAAAATTAGATGAAGTCAAAATCGTGTCATCAGACCTTTAAAGCCAGGGCATTAAGAAACAGAGCGGTGACAGGGCAGTGGCTAAACTTTTATTGATAAAAATTACATATTTTGACTGAGTGACTCCATATTTGGGGATGCACACCCTCATAACCTCAGCAAAGCACGTTTAAAATCTTAGGCCAGTCTGACGAGCGGTTCAAGACACACAATAGGCATGGAATAGGACACATAGGAATAGGCAGACACACAAACACACAGAGTTTTCGTGAATTTATAGATAGATGTTAATTAACCTATCAGAAGCTTCCAAAGCCATGACATCATCATCTTGGCTTTCCCAGATTGTTTAAAGGCATAGCAATCTTGAAATCAGAATCAGAATCAGAATCAGCTTTATTGGCCAAGTATGCACAACACATACAAGGAATTTGACTTTGGCTAAAAACTTGCTCTCGTTGTTCAGGTGGAGGATTTAAATAAGGATTCAATGACAACAGAGTATGTACAGTAAATTACAGTCTGTCCACGTTTCTATAAAAGGATGCAAATATATACAGGAATATATGCAGTTATTTACTCAGACTAACCACACTTTGCAGAAATATATGAAAAAAATATACAATCACACAGTATTTCAATGTGGACTCAGATTCAGTGATATAATGTGAATGAAGTAAAAAGCAGTGTGAGAGTTATGTGCAATGTAATAATGGATGAAAAGTCATGAGTACAGCAAACAGGTAGGACTAGGTGAATGTTAGGAGTTCATCAGAGTGATGGCTTGAGGAAAGAAACTGTTCCTGTGACGGGTGGTTTTGACCTTCAGTGATCTGTAACGACGACCAGAAGATAGAAGTTCAAACAGTTTGTGGCCGGGGTGTGATGGGTCAGCACAGATGTTTCCCGCCCGTTTCCTGGTTATGGACCGATATAAGTTCTCAATGGAGGGTAGGTCGGTACCAATGATCCTCTCCGCAGACTTAATGATCCGCTGCAGTCTGGTCTTGTCCTGTTTAGTGGCAGATCCAAACCAGACAGAGATGGAAAAGCAGAGGACAGATTGGATGATGGCGGTGTAGAAGACAACCAGCAGCTCCTGAGGCAAATCAAACTTCTTGAGCTGACGCAGAAAAAACAACCTCTGCTGGGCCTTTTTCCGGACAGTGTCTATATGGGAGGACCACTTCAGGTTCCGGGAGATTGTGGTACCCAGAAACTTGAAGGAGTCCACAGTGGACACTGTGCTGTTGAGGATGGTGAGTGGGGGGAATGAAGGGGGGTGTCGCCTGAAATCCACAGTCATCTCCACCGTTTTGGCTGGGTTAAGTTCAAGATGGTTCTGGCTGCACCAGAGGATCAGCTGCTCCACCTCCCGCCTGTATGCAGACTCATCATCATCCCGGATCAAACCGATGACTGTGGTGTCGTCCGCAAACTTCAGGAGCTTCACCGAAGGGTCCTCTGAGGTGCAGTCGTTGGAGTAGAGGGAGAAGAGCAGTGGGGAAAGGACACATCCTTGGGGGCGCCAGTACTAATTTTTCGGGAGCTGGATGTAAATCTCCCTAGCTTCACCTGTTGCCACCTGTCAGTCAGAAAGCTGGAGATCCACTGGCAGGTGGAGGGGGGCACCTTGAGCTGGAGGAGTTTCTGATGAAGAATGCCTGGGATGATGGTGTTGAACGCTGAGCTGAAGTCGACAAACAGGATCCTGGCGTACGTCCCTGGGGAGTCGAGGTGTTGCAGGATGTAATGTAGTCCCATATTCACTGCATCATCCACTGACCTGTTTGACCGGTAGGCAAACTGCAGTGGGTCCATCAGGGGGCCTGTGATGACCTTCAGGTGGTTCAGCACCAATCTCTCCAAGGATTTCATGACCACAGAGGTCAGGGCAACAGGTCTGTAGTCGTTTAATCCTGTAATAGAGGGTTTCTTGGGAACTGGAATGATGATGGAGCGTTTGAAGCAGGAAGGCACTTCACGCAGCTCCAGTGATCTGTTAAAGATCCGGGTGAAGATGGGGGCCAACTCGTTGGAGCAGACTCTCAGGCAGGACGGAGACACACCATCAGGTCCTGCAGCCTTCTTGATCTTTTGTCTCTGAAAGACCCGGCGCACCTCCTCTACACAGATCATTAGTGCTGGTGGGAGGTCAGAGTGGAGGAGGGATGGAGTTCCTGGGGCTGCAGATAATCCTTTTGTGTGGGTGGGAGGTGAGAACTGTAGGTTCTTTTCAAACCTGCAGTAAAAGCTGTTTAGGTCATTAGCAAATCTTAGTGCATGCAAACTTCTGATTTTAAAGAAAGTAATAAAAAAAATTCTCAAAGAATATTTAGCAAATATAAAAAGCTATCTACCAAACAGAAATAATTTTGGTAATCTTAACTGACCTAAAACAGGAAAAGTTTAGTCTGATTTAATGGCAGCCAATCAGAAATTAGGTTTTAAAATAGGTGAAACAGCTTGATTCATACAGAAGATGAAGGGTTTCAGAAAGACCGCAAACATTAAACTTTGAACTGCAAACTACATTGTTATCCAAAATATTAATAATATTGAGAGTGTGGAGAAGGGAGGCAGGCGAAGCAATGAGCTGGATGACACAGAAACTTTATTCCTTCTCCAACATAATTTACAGCAAAAGAGAATCCTGGGTCTCGGTGCATTCCTGTTTTATATCTTTATTCCCATGCATCGAGACCCAGAACTTCCGACCATAACACACTGTTATTTGAACAAAGAACTGTGTGGCACATTAACATGACATACAGCCGGCACCACTCCAACCACTTTCTTCTCTTAGCAGCACCGGTAGATGTTACTCTCCCTGGGGGGTGCATAGACCTAACCATCCCGTCTGATACCCCCCGGTGACACCTCCTCCTTCGGCCCATTGTTCTCCCTTTCCCTTGCCTTCTCTAGGTGGAGAAAACCCCCACACAGCCGCCCCCCCCGAACACCCAGAAGGGGCGTTACCCCCCACCTCCTTTGGGCTTGAGCCAGTGCCCATAGCGACTGTAGCGGGAGGTCACCGATCCAGTTGAACCGCCCTGCTGGTGAGGTGTACCGGAGGGCACATCAGTCTGTGGAGGGAAAGAGGGAGGGGGGGAACATATCAGCTTCGCGAGCGCAGGTCCCTGTCAAGGGATCACCAACTTGTGGAGCCACCAATGATGGCCGTCTGTGCCGGGGAGCTTGGGCCAACAGCACCTGCTCGTCTGCTAACACAAAAGTGGGCTTCAGCCTGTCGATGCAGATGGTCTCCCTACATCCCCCCAAGTCTAACACAAAATGCTTTGTCCCAGGTTCCAGCACCCTGAATGGTCCGTTGTACGGTGGGCGCAGCGGGGTCTGGTGCGCATTATGCCTGACAAAAACAAAACTGGAATTCTGCAAGCTTTTTGGGATGAATGTGCGAGGAAAACAATAGTGGGCTGGGCCCGGTACGCTCACAGCCTTCGTACTGTGTAAAAATTGCGAGGGTGGATCAGCCTTGGGCGCGGGGTTTTCCGGTAAAAACTCTCCGGGAATCGGAGAGTAGCGGCTGAGTAAAAACGAGTTCTGCCAGGGAGGCTGCCAAATTCTCCTTAGGTGCGGAGCACAACCCTAAAAGAACCCAGGGCAGGCGGTCAACACAATTTGTGTCCATGAGCAAAGTTCTGAGTGCTGCTTTTAGTGACCTATGAAAATGCTCGCATAACCCATTAGCCTGGGGGCTGTACGCGGTACTGCGGTGAATTTTGACCCCTAGGCTCTGGGCCATCGCGGACCAGAGTTCTGAAATGAATTGTGGAACCCTGTCAGACGTGATGTCCGAAAGAGATCCGAAACGTGCAACCCAAGCCCACAAAAAAGCGCGTGCCACTTCTGTGGACGTGGTAGAAGCCAGTGGGACCACTTAAGGCCAGCGCGTGGAGCAGTCCATGACTGTCAAAAGGTACGTGAAACCTTGCGACGGCGGGAGGGGTCCCACCAAATCCACATGAACGTGGTCGAACCTCCTGGCTGGGATTTGGAAAGGCTCGAGGGGGGCTCTGGTGTTCTTGTGCACTTTGGCCCGCTGGCACGCAACACAAGCTGCAGCCGACTCTCTCGTCTTTGCGCAAGCACGGCCAGACGAATTTTGCCCCCACTAGCTTCACTGAAGCGCGCACTCCTAGATGCGAAAGGGAGTGGATCAACTCGAAAACGCGACGGTGCCAATAGCTCGGAACCACCGGGTGCGGGCGGTCGGTGGAGACGTCGCAGAGCAAGGGAGGGCACCCTTCTTGCACCACCCTGCTCTACAGCCTTAACTCAGTTGGTGTAGACTGGAGTGCGCAAATGTCCGCGTCCCCGGCTTGCTCCACAGCCATGGCGGGGAAATCTATCCCCATGTAGACCCTGGCGATTAATGCACGCAACAGGCAATCAGCCACGACATTGAGTTTACTGGCAATGTGCTGAATGTTGGTAGTAAACTCCGAAATTGCAGCCAAATGCCGTTGCTGCCGGGCCAACACGGTTCCGAGGTCCTGGACATTGCGTGCGTCAGCGGCTTATGGTCCATGAATGCGGTGAACTCACGCCCCTCCAGCCAGAACTGGAAATGGCGCATCACCAGGTGGAGCGGCACCAATTCTCTATTGAATGTGCTGTACTTGCATTCGTTGTCATGCAAAGTCTGGCTAAAAAATGCAAGCAGCTGCCACGAACCTGAGACGCACTGCTCCACCATTGCCCCTATGGCAAATTCAGACGCATCCATCGTGAGCACAATCCGTGCAGATCGATCTGGGTGGGCTAACAACGTGGCATCCGCAAGCGCTGTTTTGGCATTAGTAAAAGCCTGGACTCACTCAGGAGTCCAGTCGATGGCTTCCACGGGCTTCTTTTTTTTAAGCGCGGCATACAACGGCTGTACCAGCTGGGCTGGCCAGGGAAGGAAACGGTTATAAAAATTAACCATTCCCCAAAACTCCTGTAGTGCTCTCACGGTCTGCGGGCACCTAAAATCCGCCACAGCGCGCACCATATCCGGTAACAGAATCGCACCCTCCGGTGAAATGCGGTGGCCCAATCACTGGCACACCAAATTGGCACTTTGCTGGGTTAACTATCAGCCCGTGTACTTCCAACTTCTGGAAAGCTGTCTTGAGATGGGCGATGTGCTCCTCCTTGGACGCGCTGGCTACCAGAATGTTGTCTAAGTAGACAAAAACGAAGGACAAGTCGCGAAGCACTGCTTCCATCATCCACTGGAAGGTCTGCACTGTGCCTTTTAATCCAAACGGCATGCGTAAAAACTCAAAAAGGCCGAAAGGAGTTATTACCGCTGTTTTTGGAACATCTTCTGCACGCACCGGAACCTGGTGGTAACCGCAGACCAGATCCACTTTGGAAAAAACACGTGCCCCGGCCAGGTGTACGGAAAAATCCTAGATGTGTGGAATAGGTTAACGATCGTGTTCCATAGCATTGTTCAAGCGCCGGAAATTGCCGCATGGTCGTCACGACCCATTGGCTATAGGCAACATGTGTAGTGGGGATGCCCACGGGCTGTTGGAGCGCCTGACGATGCCCAACTGTTTTAAGTTGGTGAACTCCTTGCACGCGCTGGCCAGTTTAGCTGCGTCCAGGCGCCGAGGTCCCATGAATACTGGCGGCCCTTTTGTAGTTGTTCGACCCTGTGCTTCATTATCGTAGCCAAAAACGTCAGGACTGCGAGTGCTGGGAACTGTGCAAGTAACTGTTGATACTTACCCCCTGGAGCTATAACGTTAGCCAGTGTTGTTGACCCAGCTCCCCGAGCTGTATAGGGCAGTGAGGTAAAACAGACAGCATCCACTAATCTCCTATTAGCAACATCAACTAATAACCCATACGCACATAGAAAAATCTGCGCCTAAAATTGGGCCGGAACATGCAACTATCACAAAGTCCCATTGAAAGTTGCGTCCATGTAAGCAAATTGTCAGTGTCCGCATGCCAAATGTCCTGATGGTGGATCTGTTAGCAGTCGTGAGCTCGGGACCACTGCCACCCTGTCTGTGTTGACCGATAGGATGAGGCTCTTCTAGGAGCCGGAGTCCATCAAAAACCGTCTCCCCGAACGTATGTCTGTGACATAAAGCAGTCTGTTCCTGTCGCCATTGGTCGCAGCTGCAACCGAATTTCGAACGTGCCATCTTCCCGGCTTCTTGAATTGGCATGGCGCCAGGCAGCATTGGGCATTCGAGCCAAAACGGCGATGATAAAAACAGATCGCCCTATTCTTTCGTTTCCTGGTGTCCGTCCCGGCTACCACCCACGGTTCCTCGACCTCGCTGGAGTCCCTCATGGATGCTGGTGCCACTGCCTGCGTGCTGAGAGTTCTGGTTACCAAAATGATGCAGTCTGCTTCCTGCACCAGGGCACGGTAGTCCCTAGCAACCAGCCGTGGCGAGTTGGCCAAGATCACCCTCGCTGTAGCCGGTAGGTTCCTGAGGAACAAGTGGGCGAACAGGAAAGATTCATTGTCCTTCCCCCTCAGCACCAGCATGCTCTCCATGAGATCCACTGCTGAGCTGTCCCCTAACTCCGAACGTGTTAGGAGTTTCTCTGCCCTCTCACTGTCAGAAAGGGTGTAATGCTGGAGAAGCATCCTCTTGAGTGCTTCATATTTTCCTTGGGCCGGTGGCTCCTGTAGCAGGCTCGTCACCTGTTGCGTGGTGCGCGCATCCAGCGCAGCGACCACATAGTAATATCTTCTGTCGTCCATTGTTATTCTGCGGAATGTGAACTGGGCTTACATGTGCAAAAACCACGCAGTCGGGTTGTGAAGCCAGAAGTCTGGGAGCTTGACTGAGCCGGTGCAACGGCTCGACAGGGCAACGCTTGGCTGGCTTTCCGTGGCACATCTTAGGGTCACCACTGTGGAGAAAGGAGGCAGGCGAGGCAGTGAGCTGAACAACACTCCTTCTCCAGCATAATTTACAGCAAAAGAGAATCCTGGGTCTCTGTGCATTCTTCTTTTATATCTTTATTCCCATGCATCGAGACCCGGACCTTCCGACCATAACACATTGTTATTTGAACAAAGAACTGTGTGGCACATTAACATGACATACCGCCAGCACCGCTCCAACCACTTTCTTCTCTTAGCGGCACCGGCAGATGTTACTCTCCCCGGGGTTACATAGACCTAATCCTCCCATCTGATACCCCCCGGTGACTCCTCTTTCGGTCCATTGTTCTCCCTTCCCCTTGCCTTCTCTGGGTGGAGAAAACCCCCCACACCATGTCCCCACAACACTCGTATATTTTCCAGTTTTCTTCTTGTACAGTGCATCTGGAAAGTATTCACAGCGCTTCACTTTTTCAACATTTTGTAACGATACAGCCCTATTCCAAAATGGATTAAATTATTTTTTTCCTTAAAATTCTGCACACAATACCCCATAATGACAAAGTGAAAAAAAGTTTTTTGAGATTTTTTCAAATTTGTTAAAAATAAAAAACTAAGAAATCACATTACATAAGTATTGACAGCCTTTGCGCAATACTTTGTTGATGCATGTTTGGCAGCAATTACAGCCTCAAGTCTTTTTGAATATGATGCCACAAGCTTGGCACACCTATCTTTGGGAAGTTTTTCCCCATTCCTCTTTGCAGCACCTCTCAAGCTCCACCAGGTTGGCTGGGAAGCGTTAGTGTGCAGCTATTTTCAGATCTCTCCAGAGATGTTCAAGTGGATTCAAGACTGGGCTCTGGCTGGGCCACTCAAGGACATTCACAGAGTTGTCCTGAAGCCACTCCTTTGATATCTTGGCTGTGTGCTTAGGGTCGTTGTCCTGCTGAAAGATTAACGGTTTGCCCAGTATGAGGTCAGGAGCGCTCTGGAGTAGGTTTTCATCAAGGATGTCTCTGTACATTGCTGCATTCATCTTTCCCTCTATCCTGACTAGTCTCCCAGTTTCTGCTGCTGAAATCCCCACAGCATGATGCTGCCTCCACCACGCATCAGTGTAGGGATGGTATTGGCCTGGTGATGGGCAGTGCCTGGTTTCCTCCAAACATGACACCTTGCATTCACACCAAAGAGTTCAATCTTTGGCTCATCAGACCAGAGAATTTTGTTTCTCATGGTCTGAGAGTCCTTCAGGTGCCTTTTGGCAAACTCCAGGCGGGCTGCCATGATGATGATGGCTTCCATCTAGCCACTCTACCATACAGGCCTGATTGGTGGATTGCTGCAGAGATGGTTGTCCTTCTGGAAGGTTTTCCTCTCTCCACGGAGGAATGCTGGAGCTCTGACAGAGTGACCATCGGGTTCTTGGTCATCTCCCTGAATAAGGTCCTTCTCTCCTGATTGCTCAGTTTAGATGGCTGACCAGCTCTAGGAGGAGTCCTGATGATTCCGAACTTCCATTTACGGATGATGGAGGCCACTGTGCCCATTGGACCTTCAAAGCAGCAGAAATTTTTCTGTACCCTTCCCCGGATTTGTGCCTCAAGACAACCCTGTCTCGGAAATCTACAGAAAATTCCTTTGTCTTCATGCTTGGTTTGTGCTCTGGCATGCACTGTCAACTGTGGGATCTTATATAGACAGGTGTGTGCCTTTCCAAATCATGTCCAATCAACTGAATTTACCACAGGTGGACTCCAATTAAGCTGTAGAAACATCTCAGGGATGATCAGTGGAAACTGGATGCACTTGATGGCAAAGGCTGTGAATACTTATGTACATGTGATCTTAGTTTTTATTTTTAATAAATTTGCAAAAATCTAACCCCCCCCCCACCACCACTTTTTTCATGTTGACATTATGGGGTATTGCGTGTAGAATTTTGAGGAAATAAATGAATTTAATCCATTTTGGAATTAGGCTGTAACATAAAATGTGGAAAAGTGAAGCGCTGTGAATACTTTCTGGATATGCACTGTAAACCTAATTTTTTGTATCTGGCTTTCCTTATAAATTTGGTAGATTTATCTCTAAAATGTGACACTATTGTGTAGATTTCTGACATTTTCTCAGAAATGTGCAGTGTTAACCTGTAACTTTTGGGGTAGGGGGGGTTGTAAAAAGCATTTATAACAAAATAAGGATTTCAAGAAACTTTATATTTTTTTCCCTCTTTTAGGCATGCGGTCAAAATTTAAAAAACCCAAAACAAAACAAAACAAAAAAAACTGCATTGCATTTTTTTTACATATCAGTATGAACGTTAAGTTTTATTCTTCAAACTATGTGTCTCATCCAAAGATAAGCTACCATTATAACTTTCTCATTCCTGAGTTTGTTCAACTTTATCATGGAAAGAAAATAAAGACAAAAGTTTCACTGTTTACAATTTTTTTTAATTGTTCGGTCGGTATAGGATTTGGAAGCATTTAGTCAAGACATGGTCAGCAACCGTATGAAACAAAACCAACTAATTTAACTTTTGACAGAGAGGGGAACTAAAACAAAGCAACACACACACAAAAAAACTGAAAAAAAATAGGCAACGTCAGGTCATCACAATAAAGAGATAACACCATCCTAGTCTCAACAACATGCTGAAAATCACATCAGGTAGCAAGTTCACCGATGATCACACAAACACACATCAACATTCATTCGCCACTTTAACAAAGGCTGTGGAACAACCCTGATGAGTAAAATGTACAGTAAGACAGCTCTAAAAAAAATGCATAGACAAATCAAGAATGTCAAAACAAAAGTAAACATGATTTCTCTGTCACTTGTGGACAGTGTTGGCCGTTTACATTGTGATGATTGTTGAGAACATTCAAACAGGAGTTATTGCCAACAAGATATAATGGATCACACCCAGAAACAAAAATGATTCCCCCAGGAAACATTTAAAAAGAACTACTTCCATCCACAAATAGTGAGAATGTATAAAAAAACAAACAAAAAAAACAGCCATTGTGACAAGGCTTCACAGACCCTCAGCTAAATGAACATTAGAAGCAATGAGGCAGACATGCTTGCCTTTAAAACATGACTATTATTTTAAGTTAAACAAGTTAACAAACACATTTAATATTGAGCATGTCACTAGAAAAACATGTTGGCTGTTTACAAATATGCACTTGAGCTATTCCAGTTGAGTCAGTTCACACAGGGAAAACATTTTTAATCATAAAAACGTTTTACATTTTTTTTTTTTAAGTCCACTGAACCAAACATCAAATCTCTGGCTAAATACAAAATGTATTTTTTTTTTCTTTTTCAAAAATTCAACTGATAATAGTGCAAGAGATACAGTACAGTCAGAAATATACTCACAGAATATAAAAAAGACCACTCCTACTGCTCAGAGAATTTTTAATTTTAATGTATCCCACAACAAAGCAATATTTGACTGAAGAAAATGTTATGTTGTCAGTGATAGAACAATATAGTTGATATCCTCCTGTTTTTGAGGAGCAGCCAATAAGAACAAACCTGGTTTAAATGAAGGCTGTGGGGTGACAAAGTGAGACTAGCAGGTTTGACCAACTGTAGATCATGATAGATTACTTTAGTGAACATAACAGGTCTTCTCTAAATTATATACTGTTGCAGGATGCATTGATATGCAAATGAACCTTTTATCGATAATAGGAGTGGTAGATTTTTTAATTTCCGTGAATATAGCACACAGTTCTTATGTTTGGCTTCATGTCTTTAGTTACAGGTAGTTAAAAATTAGAGTTTGTGTGACTTTAGTGTGAACAAAGAGCCGCTGCTGAGGAAATTAAAGGGTGGCTCATGTGGTTCTGCAGAATTAATGACATGTTACAGAAGAGGGCGTACTTCCTGAAAACAATAAATTACAAATACAGCTCAGCTTTCTTCACCATTATGTCTCAGTTGGCACACTGAATTTCCCAACTACCTATACAATTTTAAAAAAAGTTTTTTGTTCACAGACCCCCCCCCCCCCCCAAAAAAAAAGAAATGTTTAGAGAGAAAGTGCACACCTGTGTTTCATGTTTGATTATGTCTGGTAGTGTCTTTAACTCGGACTCTCTTCCCTCTCAACAGCTCATGGTTCAAAATAAAGCAGCAGCGCAACCAGTGGGGGCCTCATTTATAAAATCAGCGTACACATTCAAACTTATCCTGACTCAGTGTCCTAATTTATAAATACTGATCATGCCAAGCACCTCGGTGCTGTTAAACCATATAATTAAAGATGATTAATAAGAAATGTTGTGACAGTTAATACATACAGACTGAAAATCATAGAGATGTTACGCAGCATGAAATGTTTTTCATTCTTTTGTTCTCATTTATGGTTCAGCTAGTGAGAGACAATCAACACAGCACAGTCAGGTCCATGTGGTCCTTCATTAGGACCACATGGAACTTTGCATTGACACTGTTTAATACAGTGTCTTTCAACTTTTTTAGAGCCAAGACACCTCTTTTACATACAAAGTAAATGGAAAGATGTGAACACATGCGCATATGCTCCGGGCGATGCAAACTAGATTTTGTTCAATTCAGGCCAAAAATTTGTTTAATACTTGCTCAAGATAGCTAATCAGTGTTGATATTCTGTTGTTACTGGGAGAATAAATTAGTTTGAAAATGAGACTCATCAGAAACAGATGGATAGATGGAAACAGCAGACATCAAGAAGCAGTTTCTGGAGGACGTAGTGACATTTTCCCAATTTGAGGGCCCCTCTGAATAATATTGTGAACTCAGCATTTCCACGGTAGATACAAAATGGCTGCAGTAGTTATGAAGCAAATTTTCCACCAAGAAGAAGCAAAACTGTGTTCATACTGCCACCTACTGGCATGGAACAGCCACTACAGTCACCAATATCGCATCATTCATGATAATACTGTACCTGTATAAATTTTGATCATAATCATCATAGCAGTCTGTCGGGAGCAACAATGACTGTTTCATTTAAGTCTGATCAGATTCCTCCACGCAGCTCTGTCCTTCGCCTTCTGCTGCCAGGAACTCCTGACCTTGTTAACCCGGGCGACGTCCAAGCTGGTATGAGCTGCTCTCTGACTGACCATTTCATGAGACTGCTTGCAAAGTATTTGAGTACCACTAGCTTTTGCTGGACTAGCGGCACATTCTTGGCAGATAGAGGTATTATCAGTGGCAAGGACAGGCTAAGACAAACTAACTCCAGTATCTGTTGCAGTGACTGACCAGATGATAGGTTTGTTTATATCTGCTCTTTGTGTAGTGCATGTCACGATGCACCGACTGGCAAAAGTCCACCACAGACCTTACGACAGATGTGTTCATCTGCTAGGATGTCCAGTCTCACCCCGTGTAACTGGGAGTGGTCCGCCGCAGACCTGTGACTGATACCGGTGTAAAAATTAATACTGTGATATTTGGGGTCTACTGTGTGATGATGTTACATCATTATGTTGCTAACGTGTTGCAATAGAAATGGCGAAACAAACATGGTGTGGGAAGTTACTGCTGCATGGCTGGAGTGTCTGTGTCTAGTTGTGTGGAGTTTTTAAGTTTTAAGGCTGTTTCAGACTGCTGCCATGTTAACAAAAAATGGTGCAACAATGTGGATGATTTGCCCACATTTTTTTCCTCGCACGTCAACAACACTGCGCTGAAGTGGTACCGTTAACACGCATTAATGTCCAATGGTGTTGACATCCCATTTGTCCAGCGTTCTATTTTCATTCTGTTTCAGCTGCTTAAGTTTGAGTTTATTCAACCACCCAAAGGGGTGCAAAAAAAATTAGTTCAGTGCGATGAGCCAAACGGCCTCAGGACATGTTCATGCAACGGAGACTTCCAATGCAGGTAAACGGATTCAGCATAAAACTCTATGACATCTGTGTGCACTTAACTCTTTGACATACTTGATCGCATGAACAGATAGCGCCCCCACTGCCTATGATGCAGTGCTGTGCCTGTCATGTGATGTCATGTGACTTGGCCAAAAACTCCCCAGTTGTACTAAGATCCCACCTCACAAGGTGGCAGACACGTATAACTTACTGCTCTTGCCTTGGAGGACTAATAGCGGCCATAGAACCATCCAAAAACCTCACTTCTGGACACCAGAGAAGAAGACATTTTTAGACAAACAAATGATGCACTTGATCGCAAGACAGAGGAGGCATTTGCTCCCAAATTTGCCAAATATGATTCTAAAAAGAGATTACTTAGCTTATAAAGGTAAATATCAACATTTTATAACAGAGGGTGGACGAAGCTGGTTGATGTTCACCTGCCATCGACCTCCAGCGCCATGTGACTGGACAGAACAATCACACCGGTTCTGTGTCATATAAGATAAACTGTGGTGGAATAAAAGCGAAATTGAGGTGAGATAATCATAAGAGTTTCTGGATGTGGGAGAGCAAGCGCAAATGACCGACAGAAGTCAAAATAATGACCAGGATGGATGAAAATGGAAGACGTGAGAGCCGCCTGGCCAACGGTAAGTGACGAATTTCTTTGTTTACACTGTAACTGATTTTCTTGTTATATACTTTAAATATAAGATACCAAAATGCCCATAACAACAAACGGTGACAAAAAACAAAACCATCCTTTGTGTAAATATGTCCAAAGTCCACTTTTGACTGAAAGTTATGTAATTCGATATGGCTGCTGTGGTATTATGCAAATTAGATGCGTAAATTTACTCCCGTCTCAAACTTTGGATCATATTCTACATCTTTCTAATTGACAGTAAGCCATGATCTCTTTTACCATTTTCAAGTTATAGCTTTGGAAATCTCGGACATCTGAACTGAATATTTTCTTGGAAAAAACCTTGACCACTAGGGGCTGACGGCGCGACAGAGCGCCATAGGCAGTCAAGCAGTTAATATGTGGTGGTTTATATAATTTTCTGTAATATTTGATATAAAATTTTAAAAAAAATTTGGAACGCAATCTAAGCTGTTGTTTATAAACTGAAGAAATAAGAGTTTTTCTTTTGTTTTAATGGAATATACTGAAGGTCAATAACTGTAAATTATAAAGAAAACCCACCTGTATTTCATGATATTGTGAAGAATATGGTTATCGTGAAAATTCACAGAAATGCTGTGATATCATTTTAGGCCATACTGGCCACCCCTACCTTGTAGTTGTTAGTGAAATGTCACCATTTTTTTTTTTTAAAGAAAAACAGAGTGGGGATTTTCAAACCAGCCGAGGGTGTGATGAATGGAATGAAGGGGCTGCTGTACACTTTGTAAACACAAGGTGTCACTAAAACCAGATTTTTTCAATTTTCCACCATCTACGCACATTTTGATTTAATGCCAATGAACAAGTCACAGAAATTCCAATTAATATTCTCAAAACTTCTAAACCACCATATCTGATATTGTGATATTTAATATTGAAATTACACTGGACATGTTTTTTTTTTTCTTTTTAGCTCTTCAGTTACAACTATCTAGACAAGAGTTAAAGAAGTTTTTAACATCCAGGTTTTACCAAATGTGAGAATCTCCCAAATTCCAACATTTGCCCGCTTGCACGTATAATTTTCTTTATATATACCTTTGCTAAGGAGGTTTTTGCCTGCCTTCAACTAGATTTATTTGCTCATAGGTTAGAGGTTAGGAATGGACCGAGGACCATTTGGGGGCGACCCAGATAACCACCCTGATCTAGGACTTTTTTTTTTTTTTGTTACAGGATCTCTGTGCTCTCTGTGTACTTTCCAGCTTTACCCACGTTTATAAATGAGGCCCCCTGGAGGACAAAACAAATGCCTTTAAAACACCACAACTAAACTAAAAACAGCTTCAGCCCAGTCAGGGGAAGCAGAAAAAATTAAAATCTTTCTAACACAATCAACCATCACACTCACTGCCTGACCAAAACTATATTTGTCTTTGCTTCGGTCGACTGCTGACTGGTCAATTCTCCCAGTGACCTCAGTCGCAATATCATGTAACACTGCCTAAAGTCTCGACAAAGACTACAAAAAACCACTCCCACCCACCCCTGATTTAAAAAAAAAAATAAATAAAATCCAACATTTGATGATAATGATTCACACAACCAGAGTGTTTTCAGCTCGCAGTGACCCACTTGAGTGCAATGCAGGTAATGGTGTGCCGACATGTATGAGGAGTAGATAGGGTGGAAAAGGCCGGGTGGAGGGCGAGCCATCCACCGCGGGATCTTTTCCCTTCCACCCCTGTCCCTCCCACGCATCCTTCCTCTCCTGAGCTCATCAGTGTCGTGTTTGTGGAGTTTTCGTGTTGTCGAGGGTTTATGTGCAGGTAGGGATGGGGGCGGGAGATGTGGGGCCAGCGTCACTGCCGTCGATCCTCCGTCTCTGACCGCGAGAATGCCATCACCACATCTTCTGCACCTGAAATCCAACAAGTGTACAGAAAATTAGATTAACGTTTACCGTCTCATATTGTACATGATTCGAGCCGCTATCAAGCCAGATCAAGAGTGAAACACTTTACATAGATTTACACAACTTTGTAACAATGCTTGGAATAGAAATGCACCATAGTGGAAATTTTGGCTAATTAAAGAATTCATTTGAACTTTCATACTTTGGAACAGTGGCTAATATGAACTGGCTATTATGGCAGTTCTAATCCTTGTATAAAGCTAGTATTATGATACATTCTTTCTACAGTCTTAGGCTGGAAACCAGATGTCAAAATCACATCATGCCCGGACTGGCACAATTCCAGTGACTTTGGGGGTCAAATGTGCTTGAGTACAGTACTGATGGGATGCTGTGAGTGGGCCCTGAGTGTCTGCTTCAGCTCTGTAGAGCTCTGCAGCTCAGTAAAGGTGAACTCCTTTATATACGAGGTCAAAAAACAGATTGTCGAAACGATGTCATGTCTGAGTAGACCCCGTGCCAGTACAAGTCAGAAAACCCCCACCCTCTTGTTAAATTAGTTAGGTTAAGCCCTTCCACAGCATGTGGGACACCAGGTGGTGTATAGGGCGGCGTCTATATCCGTTTCACTGACCCCAGGCCACACAGCTACTGTGAGTAGTGAAAGCTACAGTGGGGGATCAGTCCTCTGATAGCTCTGTGTATTAACTCTCCTTTCCCCATTCTGTTATGCTGAGCACTGAGCTAGAAGGCAGGAAGTACCATTTTTATATGGTCTTTGGTATGACCTGGCTGGGATTTGAACCCCCGACCTCCCAGTTGTGGGACGGATGCTCTGCCAACTAGGCCACCACTCCAGTCTTATTAATCTCTAAAAACAATGCAGGATGTGGCAATTTGCATATAAAAACACCACAGTATTTTGGTGAGAGACAGACATTTTCCCGTATTCTGTGTACAACCATATAGGAGAGACATACAATACTGTGCACGTTCGGAGCTATTCATTTCTTTATATTTTACTAAGAAAATGATAAATGGGTTCAGCGACTGATTGAAATACGCAAACATAAATGAAAATATAATATATATGGGGAAAAATGGAATTTGTGATATTCTACCAAGTTTGAAAGTCAGTATTTGTTATGACCACCTTTATTCTTCAACAGTCTGAACTCTCTTAGAAAAGTTCTCTTGCAATTTCTTTATGTAGTCTTCAGGAATAGTTCTCCAGGGTTCTTGAAGGACACTATAAAGTTCTTTTAGATGTCGACTGTTTCGTGTTTTGTTCTTTGTCAACATGATCGTACTTTTAATTTTCAATTCTTCACTTCGTAAGACTACTGTTCACCTTCTGTAGTTTTTTTTTTAGTTCTTCCATTCCTCCTTTTGTCCTCCACTTGTTCAGCATCCTCAAATTTTATGAGGAAACTAAATTGAAAACTAGTAAATAAAAAGCAGCCAATGTTCAAAGAAAACTTTGAAAAGACCTTTAGAAAGCTTAGAGAACTAATGTTAAAGACTATTGTAAAAAAAATTACAGTAACTCTGGATGCAAAATATAAAGACAAAATATGACAAGATTTTTGCACAGTACTGTATAAAACAGAAGTGCTTATCAGTTGTACATTTTTTTACTACCGTTGAGGCATCCTGAATTCTGAAGTAGGTCACATTAAGATTCGCCCAGCTTCATAAGCTGAAAAACCAACTGCACAACTGGAAGTACTTGTGGGGCATATCCTGAAACCAACTTATGTAGGCTGACAGAACACAACAGATCATTCCATGAATTACTGGTGGTGTGCATGTGTGGGCAAGTGGACAAAATGTAAAACTGTTTTCATCTAGTCCATCATGATTCCCAGGGAAACCAAAAAATATGCATTATACATAAAATAACTAAAATATATTAAAATGGTTCAATCCTGAATGTTTTCTGAATCTGCAGCTGTAGTCTGCTGTTTGTTTCAGGGTAAAATCAATACCACACAGCTGGGACACACCAGTAAAATATTGGCCACCGCTTAGGTTTTACTTGCCAGTAGATGATATTATTCAACAATAAGGGTCAAATGTCTGATATTGGTATATGGCTCATATATCTGTGCATCCTGAGTATTCACAGATGCAATCAGTGTGACTGAGCCCTTCACTTAATAGCGCCACACATACAGACATTTAATATGATGTCGGTTTGTAGATCCCACCTTCTCTTTGCCGACACTTGTTTTTGGCTTGCTAATAAGATAAGCCTTCATTAGTCCCACAGTGGGTAATATGATCACTGCAAAGAAATAGACATCAGCAATGCATGGCTTAAAGAAGTGACTTTTAGTGATTAGAGAATTAAAGATAAGCCATCTACATCCAAAAATGCTTGTTTTCCTCCATCAACAAAACAAGGCAGTTCTGATTTAAAACTGCATTAATACTCTTTTAGGCTATGGTCACACTGCAGGTTTAAGTGCTCAGTTCAGATTTTTTTGCACACATGTGGCCCATATCTGATTTTTTAATGACAGTCTGAACAGGACACATCCAGTTTTTTCACACCAGACCCAGGCCACTTTCACATGTGGTCCTAATTCAGATGCGTATCTGATATTTTCCAAAGCGACCTCAGCCTGAACGATCATGTCGCATGTCATTCAACTTTTCCCTCACTGAAGTGAGACAGACGCTACAATTCTGCGGTGGAGGATGCAGCAAGCATGGCAGACAGTTGATTTGTGTTCTCTTTTTAATCAATTTTCTTCCCTTTATCACTGGATCGTAATTTTGTCGGCTCTGACTGCACAACAACTTAAAAATTTCTGGGGGGTGGGGGGGTGGGGTTTCAGGACTGAAATTGTCAGACAAGCAGGCACACAGTAAGGGCACATTTACTGGATGCTGGAAATTCCTTTTTCCCTGTAAACAGCACACCGTGAGTCCTGGCTGCTGTAATATCTAGAATGTAAAGTTAATACTGACATGACTGTGGAGCGGAATGGTCAGACAGGGGGGCTACGAGGACCCACAGTCCAGGAGAGGGGAGTCTGGCCGCTTCTCCTTCCTGTGCGGGACCGGCGTTAACGCCACTGGTACCAGCCGTGCTGTTTATTAGGGCCCGAGCCATTGACGACTTCAGTGGGTGACAGCCCTATTATAATCGCTAGGATTATTTATTATTAACCTTATTTATACAGGTAATCCCATTAAGTCACTCATTTTCAAGAGAGCTGTTTAATTGCTTAGTTCTGTTAAAGCAGAGCTGATCACAGCGGTCATCTGGCGTGTAGAGGAATGAAGCTGGCCTCATTTATTTTGTGCAAAATCATTTCTGAATGACTATCATTTTATTTTGCTGCGCTGCATCAAGGTGAAGAAGTTCTTTCCCCCTCAATCGTTCAGGGCTCATATTTACTTCCGTAAACACTGTGTCTGATGTTACGTTTTCTTCTGCGCATGCGGGTCATTTCAACTGCCACAGTTGTGGCAAAATTCGACTGGGATCAAAAGATATTTTCGCTTTTTGTCATTCATTTCAATGGAGATTTTTTCTGATTTAAGGTCCCATATGTGGAAGCAGAGGGGCGTGACTGAGGCTCTCTACAGTGACTGCTGAGGGGCCCTGTGGAGCTGAGTGGAAGACATTACAAAAATTACATTATTGCAGACAATAATGTAATTTATGTCACACTGGCCTCACGGTCGAGCAGACATGCAGAGTGGAGGTGGAGCATAAACCCAGCTTAACAGGGAAGACGGACAAAAAAAACCTGAAACCAACATGAAAGGTTTAATTAACCATGATTCTGAGTAAAGTCAAATTGCCCAGCCCTATTGGATCCCATTAATTATTCTATGTTTTGAACTAGTGGCTATCCAAAAACAAATTTGGTGAGGTGACCAACATCTCTGGATATTTTAAATCCGGTAAACGGTGACTATAAAGGTGAGTGGGACCACCTTACCGTGGTGAATTTAGACACTGTGCCATCTATTGCTTTGTCAAAATGTTGAGAATCCCCCCGTGTGCCATCACACATCATACTGTAGTAGACTGTGTGGCCCGCTGGCAGCAGCACCTGCTCTGCCATGAGAACACTGAGATCTGAGCCTTCAAAACCTTTCAATCCCTGAGCCGCAGCAGCTACAGGCCAAGATTTTCTGTAAACAAACAATACTCTGTTCCAGCTCTTGATATTTCCCTCAAAAGATGGAGTGAAAAAGAGGCAAAAAAAGAGATTTTTTTCCATTATTTTGTGCCTCCAATTTTCTAACAAATAAATGAGGACTAACTGATAATTACCACCTCATTTGGGTTGACTCAACTAATGGACTGTGCCAGTAACACAAGAGGAATTTCTCAGCTGCCTTTTGGTTTGACATGGAATCCTTCATTAGTCAACGGCCATCTTGTAATTCATCAACTCATTTAGGCCCACACCTGCTGAGGCTGTTCCTTCTCTGTTAGTGAATGTACTTTTAGTTCCGTCTGTGTAACTTTAAAGTACACACCAATTCAGCACATCGTATACAATTAGGTACCCCCAATATGGATCTCATTATGTCAGCAAACATCCATAATTAATGAAGACACAATGCTCAAAATTCTTATGTCAGATGAACTGCAAAGTAACAAAATCATATTTGCACCACTGTGCTCTGATGAAATGAATTTACTCAGCAGGGTCCAAAAATGGTATTCGAGAAGCACCAAATGTGGGTAGATTTCTCAGTAGGCAACTAAGTCTCTGAAGGCAGCCCCTCACACTGATGCATAGATATTTGAGTTAAAACCAATCATTCCATTAAAAAAAAAAAAATGAAAAGAATCCATGGTGTTTTAGTTCATTTATAGACACACTGGTTCTGTGGGCTGCCTGAGGGCTGGAAACTATGTGCAGACCATGTCAACTGGGCAGCAGCTTACTAGAGGGAAACCACAACAACGACCATTTCTCAGTTACAGGTCATTCAGAACTCTGCAATGAGTTTTTTTAAAAAAATGAAACTTTTCCATACCTGGAGGGAGAGGGATTTGGCATCCATTGGGGACTTGTATATGGGGGGAGTTTAGCCTCGTTCAGTCTGCTCAGAGAAAAATTTGGTCTTCCTCACTCACATTTTTTTTCAGTACTTACAAATTAGACATAACGTCCAATCCAAAGTTAATAAATCTGGTGCAGTTCCGGGGAAAGATGCTTTTTTGATTTCATTAAGAACCCCCTCACTCCAGGCACCTCGTTTCCAAGTTTGTGAACGTGTTTGACAGCGGCTCTATCGTCCCCTCTGGGATGATCAGGGCAGCCTGAGAGGAGGAGCTGGGAGTTGAACTGTCCGGAGATATTTGGGACAGAAGTCTGTCAGCGGTTCAGGCCTGTTCTGTCAAGAGCAGACACCAGCTGATCCAATACAAAGTGGTCCACTGCCTTCATTACTCAAAGCACCGGTTGCATAAAATTTATCCCCCCACTTCACCATTGTGTGACAGATGTCAAACATCAGTGGGTACACTGTCTCATGCTTTTTGGTTCCGTTTCTCACTCTCTGACCTATGGCCCAGAGTGTTTGACTGGTACTCCAAGGCTTATCAGATCACTCTCCCCCTGGATGCAATTCTCGCCATCTTCAGCTGTTCCCAACTCGCTCAACATTTTCTCAAATCCATACAGCAGTCATTGATGTTGGGCATGATTGTCACCAAGAGACTTATCTTGAGGGAGTGGAAAACCACTTCCCCTCCCTCCTTTCGCCAATGGCTTATAGACATGATGAACGTCACACAGATGGAAAGACTCAGGTTTATAAGGACCAACTCACTGCGAAAATTTTCTGACATCTGGGATCTGGTTCTTACTCATTTTGACAATTGCAAAGACTAAAGGATTGAGTCATGTAAATATCAATGAATGGGCACTTGTGGCCAACTGATGGCACAATTCTGTGACTCACTGGCAGATCTATTATTTTCCCCTCTTTCCATCCATCCATCTTCTCTTAAAAATATTTATTTTTTTGTATTTCAATTTTTTTCCTCTTTCTTTGTCACATTATTTGTTTCAGTCTGTGTGCCCATCTATGTCTCTGTGTATATGTTTATATATGAGCCTGTTCACTGTAGTTGTCGAACCGTAACATAAAAACATGCAAATAAAATATGAGGAAAAAAAAATGAAACTCATTGTATAGTTTTACTACACACAGAGTGATATATTTCAAGTGTTTATTTCTTTTAATTTTGATGGTGATGGCTGAAATAGCTCATGAAAATCCCAAATTCAGTTTCTTAAACAGAATATTACATAAAAAATTTATTTTAATAAATTGATTTTTAATAGAAATGTTGGCCGAATGAAAAGTATGTCCATGTAAACACTCAGTACTTGGTCGGTACTCCTTTTGCATGAATTTCTGCATCAATGTGGTGTGGCATGGAGGCAATCAGCCTGTGGTACTGCTGAGGTGTTATGGAAGCCCAGGTTGCTTTGATAGCGGACTTCAGCTCATCTACATTGTTGATCTGGTGTCTTTTAGCTTCCTCTTGACAATACACCATAGATACTCTATGGGCTTTAGGTCTTCTTCTTCTTCTTCTTTTGGTTACTGGCGGATAGCAAACAACTGAAAGGTGCATACCGCCACCTACTGTACAAGAGTGTGTAACATTATGTCATCTGAGCCCAAGCTGCACGGTGGCGCAGTGGTTAGCACTGCGGCAGCACAGTTTTACCCTCGGCCGGGGGATCGCGGGGATCATGAGATCGTGGGTTCAATCCCTGCCCCCAGCCAACAGTGATCTGTGTGGAGTTTGCATGTTCTCCCCGTGTTGCGTGGGTTTACTCCGGGATTTCTCTGGTTTCCTCCCACATGCTAAAAACATGCAGGTTAGGGATACGGGGCGCTTGCGCACGCAGCGACCGGCAGCTGGTGGCTTGTCACCAGACTGCAAAACAAATCTACCTACGGGTACAAAATGAGTACAAAAAACCCCCCAAAACATTATGTCATCTGAGCCCGACCCCTAAATTCTATGACTTAATCCTTTAAATCCCATTACCTACCGGCCTCTCGAACTTCATTTTTCATTATCTGTCTTTCATTTCCATACTTGTGACAGTGTAATAAGATGTGCTTGACATTTTCTTTTACTCCACATTCTCTACATTTGTCACTTTCGCTTTTCCCCATGGTGAATAAAGTGCCATTTAAACCTGTATGATCCAGTCTGTCTTGCCATAATGATGTATTCCCTCCTTTTGGTTGTTATGTAATTCTTTATTGCAATAGATTTTTGTATTTTGTAATACGATCTACCTTTATGATCTTCATCCCATCTTTTTTGCCATAGCTCAGTTCCTTTTTTCTTGATTACTGCTTTCCCTTCACCTTTTCCAAGAGACAATGGTAGACATCATAGGCCGTCCTGTGATGTCCTATGATCGTGACAGACACAGAGATTTCTTAAAATTATAGTGATGATACAACTGAAATATATCACTCTGTGCGTGATGGCTCTATATAAAAAACTTTATTTTTTGAATTGAATTACTGAAATAAATCCACTTTTTGATGACATTCTAATTTACAGAGATACACCTGTATCTCTGGTTGGCCCCTCTGACCAAGGCCTGCTTACTGTAAACTCGTATGAGTCTGAATACATAAGGAGATTGTGTGTTTAGAACCCTGTGGTCCAGGCCCTGTAACAATCTCCTCTTGGGAGTCCGGTCAGCAAACTCTCGTGGGTGTTTTAAGTCACAGCTGAAGACCTCTCCTTTCATCAAGTGTTAATTCTGCTTGATACTGGGCCAGTGATGCTTTTGGCTTCTTATTTTTTATCTTACTGTGCTTTGTTCCATTTGTAATTTTTCTTGTGCGCATTATTTTATTCCATGAAATACCTTGTAACTTATGGATTTATAGGTGCTTCATGAATAAACTCTAATTTACATGCTCCCCCCACCAGAAAATATCATAATCTACAGTGGGGAAAAAAAGGTATTTAGTCAGCCACCAATTGTGCAAGTTCTCCCACTTAAAAGATGAGAGAGGTCTCCAATTTTCATCATAGGTATACCTCAACTATGAGAGACAAAATGAGAAAAAAAAAATCCAGAAAATCACATTGAAGGATTTTTAATGAATTAATTGGTAAATTCCTCAGTAAAATAAGTATCTGGTCACCTACAAACAAGCAAGATTTCTGGCTCTCACAGACCTGTAACTTCTCTAAGAGGCTCCTCTGTCCTCCACTCGTTACCTGTATTAATGGCACCTGTTTGAACTCGTTATCAGTATAAAAGACACCTGTCCACAACCTCAAACAGTCAGACTCCAAACTCCACTATGGCCAAGACCAAAGAGCTGTCAAAGGACACCAGAAACAAAATTGTAGACCTGCACCAGGCTGGGAAGACTGACTCTGCAATAGGTAAGCAGCTTGGTGTGAAGAAATCAACTGTGGGAGCAATTATTAGAAAATGGAAGACATACAAGACCACTGATAATCTCCCTCGATCTGGGGCTCCACGCAAGATCTCACCCCGTGGGGTCAAAATGATGACGAGAATGGTGAACAAAAATCCCAGAACCACACGGGGGGACCTAGTGAATGACCTGCAGAGAGCTGGGACCAAAGTAACAAAGGCTACCATCAGTAACACACTACACCACCAGGGATTCAAATCCTGCAGTGCCAGACGTGTCCCCCTGCTTAAGCCAGTACATGTCCAGGCCCGTCTGAAGTTTGCTAGAGAGCATTTGGATGATCCAGAAGAGGATTGGGAGAATGTCATATGGTCAGATGAAACCAAAATAGAACTTTATTGTAAAAACTCAACTTGTCGTGTTTGGAGGAGAAAGAACACCATACCTACTGTGAAGCATGGGGGTGGAAACATCATGCTTTGGGGCTGTTTTTCTGCAAAGGGACCAGGACGACTGATCTGTGTAAAGGAAAGAATGAATGGGGCCATGTATCGTGAGATTTTAAGTGAAAACCTCCTTCCATCAGCAAGGGCATTGAAGATGAAACGTGGCTGGGTCTTTCAGCATGACAATGATCCCAAACACACCACCCGGGCAACGAAGGAGTGGCTTTGTAAGAAGCATTTCAAGGTCCTGGAGTGGCCTAGCCAGTCTCCAGATCTCAACCCCATAGAAAATCTTTGGAGGGAGTTGAAAGTCCGTGTTGCCCAGCGACAGCCCCAAAACATTACTGCTATAGAGGAGATCTGCATGGAGGAATGGGCCAAAAATACCAACAACAGTGTGTGAAAACCTTGTGAAGACTTACAGAAAACGTTTGACCTCTGCCATTGCCAACAAAGGGTATATAACAAAGTACTGAGATGAACTTTTGTTATTGACCAAATATTTTACTGAGGAATTTACCAATTAATTCATTAAAAATCCTTCAATGTGATTTTCTGGATTTTTTTTTTTCCTCATTTTGTCTGTCATAGTTGAGGTATACCTATGATGAAAATTGGAGACCTCTCTCATCTTAAGTGGGAGAACTTGCACAACTGGTGGCTGACTAAATACTTTTTTGCCCCACTGTAAATGTCACTATAGCATGTATGAAACCATTAAATTGTGACCAATAACTGTGCATTAAATCTCTTTTTCTCCTGCTATTAGGGCTGGGCAGCATCACCAAATCAACGTGACATTCTGTTTATGCCTCCAAATTGGTAAGCAAGCTGTAAATCTTAGAGTGGCATAAATTTAAACTCTGACTATGGTCACTACATGAGTGGTGGTGGTTGTTATAATAGGGAAGATAAAGTTGCAGTAAAGTCTTTTTATCATTTTCCATCGGCTCCAGTTTGGACAGCCAAGTGGGTAGCAGTAGTCAGAGGGGTGGGTTGGCAGACTTCCACCACAAGTCGGATCTGCAGAGATCATTTCATCAAGGGTAAGTGCATATACGAATACATGGACCTGGGCTACGAATCATGGCCTGGGGATAGCGATGGTTGGTCTCAGACTAATATTTGGTGTTTTGTTATGTAGGGAAACCCACAGTCTCCCGACTACATCCCCTTGCAGTTTCAACAGCAAGACTGACCCTGGATATTTTTCATAGTGGGACATCAACACAACAGAGGAAGAGATCAGGCAAGTTATTTTGTTTTGGAACTGTGGTAGGGGCTAACTGTTTAGGTTGAGAGGGGAGAGACCTTCCCTCATTGAGAATGGGTTCAGTTTATATTTATGTGCCTGTATTTTAAATAAATTAACTAAAAAAGTTGGTAGAATTTTTTTCGACCGCTCTCTGCCTCCAGCTGATGAGGTTGCTTGTGTCTTTGTCGTCTTCTTCTGGCTGCTCCCTTTAGGGGTTGCCACAGTGGAACATCTGCTTCCATCTCACCCTATCCCTTGCACCTTACTCTGCAACACCAACCCTTTCCATGTCCTCCATCACTACATCCATCTCTGTGGGCTTTCTCTTTTCCTCCTGCCTTGCAGCTCCATCTTCAACATCCTTTGTCCAAGATATCCACTGTCCCTCCTCTGCACATGTCCAAACCATCTCAGTCTTGCCTCTCTTACTTTGTCTCAAAACCGCTCAACCTGAGCTGTCCCTCTGATATACTCCTTTCTAATCCTGTCCCTCCTAATCACTCCCAATGAGAATCTCAGCATCTACACCTGCCTGCTTCTACCGACTTTCATTCCTTTTCTCTCCACAGCATACCTTCACTTCTCCAGGTTCTCTTCCACCTGCTCCCTACTCTCACTACAGATCACAATGTCTGCAAACATCATGGTCCATGGAGAATCCTGCCTCACCTCATCTGTCAGCCTGTCCATCACCATGGCAAAGAAGAAGGGGTCAAAGTCTAACCCTGGTGGAATCCCACTCCCACCTTGAATCTATCTGTCAATCCTACAGTACACCTCACCACCATCTCACTGTCCTCATACATGTCCTGCACCACCCTCACATACTTGTCTGCCACTCCTGACTTTTTCAAACAGTACCACACTTCCTCTCTTGGCACCCTATTATGTTTTCTCTAGATCCACAAACACACAGTGCAACTCTTTCTGACCTTCTCTATACTTCTCCATCAATACTCAAAGCAAATATTGCATCTGTAGTACTCTTTCTTGGCATGAAACTGTACTGCTGCTCACCGATTGTAATCTCCTTCTTAACCTGGCTTCAACAACTCTTTCCCATATCTTCATAGTGTTGTTGATCAACTTTATGCCTCGGTAGTTACTACAGCTCTGAACTTCACCCTTGTTCTTGAAAATTGGTACCACAACACTTCTACTCCACTCCTGAGGCATCCTTTCACGCTCCAAGACTGTGTTGTCTAGAACATTCAAGATGATTTTTAGTGAGAGACTTAATGTCACACATCATGAACAATCTTTTTCTGTCGTTGTTCCTTTCACAAAGCTTGCCTACCAATGTGGCGACCCAAACAAACAGCACATGACCAGCATGTGAACAGTGACGTCACTTGCACAACAATAAATGTGCCAGTGTATTAGTCAGCTGTTGGCAAGGTGCCCTGAAATTGCCATTCATTTTCAATCTTTACGTGGACTTTGTTGTCAGGGTTGCACATCATGAAGTAGAGAAAATATATCCAGAGACTGGCTTTAAAATAAAATCCTGTCATGAGGAATCTCCAAGAGAACTGCGGAATTCTTAAAGCACAAGCGATGGGAAAATCATATAACGAGCATCTGTATGTAGATGATGATGCCATCTGCACTGAATCCATTCAGGAACTACAGGATATCCTTCAGATCTATGATGACGCATGCACATATTTTGGGCTCCAAATGCCAAACATTAAAATGAAGACAATGGCCTTTAATGCTCACCATGTAAAAAGCCAGCATAGTCTTGTCTGCATTAATGGTAACAAGATAAGAATGTTCACAGTTTTAAATACCTGGGCTACACTATAACCTGGGCTATGCATGTCAAATACCCAATTTTGAACACTATTTTTCCTGAAAGTGAAGCGAAGACTGTAGAAGACACTACAAAGTACATTAAGATTATTATTACGGTGCAATTGTCTACAATAAGCATGATCATGAATTTTTGTAAAAATGCCAGATAAGCAAGAGTACATAAACATCATCAACACCTTCTGCACATATTTTCAGGTGGTTGAGAATTCCTATCAGCACATCGTCCTGTATATGAGCTATAAAAAGCTGTTCAGCGCTACAGCCCTGAAGTGCTTGTTAGATTTAATTATTATGGCGGTATGAAAGTAGGCCAGGGACTGTGAGCTTCCCTGTGTATTTGGCATATAGGGTGGACCCTGCTCATTAGACAGCAGACTCCTGCTTCTTCTCATCAGGGACCCAAGACCCTCCAAACAAATTTTAATTTTTCATTTGGTTTCTTGTTGGTAAAATCATAAGCATCTTTATGTGCTGCATTCAGGTCAAGTTGAAGCTGTGAAAGATCAAGACTTTGTGGGGGGAGAGTGAAATTTAGTATGAGCTTTTAAAGATCCATTTCCCATGGCAGCTTAGAGGTTTACCAAATGAGCCTTCAAGAAAAAAAAAAAAAGCTAGAGATACCATGAAAACACTATAAAATTGTTACCTCAGCTATTAGCATAATTCTTATTTCTTTTAGGGCAGTGCAGATGGATAATGATGCTTGAAAAAGCTACAATTATATAATACCACAAGATAGTAAGCATGACCTGTATTACACGTCTGCTAAAAAGCACAGATCACGTTTTGGCCCTGGAACTTGTAATAACACCCTTCTGTCAGGATCACCAGACTTATTGTGTGGTGCTGTGAAGGAGCTTACTGTTGCGTAACGGGCAGCTCAGTGGAAGGAAGCGTTAAACACGAGCAACATGCGCTGAATAACCAGCACAGCTTTTTGTCAAAATACAGAGTCAAAAGGAAGGCTGAGATTTATTGGAGAGTTGTAGTTGAACACTGCCCTGCTGTACTCATAAGGAACACACACACGTTCTCGCCAACAAGGAAAGAAACATGAGCTCCTTTAATGCAGTTGCCTAGCGACAGATAAAAGAAATCCAACTGCATCAGTATTGCTTCTGCCCATGAGCCAAACTGGTTTTAGTTCTCTCATTTCTCCACCCATCCAACTCCCTGCTTGTCTCACCACACCTAACGAGGGTTTCACAATATGATTCAACACAGTGGATTCTAGACAGCAGCAAACATGCTCTCATTTGTCATTTGTGAATACTCCAAAGCCCAAATAAACCCCCTAAGAGATGATTAAAAAAAATCGTCTTTGCAAGTCAGGGTGAAGTAGACTCGCTGGTCACTTTAATGGCACAGATTCAATAAGGGTCCAAAACAGTCCTCAGATAATGGCCCATATTGTTATGCTAGCATCACAAAGTTGCTGCAGGTTTGTTGGCTGCACATCCACGATGCTTCAAACATGCATCAGTTATTTCATGTTTATGCCAAATTCTGACCTTACCATCCGAATGTTGCAGTAGAAATTAAGACTCAGACCCGGCAGATTTTTTCCAATCTTTTGGACAACAGGCTCACTGATTTTGGTGAGCCTGTGTGTAAATGAAGTTTTAGCTTACCTGTGTACTATTTGTCACATATCCATTATATTTTTGCATATCTGTCACACTTAAATGTTTCAGATCATCAAATAAATTTAAATGCTAGACAAAGATAACCTGAGTAAATACTGGGGGGGAAGGGGGGCATTTTTCAACACAGTCTTCCCTTTGGACCACACACTTCTTCCATCTGTGTTGCAGCGTTTGGATCCCTGTGGTTGAAAAATAAACCACATTTGGTCAAATATGACCACTATGAAGACTGGCTTTGTATGCTGCGTTGGTAGTGCCACCTCGTGAATGGGACGTTCAGTCTTGCGCACGCGCCGTCAACACAATCAGGTCGTGGGCAGGCTGCGTGGCCATAAAATTTGGGCTGCACGCGGTCGTCCACAGAAGAGCCCTGTGGACACTCGCGAACTGGAGACAATGACGTAAATTTTGTCACATGAGGCTTCCTGTTGCACATATGCGGACAGCAGAGGTGCAGCATGAATCCAGCTTAAGACTCCTGCATCTCTCTTAACATTAGCATGGTCAGGATGACACGTGTGTGTTATTTCTGCAAGGAGTATAAGAAGAAGTATTCATAAATAAGGTTAAAATGCATTTCTTGTGTAAATTTCATGATTTAGATGAAGGGAGTGACATATAAATATATCTTTAAGTGATTATTTCTGCATTCTAAGCTGAAATTGTCATTGATAGGAGGGAAATTGTTAAAATCTCTTATAGTGATAAGTTAAATTCATTGTTATTTTATTGGTTAAAATAAGGTATATAAATGTATTTTTTATACATTAAAGCATTAAAGGGGCTAAGGTGATACGTATATGTATGTTTATATACATGTATGGTAATGTTTTTTTTGTCAATTTCTTTTAGGTCTTATGGTGCTGTCAATATTTTCCATTCAGTACAAGTGTTACAGGAACGTTGTGAGAAAAAACAGTGTGAAACATCAGTTTGAGAGCCAGACCATCATTCAGCATGGGTTTCTTACGAATTTATTAACGGAAAAAAGCTATTGAAATCTACCTGGCCCTATGTGGAAAAAGTAATTGTCTCCTCCCTCCAGTAAGTGGTTGTGTCGCCCTTGGCAGCAACAACTGCAGTGAAGCATTTGTGATAACTGACAATGAGTCTTATGTGGCTGTTGAGGAATTTTGGCCTACTCTTCTTTGCAGATTTGTTTTAATTCAGTGACATTGGAGGGCTTGAGCTTGAGGTCATCAACTGATGACTGGATATTCTCCTTCAGGATTTCCTGGTAGAGAGCAGAATTCACAGTTCCATCAATAATAACAAGTCGCCCTCATGGTATCATGCTCTTTTTTATGAATTGTGTTAGTTTTACGACAGATGTAACGGGATGCATGCCCTCCAAAAAGTTTAACTTTTGTCTCATCAGTCGACAGATGAGACACTAAACTGGAGGTATCACTAAACTGGTGGTTAGTGATACAGGAGCTCCACAGGGGACCGTGCTTTCTCCTTTTCTCTTCACCTTATACACCATTGACTTTCAGTACAAGTCCAAGTCATGCCACCTGCAGAAATTCTCTGATGACTCGGCTGTTGTTGGGTGTATAAGAGGGGGAGACAATAAAGGGCCTTTCCCACTAGCCCCGCTTAGCCCAACACGGCACAGCTCAGCACGCTTTGTAACTCTTTCCACTAGCCCCAACACGGTTTAACAGGCGCTATTTTTGTGCCTGCTCGAGGGCAGGGTACAACCGTGCTGAGTCGTGCCGTGATGTGATGTCAAAAGACTGGTCGCCGCTGATTGGTTTTGGTTGTAACGTCACGAAAGCGACCATCTTCTGAGGAATCTACGAATCTACATGACCGCCATTAGTAAAGTTGGTCAGCGCGTAACCACAGTGGGCGGCTTTATTTTCAGTATTAGAGTATTTTTGGTATTTATTTTCATTGTCAACGATGGCTTCGCGTAAGGGTGTCCCATGGTCAAATGAGGAGGTGCGGTGTCTTCTGAGTGTATTGGCCGACGACCACATCCAGCGCGAGTTAGACGGAGCCACGCGCAATGAGAAAATATACCGGCAGGTCTCCGACCACATGGCAGCACAAGGGCACACCCGGACTGCCAAACAGTGTAGTGAGAAAATCAAAAAAATGAAGTGCGATTACCGTGCATTAAAGGACCACAATAGCCGAAGTGGTGCGGACCGGAGGAACTGGAAGTGGTTCGAGCAGATGGACGCTATCTACGGACATCGGCCGGCTAGCAATGGCCGAGCCACTGGGCTCGACACAGCCACGCCATCGGAATCCGTTGACGGTGAGTGGTTTTTTTTATTGTGCGTTTTTTCGCCAATATATTCATTCGGTGAGAAGCTCACTTTATTTATGCAATAAAGAAATCTGTTCGATTGTGGATAATGGTTGTTAGCAATGATCGCTAGTCAGCTACATCGCAACAAACTGCGGAATCACGCTTTTCTTTTAAGTATTCACGTGAACAATACGCTGGAATAAGCTTATGTAATCTGGTTAAAAACTTTTGTGTTTTCTGTACATGTTGCACTTTGGTGCTGTGTTTTATTGTGTGCATTTTCCTTCTAGAATCACTTAACATCCCAGGGGTCCGCCGCACTGGACCGCCCGGACTCTCCTGCGTCTGACGGAGCACCAGAATCTGTGCCGCCGACACCAGTGTCAGCCCCATCACAAGCTCCATCACCAGCCCCATCAGTATCCGGCATGTCTCGGTCAAGTGCTGGTAAGGCACAATAAACATAAGATTACCACCCGGTTCTTTTTATTCGATTAATGTTATTTCCGATAGCCGCATATTAAGGAATTTTATATGTCTGTGTACAAAACTTTCTGGGGTGGTCAGTTGTCAGTGTTGAACAACACAGTCACATTTTTAGGTGTGGTGGTGTGTTGGTGGAAATACTGTTGTAAGTCATAATATACAAAAACAGATACAGCACATGAACTGACTTTCAAAATCAACATGCTTCATTAAAAAGCTTCACGTCATCTTTATTAAGCCATTTTTATTAACCCATTCAGATTTCTGAGGCCACAATACAAAGAAAATCTTTTAAAGATAGCCCATCCATCCATCAATCAATCTTTTTCCAATTAATCCTTTTCGGATTGCATGGGGGGATGTAGCCTATCACAGCACCCTGGGAATTGCACAATCCACTCTACTGAAGTGCAGCAACATGACAGTTGAGCTTAAATACAGCAACGAAGCATATATAATAGTCACATCCCACCACAGGCTTTCACCAGTGTAATTCCATAGTATATGTTTTTGATATGTTTAGATACAGCATTATCTAACCACCATGACTTTCTGTCTTTCATCTAGCCATGAGGAAAAGGTGAAACACCATCTCCGACCTAGCATCAGTGATGACACAGATGCATGGTGATGAGATGCGTCTCCAGGAGAGGCTCCATGAACAGCGCGAACGACACCATCAAGAGCAAAAAACATACAATGAGCAGTACATGCAGCATTTAACTAAGGTTGCAGCAAACACGCGGGTAGCCCAGGAGCAGGAAGCCGCCTTCTGAAGGGAGGAGCTGGCAGAGACGGCTTCCTTCAACCGAGCCTTCCTGACACAGTTCGGGAGGATAGTTGACGCACTGAGTGGTCGCCGTTTGTAACCATGTCTTGTAATGTGGTTTTTTTTTTTTGGAATGTGTTTTTTTGGGAATATTCGTTATGTAATAAAATGGCAGTGTTTTGGATCAAAGTGTGGTTTGTCTGTTATAACACTGGATTAGAAAACCGAATAATTACATACAAATTCCATTGCCTAGTCTGATCAAAATGCTGCTGTTCATCCTGTCAGGTGTCGACCGTTGTAATGGTAATGTAATTGTTAACAACACAATGAAACAGAAATGTTTTTGTAAGCTTTCTGTTCTTTTTATTGAAATATCATAAAAAATTAGCACCACTGGATCCAGTTCTCAACATTGGGTACAGTTTTTATGTTAACTTATAAGAAGTTGTACAGTTGGACTTTAAATGCAGCAGGAGACACTGATAAAGCTAAAAGTCAAAGTAGGTAAAAAAGGTAAGTACATGTAAATTGAATGTTCTATGTTTACACTTATTTTGTAAGTACAAGTGGGACAGGATTAAATTGAAATAAAACATGTTTCTAAACAATGTGTGCTTTTTAAAAATATTTACACTTATTTTGTAAGTACAAGTGGGATAGGATTAAATTGAAATATAACATGCTTCTAAACATAATTCCTACGTCAATTTGCAGTTCCATCAAAGCAAAGGTGAGTTATGTTGCTGCTGCATTTTTTGACAGACAATTTCTCTGGTGTTTTAGCATGTAATTACCTGTCCCTTAAAAAAATAACCCTTATGAAAAACAGAGGAGACGTAGATGAAAAGTGCACAACATTTTATTTAGAAAACACAGACGTTTGACATATGTACAAACATGAATAATGACCAAATTCTATGTATAATTATTGGTACACAAGTACTGCATCACAGCATCTCTTATATCTCCACCATGGTCCTCTGCTGCTGAAACCACTACTTCATCTGCTGCATCATCCAATGTAGTGCCAAAGTCCTCTCCATGAGTCTCACACAGATTATGCGGTGCACAACAAGTCACCACAATGGATTTCACCAGTTCGATGTCACAGTCATTCCTTTTTAAAAGGCAGCGCCACCTTCCCTTCATCCTGCCGAAAGCATTCTCCACAGCCACCCGTACACGACTGATGGTGTGGTTGAACGTGTGCTGTTCTTCAGTCAGTCGTCCGGTGTCATGGAATGCTTTCAACAGCCAGTTTTGCAGTGGATAGGCAGAGTCTCCGAGGATGTAGTATCCCATACGTACCGCACCGATGTTCCTGATGTTAGGTGGGAAGAGGTTTCCCCGACTGGCTAACTCCCACAGTGTGGACAGTCTCAGCACCCTAGCATCATGCATGCTCCCTGGAAGCCCAGCAAACACATTCCAGAACAAACCCTTTCCATCAACAACACCTTGAAGGATTATGGAGTGCCAGCCTTTACGATTAAAGTAGTCAGTGTGATATTGTTGTGGTGCTATGATGGGTATGTGGGAGCCATCGATGGCACCAACGCATAATGATAGCCCCCACCGATTCTCGATGTAGGCCGACATTTCCGTGAACCTCCCTTCATTGGGAAAATGAAGTAGTTCTGGAACCAGCAATGACTCTGCTGCTGCACAAAAGTCCTGCACACACCTGCATGTCCAATACTGCGGTACTCTGAACCGGTAGCAAGCTTCCACAGTGCAATGGCCACTCTCTTCCTCAGCAGCACACATAGGTGGAACGTCTTATCTTGCCGCTCCATGCATGGACGCAATTTGTGACACAGGTAGGTAAAAGTGTCCTTGGACATCCGGAAATTCTGCAACCACTGCATGCTTGAGAAGCTGGGAACAACATCCTCCCACCACTGTGAGCTACGGTTTACTGTCCAGGCCGACGGTCTGCAGCAAGTATTTTGCAACAACGCAGCCAACTGAAACACACACACAGCATACATAATGTAATGCCTGTAATACTGATAACCTGTCAACATCAAAATGCTGTACACAAGAATAATACAACTATAAAATGACAACAGAAAGCATTAGCACGCGTTAGCTTACCGACATCTGCTCCCTCCTCTGCCGGGTAATTAACCTCACCATCTCCTGTACTGTTCCAACCTGTTTTGTCTCAATGCACGTCATCTTCTCCGGTAATACTGTCTTCTCTGATTAAACTCTCTGGCCTTCACTGTGAGAAAAAGCCACAGAGCGAGCAACATGTAAATCCTCCGCTCATGATCCTCCATTTTCTTTGTTGTTGTGGAAGATTTGGTCGCGTGCTTTACGTCAGAGAGTGTGGTGCCGCCTCGCTGTTATAGAAATCCCACCCACCCCAACTCAACACGGTTGTAATGGAGACACAAGCGAGCCGAACCGTGTCGAAGTGAATCGAGACGTGGCGAGGTGTGCTGGGCTAGTGGAAAGGGGCCATAACTGGCAATGAGTGTTTTACAGCGCTGTGGAGGAATTTTGGCCCACTCATCTTTGCAAAATTGATGTAATTCAGCCACACTGGGGGGTTTTCGAGCATGAACCGCCTTTTTAAGGTCATGCCACAGCATCTCAATCACATTCAAGTCAGGACTATGACGACAGGTGCATCTCAATAAATTAGAATGTCACTGAAAAGTCAGGCCTGAGTGTGGCTAGAGAAACTGAACTCAGCTTTTGAAAGATGTGATAAACCACAGTTAATTTATGTTTTAACAGTGGGGGGCAATCTTTTATGTCGGTAAATGAGGGTCAATGACGAGACTGAAGGTGGAACTGAACACAACTTTATTATGGACTCACTGCACAGTACAGACACTCCCGTCAGGCAGCGATGAGGTCAAAGAGACTGTCCCTCTTCCGCACAGCCCTCTTATACTCCAGGTGGCGGCGGAACCAGAAAGGTGGAGCCACCACCCGTGTCACACCATTATATGTCCTAAGAACAACACAATCACTTTTTCACACAAGGCCATGTAGGTTTGGATTTTTTTTTTTTACCCTTAATAATAAACATCTTCATTTAAAAACTGCATTTTGTGTTGACGTGTGTTGTCTAATATTTAAATTTGATGATCTGAAACATTTAAGTGTGACAAATATCACTCTATACTAGTGCATACCTGTGCATGCCCGTAGAAAGCAAGTATAAGCAAGTATTTCTGCATGCCCGTAGAAAGCAGGTGTAAGCAAGCATGTCAGCACTCGTTCAGTGATGCCTCCGTTTGATCTTTGATGGTGTCATAGCAAGTCCTATGATCTCTGATGATGTCATAGCAAGTCCTATGATCGTGAGTGATGCCTGGCTTTGATCTTTGATGATGTGATAGCGAGTCCTATGATCTTTGATGATGTCACAGTGAGTTGTATGATCGTGAGTGATGCCTGCCTTTGATCTTTGATGTGCTATGATCTTGAGTGAACGTGACTCACCGGAAGAGAATGACGCCATGGACGGATAATTTTTTTCACACAGGGAGTTGTTCAGAACTCCTTATAAGAACTCCTTATACAAAGATACAGAGTGATGATAATCAAGTCAGTGGCGGTAATGCACCTGTAAGCTGGTTGCCAACCACCAATCAAATCAAAAAGAAGAACAAGAGTGATGCCTGCCTTTGAGCTTTAATGATGTCACAGCGAGTCCTATGTTTGTGATGCCTGCCTTTGATCTTTGATGTCCTATGATCGTGAGTGATGCCTGCCTTTGATCACACAGACACACACAGATTTTCTTGAATCACTCTACTATGGTGTCTATATGACGTCATATAGACATCATAGGCACATCACAGGTGATCCTATGATCTTTTAGTGAGTCCTACACACATCGTCACAACGTGGTCGTGACAGACACTGTCACATCGTGACAGAGATTTCTTGAATTATATACAGTATAGTGATAATATACAGCTTAAGTACGTGGCGGTAATGCACCTGTAGGCTGGTTGCCAACCGCCAATCAAATCTAAAAGAAGAAGCTTAATCAATAAATAAAGATAAGGTATGGAACCGACTTTATCCCAAGAACTTTTTCTTCTTCTTCTTTAGATTTGATTGGCGGTTGGCAACCAGCTCACAGGTGCATTACTGCCACTGACTTGATTATCATCACTCTATCTCACTTTATATCTTTGTACAAGGAGTTCCCACAAGAACTTTTAAGAAAACCTTCCTTCTTCAGAATGTAAAAAAAGAGAAAAGCAACATAAAAAGTTCAACTGGACTCACAGGATAATACGCTGAGAAGGAGTTCATCTGATGTCACATTCACCAAGATATCATTATATTGGATGACTCCAGTGGTGATGAAACACCAACAGCAGTAAAGCTCTGCACAATCTGTGCAGGGTCAGTAGAGGTGGCCACCCTCCCCAAATACAACATCAGGAGCAAACCAAGAATCACAACACAGCAGGGGGAGCATGTGTGGTCCAGCTCAAACTGTTCAAACACTGAGGGTGCGTCTCATCAGACCTCTGCACTTCTACTAGTTTATCATTCTGGCACTAATTTATCTTTTCAGCCTCGCCAACCTTTCAAAAGAGACATCACAGTACAATCAACCTCCTGGCTAATTAAAGGCTTAAATATAAAAGGACAGAGTACCTTAAGTACATTTGTCTTTTTTTCCCAGGAACTTTATAAATGGATTTAACAATTAGAAAGCTTACAGGCCACACAGAGAAGGGAAATTAGGTTAAATTGCACCAAATTTTCAGGCAGTGGAACCCATTCATCCATTCATCTTTCTAAACACTTACTTATCGTAGGGTTGGGCCACATATTTATTTATACTGCTATCAATACAAAAAAAGTAACCTACAATCAAAGTAGCATAGACGAGTATGTGTCACAGTGCAGGTCAATGAAATGAAAAATGTTCAGAAGGAGCTGGGGATGAGGTGAGTTACAAAGTAACATGCAGATGTGCAGCTGCTGTGAGCTGGCTAATTAAGCAACATGACAGGAGAGGGAGTGTATCAATGAATATAGCACTGAGATTCAGTTGGCGCACAGCCGAGGGCTGAAGACATCACTGTGGTGCTATTTTCATGATACTGCATGACCTCAAGTGTAATACTGCTTTTCTACAACAGTTCCACAGATGCAATATATGAGTTGGCATAAAAGGAGGAGACCCGAGTCTCCTCAGAAGGAACAGCCTGTGCTGGCCCTTCTTGTAAAATAAGGGACAACAGATCATATTTTGTTTGTTTCATGATATAATGATCCACCACAGCAAGCATCACTATCAGAAAACTAGTAGCTCTAAGTACTCTTGGATGTTGCTAACAAAAATGACAAACATAATCTAAAATAATTTTATCATGATTACACCTATGTTTAATGAAACTGGCTATTGTCCACCAGTCATCTTTATATAACAGCACATACTTATCTTGTCTATTGGGTCAGTCTTTTTAGCCAAGTAGTCTGCTAGCTACCTAGCTAGCGGCCAATGTCCATCTCTGCTTTTGCTAGTCTCTTTGCCGTCTGCTTATTGCATCTTCAGATGAAGTAGCAAGCTAGAAGTATGTACTCCACTGTGAGACTTTAGTAGAAACTATACTGTACTAAGATTGTAATCTAAACTTTGGTGCAACTATTTACAAGGACGAGTTAATTGCTAGCTAGTCTGCTAGCTAGTGCTCCATCTGTAACAGGGGTCACCAACTAAAACTGCAAGAGGTCCGATAAGTCAGTCCTCTTCCTCAGCTGAGGGCCGAACGAGATGTGGGAATCTTTAGGCATCTCATGATTTGATTATGATTCAGAACTCCGATTTAACTCTAAAACCATTCTCAATGCATTTTTTTTTTCTATTTAGGATTTTTCCCCTTCCATTGTGTGACATCTTGGTCCTTTTAAAGCAAAGTATTTGCGATGACCCATGAATTTACTTCCAACATCATTTATTAAAACAGATGAAAGAGAAATTTGACACATGGACAAATTTATCTCAAAATCTGCTTTTAAGAACTGTCATCCTTTCATTGACATTCTTTCAGAAGACCATAGCTGTCTACAGACAGGCCACTATCATTTAACTTAAGCTCATGTTTTAAGCTGCTTTTAGCTCTATATTAATTTTAAACAAAAAATTAAAATGAATTCTTTGTTCAATTTCAAACAAAATATGTAATTAAAATTTTTATAATACAAGAGAACACTAAATGTGTTTGTTGACTCCAAATAAGTAGGTCTAAAATTCTAAAATCTACAACTAAAATCTTAAAAATGTTTTCCAGGAGAACACAAACTGAACTGTATTGCATTAAAAAAAAAAAAAGATTAATATCTAAAAAACAAAATTTCAGAGTCCATCTCTATACAATATTTTCAGTGCAGAAAAACTTTCAAACTAACAAAAAAAAAAACAAAAAAAAAACAAAACAGACAAAATATAATTCCAACCAGATAAGCGGTAGAAGATGATGGATGGATGGACTACAGAATTCCTCTGACACTTTTTTTAAATCTCAAAAGTAAACTCTGGGGCAGCGCGGTGGCTGAGTGGTTAGCACTGCGGCAGCACAGCAACTCACCCTTGGCCGGGGGATCCCGAGTTCAATCCCAGCCCCCAACCAACAGTGATCTGTGTGGAGTTTGCATGTTCTCCCCGTGTCTGCGTGGGTTTACTCCGGGATTTCTCTGGTTTCCTCCTACATGCCAAAAACATGCAAGTTAGGTTAACTGGCATCAAAACTGGGGATTCTAAATTGTCCTTAGGTATGACTGAGAGTGAATGGTTGTCTGTCTCTCTGTGTTGGCCCTGCGATGGACTGGCGATCTGTCCAGGGTGTACCCTGCCTCTGGCCCAAAGATGCTGGGATAGGCTCCAGCCCCCCAACAACCCGAAAAGGATTAAGCGGAAGAAGATGGATGGATGGATGGAAGTAAACTCTGTTACAGCATGGATGGAGCTGTAACTCCATGATTACAGGCAAAAGGGTTGGTGGAACTTTTCATGTTCAATAACACACGGCACTTTTGCAGAGTTTTTACGTGATATTGGAGAATCAGATTCAGAATCAGAATGAACTTTATTGCCAAGCATGTTTACACATAAGAGGAATATGACTTGACATTAGGCGCGCTCGGTAAGCGCTTCCTAATGACGCGGCAGCCATGCAAGACGCCTCATCATACAGTGGGGGGTAAAGAGGGGAAGGGGGAGGGGATGACACATTGGGCAGAGAGAAAAAACCATAGTTATCAGAATAGCGCTCGAATGAGCAAAATTATGATCACATAGAAAAAAAAACCCTCAATGCACACTTAGCAGACAAGTTACAATACACACGTTAACAAAGCAAGTTGAGAGAGACAGTGTGTGTGTGTGTGTGTGTGTGTGTGTGAGTGTATGTGTATCAGTCATGTAATGTTGTATGCAGTGTGTGTATCAGTTACTGGTGAACAGCAAAAATCCTCTCCTGAGCAACGTTTAGATGTTATGTCTTTAGTGTCCTAAAACATAGATAGCATGTCCACAAGTGTTCATCTCTCAGTGCATGTCCGATGGTAAATTCCATGCTAGTCACGTGACGCTGTCCTTGAGAGTTCAGATTACTGCACACCAGTGTGTTTGGGTTAGGGAGAAGCCAAGCCAAAACTCCCTTCTGCCTTATCTTCCTCCAGGAGGAATGAAATCTCAAGGGTGCCGAATCAAGGCCTGATAGGCACAGTTCACTTAGAGCATAGAAATTTCCTCTCTCATGCGATTCTGTGCATCACAATTTAAATTAACATTCACAGGCTTTAAAATCATTCTCTGGAGAACACCCAGCGACACAAGATGTTTCCCACCTTTCCAATTCAGTTCACCATTGCCGCTATCAGTGCTCCCCCCAGCTGGTCGAATTATTGAAGGAGCTTCGCCGGGTCCGCATTTTGATTAGCTCTTCCAATTTCTTTAATTTTCGATACACCAGGAAAACTCCAAGGCCAATCAGCAGAAATCCTGTGATCATGAAGCCAAAACAGGTAGCTGTCTTCCACATCTTCAGTCGAATCACGCAGACATATGAGTTCCAATTGTTCCATGAGTCTCTCCACTTGGGCTCCCCCTGGCCCGATTTCCTGTTAAAAAGTGGTGTCAATAGCATTAAAGCCCAGCTCAATTCCATAATTTCCATAATTTCCGTTTGGGTCGAGATGCAGCAGAAGAAGAGCGAGACACAGACAGGACACAGCAAGCTGGGATCAGTAAGGGGAGGAGGAGAAGGGAGAGGAGAAGAAATGCGTCTGTTCTCTCTGATAGCCGGAAGAAGAAGACGGAGAAGACGGAGGCTACAGAAAGGACCTCCATAACCAGCGACCTCACCCCTAAATCCCAGCACGGCGTACTCTCGGCAGAATAGAGGAAGAACTCCGGTAAATACACTCAATTTTCACAACAGCACTTGATTTTGTGGATACAAACCTGAAACCAAGCGTGTCTGTCCGGGGTGGATGTCTTGGCTGTTGGCCTTGCGTGTGTGTGTGTGGCACCCGCAGCGAATACTCTGGCGTGGTTGGAGTCGCAAAGTGAGAGTGGCGTTCATGAGAGAGGGCAGTCTGCAGCAGGAGAGCGCCCAAGGGCTCGTGCCATAATCTGTCCGGGCAGTCACCAATACAGCAGTTCAGTTCCACTTTTTTTCCCACCATCAAAACAAAACGGTCTCCCTTTTTCCCAAATTGTATCAAAAGGCTTCGGGGTCTGGACGGAGGACTCTTGGGGTCCGGATCTGGACCAGAGTCCACCAGTTGGTGACCCCCTGACCTATAAGCTCTATTTTAAGTCACACTCTCTTTGCCACCTTCTTAGAGCAATCTTCAGATTAAGAGTCAGCAGGATGCATTATGTTGTGATGCATCAGCAGAAACTGTACAATCTAAACTTTGGGATTATGAAATTTAACTACACCAACAATGACAGTAGATCATTCTGACCTGATGAAATCACCCCGGGACTGCTCAGATTGCCTGACTGTTGACAGGTGAGTTATTGTGATAATTAAAAGGTCCTAAGTTCTGTGCATGTGAGCGTTCAGAGGGAGGGGCCTCTGTTTGCAGATTGGATGGCCCAGGGGAAGAAACAGTTCGTCAGTCTGGAGGTGTGGGACCTGATCGAGCTGAACAGTCGTCCAGAGGGAAGCAGGTCAAACAGGTGGTGGGTGGGATGTGAGGGGTCTCCTGTGATGGCCTTGATCCTTCTGAGACAGGAGGATCTGGAGATGTCTTCCAGGGAGGGCAGAGGGCTGCCGATAATTTTTTGGTCAATGTTGATGACCCTCTGCATAGCCTTCCTCTTCTCGGCCGTGGAGCCGGTGTACCACACACCCAGACAGTAGGTGAGCATGCTCTCCACTGAGCAGCGATAGAAGCCCAGCAGTAGCTTCTGGTCCAGGTTGTGCTTCCTCAGGACACAGAGGAAGTGCAGCTGTTGCTGGGCTTTCTTTACCAGGGCCTTGGTGTTGACAGTCCAGGAGAGGTCAAAGGAGATGTGGCTGCTCAGGAACCTGAAGGCGGGGACGTTTTCCACACGGCCACCATTTATATGTGTGTGTGTGTGGGGGGGGGGGGGGCTGTCTGTTCTTTTTGAAGTCCTGTATGAGTTCTTTGGTTTTTTGGACATTCAGTTTCAGGTTGTTTGCTTGGCACCACAGCAGCAGATTCTCTATCTCTGCCCTGTATGCCTTCTCATCATCGTCAGTGATGGGCCCAACCAAGGTGGTGTTGTCCACGTATTTCACGATGACGGTGGTTGGGTGGGTTGGAATACAGTCAAAGGTGTACAGGGAGTACAGCAGAAGGCTTAGCATGCAGCCTTGGGGGGAGCCAGTGCTGAGAGACAGCGTGGAGGAGTGGTGGGGGCCGAGTCTGACAGTTTGTGGGTGGTTGATAAAAAAGTTTTTTATCCAGGAGCAGGTGGGGGGAAGGCGGTCTGGAGGAGGTGCAGTTTGTTGATCAGGATGTCCGGGATGATGGTGTTGAAAGCTGAGCTGTCATCCACAAAGAGCATCCTCATGTAGCTCCTTGGGGTCTCCAGGTGGCTCAGCACTCTGTGGAGAGTGATGGCGATGGCATCTTCCGTAGACCGGTTCTCCCTGTAGGTGAACTGGTGGGGGTTGAAGGAGGGTGGGAAGACAGTCCCAGATGTGTTGGGACACCAGTCGCTCAAAACACTTCATGACTACAGACATGAGTGCTTTTGGTCTGTAGTCATTCAGGCTGTCAATTGCGGACTTTTTAGGGATGGGGATGATGGTGGAGGCCTTGAGGCAGGAGGGGACGGTGGCATATGTCAGGAAGAGGTTGAAAAGCTTGGTGATGATCTCTGCCAGCTGGTCTGCACATGCTTTGACCACTGCTCCTGGGATGCCGTCAGGACCAACAGCTCTGTGGGGGTTCAATGCAGTCAGTTGCTTCCTCACCTTGTGCACAAGTAGAGAGAGGGGTGAGGGGGAGGAGTTTTGGGGGGGTGCTCAAACCGGGCAAAGAAGCTGTTAAGCTCCTCTGCCAGAGTGAGGCTGTTGTCTGATGTTGGGGGGCCCCGGCCCCTGTAGTTGGTGAGGGCCTGGATGCCTCTCCACATCTGTTGGGGGTTGTCTGTGAGGAAGCCCTCCACCTTCCTCCTATAGGCGTTCTTAGAGAGTTTTATGCCTCTCTTCAGGTTGGCTCTAGCAGTGCTGTACAGAGAGCTGTCCCTCTGTCTGAAGGCTGAGCTGCGGGCTCTGATCAGAGCCTGGACTTCACTGGTCATCCAGGGTTTGCAGTTTGAAAATACCTGAATGTGTTTGGTGACTGTCACATTTTCTACACAGCATTTAATGTAGAAAAGGACAGACTTGGTGTAAGAATCCAGGTCCTGCTGTTCAAAGATGCTCCAATCAGTGCAGGTAAAGCAGTTCTGTAGCTGGAGGAGGGCATTTTCAGGCCAGGTTTTAACTGTTTGTTTGGTTGGGGGGGGCTCTTCCTAAAGGGGGTGTAGGCAGGTATGGTAGAGGGAGGTGGCACTTTAGGCATGCTTGATGTTGCTGTAAACATGGTCCGGTGTTCTTTCTCCTCTTGTGGGACAATTAATGTGGACTGCGTCAGGGTGATCTCTTTGCTGCCTGCTGACAATGTGCTGGAGGTGACTGAGTGCTAAGCTAATGCTAACGTCTGGAGGAACGTAAACAGCTGTTAAAATTACTGCCATTACCTCGCGGGGAAGATAAAAGGCCTACACAGGAAGGACATGGCCTCTAAGTCTGGTGAACAGTGGCTATAAATTATTCTGCTATTATTACACCAAGTCTGAAGCACATAAACACAGAGCCCTCCACCCCTTCCCTTACCAGAATCAGTGTTGCAGTCGAAACTGTGTGTGGTTCGGCAGGTAATTCCACAGCAGCGGCAGGAATGCATGGGTTTAGCCATGGTTCAGTCACAATCAGAATACAACAGTCCTGGATGTAGTGATTGTAGGCGATCTCTGATCGTAGCTCATCCATTTTGTTGGCGAGGGATCTGGTGTTGTTGAGAAAAACTGAAGGTAACGGTGGTTAAGTGCGTAGTTTGAGCAGCTGGGCACAGAGGCCAGCCCTGCAGCCTCGCTTCTGCTTCCTTTCCCGTCATCTGCGCCGTTTGCAGGGCATAACAAACCACAGAGCGCCTGAAGGTCTGGCAATCACCTCAGGGATGTGGTGGTAATTACTGGAATGATTGCTGGAGAAGTTGGAGCTAAGCTGGCGAGTGATGCCTATACGTTCTTGGCGACTGTAGGTAATTAGTCCATCACAGAAGGAACACAGAAAAAGGCAGAAAAAAAAACAGAAAAACGAGCGCAGTAGTCCAGAGCATCTAGCCGCTGCGTGTGAATGTGCTGCCGCCGTATGTGAGGCCATATGTAAAGCTTGACAGTTTTTTCCACTGTTGTAGTATGAATTCGTTAATGCTACATAATGCCGCCGCCGAAGACACAGTCCAAGGATGGATAATTTTTTCACACATAAGGAGTTGTTCAGAACTCCATCAATGTACTACACACACACACACACATGTATGTATGTATAGCTGATGCTGCCCTCAGCCACTTCTGTTTTAGTCATAGATGGGCAAAACGGCTCTTTTGTCGGCAAAGGTTGTAGACCCCTGGCCTAGGAGGAGCAACAATTCCTGTGAAATGTGGACAGACAGATGGATGCCACGCCATCGTAATAACTCCTTACAGCTCAACTGGAATGAGCTAAAAATGAGCTAACTATCTAATGGGGCTAACTATTAAAACACAGAACAGAACAACAATTTCTGAATTGGGAAGTCTGTCTTTTTCCAAACAGTGTCTCGCTGTGGAAATTAAGGTACAGAACACATTGCAATCCTTTCATATTTTAAGAAGCCACTGATAGTTTCTGTCATTAAAGGTTACTCGAACACAGCTGAAGCATGCCTAACCTGGTTAAGTGTGTCGGTATGGTTATAGGAAGAGCTATAGGATCTATAGAAGCTTAAAATCTAGTAATAAACCAAATCTTTTTGGGGCACTGGAAGCTGGATAGAGATGGTCCTTGGGTCTTATTTTCCTGTTTTATTGTGCCCTAAACAATACACCACACTCCAAATTATTATGCAAATGACATTTGTCTCTAATTTTCTCTGATTTTCCTAGTCAATGCAAATGACAGTCAGTGTAATTGTCAAGTCATCAGCCGTTAGAGCATAATTCAAATTTTATTGAACAAACCTCCCAATGATAACTATTTTTTTTTACAAAAATAAGAAAACTCAAAATGCACTGTTCCAAACTTTTATGCATAACAGAGTTTCAAAACATTTTATTGGCTGTGAAGAACTGAACGTGGTCTTTTGTTGCATTTGCAGCATTAGGAGGTCATATTTACTGAAATCAAAAGCTATCAAAAACATCTTAACAAGCCAAGTATCACGTTAACATACAGTAGGACCCCTTCTTTGATATAATCTTCACAATTCTTGCATCCATTGAACGTATTAGTTTTTGGAGCATTTCTGCTTGGTGGTCTGTCAGAAACTCTATAAGGTCAAGGTCATTTTAGGACCGGAATGGTGGCCTAGTTGGTAGAGCATTTGCCCCACAACCGGGAGGTGATGGGTTCAAATCCCGGCCGGGTCTTACCAAAGACCATATAAAAATGGTACGTTCCACCTTCTAGCTTGGTGCTCAGCATAATAGAACGGGGGAAGGAAAGTTAATGCACAGCGCTACCAGAGGACTGACCCCCCACTGTAGCTTTCACGACTCACAATAGCTGTGTGGCCTAGGGTCAGTGAAACGTTGACAGGTTCAATTCAATTCAATTCAACTTTATTTATATAGCGCCATTTCACAACAACAGTCATCTCATAGCACTATCAACTGTAGGGGGGACCCCCACAGTTGCAGAAAGACCCCAGCAATCAGGCGATCCCCTGTGAGCAAGCACTTGGCGACGGTGGAGAGGAAAAACTCCCTTTTAACAGGAAGAAACCTCCAGCAGAACCAGGCTCAGGGAGGGGCAGTCATCTGCTGCGACTGGCTGGGGGGTGAGGGGATAGAGAAGAAGAAAAGAACAGACATGTAGAGAGCAAACAGCACGATGGGGACTCAATCTATGGGAGAGAACAAACAAATGTTAATGACCAGCAAAAAAAAAATATTTCATAGAGAGTGAGGAAAGGAGTGAGGCCCAGTGCATTACTGGAGGTCCCCCGGCTGACTAAACCTATTAGCAGCATAACTAAGGGAGGGTTCAGAAACACATGATCCCTCCCTGATTGTAGGCTATATCAAAAAGGTAGGTTTTAGCCCTATTCTTAAAAACAGAGATCGAGTCTGACTCCCGAATCCAGATTGGCAGCTGATTCCACAGGAGAGGAGCTTGATAACTGAAGGTTCTGCCTCCCATTGTACTTTTGGAGATTCTAGGTATTACAAGTAATCCTGCATTTTGGGAGCGTAGTGCTCTGTTAGGATGATACGGTAGTATCAGATCTTTTAAATAAAAAGGAGCCTGATTGTTTAAAGCTTTGTAAGTAAGAAGAAGGATTTTAAACTTAATTCTAAACTCTATGGGAAGCCAATGAAGGGAGGCCAGAACCGGAGAGATATGATCTCTCTTTCTAGTACCTGTTAAAACTCTTGCTGCAGCATTTTGGATCAGCTGAAGACTTTTTAAAGATGTTTTAGGACAGCCTGATAATAAAGAATTACAATAATCTAAGGTGCCGCCCCATTCACCACATGGTGCCCCACATGCTGTGAAAGATTTAACTAAATTTTCTTACCTTCAGGGACCCTAAAGGGGCCTACTAGCTCTCTCCCCATGATTCCAGCCCAAACATGACTCCGCCACCTCCTTGCTGATGTTGCAGCCTTGTTGGAACATGGTGGCCAGGGTTGCATGGCACTCATCAGTAAACAAGACTGTTTGAAAATTAGTCTTCATGTATTTCTGGGCCCACTGCAACCGTTTCTGCTTGTCAGCATTGGTTAGGGATAGCCAAATAGTAGGTTCATGCACAACTGCAAGCCTCTGGAGGATCCTACACCTTGAGGTTCATGGAACTCCAGAGGCACCAGCAGCTTCAAATACCCATTTGCTGCTTAGTAATGGCAGTTTAGCAGCTGCTCTCTTAATCTGATGAATTTGTCTGGCAGAAATCTTCCTCATTATGCCTTTATCTGCATAAACCCGTCTGTGCTCTGAATCAGTCACAAATTTCTTCACAGTAGGATGATCACGTGAAATATCCATTTTCATACCTAGTCGAAGGCATTGCACTATTTGAAGCTTTTTGGCAGCAGAGAGATCCTTTTTCTTTCCCATATTGCTTGAAACTTGAGGCATGCTTGTTAATGCTGAACATCCTTCTTAAGTAGTTTTCCTTTAATTGGGCTCACCTGGCAAACTAATTATGACAGGTGTCTTTAGATTAATATCAGTGATCCAAAGAGCCCTGAGACACAATACCATCCATGAGCTTAACTGAAAAACAAAAAAGTGAATGCTTGACACTAAAATCCTATTTGCATAATAATTTGGAAGATACCAGGCCAACATAGACAACCAGACACATTTATGCTTACTTATAGCCAATCTGCAATCAGCACACAGTTTATTCTTAAGCTGGATTCATGCTGCGCCTCTGCTGTCCACGTCTGCTTGACTGCAAGGCTTGTGTGACAAAAATGATGTCATCGTCTCCAGTCCGCTAGTGTCCGTAGAGCCCTTATGTGGACGTCTGCGTGGAGCCCAAATTGCCTGACCGTGTTAACTGCGCATGCGCAAGATTGAACTCTCATTCACGAGGTGGCGCTACCAACACAGCATACAAAGTCAAAGTAGACAAAGAAGCCGAAGAGGAAGAGGAAGATGAGAATAAACATACATGAATCATTTTGCACCAGCTTGAGCAGAGAAGAGCACTGAAAAATGGTATTTCCTCCTTTTCCTTGAAACAATGCCATTGTTGTTACAAAAAAAATGTGCGTTGATCTCGCGTTTCTTCACCTTTATATAGCCGGTGAACAAACTTGCATGTCAGCACATTTGCACTATCCATAGGACTGGGGTGAAACTACAAACAACAGCTGTGCGCATGCATCAACCGCTTAGCCTGGTAGACAAGAAAGTGAAGCATATACACAACTGCGTGCGCGCCAGCATTGTCCAAAGCGGACACGTCCTTCAGTGGACCAGAGTGGAAAAGCAGCATGAATCCAGCTTTAGATTGTGAGTGGAAAGAGGACCCAGAGAAAGCCCATGCACACAAAGAACATGAAAGCTTAAACCCTTGGAAAACTTGAGCCCACATGCCACTGTGCCACCAAATTTAAAAATCAGCTTAACTGAAGTATTATTTTCTTTTGCCAGTGAAGCAGAAATCACAAAATGGCAAGTTGCTAAAAAGTTTTTCTTTTCTGTTTGTCTATACAGCCGAGGACAAAATTGTTGATACCCCTCTGTTAATGAAAGAAAAACCCACACTGGTCACAGAAATAACTTGAATCTGACAAAAGTGGTAATAAATAAAAATTCTATGAAAATTAACCAATGAAAATCAGACAATGCTTTTGAATTGTGGTTAAACAGAATTATTTTAAAAAACAAACTCATGAAACAGGCCTGGACAAAAATGATGGTACCCCTAGAAAAGATTGAAAATAGTGTGACCATAAGGACATGTTCAACCAAGATGTGTCCTCTAATTAACATCACAGGTGTATCCAAACTTGTAATCAGTCAGTTAGCCTATTTAAAGGGTGACAAGTAGTCACTGTGCTGTTTGGTGACATGGTGTGCACCACACTAAACATGGACCAGAGGAAGCAAAGGAGAGAGTTGTCTCAGGAGATTAGAAAGAAAATTATAGACAAGCATGTTAAAGGTAAAGGCTATAAGACCATCTCCAAGCAGCTTGATCTTCCTGTGACTACAGTTGCACATATTATTCAGAAATTTAAGATCCACGGGACTGTAGCCAACCTCCCTGGACATGGCCGCAGGAGGAGACGGATAATACGAATGGTAACAAAAGAGCCCAGAACAACCTCTAAACACATTCATGGTGAACTCCAAGGTCAAGGTACAGTACATCAGTGTCAGATCGCACCATCCATCGTTGTTTGAGCCAAAGTGGACTTCATGGGAGACGACCAAGGAGGACACCACTGTTGAAAACAAATCATAAAAAAGCCAGACTGGAATTTGCCAAACTGCATGTTGACAAGCCACAAAGCTTCTGGGAGAATGTCCTATGGACAGACGAGACAAAACTGGAACTTTCTGGCAAGGCACATCAGCTCTATGTTCACAGAAGCAAAAAAAATGAAGCATACCAAGAAAAGAATACTGTCCCTACTGTGAAACATGAAGAAGGTTCTGTTATGTTCTGGGGCTACTTTGCTGCATCTGGCACAGGGTATCTTGAATCTGTGCAGGGTACAATGAAATCTCAAGACTATCAAGGTATTCTAGAGAGAAATGTGCCGCCCAGTGTCGGACAGCTTAGTCTTAGTCGCAGGTCATGGGTCTTGCAACAGAATAATGACCCAAAACACACAGCTAAAAACACCCAAGAATGGCTAAAAGCGAAACATTGGACTATTCTAAAGTGGCCTTCTATGAGCCCTGATCTAAATCCTATTGAACATCTGTGGAAGGAGCTGAAACATGCCGTCTGGAGAAGGCACCCTTCAAACCTGAGACAACTGGAGCAGTTTGCTCATGAGGAGTGGGCCAAAATACCTGCTGAGAGGTGCAGAAGTCTCATTGACAGTTAAAGAAATCGTTTGATTGCAGTGATTGTGTTACGACCCGAGCGCCGGTCCTGTCCGCGCTCGGGCCACGCATAGCTCGCTGCCGGCCTTGACAGCTGTGGGTTGTATTCTGGCCTCACCGGGGTCTTATTGTGAAGGCGCTCGGTGGGGCTTCCGCCTGTCAAGGGCCGTCAGCTGGCTGTCATTACTGCTCGTTAGCATTCGCCTTTATAAGGCGGGTGCTGACGACAGTCCAATTGCAGGAGTATCGTCAGACATCATCCAAGCCTCGTCAGACATTCATCGTTCTGGTCTGGTCAGGTTCGTGTGTATATTCTCGTGCTTTGCTCGTTCATGTCATGCCATGTTTTAGACCGTAAGTGGCTGGGGTTAGCCTTACGGTCCCATACTCAGTGTTCAGTGTTTTTTCAGTGTTTTTTCGCCGCAGTCATAGTCTTGCATGTGCGTCTTGTGTTCTGTAAATAAATCACCATCACTGCAAACTCATTGGTGGACTCTTGGCGTCTTTATGGTGATTCGCGAGGATCACCGCATGACAGTATACTCCTGCCATGAACGTCTAAACGGAGATGCCACACCGAGACGCCTTTCTTCCGTGAGTTTTGCTATTGTGGAGTTTTTTCTCCTGTAGTTGGACTTGGGAGGGAGATGCCCGACAGCGAGCATGATTATTGCCCGGAGTGGCTGGAGGAGATTGACAGCTATCTGGCGGAAGCCGCCCGTCTCATGCCCACTGAAGCGGCCGATCATTACTTATGCAAATAAGTATTTATAAATACTAAATAAATAAACAAATAATATATAATAAATTAATTAATTAATTAATAAATAAATAAATTAATAAATAAACAAATATTTCAATCATTGTACAATAAATACTGTCCTATAAAACAATACAGTGACAGACAACAACAAAAAAATATTCCTTGGATCACCAAGGGGTTAATAAATGCATGTAAAAAGAAGAATACATTATATAAACAATTCATTAAATGCAGAACGGTGGAAGCTGAGATCAAATATAAAAGATATAAAAATAAGCTTACCACTATAATGAGGACCTGTAAGAAAGAATATTACAACAGAATACTAGAGGATAACAAAAATAACATAAGAGGAATATGGCAAGTACTCAAGGGGATTATTAGTAATCGTCCTAAGTATGCAAATTATCCAGAATATTTTATCGAAAACGACAGTTTGATTAATGATATGGAAGATGTGGTCAGTGGTTTCAATAAATTTTTTGTAAACGTTGGTCCTGAATTAGCAAAATCAATAGTGACTCCAGAAACAAACCACAGTGGGTCTGTGAATGAAATAGAGGATAGAAACCCAAACACAATCTTTTTGGGTGCAGTTACTGAAAAGGAAATTATCGAGACTGTGAGTAAATTTAAGAACAAAAAATCAACGGACTGGAATGAAATTGACATGACAATAGTGAAAAAAGTAATTGAGGGAATTGTTAAGCCACTCACCCACATCTGTAACCTGTCATTTCAAACTGGTACATTTCCAGACAAAATGAAAATAGCAAAAGTAACACCTCTTTACAAAACAGGAGACAGTCATTGTTTCACAAATTACAGGCCAGTCTCTTTACTCTCACAATTCTCCAAAATACTTGAAAAAATATTCACTAAGAGACTGGATGATTTCATTGAAAAACACAACCTCCTTACAGATAGCCAGTATGGTTTTAGAGCAGATAAATCTACATCTTTGGCACTGATCGAACTTATAGAAGAAATTACTAGTTGTATAGACAAAAAAAGGTTGCTGTAGGAGTATTTATAGACTTAAAGAAAGCTTTTGACACCATTGACCACAGAATACTTCTAAGGAAACTGGAAAGGTATGGGATAAGAGGGGTAGGACTGAGTTGGGTGGAAAGTTATTTAAGTAACAGACAACAATTTGTACAAATTGGAGAGCACAAATCACCCTGCATGGGCATCACTTGTGGTGTGCCCCAGGGGTCAGTTTTGGGACCCAAACTCTTTATCTTGTATATAAATGACATATGCCAAGTATCAAAAATTCTGAAATTTATTTTGTTTGCGGATGACACAAATATCCTTTGCACTGGTGAGAATTTGCAGCAGGTTTTAGAGGTGGTCACAACTGAAATGGAAAAATTAACGCAGTGGTTCAACAAAAATAAATTATCTCTAAATCTAAAAAAAACAAAGATTATGTTGTTTGGAAATTATAAAATAAATCATGAAATAATGATAACGATAGATGATACCAGAATACAAACGGTACAGGAAAATAAGTTTCTGGGGGTGACGCTAGACAGTAAAATCTGCTGGAAACCTCACATCAGTCACATCCAGGCTAAATTAGCAAAATGTATAGGCATACTGGGGAAGACAAGACACATCGTGGACTATAAATCATTGGTCTTATTGTACAATTCACTGTTTTTACCTTATCTTAACTACTGTGTAGAAGTCTGGGGAAACACCTACAAGACCAACCTACAAGCAATATGCACATTACAAAAAAGAGCTATAAGGATAATAAACAATGCAGGATATAGAGACCATACCAATTCGTTGTTCTTGAAGTCACATGTCATAAAGTTCATCGATTTAGTTAAATTTAAGACAGCACAAGTAATGTACAGGGCAATTAACAATCAACTCCCAACTAATATACAAAAAATATTTAAAAAAAGAGACAATGATCATAATTTGAGAGGAGACTTAAACTTCACAAAACCCAAGATACGTACAACCAAGAAAAGTATGTGCATATCTGTCTGTGGGGTGGATTTGTGGAACAGTCTGGAGCCGGAACTGAAACTATGTACAAACAGAAATCAATTTAAAAAGAGGTATAAGCACCATTTGTTGAAAGGATATATGTTAGAAGGGTAGAATTTACATGTACGATTCATTATGTTCACTCTGGGACATTATGGGACACTATGGAATGGTGGGTGGGACAGCACTGTGTGTATCTGTGTCGTTTGAGACTGGTTTTGAAATATAGACTTCATTGTATGTTAGAATGGACAGGTGTTAATGTTGATCTGTAAAAAATACAGTAAATTGTTTACTTGGGGTATTAAAGGTAGTAATTTGTATAAAATTCACATGGGTGTATCGATGGAAAAGAGGAGTTGGAATTAATAAGTGTTCACTTCTTCCTTCTCCCTTTCAAACAGTGTATACTGTAACTTTATTGCATTTGCTATTTGCTTGTTTTTTGTTATATTTTTTGTGTTCGAAATAAACTATCTATCTATCTATCTATCTATGCCTCGCGCAGCGGGCTGTGCACCGTTACCATCTTACCTATATTCTGGAAGGAGTAAAGAGGTTATCATGGATTTTTGCACAACATTGAGGGAGAAGGCGCTCCAGGAAACCCCTCCACCTCCCGCGAGGACAGCGTCCCTGGCGAGAGTGGAGATTCGTCGGCTGGAGGGAAAGCCCGGCAGGGGACCTGTGGATCAGAATCCAGTGCCTGCCGCCCACCCAGTCCCAGCGTCGTGTGTTTCCGGGCCCTTCGCCGCTCCATCGGCCAGTAGGCCCCATAGCCGTGCTCTACCAAGCCCCAACGAGAATCCCGTCCGGATCCAGCTCTGGGTCGTCGGAGGGACCCAGCCTCCCTGTTGGCCGCATCATTCACGTCACGACAGAAGGGAATCCCCGCAGCCACCGCCCACGGGTCATCTGTTCCAGCTGCGCTGTCAGCTCCTCGTACCCGCGTCACCCCGACTGCCATGTCCTCCTCTGTGACGTCATCCCCCGCGGCTGGGAATGCTGTGAGTCGTGCTTCGGCGAGACCTGTCAGCAATCCATCTCGAGCGGCTCCTCCTCGTGGCCCCGAGGAGCCTGCCGTTTTCTCCCGGAGGGATAAAAGGAGAACTCCACCTGCTGCAGCAGGCATCATCTTCTCTCCAGGAGACAGGCAAGTGCAAATTGTTTCTTCCCATCATTATTATGATCTGCCTTGTCTGACTCCTGGGGCTGGAGTTCGGGGTTCGCAGCCCCCCCGAGCTTCTGCCACCTGCTGTAACTGTTATTCCTAAACCTGCTGCCTCTGTGTCTTCCCCTGCCGAGTGGTCCGCGACGCCAGGCCTATGTCGCGGGAGGAGGAGGGGGCCTGCGCGGCTGGAAAGCCTGGATCCAGCCCAGCAGCCATGTTGTGGACAGAGGAGGAGAGCAGACTGCGGCCCGGAACCTGTGCCGAAGGAGAAGCATCCCCGGGTTTCCTCGCCGGAACGGTCTGAATCAGCGGGTCGAGTGTCCCCTGCCTCCACGCCATACGGGTCATCGGCGTGGACATCAGCGCGGAAGGAACCTCAGGCTGCAGATGTCATCTTGCCAGCTGCGGAGCCCGATGCAGCTGAGTTGGAGCCTGCGGACGAGAGTCGCTGCCCTGAACCTGGATCGACGAAGTCCTGGGTGGCAACAGAACCCGAGTGCAGGCAAGTGCTCCCTACTGTGTCTCTGTCCTCTGTTTCGGAGCATTTGTGCCTGCCTCTCGGGGAGGCGAGTGAGGAGCAGCCACCTGCTGCACCCGAGCTCGTCTCGCTGGGTTCTGTTGCTACCGGTGATACTGATCCCGGTTTTCCTGTTGTGTGTGAGCTTCATTGCAGTGTCGCCGGCATGGAGCCAGTCGGGGTCACTGATTTGGAGGTCCCAGGTTCGGGGGTGGAGATCGTCAGCGGAGCTGCACCGACCCAGTCGGGGTCCGTTGTGGAGGCTGCGGTGGCCCAATCGGGGTCCGACGGGCGAGCACCTGAGACCAATCGGGGTCCATCACGGGAGCAGCCTTGGCCCAATCGGGGTCCGACGGGAGTGCGTCTGAGGCCCAATCGGGGTCCATTGCAGGAGCGGCTTTGGCCCAATCGGGGTCCGACGTGGGTGCAGCTGGGACTCAATCAGGGTCCAGCGGAGGTGCAGCGCCGGTGTGGTCCGCGGACGGTGGAGGAGCTGCAGACCCTTCGCAGTTGGACGGAGTTCGGGCTCATCTTTGCCTTCTAGTCCCTCTACTGAGTCGTCGCCCCTGTGCATCGTCGCCAGGGGCCGTGGGGGTCCCTTCTCGCTTGCCCCGGCTCTCCCGAGCTTTGTCTCCGCCAGGGAGGCCGCCGCGGGCTGTTTTCCCCTGGTACTGGTGGCTGAGGGACGCGGGTCGGCCACCTGAGGAACTGCTTCGCTAGTTTGGCGCTTCGGGTTGGCCACCTGACGTGTTATGTGTTTTGCTGGGCGACCTGGTTCGGCCACCAGAGGAGTGGACGTGCTGGGCTTTGGACGGTGATGAGCCGCCCAGTCATGTCCCGCCCCCCATGACCGCCCATCGGCCGTTGGATGCGGGGAGACCACCTGAACTGTTCCTGTGGCGCCTGGTCTCCGCCGATTGGCATGAACTGTTGGGAGGGTGGAGGTCACTTTTTTGGTGGGGGTTGATCCCGTAATTGTTATTTTTTTTTTTTGTTATCCTGTGTTTTCGTAATGGTTATTTGGGTATCTGTGAGTATTTGTGGTTTACCCTGCAGTTGCCTTATTTTGTTTTATGAGCAGTTAGGTTTGACCCAGTAATTGTTCTGTCTTTCTGTATTTGGTTATTTGAAAATTCACTCGAGCATTCACACAGGTGAGAAGCCATTTTCTTGTGAAACGTGGGCAAAGATTTAGTTTTTTCTAGCTGTCCTGTGCTGTTTGCTGTATTTGTTATTTTGGCAGTTAATCTGATCTGAGTGTTTGGTATATTTTTTGTCATTGTGCTGTGTCAGTTGCCTGGTCTTGATTGTGTTTTATTGTACTGTTTCTGGGTTTGATCTCCCTCTCCTCTGGACCTGCCCCCAGCCGCCCACCCTGGGGGGAAGGGGGGGGGGCAGGGTGGTCCATGGGTGTTCTGGAAGCCCGCCTTGGAGGGAGGGTACTGTTACGACCCCAGCGCCGGTCCTGTCCGCACTCGGGCCACGCATAGCTCGCTGCCGGCCTTGACAGCTGTGGGTTGTATTCTGGCCTCACTGGGCTCTTAATGTGAAGGCGCTCAGTGGGGCTTCCGCCTGTCAAGGGCCGTCAGCTGGCTGTCATTACTGCTCGTTAGCGTTCACCTTTATAAGGCGGGCGCTGACGACAGTCCAATTGCAGGAGTATCGTCAGACATCATCCAAGCCTCGTCAGACATTCATCGTTCTGGTCTGGTCAGGTTCGTGTGTATATTCTCGTGCTTTGCTCGTTCATGTCATGCCATGTTTTAGACCGTAAGTGGCTGGGGTTAGCCTTACGGTCCCATGCTCAGTGGTCAGTGTTTTTTCGCCACAGTCATAGTCTTGCATGTGTGTCTTGTGTTCTATAAATAAATCACCATCATTGCAAACTCATCGGTGGACTCTTGGCGTCTTATGGTGATCCGCGAGGATCACCGCATGACAGATTGCCTCAAAAGGTTGTGCAACAAAATATTAAGTTAAGGGTACCATCATTTTTGTCCAGGTCCGTTTCATGAGTTTGCTTTTTAAAATAATTCTGTTGAACCACAGTTCAAAAGCCCTGTCTGATTTTCATTGGTTAACCACTTGCACTCCGGGCAATTTTCCTAAAAATGCCCAAAAATAACGTGCCCAAAGTAAATCGAAAGCTGTTATTCAACCCTTTGCAGCATCTTCATGGGGTTGGTCTCATTTAAAAGAAAACACTTTGAATTCTTTGGCAAAAAAAAACATAATCTCTCTACGTGCTCCGGCCACTGATTTACAGTCATCTAAACATACTGAACTTGAAGAAAAAAAAATTGGACAGTGTTTTTTTGGATACAAATGCTTGTAAATAACACACAGCTGTCCGATCCGGCTGGAAAATGCAACAGAAATGTAGAACCAAGTGTTATCCAGCTGAGATCCAAATTTGGTAACAATACCACCAAAAATGAATATTTTACACAGCTTTGTTCTCAGGCTGTTCCCAGGCGTTATGGAACTGTGCCAAATTGTGCCAAATGGCACAGTTTGGAAAAACGTCTAACTTTTGAATAATTCAATGTAGAATCTTCATTTTAGGCTCTAATGAAAGGTCACACTCAGGGCTGTGTCTGTGTGTGTGTGTGTGTGTGGGCGGGGGGTCGTTCTCCCCCCCCCCCCGCTACCAAGGACCAAATTCGGCCCTCGCTACATGACGGAATACACTTTTTTTTTTTTTCCTTGCATGTTTTCACAGCGGCCCCCCCCCCCCCTCACTACTGTGTGTGTGTGTGGGGGGGGGGGACCGTAAACGCACCCCCCCCCCCCGCTACAGAAGAGGGCCATCGCTACATGATGGAATAGACTGATATGCTTCCCCCCCGCGGGCCGGGGAGCGTTCGGACCGTGACCCCCCCGCTCCTCTTCTGCAGCGGGGGGGGGGGGGGGGGGGGCGCGTTCACGGTCCGAACACGGCAAATGAACCGTTTATCGCGGCGCACGCACTTCGTATTTCGTGCGCAGTACAGTTGTAATTTACCGATCGGTCAAACGTCATTTTTGGATTACAGTTTTCAGGGATAAATAATAATTTAGCTTATAACACCTTACCTCTTCAAAGCAGCAGAGTCGTGGCGAACAGCTCTTCCCACGCGTCAGACGAACGCGACGCTGCTCCGCTCGTGGATCCGATCAACATAATTCCATTATTGCCGTTTTGGCGAATGATTTACGACTTTTGTCGTCGGCCTCCGTCTATTCTGCTGGAATGAGTGCAGGTCCCACTTGTGGGTGTTCTCCATGCTGCTGGGTGAGCCTGGGTCTGTAGTAGATTCGTACAGAGTCCTTCTGCAGCAGTAAATATCGCTTCACCCAGCCAGAATTTCTGTGCTTCAATTGGCTCCTGCGTTCACAGTAGGCGGGTCCTCCTTCCTAGATTTTCATTCATTGGTTCTTCAAGGTTTCAGAAACCCAATTCAAGGCTCTTATTAGTCGAATGAGAGGTCAATCAGATGAACTAATCTGTTCGCGGCTGTCTCTGCAGTTTTTTTTTGAGTGGCGCTTGGACGCTACTACATCACCATCACCACCATCATGCGTCATGCGCACGAGGGCGCACGAGCGTGCTCTTGCGCGCCCTCGTGCGTCATAGGACGCAGAGACTTGCCCGCCCGCGGAACAACGGCGCGCAAGTGGTTAATTTTCATAGAATTTTTATTTATTAACACTTTTGTCAGATTCAAGTTATTTCTGTGACCAGTGTGGGTTTTTCTTTCATTAACAGAGGGGTACCAACAATTTTGTCCATGGCTGTACAACACATACAGTACCTACAAACAGATCTAGGATACAAGTAAACATACAGCTGTTGTATTTCAGCCAGCCAAGTCAGGGAGTCCTGATATTAAATAAATCAGTCTCTAACTCTGATTCATGCTATATTATACAACAGTTAGTTCCAAATGAGCAATCTGATGGGACAATGGGATTCCAGGAGTTACTGTACTCCCCGATAATCACACCCGGACGTTTCGCTGAAAAATTATCACTCCGCTTATTTTGATAATCTTTAAATTAATTAAAGATAATGTCAGTGGCTTCTTATACAGTCATATGAAAAAATTAGGACACCCCATTAAATATTCAGTTCTTTATTAAGAAATGTTCACATATCTATGTCCAACTTTGTTTCTGTTTTTATTTGCATGTTTTAACATTTATTTTAGCCATTTAAAGTGGGAATGAATGTGGGGGTGTCCTAATTTATTCCTCACCATTTGTTTAGAATTACATTTTACAGAAAATTTGACAAAAGTCTAATTCATTTTTAATTGTTTAGTTGTATTACATGAATCTCCCAGTATTTTAATATTGATATTAAAGATCCATATGTACAAATATGTAAAAACAAACAAAAAAACACACAGGCTTATACAGGGTGTCCTAATTTTTTCACATGACTGTATGTGAGAAATGTAATACTGTGTTGGATACCTTCATTTCCTCAATGAGGTAGTGCTTGAAAAGAGATTAGAGACAGTCCGAATCCAGACCTCTCTGACCCAAAGTCCTGTTCTTGTAAATATCTGGCATGATATTTTACGCTTGTTTAAGCAAAACAGACAATCTAGAGTTGGATTTATTGTCTCAATTAGCAAACTATAACACTGTTGTTGTGATGGACTCTTTATTTCATCTGAAAATGCCAAGAAAAAGTGAGCGAAGTGTGCCAAAGCCAGGGTTTCCTCTGGTAACATTTCCGGGTGGCAGCCCGCCACGCTTGAATTTACCCCGCCACTCTATGAGGAAATATAAATTTACGAAAAAAATATGAAGGAATGATGGTCCGCAAGCGTGCACACGAACAACATGCGTGACTGTCATCCACACAGAGTTCAGAAGCGCCCCTCCCACGTGTTCCAGTCCGCAAGCAGTGTCTCGCTACTAACGTCACTGTCCGAGAGAAACATGAGCTTATTAAAGTAGTTTAAACGTGGAAAAAAAAGCATCACAAGTATGTAAGCAGTGGAGGCATTTATCATGGTTTTAACCCACTGGTAACGGAAGCAATAATGGGAGAGTCACTTAGCTAACAGGTGTGCTTGGAGTTCAAGTTGATTGATTTTGTCTTCTGTTTAATTACTAGCTTTTTGTTTTTCTTATTTCAAAAATAAAAAGGAGATGTTTTTACCTTTACCTTCGTTAATATTAGTTAACTAATTGATGTTCGTCATTATGTACATGGCAAGTTAAGATGACCGAAATTCATGAAGCCAATAACTTTTAATCCATCAGCAGCCTTCAGATAAACTAAAAGTGCCAACATTTGATTTCAAAATAAGGGAGGTTTTTCCTGCTGTCTGGGTGGTGAGGAGAGTTCTAAAAAACCTATGAATATATAGAAATATTATAACAGAAAAAAACTGCATCTTTGGTCATTTAAGTTATTTTATTTCATTAAATGCAATTTTATTATTATTTTTTTCTTTGAAATAAGAAGATTAAATTATTTTTCTGTTCTGGCTCTGCAAAATTATGGTCCAAAGTGTAAATTATATGGAAAAAGTAAAAAAACAAAACAAAAACCACAGTACGTTTCATCCAGCCATCTCCTACTGCTTTTCCGGAGGTCCGGGTCACGGAGGCAGCAGTTCAAGTAGAGAAGCCCAGACTTCCCTCTCCCCAGCCACCTGCTCCAGCTCTTCAGAGAGGATACCAAGTCGTTCCCTTATCAGCTCAAGTAGGTTCATTTTGTCTTCTTTTAATTATTTACCTTTTGTTCTTATTAAAGACAATGATAGAAAGGAGATGTTTTTACCTTCTTTTCTTTACATGTTTCGACTGTTCACTGCAGTCTTCATCAGAAGTCTGCAGTGAACTTACCAGCTGGGAGACATAGTCTCTCCAGCAAGTCCTGGGTCTGCCCCGGGGTCTCCTCCCAGAGGGACATGCCCGAAACACCTCAAGTGGCTCCTTTCAATGTTCAGGAGCAGCAGTTCGACTCTGAGCCTCTCCTGGATGACTGAGCCCCTCACCCCATCTCTGAGGGTGAGTCTAGCAATCCTACAAAGAAAGCTCATTTCAGCCGCTTGTATCCGCGATCTGGTTCTTTCGGTTATTACCCAAAGCTCATGACCATAGGTGAGGGTAGGAACGTAGATTGACTGGTAAATAGACAGCTTTGCCTTAGAGCTGAGCTCCCTCTTCACCACAACAGACTGGTACAACGTCCACATCACTGCAGATGCTGCTCCGATCTGTCTGTCAATCTCTCGCTCCATTCTCCCCTCACTCGTGTATAAGACCTCAAGACACTTAAATTCCTCCACTTGGGACAGGAGCTTGTCCCCAACCCGGAAAGGACAATCCACCTTTTTCTGGCTGAGGACCATAGACTCGGACTTGGAGGTACTGATTCTCAGCCCAACCGCTTCACACTCAACGGCAAACCGTCCCAGTAAGACCTGTAGGTCATTGCTGGATGAAGCCAGCAGGACAACATCATCTGCAAGCAACAGAGATGAGATCCTGTGGTCACCAAGCATGACACCCTTTGTTCCCTGGCTGCGCCTAGAAATCCTGTCCATAAAAATTATGAACAGGATCAGTGACAAAGGGCAGCCCTGGCGGAGTCCAACTCTCACTGGGAATGAGTAAGACCGAGTGTTGGCAATACAAACCAAACTCTCATGACGGTCGTATAGAGACCGAATAGCTCGTAACAACAAGCCCGATACCCCATACTCCCGAAGCACCCCCCACAAAAAGCCACGAGGGACGTGGTCGAATGCCTTCTCCAAGTCCACAAAACACACGTAAACTGGTTGGGCAGACTCCCACAAACCCTCAAGAGGGTAAAGAGCTGGTCCAATGTACCACCGCCAGGACGAAAACCACATTGCTCCTCCTGAATCCGAGGTTCGACCGACGGCCGGACTCTCCTCTCCAGTACCTTGGCATAGACCTTCCCAAGGAGGCTGAGGAGAGTGATCCCTCTAAAGTTAGAGCACACCTTCCGATCCCCTTACTTGAAGAGAGGAACCACCACCCCAGTTTGCCATGCCAAAGGCACTGCCCCCGACTTCCATGCAATGTTGCAGAGGCATGTCAAGCATGACAGCCCTAAAACATCCAGGGCCTTGAGGTACTCGGGGCGAATCTCATCCACCCCTGGGGCCCGGCCACCAAAGAGATTTTTAACCACCTTGGCGACCTCAGCCCCTGTGACGGGCAAGTAGTCCCCCTCCTCCACAAGCCCTGTTTCTTCTGTGGAAGGCGTGTTAGTGGGATTGAGGAGATCCTCGAAGTATTCCTTCCACCGCCTGACGATATCCCCAGTCCAAGTCAGCAGTGCCCCATCCGCACCAAACACAGTGTGGACAGGGAGCTGCTTCCCCCTCCTGAGCCGCAAGACAGTTTGCCAGAATCTCTTCGAGACCAACTGAAAGTCTTGTTCCATGGCCTCACCAAACTCCTCCCATACCCAAGTTTTTGCTTCAGCAACCACCCGAGCCGTACTCTGCTTGGCCTGCCGGTACACCTCAGCTGCTTCGAGAGTCCCACAAGCCAACCAAGCTTGATAGGACAACTTCTTCAGCTTAATAGCCCCCCTCACCACTGGTGTCCACCACTTGGTTCGGGGGTTGCCACCACGAGATGCCCCAACGACCTTGCGACCGCAGTTCTGGGCAGCTGCTTCAACAATGGAGGTGGAGAACATGGCCCATTCAGACTTCATGTCTCCAGACTCCCTCGGAAGGTGGTTGAAGTTCTTCCGGAGGTGGGAGCTGAAGACCTCCCGGACAGGGGCCTCAGCCAGACGTTCCTAGCACACCCTCACTATACGTTTGGGTCTACCAGGTCTGAATGGCATGCTCCCCTGCCATCAGATCCAACTCACCACCAGGCGGTGATCAGTTGACAGCAGGTCGCAGGTCTGATGACAGACACAGGTCCCCTCATGGATCATCACCTTATTGTGGTGAGGGATTTGCGTGCCCTAGTGATCCCAGGAGCTATGTTGTCCGGAGCAATTTGCCTCTGATAGGGTCACCCAAGACAAACTGGTCCTGGGTGAAGGGCCAGACTAAGAACGATCCAACAGACTCTCATGACGAATGCTAGAACAAGGATTCAGTGTACCCCACCCGGTATGGAGTTACTGGGGCCCCACCCAGGAGCCAGGCCCGGGGAAGGTGCTCGATGGCTAGCGTCTGATGGCCGGGTTTCCGCCCACGGGGACCCGGCCGGGCTTAGGCCAAAGGAGTTACATGGGTCCGCCTTCCAGTGGGCTCACCACCTGCAGGAGGGACCATGGGGTCCGGTGCTATGTGGATCAGGTGGCGGTCAAAGGCGGCGACCTTGCGGTCTGATCCCAAGCTTCCTAAATTGGCTTTTGGTACAGTCTGTTTCAAATTTATTGAAAAAAAAAAAACAAAACAACACAATAATTTTATTTTAAAAAATAGAAGAAAATTTGCCATAAAATAATCCACAAATTTATAATAAAGTCTCAAATGTACAAGAAAAGTCAATTTTACAAGAGGAAACTACAAATTTGAGGAAAATGGTTTCAAATTTAGATAAATTTACAGAGAAAAGTAGAAAACTGTAAGAAAATGGTTGTAAATTTTGGAGAAAAACCTCAAACACTGAAATCATTACTCAAGTTTTTAAGTTGGTGCTCTTTGTACCCTCAACTCATCTAGAAAGTTTTGGCCGTCTGCTTTCAATTATTAATTTCAAAGCACTGCTTTTACATGAGTAGAATTTCTGGCTACTATACCCACCTCTGATCATATAATTTAAGTATGCAAGAGTAAATTACTATTATGAATGTTTTTTTTTCCCTTCCCTACTCTCTCAATGGAAAAAAAGAAACGCTAGAATAAAAGTACAAAAAAATACACATTTCTGTCATTTACGTAAACCACGACAAAAAAATCCTGCAAGACAAAACATGGCACTTGATATTTTCTAACCTGTTTGTATACCACCAAAGACAGAGAGACAACCTGAATTAGACAGGTCTCGGAGAGGGCGAGATGAGATAGAAGAGAGGAGCTAAGGAAAAGAACGTGTTCAGGCAGAGGGTCCAGGAAAGGTGATAGCAGAGGAAGGAGAGAAGGATGACACCACTAAAAAGTCTAAACACAGGATGTCTTTGTGGGACCCCAAGTGATTCAATATTCCAACATTCAAGCCTCAGATGTACAATACTTCAAATGGTAAGTTCCATATGCAAAGTTACTGTGCAAAATTTTGAAAAAAAAAAAAAGAAAAGAAAGAAATGGTATAGAATTAACATATTCCGGTTACAATAGTGTCATGTGTTTTCTGCCTCCTGGAAAAATATGTTGCCACCGCGCCAAGGTCTTTAAGCCAGAGGAAACACTGCTAAGCCAAACTGCTAGCATGCTAGCTAACCACCTGCACAATCTCACCGACACCCACAAACCTACTCAAGTGACTGGCATGCATTATAAATACTGACTTTTGCACTTGACAATATTTAATTTGTTTCCACGTGTGTGAAATAACAATAGAAGCATTCCTTTCTGTTTTATGCTGACTGAAGTGCTTAGCAACAGTTAACTGGTTACATTTAGAAGGGACCTTTTTTCTCAGTGGCATAAAATAATTGGTTGAACAAACAAATCATTATTTTGTCCTGTATTGCTGTCATTTAATTAACTATGCTTGTGGAACTGTTGTATAAAAGCAATAGTACACTCGAGGTTGTGTGGTATCAATGACTATAATAACTGCACTGATGTCTTCACGATGAATCACTACAGTTACTATATTCGCTGATACCATGCTCCCTCTCGTGTCATATTGCTTAAGTAAGAGATGGAATGAAGAACAATCAATATGGCTCTTGGCTTAGCCACAAGCAAAAAAAAGGGTAGTGGTGGTGGGGGGTTTCCGTTTGGGATTTCTTTGGTTTACTGAATGTGAAAAGCCCCAGTAATAGCTAAAATGATAAAAACCATATTTCTCTAAGAGAGGGGACTGAAAAGAAGAAATTGGAATATGACGCTGGCTGAGTAATTAGCACTCCAGCTTGCCTTTGGGCACTTTAATGACACCTGCTCCAATCCCAAGAAATCCAGCACGTCGCAACAACACCAAAGCCCACGGGGATGCTCAGCTTTCCTGGGATGACTGAGGTTGCTATGGCAGCCTCCTCCTCCTCCTACTTTTGTTGAGGGCCTTCAACATCATTCTGGGAAGAATAAATTAACAAGCCCACAGATATCGGGATTTGGGAGTGGATCTGACACAGTGAACTGTTTAAAAAAAATGACACTGTCTCAGTCAGCAACATTTGAGCTATGAATAAAATAGTTAAAAAGTAAGAATTGCATCCTGATTGTAACAAGAAAACCACTTTTGTTCCCAAATCATGCTTTCACTAGTGTGACATCAAGAACTTTTCTCTTTTTAAAGACAGTTATTAAGTGTGGCAACAAAAAGGCACAACACACACACACACACACACACACCTTAGCCCTTCATCTTCCACTTCTCCACATACACTACTCACAAAAAGTTAGGGATATTCAGCTTTCAGGTGAAATTTCAGGATTCACCTAAAATGCACTATAACCTTTACAGGTGAACTTAATTTGACCTTCTCTAACCTTTTGAAGGCACATGTCCAACTGTTCAGTGTTTCAGTACTTTTTGCATAACTTGTTCTCTAACAAGGTGTTTAACGGCAAAATTCACAACAGGTGCTCGATCCATGAATCGACCAATAAATTTTCTGGTTCAATTAGAATTGGTATTTAAACAGTCCTCTTCATCATTCTGTTCACATTTTGACATCATGAGACCAAGACGATACCTCACAATTGATCAACAGTATCTCGCCATTGCGAGACTTCAAACAGGATGCTGTCAGAGGGAAGTGGCCACTGAGTTTAGAGTGTCACAGAATGTCATCAGCAGGTGGCAACAGAGATACAGAGAGACTGGAAGAGTCACAGAAAGGCATAGAAGTGGACGTCCTTTGGCCACATCCCACGTTGATGACTGCTTCATTGTGAACAGTGCCCTGCAGAACCAGATGATGAATGCCACTCAACTCCAGGCACATTTGTAACGTCAGACCATTCAAAACCGTTTACATCAGCATGGTCTGCGTGCTACACAACCTGCAAAGGTACCTGACCACACCAGCAGGCACAGGCATCATTGTCTTGCATGGGCCAGGGAGCATTTACGCTGGACAAGGGACCAGTGGGCCTCAGTGCTGTTCTCCGATAAAAGTCGATTCACACTGAGCAGAAATGATGACCACCAATGATGTTAGAGATGTCAAGAAGAGTGCTATGCATCAGTCACTGTTGTCACCAGATGAGCCTTTGGTGGTGTTACAGTGTGGGCAGGTGTGTCTAGTCAATACAGAACTGCCCTACACCTTGTGAATGGTACAGTGACAAGTCGACACTTCCTGAATAACATCATTATCCAATCATTGTGGCCCTGCATGAACAACACAGGACTATTTCAGCTTCATGGACGACAATGCTCCAGCTCATCAAGGTCGCATCATTAGGGAAAGGCTGCTGGAGGCTGGGGTACCTCAAATGGAGTGGTCTGCACTTTCTCCAGACCTGAATCCCATAGCCGCCGTGCACAGACTCGTAACCTTGCACCCCACAAGCTCAATGACCTGAGGGCCGCCCTTCAAGAAGAGTGGAATGCCATGCCTCAGCAGACAATAAGCTGACTTGTAAACAGCATGCAATGTTGTTGTCAAGCTGTAATTGATGCTCAAAGGCACATGACAAGTTATTGAGACACTGACATTTTTTGTTGTGGTATACCCACCACTGTTGTTGGCTTTTGGTTCAATAAATTGTTTGACATGAGGAAATCACTATTTCATGCTTCTACTTAAATGTCCTACTTTCATGATATAATATCACTGCAGCGTTAACTTTTTACATTTTCCATAAATTTCACCCAAAAGCCAAATATCCTCAACTTTTTGTGAGTAGTGTATATACATATGAAAATGATTTTCCTTGAAACTAGTTAGTAACATATCTGCCACACCTAGTGATAAATTCAGACTAGATTATGGTGGACTGTTTGAAACAGCAATACCAAGGAAGGTCACTAGGTGGCAATAGTACTCCATCTCACTAATATGGTGCCAACATCTAACACAGGGATGGGCAACTGGCGGCCTGTCCCCTCATCCACTGCGGCCCACCAGTCCATTTCCAAAAATCAATTATTTATTTATTCATATCACATTTGCTGTATTTGGAACCGCATTTTTAAATGCAATTATAGAGTCCACCAGTAAAGGGAGCGCTAATCAAAACCTAGGTACCAGGAGTCAAGCAAGAGAGGCAGAGTGAGGGAGCAGTGCGCCGGAGAACGTGTTGAAGGTATGTATTGCCTGCTAAGCCCGCATTAATAGGCTGGAAACTGTAGTAAATGTGTAAGAAGGCTGCTTTTAAACAAGAATAAATGCTACAGCTACTAAGAAATAACATTTATTTTTGTTTGGCAGGTGATATGGAGCTCGGAGCCTTACCTTCTAATTGTGCAGAAAAAGATTCAAAGCTTCGAGGTTTTTCCATAAAGAGCATGACTATAGCACTGACACCGTTTCAATCCCATGACAGCAATAAAAGTTCAGAGACTGGTCATTTTAATGTGACTTTTTGTTGCTGTTGTTCATTTATACCAGTGGCTCTTAACCTTTTTTTTTTTTATTCCCCATTTTGGGGAGCTGGACGATTAACAAGTCCCTTTTCTTCTTGGCTTTTTTTTTTTTTTTTTTTTTGTTAATCATCGTCTGGAATTTCTCTTTGCTCATCATTTTGATGGAGAGTTTTAAAAATTAGGTGATGAAGTAATTTTATCCATCCATCCATCTTCTTCTGTTTAATCCTTTTGGTGGTGGTGGTGGTTTGGGGGAGGGGAGGCTGGAGGCTATCCCAGCATCTTTGGGTGAGAGGCAGGGTACATACACGCTGGACAGATCGCCAGTCCATTGCAGGACAGATAGAATTTTATCAGTAATTTTAATTCTAATATGATAAAACACCGAGTAGCTTTTATTTTCATTTGTATTTTCAGTTTTAATTGTGAAATTTTTGACTTTGCAGGAAATAACACCTTCCCCGCAGAAGGTTTACATGTAAATCTGGTCCTCGGGAAGTGAGGAAAAAATTTTGTGGCCCTCACTACCACCAAAGTTGTCCATCCCTGATCTAACATTTAGGATGAAGTTGTTCTCAAGTTATATAAATTCTGTACAGAATGACCACCAATCTGTAACATGAAATTTATGAATAAGAGTATGTGAAGCTCAGTCAAGCAAACTAATTCACTGGTGAAATAAGATTTGATCAGCAACCATTCATCCATCTTCATCCATCTCCTACCGCTTTTCCGGAGGTCCGGGTCGCAGAGGCAGCAGTTCAAGCAGAGAAGCCCAGACTTCCCTCTCCCCAGCCACCTGCTCCAGCTCTTCAGAGGGGATACCAAGGCGTTCCCAGACCTGCTGGGAGACAGTCTCTCCACCGAGTCCTGGGTCTGCCCCGGGGTCTCCTCCCAGTGGGACATGCCTGAAACACCTCAAGTGGGAGGCGTCCAGGAGGCATCCTAATCAGATGCCCATACCACCTCAACTGACTCCTTTCAATGTGGAGGAGCAGCGGTTCTACTCTGAGCCTCTCCCGGATGACTGAGCTCCTCACCCTATCTCTGAGGGTGAGTCCAGCAATCCTACGGAGAAAGCTCATTTCAGCCGCTTGTATCCGCGATCTCGTTCTTTTGGTCATTACCCAAATCTTGTGACCATAGGTGAGAGTAGGAACATACAGTAGATTGACTGGTAAATCGACAGCTTTGCCTGAGAACTAAGTTCCCTCTTCACCACAACAGACCGGTACAACGTCCGCATCACTGCAGATGCTGCTCCAATCCGTCTGTCGATCTCTCGCTCCATTTTCCCCTCACTCGTGAATAAGACCCCAAGATACTTAAACTCCTCCACTTGGGGCAGGAGCCTGTCCCCAACCCGGAGAGGACAATCCACCTTTTTCCGGCTGAGGACCATGGACTCGGACTTGGAGGTGCTGATTCTCATCCCAGCCGCTTCACACTCAGCGGCAAACCATCCCAGCAAGAGCTGTAGGTCATTGCTGGATGAAGCCAACAGGACAACATCATTTGCAAACAACAGAGATGAGATCCTGTGGTCACCAAGCATGACACCCTCCATTCTCTGGTTGCGCCTAGAAATCCTGTCCATAAAAATTATGAACAGGATCGGTGACAAAGGGCAGCCCTGGCGGAGTCCAACTCTCACTGGGAATGACTCCGACCGAGTGTTGGCAATACGAACCAAACTCTCACAACGGTCGTACAGAGACCGAATAGCTCGTAACAACAAGCCCGATACCCCATACTCCCAAAGCACCCCCCCACAAAAATCCACGAGGGACGCGGTCAAATGCCTTCTCCAAGTCCACAGAACACATGTAAACTGGTTGGGCAAACTCCCACGAACCCTCAAGAATTCTCGAGAGGGTAAAGAGCTGGTCCGATGTGCCACGGCCAGGACGAAAACCACATTGCTCCTCCTGAATCCAAGGTTCGACCAACGGCCGGACTCTCCTCTCCAGTACCTTGGCATAGACCTTCCCAGGGAGGATGAGGAGTGTGATCCCTCTAAAGTTGGAGCACACCCTCCAGTCCCCTTTTTTGAAGAGAGGAGCCACCACCCCGGTTTGCCATGCCAAAGGCACTGCCCCCGACCTCCACGCAATGTTGCAGAGGCGTGTCAACCATGACAACCCAACAACATCCAGGGCCTTGAGGTACTCATGGCGAATCTCATCCACCCCCGGGGCCCGGCCACCAAGGAGATTTTTAACCACCTTGGCGACCTCAGCCCCTGTGATAGGCGAGTCATCCCCCTCGTCCCCAAACCCTGCTTCCTCTGTGGAAGGCGTATCAGTGGGATTGAGGAGATCCTCGAAGTATTCCTTCCACCGCCCGACGATATCCCCAGTCGAAGTCAACAGTGTCCCATCCGCACCATACACAGTGTGGACGGGGAGCTGCTTTCCCCTCCTGAGCCGCCGGACAGTTTGCCAGAATCTCTTTGAGGCCAACCGAAAGTCTTGTTCCATGGCCTCACTGAACTCCTCACATACCCGGGTTTTTGCTTCAGCAACCACCCGAGCTGCACTCTGCTTGGCCTGCCGGTACACCTCAGCTGCTTCGGGAGTCCCACAAGCCAACCAAGCTTGATAGGACAACTTCTTCAGCTTAATGGCCCCCCTCACCACTGGTGTCCACCACTTGGTTTGGGGGTTGCCACCATGAGATGCACCGACCACCTTGCGGCCGCAGCTCTGGGCTGCCGCTTCAACAACAGAGGTGGAGAACATGGCCCATTCAGACTCCATGTCTCCAGACTCCCTCGGAATGTGGTTGAAGTTCTTCCGGAGGTGGGAGTTGAAGACCTCCCGGACAGGGGCCTCAGCCAGACGCTCCCAGCACACCCTCACTATACGTTTGGGTCTACCAGGTCTGAATGGCTTCCTCCCCTGCCATCGGATCCAACTCACCACCAGGTGGTGATCAGTTGACAGCTCTGCACCTCTCTTTACTCGGGTGTCCAAGACATACGGTCGCAGGTCTGATGATACGATAACAAAATCGATCATTAACCTGCGACCTAGGGTGTCCTGGTGCCAGGTGCACATATGGACACCCTTATGCTTGAACATGGTGTTCGTTATGGACAGACTGTGGTTAGCACAGAAGTCCAATAACTGAACACCACTCGGGTTCAGATCGGGCAGGCCGTTCCTCCCAATCACCCCCCTCCAGGTTTCACTGTCGTTGCCCACGTGCGCATTCAGTAAAGGCTATATGGAAAAGGCCATTGATTTACTATTTTTAATGGAATGTGTAACATTTGCACCATGTATTTTTAATAAATTGTAAACAGCAACAGTGAACTGTATATAACACTCTAAATTGCATTATTTCCATAATCCTTTTGTTCAAAAGAAATAATAGTAAATTAAATACTGTAAAACATAAAAAGGGAAACTGACAGCTGTTCTGTGGCCGGGATCTAGTTCATGATGTGGTAACACTTTTTTACCGCTAATTGCATACATGAGCTTTTTCGAGCACAATGTGCAGAAACAAGCTCCTTGTTCTCTCTTTTTTTGCACCAGCTACCCTTGCTGTATCTGCCCATTTCTTCGATCCATGCCCAGCGCCATTTGTTTTTAAGTCCTTTGACATCTTACCCAGGCTTCAAAAACTTGCTCCCCATCCTACAGAAGAATGAAACCCTCACGTTTCCAGTCACTCACTCTCGCTGTCACTGTCCGATCAGGAGCGCACCACACTGATCTCTATAGAAAAATTGGATGGATCATTGACTGCCAAAAGTGAAGCCACCTGGCTGCCATATCAGTACCGAGTGTTTTGGGTGCACTAATATGGTGGCCAGGTGGCTTCACTCGGCTCTGTACTTGCTAATGGGGTGTGAGCTATCCAGGTTTTCTATTGAGATCAGTGGAGCTAGATACGGCAACTCCACTTGGACAAAAAGTGTTTCTGCGTACAGAAATAGGAAGTAAATTTCCCTGCAGCCAAAAAAACAAACAAACAAAAAAACAAACAAACAAAAAAATGGCACACGCTGGAAATCTGGCACAGTGCTGGAAAACTAAATTAAGCGCTTAAACTTGGTATATCCACCATCCTATGCTCGTCTGCATAGCCAAAATTCAGCAGCATTAAGACAATAATATAACTTGGAAAAAAAGAAGCAATAAAGCCTTTGGCAGAGAATTCCTGTGGCCTCATTAAAACGGCAAAACAAAATTCTCTGTTTGCAAGCATGGTAATCAGCCAATTAAAACTATCTGAAATGCAAATTAAATGACCCAATCCCCCGCAAGAAATATGAGTGGAAACCCCTCAAGTTGTTTTTTTTCCCCCTCATGTTTTGTACAAGGAAGTACCAGAGTCAGATTTGACAGCTGAGAAGAGACCGGAGAAATGACTCCAATGAGTCTGATCAGATGTGATCAAGGATGCCAACAATTCTTCACAGATTAAAGGGCTACACCAAAAACATGTTTTCTTATCAGAATATGTTTATCTGGCAAGGGGAATGGCACATCCACATGTCACAGAAGCATCTGTTTTCTCCCCCTCTACACTGCCACTGAACATTTCTTGAATGCTGCACAGCCTTGACTTTGACTAATGGAGTTTGCCTCCACAACATCACTGTGCCCTCAGCATCCTCTAAGTATGCTGCCACTCAGTCAATGAGGCCATTTGTCACACATACTGTACTGTTCTGGTATCAGAACATCCAGCATCAGCATGCCCAAACTATTGTCTGGAATGCATTGCTGTATCTGAATAGACTCAGTTTTCTGACTCATGACGGAAAAATCTCTTCAGTTTGCGCTCTGTGGATACAGCTTGTGTTAAAGTTAGAATAGGCAGGTTAATTCTGCTTAAAGTTGAAAATAAAGCAATTACATATTACTGAAATTTGTAAAATGACAACTACACTTGAAAATTTCATCTGTTCTCTGTTTTTTGTTTTTTTTTCGTTATTTTTTTTTTGTCCCTTTTCAAATTTCAGGCAGTTTTTTCTGGTTTCTCAGATTTCTGACTACCCCATCTTTACCAGCCTAAACCCAAAGCAAAATTCAGTCACACTGAGATTAGACTTTTAAAGTCAAAACTGTATTACTTGTAGTTGATTCAAATCCTGTGGCAGGCAGAGGTATGCATGATTTGTACATGATTCCTTTAACCCCTTGCACTCTGGTCAATTTCCCTAAAAACGCCAAAAAATAACGTACCCAAAGTAAATCAAAAGCTGTTCTTCAACCCTTTGCAGCATCTTCATGGGGTTGGTCTCATTTAAAAGAAAACACTTTGAATTTTTTGGCAAAACAGTCATAATCTCTCTAAGTGCTCCGGCCACTGAGTAACAGTCATCTAAACATACTGAACTTGAAGAAAATAAATTTCGCCTGGGTGTTTTTTTGGATAAAAATGCTTGCATATAACACACAGCTGTCAGATCCGGGCTGGAAAATGCAACAGAAATGTAGAACCAAGTGTTATCCAGCTGAGGTCAAAATTTTGTAACAATACCACAAAAAATGAATAATTCCCAGGCGTTTTTGAACTGTGCCAAATGGCACAGTTTGGAAAAACGTCTAACTTTTGAATGATTCAATATAGAAGCTTGATGTTGGGCTCTAATGAAAGGTGACACTCAGGGCTGTGTGTGTGTGTGGGGGGATTGTTTATTCATCCATGAATGAATGAATGAACAAACAAGCCCCCACACACAAAGAAGCACGCCACGTAAAAAATGTGTGGCTTTTTTTTTACAAGAAAAAATAACCTACAGTGCACTAAAAATACGGTCACGGTGCGCCACGGTCACGGTTTACTACGCACAGTTGTAATTTACCGATCAGTCAAAAGTCATTTTTGATACAATTTTCAGGGATAAAGAATAATTTAGGTTATAACACTTACCTGTCCACAACAGCAGTGTCGCTGGCGAACTTCTCTTCCTCATTGTCAGACGAACATGACGTTGGTCCGCTTGTTATGGACTCGTGGTTCTGGTCACGCAACCCGGTCAAACCATAATTCCATTATTGCGGTTTTGCGCTTCCATGATTGCGGTTTTGGCGAACGATTTTTCAAAACAAATAGGAACAGTAGTAAGAAAAAAAGACTGGCGAACGCGTGTGTGTCACCCAGCGGCTAAAACAAAACAGATTTTGCAAGGGAGGCATGCTTTCGAACTACTGTGCTTCAATTGGCTGGCTGTATTCGCAGCCGTTGGTAGGCGGGTCCTTCTTGCTAGGTTTTCAGTCATTGGTTCTTCAAGGTTTCAGAAACCAAGGTTTCTGGTTTCAGAAATTCAAGGCTCTTATTAGTCGAATGAGAGGTCAATCACATCTAAACCAATCAAAGCACTCCTTTGTCTTTCTGTTCGCGGCTGTGTCTGTAGTGGAAGAACAGAAATGCAGGGTTTTTTTTCTCAGTGCACCCTAGGACGCACAGTGTGCGTTCTAGGGCACCCTCGTGCGCTCTAGAACGCAGAGACGCGTCCGCCCGCGGTACACCGAAGTGCAAAAGGTTAAGGAAAAAAGAAAAAAAAGGGGGAAATTTTCCTTCCACAGATCAAAGACATGCTTTTCCATTTAAATTCTAAATTGTCCTTATGCGTGTGTGTATGTAGCCTTAAGCTGGATTCATGCTGCACCTCTGTTGTGCACGTACGCGCAACCGGAAGGCTTGTGTGATGAAATTTATGTCATATCCTCCAGTCCGCTAGTGTGGACCATGCAGCCCAAATTTTCTGACCACGCTGACTGCGCATGCACAAGATTGAACATCTCATTCATGAGGTGGCGCTACCATCACAGCATACAAAGTCAAAGTAGATGAAGAAGACGAAGAGGCAGTGGAAGATGAGAATAAACATACATGAATTATTTTGCAGCAGCAGCAGCAGCAGCAGCAGCTTGAGCGGAGAGGAGCACTGAAAACGGTAATTCCTCCTTTTCCTTGAAACAATGTCATTGTTGTTGCTACAAAACTAATGTGCGTCGCTCTTGCATTTACAGCCAGTGAACAAACTGGTATGTTAGTGCATTTGCGCTACCCATAGGGCTGGGGCAAAACTACAAATAACAGTTGGGCGCATGCGTCAACCGCTTGACCTGGTAGACGAAAAAAGTGAGCATGTACAGCACCACGTGCACGCCGGGTTTGTCCAAAGCGCATGCGGACCAGAGGGGAAATGCAGCATGAATCCAGCTTAAGATAGAGGGGATAAATATGGCCAATAGCTACAAGCAGGGATGGGGTCCTTTCGGATTTTACAATTCCAATTTAGCTTTCAATTCCACTGATATTTAAATGATCAATTCCAATTCATGCATATCTTTAAAGCTCAGCTCCAATTCAATTACAATTCAAGAAACTCACTGGCAACAAGGACAGGCAGACATCAGACTCCTCAGACAGTAATCTACCGGACACACTGAACCAGTTCTTTGCCTGCTTCGACCAATGCAATGGAGAAGCCCATACCTGCCTTCCCCTTCCGGAGACAAGCAGCACCCCCATCTAGCTGCAGCAGCATCAGGTCAGAACCATCCTGCACAGAGTCAACGTGAGGAAAGCTGCTGGTCCAGATGGAATCACAGGGAGGATACTTAAGGCATACGCAGACCAGCTAGCGGAGGTTTTTACCACCATCTTCAACCTCTCGTTACTGCAGTCTGTGGTTCCCACCTGTCTTCAGTCTGCCACCATAGTTCCACTGCCCAAGAACACAGTGAATTGCTTGAATGACTACCGCCCAGTTGGTCTAACCCCCATCATCACCAAATGTTTTGAGAGACTCATTTTGCCTCATATTAAGGCTGACATTTCTGCTGACCTTGATCCACATCAGTTTGCAAACAGAGCAAATGGGTTGATAGACGACGCCATCATAACGGCCCTCCACACACTTGGATAACAGCGACATCTATGTGAGGATGCCGTTTGTGGACTAATACAGTTTTACCCCATAAACTGGTTCAGAAGTTGGGCAACTTGGGCCTGAGTAGTTCACTGTGCCCCTGGATAGTGGACTTCCTCAGTAACAGACCCCAGAATGTCAGGATAGGAGACCACATCTCCCCCACACTTATCCTTAACACTGGCACACCGCAGGCTTGTGTCCTCAACCCCCTTCTTTTCTCCCTCTTCCCGTATGACTGTTCTCAAATCCACACCAGCAACACCATCGTCAAATTTGCTGATGACACCACCATCATAGGACTGATTAAGGATAACAATGAGTCAGCCTATAGGAAGGAGGGCTGGCATCTGCGGCGATGGTGTGATGACAATAACCTGGACTTGAATATATCCAAGACCAAGGAGATGATAATGGATTTCAGGAGATCCAAACAAGTTGAGCACTTCCCCTTCTACATCGATGGAGAAGAGGTAGAGAGGGTGGACAGCTTCAAGTTCCTTGGAGTCCACATCTCGGCTGAATTCACCTGGTCCACGAATATTTCTCACCAGGTGGGGAAGGCACAACAAAGACTGTACTTCCTCAGGGAGCTCCGTCAAGCTCATCTACCACAACCCCTGCTGATTAACTTCTACCGCTCCACCAGTGAGAGCCTCCTGACCTACTGCTGTTCAGTGTGATTCGGCTGCTGTACTGCGGAGGATAGAAAAGACCTGCAGCGGCTGATGAGAGCAGCAGAGCAGGTGATCAGGACAGCACTACCCCTCGTCAGTGACATTTACACTGGCAGACTCCAGAGGAAAGCCGGTAGTATAATCAGAGACCCCTCACATCCTGGACACTCCCTTTTCTCCCCCCTCCCCTCCGGTAGAAGATGCAGGACACTCAGGACAAAGTCAAACAGACTCAAGAACTGCTTCTACCCACAAGCTGTTAAATGTGTCCACCCCCGACTCCCAGCCTCCCTACTAACTGAACAACCATTCACCCTTAGTCTAATAGGCAATGAAACAGTCACTGACTCATGCACCTTGTTTTCAATCTTGGTGCGCTCTTACATTGTGTGATACTTGTTTATATAGTGTTTATACTGTATATAGTTTTTATTCTGCACTTGAAGAATCTGCTGCTAAACCAATTTTTGTTGTTCCTGTAACAGTGACAATAAAGATCTATTCTATTCCGAGACTACTGAGTTCTACTGATGGAACTTATTTATAGTTACTGGAAATTTACAGAAATTTACAGTATCGCAGCAGCAAAAGGATAGTAGCACTCAGAGTAATGATAAATAAAATAAAAATAGGACAAAAACAGTATATACACAGTGCAAGAAGTTAGAAAAAGTAGAAGTTTTTATAGTTTTAAAAAGTAAAACAGTATTTACAGGATTACAGTTAAATTATTCAGCAATATATATATACAGTATTAACAGTATATCTAACAGTTGAAAGAGTACAGTGCTGTTGCCACCTTCAATAATAATGATATTAACAGTGAGTTGGAAAGGAATGTCCCTTATTGTGCAAAGTTATAGTACTACAGTACTGTATGTGCGGTCTCTATGAGCTGTGCAGATTGTAGAGTCTGACAGCAGCAGGTACAAAGGACCTGCAAAACCTCTCTGTCGTGCACTTTGGATGTAGCAGCCTGCAGCTAAACAAGCTCCTCAGTGCACTCAGCGTATTCCGCAAGGGGTATGACTGACTTCAGCAGATATGATAACTTAGCCACCATCCTCCTCTCTCCTATCATCTCTACTGGGTGGAGGCGCCACTCCAGAAGAGAGCAGGCCTTCTAAATCAGCCTGTTCACTCTTCCTGTCGGCACCTCTGATGCTGCTACCCCATCACACTACTCCATACATGATAGCTGATGCCACTACAGAGTCATAGAAAGTCTTCAGGAGTGCCCTTTGTACTCCAAAAGAACTGAGTCTTCTCAGAAGGAACAGCCTGCACTGCCCCTTCTTGTAAAGCGCGTTAGCATTGTGTGACCAGTTCAGTTCATTGTTCAGGTGAACACCCAGGTACTTATAAGATGTCACTATCTACCCCACCACCAGTCCGTGTTGCCCAGCGACAGCCCCAAAACATCACTGCTCTAGAGGAGATCTGCATGGAGGAATGGGCCAAAATACCAGCAACAGTGTGTGAAAAGCTTGTGAAGACTTACAGAAAACGTTTGACCTCTGTCATTGCCAACAAAGCGTATATAACAAAGTATTGAGATGAACTTTTGTTATTGGCCAAATACTTATTTTCCACCATAATTTGCAAATAAATTCTTTTAAAATCAGACAATGTGATTTTCTGGATTTTTTTTCTCATTTTGTCTCTCATAGTTGAGGTACACCTATGATGAAAATTGGAGACCTCTCTCATCTTTTTAAGTGGGATAACTTGCACAATTGGTGGCTGACTAAATACTTTTTCGCCCCACTGTATAAGATGTCACCATCTACCCCACCACACTACTCCATACATGATAGCTGATGCCACTACAGAGTCGTAGAAAGTCTTCAGGAGTGCCCCTTGTACTCCAAAAGAACTGAGTCTCCTCAGAAGGAACAGCCTGCAACTGCCCCTTCTTGTAAAGTGCATTAGCATTGTGTGACCAGTTCAGTTCATTGTTCAGGTGAACACCCAGGTACTTACAAGATGTCACCATCTCAATGTCTGTTCCCTGGATGTTTACCAGTGCTGTGGGGGGTGGGGGTGGGTCTACTGTCTACACCTGTGGGAGTCCGCCACCCGTTCCTTGGTCTTCCCTGCATTGATATGGACGCACTTCTGCAGGCACCAGTCCACAAAGTCCTGGATCAGCCCTCTGTACTCCGTCATCCCCATCAGTGGTGAGGTTAACAATCGCAGAGTCATCACAGAACTGCTGCAGGTGGCAGTGTGGCATGTTATGTTAAAAGTCAGCAGTGTATAAGGTGGACAGGAAGGAGCCAGGACTGTTCCCTGGGGACCCCTGTACTGCAGATGATTGTATCAGACACACAGTACTGGCCCCTTATAAACTGGGCAGTCAGTGAGGTAGTCCAGTATCCAAAATGGCAGGAAATGGGCCACCCCTGGACACTCCAGCTTGTCCCTAAGGAGCACTGGCTGAATGATGCTGAAAGCACTGGAGAAATTGAACAACATGATCCTAACAGCACTCCCAAGCTTCTCCAGGTGAGACAGAGCACAGCATGAAGATCACTGCATCCTCCACCCCGATGCCATGCTGGTAAGCAAACTGAAATGGGTGCATTGCTGGTCTGACCAGGGGGTGAAGATGGGTGAGGAGCAGCCTCTCCAGGGTCTTCAACAGATGTGATGTGAGGGCCACTGGTCTGTAGCTATTCAGGTCCTTGGGATGTGGAGTCTTCAGCACAGGTACCATGCAGCATGTCTTCCACAGCTGTGGTACCCTCCCTAACCTCAGGCTCAAACTGAAGATGTGCTCTACAATCCTGCACAGCTGGTCTGCACAGAACTTGAGGAGCCTCAAGCTGATGCCGTCTGGACCTGCAGCCTTCCTTGCTCTTGATCTTCCAAAGCTCAGTTCTCACCTGGGTCTTAAGCCTGGTGCACACAACATTTTTGTTTAGAACCAGAGAGAAACATCTGCGTGCACATGACATGTCACAAAAGCAACCACATGTGCACACCGATCCACTGAAGGTGTGAAAACTGCTGTTGAAACTAACGGATGACAAGTAGAAGTTTTACTAGGGACTTTGGATTACAACTATAAATGCCAGATTCCATCTGCAAAAAATATTTATATTCATTTTTTAAGCTGAAAGAATGAGGAAGTAATAAATAAATAAATAAATAGCGCACTGAGGTGACTTTTGTTGTGATTAGGTGCTACACAAATAAAGTTGAATTGAAGTAAATAGATAAATAGGCTAAATAAATAACCTGTATGTTTGCAGGCATTAAAAAAATCTGACTTACTGACAGCTGGTTTGAATATTTGATGAGGAGTTTTCAGTCATAAATTTTACAAAGGCCTTACAAGTAAGAAAATAAAGTAGCTGATGTCACATCATTTGCACAGCAGCGCAAAACTGGATTTGAAACATCAGCAGCGCCACGGTAATTTGTTCCTCATTCAGTAAAGGTACAGTGGTGTGAAAAAGTGTTTGCCCCTTCCTGATTTCTTATTTTTTCTGTTTGTCACACTTAAATGTTTCAGATCCTCAAAAAATGTAAATATTACACAAAGATAACACAAGTAAACACAAAATGGATTTTTTTAAATGAAGGTGTTTATTATTAATGAGTTTTCTTTCAACTCAAAGCTTAGTCATGGAGTTCCACAGGGATCTGTGCTAGGCCCTACTCTTTTTAGTTTATATATGCTTCCGTTAGGCAACATTATTAGAAAGCACTGTATACATTTTCATTGTTATGCAGATGACACAATTATACCTGTCAATGAAGCCAGATGATAGTAATCAATTAGCCAAGTTAGAAGCCTGTCTTAAGGAAATCAAAGCTTGGATGACTTGTAATTTCCTGCTATTAAATTCAGATAAGACTGAAGTCATTCTTGTTGGTCCAAAAAACCTTAGAAATTCCTTTCCAAATCAAACTTTCAGTTTGGATGCGGTTACTCTTTCTCTTAATAGCTCTGTGAGGAACCTTGGAGTTATTTTTGATCAGGATTTGTCCTTCAGTTCACATATTAAATTTGTTTCTAAGACTGCCTTCTATCATTTGCGTAATATTGCCAAGATTAGGAGCATCTTGTCTCAGAGTGATGCTGAGAAACTGATCCACGCTTTTGTTAGCTCGAGATTAGATTATTGTAATTCTTTATTATCAGGCTGTCCTAAAACATCTTTAAAAAGTCTTCAGCTGATCCAAAATGCTGCAGCCAGAGTTTTAACAGGTACTAGAAAGAGAGATCATATCTCTCCGGTTCTGGCCTCCCTTCATTGGCTTCCCATAGAGTTTAGAATTAAGTTTAAAATCCTTCTTCTTACTTACAAAGCTTTAAACAATCAGGCTCCTTTTTATTTAAAAGATCTGATACTACCGTATTATCCTAACAGAGCACTACGCTCCCAAAATGCAGGATTACTTGTAATACCTAGAATCTCCAAAAGTACAATGGGAGGCAGAGCCTTCAGTTATCAAGCTCCTCTCCTGTGGAATCAGCTGCCAATCTGGATTCGGGAGTCAGACTCGATCTCTGTTTTTAAGAATAGGGTTAAAACCTACCTTTTTGATATAGCCTACAATTAGGGAGGGATCATGTGTTTCTGAACCCTCCCTTAGTTATGCTGCTAATAGGTTTAGTCAGCCGGGGGACCTCCAGTAATGCACTGGGCCTCACTCCTTTTCTCACTCTCAATGAAATATTTTTTTTGCTGGTCATTAACATTTGTTTGTTCTCTCCCATAGATTGAGTCCCCATCGTGCTGTTTGCTCTCTACATGTCTGTTCTTTTCTTCTTCTCTATCCCCTCACCCCCCAGCCAGTCGCAGCAGATGACTGCCCCTCCCTAAGCCTGGTTCTGCTGGAGGTTTCTTCCTGTTAAAAGGGAGTTTTTCCCTCTCCACCGTCGCCAAGTGCTTGCTCACAGGAGATCGCCTGATTGCTGGGGTCTTTCTGCAACTGTGGGGGTTCCCCCTACAGTTGATAGTGCCATGAGATGACTGTTGTTGTGAAATGGCGCTATATAAATAAAGTTGAATTGAATTGAATTAAGAATAAAATAAAATCCAAACCGACATGGCCCTGTACTGAAGTGGTGGCCTAGTTGGTAGAGCATCCGCCCCACAACCGGGAGGTCGTGGGTTCAAATCACGGCCGGGTCATGCCAAAGACCATTTAAAAAAAATGGTACTTTCCACCTTTTAGCTTGGTGCTCAGCATAATAGAATGGGGAAAGGAAAGTTAACGCAGAGAGCTACCAGAAGACCGACCCCCCACTGTAGCTTTCACTACCTACAGTAGCTGTGTGGCCTAGGGTCAGAGAAACGGAGATAAGTGCTGTCCCATACACCACATGGTGTCCCACATGCTGTGGAAGGGATTATCTTAACATGGCCCTGTGTGAAAAAGTGATTCCCACCGTTAAAACATAAATCAACTGTGGTTTATCACATCTTTGGAAAGCTGAGTTCAATTTCTCTAGCCACACCCTGGTCCGATTACCGCCACACCTGTTCTCAATCAAGAAATCACTTAAATAGGACCTGCCTGACAAAGTGAAGTAGACCAAAAGATCCTCAAAAGATAGACATCATGCTACGATCCAAAGAAATTCAGGAACAAATGAGAAAAAGTAATTGAGATCTATCAGTCTGGAAAAGGTTATAAAGCCATTTCTAAAGCTCTGTGAGAGCCATTAGCCACAAATGGCGAAAACATGGAACAGTGGTGAACCTTCCCAGAAGTGGGCGGCCAACCAAAAGTTGTTGCTGCTCAGGGTGGCCCAACCAGTTATTAGACTTAGGGGGCAATCACTTTTTTACACAGGGCCATGTAGGTTTGGATTTTTTCCCACTTAATAATAAACACCTTCATTTAAAAACTGCATTTTGTGTTTAGTTGTGTTATCTTTGTCTAATATTTAAATTTGTTTGATGATCTGAAATATTTAAATGTGACAAACATACAAAAAAAGAGAAATCAGGAAGGGGGCAAACACTTTTTCACACCACTGTAGGTATTCTCCTTGATTATAATTTTGATGATTATTTTTTCTATATAAGGCTACATCTACTGTGTAAAAAAATAAGCAGTTTTACAGATACCATTAAGAGCCTTTTTTTAACCTAATCCTAACTATAAACACATCAGGCTTAAAGTTTAATCACGGAGCTTGTATTTCTGTGAATGAAACAGAAATACAAGCTCCGTATTTGGATTGGATGAAATCTATCAAATTGGGTCTCTATCATGCCGTAAGTCTTTTTTTCTGTGCATACGGACACGCAAAATCAGCAAAGTGAAAATCTCTCCACTCTGGAGACTGGTTTCAAATATCTACACTTTCATACCTCCAACTACCCGGCGTAGTATGCACGGACAGCTAAACTGTAGACGAACTTCCACGGTTTGGGGTAAAAACCTTGTTGTGTGCATGGCCCCTAGTAAGGGACAGAGTGGACAGGAAGACTATGTGTTGGGAAGACGGGCCAGGGGTGTTGGATATGTGAAGAGAAAAACAGTAGTGGGCGTGGGCTGAGGACTGGGTGATGTGAGGGAGGGGTGGACGGGGGCAGTGGATGGGGGAATAGATGAAAGTGGAAGCAGTAAGGGTTGGGCAGAGGGACGGGTAGACGGCTGATCAAACCTGTTGAAGAACAAGTTAAACTCATTCATCCACTCTCTTCCCCCACAACCTGGCAGGTGGTATCCTGGTGCCCCGAGATGGTTTTAAGGTTTCTCCAGACACCACTGACATAGCTCTGCTGCAGCTTTTCCTCCAACTTCTTCCTATAGTTGTCCTTCCCCTTTCTGATCTTCCGCCTCAGCTCCCTTGGAACGGACTTCAGCTCCTCCTTGTTCCCAGACCTAAAGAGCCTCCCCTTCTCCTTCAGGTCTTTATGTCAGAGTTGATCCAGGGTTTGTAGTTTGAGAAACACCGTGTAGTCTTGGTGGGTACAGTGTTCTTGACACAGAAATTTATGTTGTCTGTGATGGTGTGTGTGTGTGTGAGGCTCTCTCTGACATCTGAGAATTGTAATGAGCGACATGGCAAAATCCAGTGATAATACATCAACATGCGGAACTGCTCACAAGATTTGCTCAAGTTTCCAAAGGGTGGTTGATGGAATAATTCTGTATTCTTTATCTTTGGTACCTCAGAGTCTGGGTGAAAATGTACAAGGACAACCAGCTGGACATTTATCTGGTTGTTCCCATGTGAACGTTCTGTGTTGTTATGATTATATCTGAGGAAGGGAGACAGTCTGGAAAAACCAGCGTGAACCAGATATTCTCTTATGGACAGTTTTGAGATAGCAGGATGCTTAGAGACTGAAAGTTGTGTATTTGATTCAGAGCAATTTCCGGAGCCGGCTCTGAGTGTATCACTTATTTTTCTCCACTGATCAGGGCAAATTAAATTTACTGAAACTTTAATCCTGCCTGATTCTTTGACTACTGGTTGAAGAGAACTTTTCCAACAGTGGTTGGCTAGTGGGAGGACCCCTATATGCATGTGACTACAATCCCACATAATCAAGACAAGGGGGTTTAACTGTCACACCTTCAAAGCTTTCATCTTTGAAGCTTACCTAGCTAATCCAAACAAAACCATGGGGTTAGTCTGATGAGAATTTTTGTTTAAAGAAGGCTGAAGTTAATTCATCTTGTCGGGTCTTTGCCACCAATTAGGTTCCTTTTGTTAGTTTATAAATTCCTTGTAACACCCTGGTAGGATAAAGTAGTGCAGGTATATTTTGCTCAAAGACTTTTTCACATTGCATCTTGCTTTTTAGCTTTTAAGAGCTGTTTGTATCCAGGCATTGTACTAAGCCAATTGTGCTTACTGATGTGGCTATGCATGGGTGTTGCTATGCCAATGGTCACATGACTGCAAAGGTCTATATATCTTTGATCATCACAGACAAGCAATTCCACTTGCACAGATGACTCAATTCCAATTCTAACATTTTAAAACCTTTCAATTCCAATTCCCCTTGGAACTGACCCTGACCCGTTACAAGTGCTATGTGTGGTCAGCAAGACTACAAAAGTGTTATATAAATACTGGTCTATTCCATTTTAAAGGGGCTTTTTTTGTGCAAAATTATACTTTCATGAGTTATACCATTTAATATTAAAGTGCTTACTTCACAGAGAAATACACACTGCCTTTATTTAATTCAGCTTCTAAAGAAATAGAGGATTGCACTTCCAGGGTTTTATCTCAGAATAAATCAACAAATCCACCTTCAGTTCTATAAGTTAGCAAAGCAGCACAGACTACCTCTTTACTTGTGATTGGTCCACTCAGAAAACCTTTACCTGATCAGATTAGGACCTTGTTAATATTAATGAATATGCAGAAATCAACCGGTGCAGATACTGTATATCTTTACAAATAGCTTTAGTGATAAGCAGTAAAACACTTTGAAACTGCATATACCGTACATGTCTTTGGCGGTGTCCAAACTTAAAGTTAATGGGAAAATGGGACCTTTAAAGACAACTGCTGTTATAACACATCCCACCACAAAGATCTTTTTTTATTTCAATAAATAATCACTTCACACAATGGAAATAAAAACAAATACATGGCCAGACAGCAAGACTGCTGTGGAAATCAACCAAACCAGTATGAAGTCAGAAACATATAAAGCAGATATTTTAATGATATAAGAGCAAAAACAGAAAACAGGATTTGTCTGGGACAGTGCTTTGTAGCCTCTATGGGGCTGCTACACAGTGTGATCGTCAGCGAGGGCAGACAGTACTGCTGCTTTATGCAGCAGGATGAAAGAAAAGGTCTACTGTCACTATAATGAAGTGTGAACATGGTGAAACAGACAGTACGGGATGATTTATCTCCACACTGCTATTGTAGTCATGTGTAAAATGAGTACTCAATTGAATAGCACTGAGAAAGATATAGCTGTGAATATGTGTTCCCTAAAAAGTATGAATAAATTAATATAATTACATTTACTTGCAAAAAACATTTCCTTTCATCTGTTTCATACCTCATTATCATGTCTAAATTAGAAGAAATGGACTTCCTTTTCATGAAACTGAACGTCCTCACGCCATCTCAAAAGATCACAAGCATGCCGATACCTACAAAATGCTGACCATGGTCAGTGCTGCAATGAATATTTAAAACCAATTAACTCTCATCATCTGCATGATACCTAATCACAACACTTTGGACAACCTGCAAACCAGAAATTATTCAGTGGCACACAGAGGAAGCGGCAAGTTGCCAAATGACGCTAAATGTGTCTGCTTCTGTGATGTATAATGCATACTGGGAGCACCAGATAACTCCATAATTGATGAGGCTCTTCCTCGCTGTATTGACAAAGCAAAGAGCAAACGTTGTGAGCACAAACTGGCAGCTAGTCTGGAGCTGGTGGGACAGAAAACGTCCATACTAAATTAATGGAATACTTCAGCACTGGTCTCATATATGAGTGCTGTAATTCTAGATATATAATAGAATGACACTGATGCAATTATGCGTTTTGTGCTACATGATGAAGAAACAAATGTTGATACTGAAATATGCAGTGTCTGAGACATGTATTAAAACTTTAAGCGTGCATTTTCACACTGCACACACAGTCAATCTTAAAACAACATGAAATATAAAAATATGAAACAGTAGGCAAATACAGGTGTTACCAACGACATTAATGAGGGCCATTTTCTATACAGGCCCACAGTGTTAAAGTGACAGGTAACACTAATATAAAATGGGCCTACGCAGCACAGCAAAACCCAAGGTAACACTGATAACCGACTGTAAAATGTCAGTTACCTAGTGACTATACCTCATATTTGCATACTCAACACCTCAAATACTCATAGCTTAATCCTTCCCTGACAGAATTAGATAGCTCTAAATTTAAATAAATGAGTTGGTTCTTTGCACAGAAAGGACAGTGACAAGGACATCTAACTCTGTACAGTGGGTGATGCATCTCAGCCAATATTTCTGCCTTAAAGTTCCCCTGAGGGGACTCACATAGACATGTGGCAAACCAAGACCTGAGCCCCAGCAGGTTTCCCACAGGAGGACAAGAGGTTTTCTATCTTGATTCTCTCTTTTAAATTGAGAACAGAAAGCAGTCGATGAGCCAAACAAGACGAATTATCAATTTGCTGCTGCTGCTTTGTCAGGAAACTGCAGTGCAGCTGCACACCTTTCAGTTTAATGCAGCACCCTCTTGTGGTTTAAGCTTGTAAGAGAGCTATGGGAAAAAACTCTACAAAACTCAACAATACCCCCTGGTGTTCTGTAAAAGAATAACCATCATATTTCAGGCCACATTACAAATCAAGTGGTTGCAAACGGCAGGCATTAACAGTGGTTTACACCTTGGCACAATATTTCCTATCTGAGGCAACTGTGAGAAGCAGTGGTGAAAACAGTGATGTACTCATGTTAAAGATGAGTCACCTGTTTCCACCCAGACAGTTTTATTCGGGGGGGGGGGGGGGGGGTCTGACTAATTTCATGGTGCCGGTGGGCTGCGGAGTCAGTCTCAGTGCATGATCAGCATGGCCTGCTGGGACAGAAACAGTGGTGTTTGCAGAGGGATTCCCCTTCAGCTCTAGTCTGTGCACTTTTGTGACATGTGAGGGTGGTGTTTGTGAGCTAATCTATATACCCACAGACAAAACTACTTTTATTGATATACATTTAAAAACTATGAAAATAAGTCTATTTTGTAATAGCCAACTGCACATAAACCAAGAACATGTTTCTTTGCTGACAGACAAAAAGGCTTCCAGTTAGTGAATAGAATCACATTACTATCCTTAACAACAGTGTTCATGAGATAACATGATTAACCAATCGTTAACAGCCTCAGTTAGCATACAAGAAAAGGTAAAGAATAACGAGAGTACTCTGAAGCAAGTGCAGTATCTCTTCCCATGCCCCCCCCCAAAAAACCATGTTGTCTTTGAAGACCCCAATATCTTACACCCTTATGAGCTAAAGAACATTTTATCAAATAACTGTCTGTTTTCTGCCTATCTTTTACTAAAAAAAATACAACTTTTAGAGCCAACTTATTTACAAACTGGTAATTTGCCCTTAAAGATAGTGGATAAAATCCCCTTAAAAGCAAATCTACACTGTCTAAAATGGTATTTTATGGTCCTTTTTCCACAGAAAAAGCCCCTTCATAGTCTTACAGTTGTTTGTAAAAAATATTTTCCCTTTCTCTCCTCCTCCAAAAAACAGGATCTAATTAGGCCCACCTACATCCTTCCCACCAGGACACAGAAGTCTCCAAGCTGGCTAATTCGAACAGCCAGTGCTTTGTCGTGATTGGTTCACCTATTTAGGGGTGTGCCATATCGAATCATTCACGATAATACCGGTATAAATTTTGATACCGGTGCAAAAATAAACATCGCAATATTTGGGGTCCGTTATGCTGCCAACGGAAGTTACGAGTTACCATAGAAACAGGAAAAAAACATGGTGCGGGAAGTGGCGCTCCGTGTTTGGAACGTCTTCGTCTGGTTGTGAAAAAGTAATTTAGTTTTAAGGCCGTTTCAGACTGCTGCCATCTTTAAAAAAAAAACAAAAAACGATGCAGCGATGTGGATAAACTGCTTGCACTTTTTTCTGCATGTCAACAACGCTGCTTTGGGGAAAAATTTTACTTCGCCCTGAAGCAGTGTTGCTGATGTCCAAAGTGTCCAGAGGTTTATTTTTGTTCCATTGCGGCTGCTCCAGAGTGATTTATTCAACCAACCAAATGAAAAAAAAAAATCTGTTAACAGCTCCGGGATTTGTCTGTACAATGGAGATTTCTAACGCGGGTAAACAGGGAAAGAGAAAGAGACGGGAGGTCTTACCAGCAGAAGTGTCTTGGGAAATGACAGGTAGACCAGCATATATTCAATATGATAAAAATGATGAAATAATAACAGTTTTAAATAAGCCCACTCCCTCCCTGTTTTATTTAGACCCTCTTCCTGACCCGGTGAAATAACATACTAGACTTAATTAATTTAATATGTTAAATGCAGCAAAACCCCCTCATGTCCCAGAGCATAGAAATGAGATGAAGACAGAAGTAATGCGTTTAGGGTTTACATTTTTTAAATGTAATAAATTGGTTGCACTGACCATAGCTAAACTGCTCTTACATTCATAAGGCAATGTTTTCATGACTATTCAGATGTTTTAACAAAAATCTGCAGAATTTTCAAAACTACAGGCTATATGCAGTCTGCAGTACCAACTTTACTTTCATCTGCTTGTTACCGTTCTCTCCTAAATTTGTTTTTTCTCATGAAACATCTTTTCATAAAGGTAGATTTTTTAAAAAAATTTTGAATGTTTTTGGATACAAATTTGTGACCTTTTTCATGCAGAATTGTAACTTTTTACCTAAAGCTCTTACCTTGTGCTTTCACTCTGAAAGGTGAAGAAATCAGAAGCAGCGCCAGATTTAAATTAAGATTAGTCAATCAGTTGTTTTAATAATCAATAGATCAGTTGACTATTGGCAGCGCAGTGGCGGAGTGGTTAGCACTGCAGCAGCACAGCAACTCACCCTTGGCCGGGGGATCCTGGGTTCGATCCCAGCCCCCGACCAACAGTGATCTGTGTGGAGTTTGCATGTTCTCCCCGTGTCTGTGTGGGTTTACTCCAGGATTTCTCCAGTTTCCTCCCACATGCCAAAAACATGCAAGTTGGGTTAAGTGGCATCAAACTGGGGATTCTAAATTGTCCTTAGGTATGACTGTGAGAGTGAATGGTTGTCTGTCTCTCTGTGTTGGCCCTGCGATGGACTGGCGATCTGTCCAGGGTGTACCCTGCCTCTCGCTCAAAGATGCTGGGATAGGTTCCAGCCCCCCTGCAACCCGAAAAGGATTAAGCAGAAGAAGATGGATGGATGGACAGTTGACTATTACAATCCAAATTTATAATTTTCGTCCCACCCGAAGGTTATAATTACATTTATAACTAGTTTGATACCTGTTATTTTAAAATATTAACCTACTAAAACTGTGGTGGTTTCTGGTTTCCAACAACAGGGTGGCCTAGGGTGAATTCAAACTCCTGCCCTGAATTTTTGTCCCAGTCCACCCCTCAGTGCACTTAAGATGTGGTGGTTTATAATATTTTCTGGTAATATTTGATACAGAATTAAAAAAAAAGAAAGTTTTAAACGCATTCTAAACTGCTCTTTATAAACTGGAGAAATAAGAGTTTTTGTTTTGTTTTTACTGAATATGCTGAACATAATTAACGCTGGCGTGTGAAACTGTCCTCATAAATTTAAAAGAAAAACTGTATTCCTTAATATTGTGACGAATATAGTTATCATGAAAATTCACAGAAATATTGTGATATCATTTTTAGGCCATATCGCCCACCCCATACCTATTATAATGATATTACAAAAACGCTCTATCTAAACTTGCCTTTTTCCAAGGGGAGGAACTTAACTGAACTTTCAAAGAAAAAAAAACCCACCTACCTGTACATGACACATAAGAGTGATTTCGCTCATAATATATCTTGCAAGTCATAAAAAAACTAATGGTGTTGACGTTATTGCGTTAATTGCCCGTTAATGCAACAAATTTTGTGATCATGGTTAACAGCAGTTAATTGCAGAAATCGCAAACAGTACTTTTTGGCTTAGTGGCTCTCCATACTAAAGCCGTTCTGGCCACAGACACAGTGCGCGCCATGCAGACATTGCTAAGTCAAACAAGCTGGATTACAGCCATAGATATCCCCAAAACACTGTCATGTTTAAGTTTACAATGTTATCTGTCGGAGCTCTCAACTGGATAACGGTTACAGCCTCCTCCAAAACTCTGCCTGGATGTTGGGTTGTTCTTCTTCTGTGGAAGCTAGCTAGCTAGTAGCTAGTAGGTACATGCTAGATTATAGCTGACCTCCAGCAGCTGACAGACAGAAATTTGCCTGTTTTCAATCCTCATAGCTTTGGGTCCAGCTGTTGGTGAGTACCAGTCTAAAAAAACTCTCAAGCTGTGTTCATAATGTCCATTCACTCCCCCACCGTTTTTGCAGCACGGTGGGGTGTCATCACAGGTGAGATAGCTGTTTATGTTTGCAATTTTTCTGCTGAAAGGGAAACTGTGTCTGTTGCGACACACAAGGTTTTGTGTTGATCTGCTTAGAAGTGGTGGCTGTTTGCTTCTCTTACCTTTTATTTTATTGATTTTATTGACTCGTGCTGTTTTATATTGTCTTGTTGGTTTTATATTGTTTTTGTTCAAGTGTCCTGCTCCTTGCTTTTACATTTTTATGTGTGTCCTTATTGTACAGCACTTTGTGTAGTGAGTGTTGCTTTCTAACGTGCTTTTAAAATAAAGTTGATTGATTGATTGATTGATTTACTATGGGAGAAAGAGCAAGCTCCATTTGTGGCTGCTGGTTGGCTGGTTGTTGTTCAGTGACGTTATTGAGCCTTGGCACTCTGTTGTTTGCACATACAGTAATACTTGTGAGAATTTTCTGGAGAATATTCTGGATAGTTTTTATCATTTTGGATATGTTGAGAGCTTTAATAAACCTGCAGGTGAAGACCGCAAGCATATTTGTCCACTCCCATGTTCATAGCAGTATGACAAACTTGAAAAATTACCGACTTAAGGTACACTGTATCTGCATGGAAAAATATGTGATTAACGCGTTATTAATCACGATTAACTCAACGTTCCAAAAGATTAATTACAATTAAAAACATTTTTTTGTCCAACACCACTAAAAAAATATGTTGCAGACATGTTAAGAAAAAAAACAACTTGATTTTCACCAGTGTGTCACTTTAAAATGGAAGACAGTCACACACCAGTGAAACAAAGGTCCTAATCATTTATCAACTACAAGAAGCAATTCCTCACAGTGGAAAATGTGGGAGGATGACTCAGTGTGTGTGTTCCAGTCATACCTTGGTCGATGTTGTGCTGTGGTAGTTGGCTCATCTGACTGTGTACCACACCTGCGTAATTCCGGAGAAAAGCCTCTTCACTTGGTGTAAGCTGATGAGAAAAAAAAATTGTGACAATGACAATTATAAAATGGGAGGGGAGAAAAATCTCAAAGACAAAGGTAGGGATGCCTTTATTATTGCTGTTGTAAAACTTAAAATCATTAATGGAAAGTAATTTCAATTTAATTCACAATTTGTTTGAAGAAAATAATCAAATTTTGTTTCTGCTCTGCTTTTGTTTATGTATTTTATGGAAATATGTGTCAAATGCTCATTTAGAAACTTATGTTCTACTGTATTGTGAACAATCACAGCATTCAGTGGGAAGGAGTATCTTGTCGGGCTGTATCAGTTTAATCCACTCACAATGGCTGACTGGAAATTTGTTTTCACCACACTGACGGTGTGTTCACGGCTGTTAGCGGGTGTGTTGGAGAGACTCACTATGATGTGTGACATGAAAAAAGCTTAAAAAAAGACCAGTCTGAGGCAAGTGCAATATTCCCCACCTCCATTTTCTTTGAAGATCCCAATACTTACAGATGAAGAGCAGTTTTCTACTTTTCAATATAATTACTGTGGCAGAACCAAATTACACTGGTCAACACCAAATATATTGTCTGAAGTTTTTTTTTAGCATAATTTTGATGTACTGAATCCAAAAATCCCATTGGTTTTGCTCAATCAGGTCAACTTTTTGAACTATGGCCACATGTTTTTTTACGTTTTTGTTTACATGTACGGGGTAGTTTCACTTTATATGATGCAAAATTCTTTTTTATTTCTTGAAATTCTCTGAATTTTGAACAATGATGACGTAACATCCAATTTACATGTACTTACCTTTATCAGTGTCTACTATTCAATTTACAGTACAACTGCTGTAAAACTGCTTACAACTTAGCATAAAAACCTGAACTGATCGAGAGAAACATGTTATTTTCGGATTCAGCGGAGCAAAATTGTCTTAAATCAGTTGAAAAAACAGACAACTTACAAAAAATATATTTTGTTATGTTGTGTTATGATAAACCCGTCATCCATGAATATACAACAAAGTGTACAACCCATAGTTGTAGGGCAGGACCTGAACCTGTGCAGCAAGTTTGGTGACCCTAGAGAGCTTTACACATTCTATAGTAAGACAGCATAGGGAGTGCCAACCTTGACCTTTGACCTTTTGACCCCAAACCAGTAGTCAAAGGTCATGGTCTCAGAGTGAACCTGTGCACCAAGGTTGGTGACCCTAGCTTTACTCATTGCACAGTAATAAGGCATGGGGAATGTTAACCTTGACCTTTAACCTTCTGACCCCTAACCCCTAGTCAGAGGTCAGGATCCCAAGGTGAATCTGTATACCACGTTTGGTGGCCCTAGCTTTACTCGTTTCATAGTAATAGTAAATGCAGCCTTTACCATTTAGTGCAACTGTAATGCTAACTGTGAACTTTGACCTTTGACCCTTTGACCCCAAAGCTACAGATAGGTCAGGGTGTAAATTGTCCAAGATGTGTATTAGATAAAACTACTATATCAATTTGAAAAGCCTACATAATTTCTTTCTGTAGTAATTGTGTTTAGAAGATTTAGGGAAAATCTGACCTCTGACCTCAAGGTCATCCGATGAGAGTGAAACTGTAATATGTGCATCAGAGTATATCAAACCATGGTACCAAGTTTCTTCTTCTTCTTCTTTTAGATTTGATTGGCAGTTGGCAACCAGCTTACAGGTGCATTACCGCCACATACTTCACTCCAAATCCTCACTCTATATCTCTTCTGATGTTCAGTTTGTCACTCTATCTCGGTACCAAGTTTCAAAACAACTGGAACAAAACTGTAGGAGTTGATCTCACAAGACAGTTAATGTCTATGAAGTGAGGTAAAACAAGAGGTCATGGACCTCTGCAAACAGCCAGAGGTCCATCCCCCTCCCCTCACAACTCTCACATACATAGAACTGCAGACCTTTTAATTGTCAAAAAAAAACCCACCTGTTTTTTTGTACTCTGCACTTTTCAGTACATTGATCCATCCATTTGCACCACTACCAAATGTGTGTTTTTTTTTGTTTTTTTTTAACTTCTTATTCATTCTACTTAATGTATGCTATTTTATTCAAATGTGTACTTTATATCTCTTTTTATATTTTCATACTTTTACTGCACAGTAGTTGGGTGGAGCACCCACAATTTCATTGTACTTTACAGCTGTACAATGACAATAAAGCCTATTCTATTCTATAAATCAGGGGCTACAACGCCTGCCAAAATCATCCAATTAGAACCAAATTGTAATATGCATATCATCAGTGTATATCAAACCACGGTACCAAGTTTCAAAACAATCGGAACAAAACTATAGGAGGAATTGATTTCACAAAAGTTGGACAGATGGATGGACAGACCCATAACATAATCCCCCTTTGGGCTTCAACCGGCGGGGTATAAAAATTATAAAACCCACAGCCTGCGTATATAGCCTAAGCATACTGAAAGTTGAAATGACACATACTCATAGCTTGTGACCTTTGACCGTGATCTTGAACACACACACAAGACGATCTACCTGAGAATCATTGTTTGGGAGTTTGGTGAGCATTGGGGCTATTACTTTGGCAGAATGGTGATTCCAGTAAAATGTGGACAGAGACAGATGTAGCATCATCACATTAGCTCTTGTCAGCTTTGTCAAAATGAGCAAAATATGAAGACTCTAGACAGACTTACATTTGATCCCATTTTCTTTAGCATGAGCAGGACCCGCACTTTCTGCTGGATGTACATGTCTTCAGGAGACTTCCCCGGGGCCTCCTCACGGTTCATCCCCCCTGCTCCTGTGGCTCTGGACACACAAACACATCAGAGTTATGCAACTTCACAAAATCACTGTTATAGAGTCTTGTAAAACAGCCCCTCCAAAGGAAATTACAAACATATAAAACATAGAGTGACAAAGTTAATTAGATGGTTGGCGTTAAACACTCCTTGACCACAACAAATTTCAAAGAACCTTTAAAAAGATACAGAGATGCACAAACTGGGAAACAGTATAGTGATGATATATTGTGATGAAAGAGAACAAACTCTACCATTAGTCTTTGGAAATTCATTTAATATTTTATTTCAAGAAATATTTACTTTTCTTTTTTTTTTTTTTTTTTTTTTTGATATTTTACAAATAAGCATCTTTACTGGAGTTGTGGCTGAGAGGTGGAGCATCCGCCCCATAACAGGGAGGCTGGGGTTTAAGTCCCAGCCGGGTCATGCCAAAGACCATATAAAGATGGAGCTTCCTGCCGTCCAGCTTGGTGCTCAGCAATAATGGAACAGAGGAGGGAAATGGAAATGTTGGTTACCCAGCCACAGGGGGTGCACAAGCCAGTGTACTCCCTGTGCCATCCCAAGCCTGGATAAAATGGGCAGGGTTGTGTCAGGAAGGGCATCCGACGTAAAAACCCTTTCCAAATCAACATGCGGATCATCACAATGTAAGGTGATGACATGTTGTGGCGACCCCCAAAAAACGGAGCAGCCGAAAGAAAAAAAAACAACCATAAGCATCTTTACTGCAGCTAGGTTTTGTTAAGGTCATGATCAGAAGAAACACACACGTCAGTGTATGCAGCGGATGGATTGGGATCATCGATAAAGAAAAACCCTCTCAACCATTGAAATGGCAGCAGCATGTCCATAGTTCAAATGACCTGAATCTTAGGAGAGGTTGATCTTCTTACAAGACAGTGATACACAGAAACAGAAAGTCAATCAAAAACAAAATATAAACACTTTGTTTCCAATTGCCATTACAGAGTCTGACAGTAATTTGAAAAAGATGCTATGTCATGAACTCGGGTACAAAATGTATCCTTACTGCAATTATCACAAAAGAAATCATCTGATGGTGGAAGGCAAGAGTTACGAGTTAGATTTCCCAGCAGCAGCTTAGTTCTTAGTATTCATTCACATGTCGACGCCATGTGTTAACTGGATAAACCGTTTCATTTTTCAAATGAAAGGACAACTGAAAATCCAGTCCCTGGTAACTCTGAGCAGCACGTGTGGCCTGGTGGAACTTCTACTGCATTGGTAATGACAAGGTGGATGCTGATACTCCACTGAAAATGAGTTACCGAAACCCTGAATTATTTTTTGAAACTGAAAATGTTCATCCAACCTAGACTCTTGAATTAACCAAATGAATTCTCTCAGTAAGTTTTTACTTCTATGAAATGGGGTGAACCCACATGCCTTTTCTGGCAGCATATAAACAGTTTTAGCCTTCCTATTTTTGTATATAAACTATTGGCAAAAATTACAACAGAAGACAGGTGTACAGGTTCATCTCACTAAATTAGAATATCATCAAAAAGTTGATTTATTTCAGTAATTCAATTCATAAAATGAAACTCATATTTTATATAGATTCATTACAGACAGTGATATATTTCAAGTGTTTATTTCTTTTAATTTTGATGGTTACCGCTTGCAGCTCATGAAAACCCGAAAATCAGTTTCTCAAAAAATTAGATTACATAAGATCAATTTAAAAAATTGATTTTTTTAATAGAAATGTTGCCCGACAAAGTATTTCCATACACACACTCAATACTTGGTCAGGGCTCCTTTTGCATGAGTTAATACTGCATCACTGTGGCATGGCATGAAGGTGATCAGCCTGTGTTACTGCTGACGTCTTATGAAGGCCCAGGCTGCTTTGATAGCGGCCTTCAGCTCATCTGCATTGTTGGGCCTGGTGTCTCTGTTCTCCCTGTTGATAATACTTCATAGATTCTGTATGGGGTTTAGGTCAGGAGAGTTTGCTGGCTGGTAAAATATGGTGATACCATGGTCATTAAACCAGGCTTCAGTACTTTCTTCCTCTTCTTTTCTTTTAAGAAAAGAAGAGGAAGATATAGAGTCTATATCTTTAGACAAAGATATAGACTACAGAGTCTATATCTTTGTATCAGGAGTTCTTATTACTTCTTCTTCTCTCGGTTACTGGCGGATAGCAAACAACTGAAAGGTGCATACCACCACCTACTGTACAAGAGTGTGTAACATTATGTCATCTGAGCCCGACCCCTAAATTCTATGACTTAATCCTGTGTTATTTAAAAAAAGAGAAAAGAGCCCTTCTCGTGATTCTTATTGCCTCTCCATCTCCATCTGTTCCCAGAATCCCAGTTAAATCCCATTCCCTATCGGCCTCTCAAACTTCATTTTCCATTATCCGCCTTTCATTTCCATATTTGTCACAGTGTAATGAGATGTGCTCGACATTTCCGGAGCACCGGACATTGACGGAGCACTCGTCAGCACCGGATCACCCCAGGGCTGTGTACTTTCCCCCCTACTCTTCTCCCTTTACACCAACTCCTGCACCTCCAGCCACCAGTCTGTCAAGTTGATCAAGTTTGCGGACGACACCACCCTCATCGGGCTCATCTCCAACGGCGACGAGTCCGCCTACAGGAGAGAGGTGGCCCAGCTGGCGTCCTGGTGCAGCAATAACAACCTGCAGCTGAACGCTCTGAAGACAGTGGAGATGATTGTAGACTTCAGGAAAGTCACTACTCCTCTGCCCCCCCTCACCCTCTCAGGCTCTCCCATCACCACTGCTGATTCCTTCCGCTTCCTAGGCACTACCATCACCAGGGACCTCAAATGGGAGCTGACCATCAGCTCACTCATCAAAAAAGCCCAGCAGAGGATGTTCTTCCTGCGGCAGCTGAGGAAGCTCAAGCTACCCACCAAGATGTTAGTGCAGTTCTACACAGCCATCATCGAGTCCATCCTCACCACCTCCATAACCGTGTGGTACGCAGGAGCCACTGCCAGGGACAGACTAAGGCTGCAGCGCGTCGTGCGCACTGCTGAGAAGGTGATCGGCTGCAAGCTCCCATCTCTCCAGGATCTGTACATCTCCAGGACCCGGAGGCGTGCTGGCCGGATCATAGCCGATCCCTCACACCCTGGTCACGTACTGTTTGCCCCCCTCCCCTCTGGTAGAAGACTTCGGTCCATCCAGACTAAAACCTCCCATCACATGAACAGCTTCTTCCCCTCTGCCATTAGACTGCTGAACACTAAGTGACTCTCGTGCACCATGTACAGCAGCTCAACCAGACTCATGTCAATCATCACTGTTTTCTTCCTGCATTACCGACTGCACTATATAGTTCTCCACAGTATCTGCTGCTGGCTAATATATATTTTAACTGTTGACCAGTATCACTTAATCTTATCCTACACTTTATTACATGTATAGTTTATTTCTCTTATCTTATCATGTTTAATGTTGCAGCATTGTACCGAGACAAATTCCTAGTTTGTGTACTACATGAACAATGGCAATAAACCTGATTCTGATTCTGATTCTGATTTTCTTTTACTCCACATTCTCTACATTTGTCACTTTTGCTTTTCCCCATGGTGAATAAAGTGCCGTTTAAACCTGTGTGATCCAGTCCGAGTCTTACCATAATAATGTCTTCCCTCCTTTTGGTTGTTATGAAATTCTTTATTGCAATAGATTTTTGTATTTTGTCATACGATCTACCTTTATGATCTTCATCCCATCTTTTTTTGCCATAGCTCAGTTCTTTTTTTCTTGATTACTGCTTTCCCTTCACCTTTTCCAACAGACCACCACCCGGTCCGGTCTGACCTCCTCCACCCACTGCAAAGCAATAATTATTGCCACCATCTCTGTTGTAAACATGGGCGTATTGTTGGAGAATCTTTTTGCAATGGTCACTTTAAACTCTTAGATGTATACTCCAACTCCAACAGAGCCCTCTTTATTCTTTGAACCGTCAGTATAGAGCTGTAAGAAGTTATAGTAATTGCTCCTGAGGTAAATGCTTGTTTTAACACCAACTTCACTCATATTCCAATCCTTTTTCCTCATTAGCAGACTAGCGTCTACTTCTATTCCCGGAAACAGCCAAGGGGGAACATTACTCACTGGACTGGTGTTAGCTATATCAATAGTGTGTAGTAGGGATGGGCATAATTTACCGATTAACCGATAATTGATCATTAAGAATTTCACCGAGGAAGTTCATTTTCGTCGACAAACCATTTTTTTTTTTTTTAAACAATCCGAGGTTATTAGGCCTAGTGCACGGCCGTCCTCAAACAATGCAATGGCAAAATTTGGGCACCAGGGGGCAACATTACACCATCGCCGTACCCTGGCGTGCCTCAGTTGATACATGCGAGCTTCCGTAGGGCAATCGCCAAATCATGAAGCGGTTACGGCGAAGTGTTGCGTGGGACCATTTCAATTTAAAAAATGACCAGGTGTACTGCAATCACTGCAATGCAGCATACAAATATACCTCATTGACAGGGTCCATGGAACACCCTTATTATGCGAAGAAACCGCCAACAGTGGTTGCGCGCTGAGTAATGGCGGTCGGTGAAGATTCTTTTTTTTTTTTCCAGAAACTTTATTGAGAAGGTCATGAAGATTCGGTAGAAGACACACACACACACACACGTGTGTGTAAGTGTACATACATACGTAGATGTAAATAAAGTGTACATAAATATGTTTTTAGAACTCTTATTCTTATAACAAGATACGTAACTCAAGATGAAAATGATTTACTGCACAGGTTAATGAGAGCTTTACTGCTCCTCAGGTGCTAGAGGCGCAGGATCGTTGAGGGAAGCTGCAGGAGGCGGCGTAGTGGCTCGATGGGAAGACTATTTCGCACAAAATGGCACAAGAGAACAGCAAAAAGTTCCGCGCGGCTAGACTAAGTAACACGAGCGATAGAGCAATGAATGCGGTCTTCGTTTGTTGGGTGGCCGCTCGGCAGGGACAGAAACTGGGTAAAACGTCTCAGCCAATCAGCTTGCGGGGTGAAACGTCTCGGCCAATCAGCTTGCGAGATTCCCGAGCCGAGCCAACCCGAGAACAGCGAACAGAGAGAGAGGGATTTGAGAGAGAGAGGTGGATTTGAGTTGTGCGGCTAATGTAGTCTACCTGCCTTGTTACGTACCTAAAAATGTTAATGATTAACCGATTATTAATCATTAATTCTCCCGACGATCGGTGAAGAAAATTTCACCGAATGCCCATCCCTAGTGTGTAGCCCATACATTCTGGTCCTTCTTTCAATTGTCCATCCAAACCCGTGTCCCTGGAAGTTAGAGTATTCCCAGCAGTCTTGTAATATTGTTTTTGAAATATTTGCTTTGTCACTTCCTTTCAGCTTGACCCAGTATGATAATGCAAGTTTATCTCTTCTCAAATCCATTGGCATTTCTCCTGCTTCTATTAAAACTGCATTGTTTGGTGTTGTTTTGATGGCTCCAATGCACAGGCGAAGCGCTCTATGCTGCATTCTATTTTTTCCAGAGTCGTCTTTGCCACTGCACCATAAATCATGCATCCGTAGTCTATTGTCGATCGCATTAGTGCTCTGTAAATGTCAATTAATGCCTGTTTATCTGCACCCCATTCGTGTTTCCACCTACAGCTTTTATGAGATTAGTGACCTTTTTGCACTTTGTCTCCAGATTTTCAACATGAACTCTCCATGTGTATGCACCATCAAACCACAATCCTAGATATTTGAACACACTGACTTTCTCTATTGGTTGATTATATAATGTTAATGGCTCTGTACCAGTTCTGCATTTTTTTGTGGAAGTCATATAGCAGGTTTTACTGTTTGAAAATTTAAATCCCCAATCATATGACCACTTTTCCACTTTCTCAATTGCTTTCCTGATGTTTTTGAACACAAATTTCTCATTTCTTCCCCTCGTCCATATGGCTCCATCATCTGCATATAGTGCTGTTTTGATGGATCTCTCTTGATCCTCAAACATGTCATTAATCATTATATTGAATAAAACGGGGCCTATCACACTCCCCTGAGGAACACCATTTTCTATTTCAAAGTCATTAGAAACTTCTGATCCTACTTTAACCCTAATTGTCCTGTGTGTTAAAAAATCCATTATCCAATTATACATCCTACCACCAATGCCCATTTTATTCAATTTGATAAGAAGTCCATCCTTACAGTGAGTCATAAGTCTTTTCAATGATCCAGATAAACTACCATTACTTCTTTCATTTTGAGTCTTTTCAATATCATTACTTACCCTAACTAGAGCATCCACTGTGGATCTTCCTCTTCTAAAACCATTCTGATAGTCGTTTATTAATCGTTTTTGCTCTAGTATATGAGAGTCTGTAAACTAACACCTTCTCCATCCATTTTTCTTAATGTGACGTTTATGCTATTTAGGCCTGTAGTTGCCTGGATGAGCTTCTTCTTTTAGGCAGCAGGATCACCTATGATGTGTCTATGATCTCTACATGATGTCTGTATGATGTCATATAGACACCATAGTATAGTGAGTCAAGAAAATCTGTGCGTTTGTGTGTGATCAAAGGCAGGCATCACTCATGATCACAGGACATCAAAGATCAAAGGCAGGCATCACTCACAACCATAGGACTCGCTATGACATCATCAAAGATCATACGACTCGCTATGCCATCATCAACTAGAAAAGCACTCAGAGCACATACCACCACCAAGGCTCATTCCATTTCTCATGGATCACCTCCAAAATGTAATGGGTTTGTGTGTAGGCCTATAGCCACTTGTGGGGAAAATTGCATCAAAGTCTGTCCATCAGTTCTGGAGTATTGTTGCTAACACACTGTGAGAAGATAAGAGCCTTGGCTGAGGTATGTATTCTCAGATCATCACCAAAATATAACGGGTTCCTCTCTAGCCCAAGAACCACCTCTGGTGAAAATTTCATCCAAATCCATCCAGTAGATAGATCTATCTATCTATCTATAAAGCCCTTGATGGAGGTATGCATTCTCAGATCATCACCAAAATCTAATCATCTGTTCCCCGTGCCATTACACACCTTTCCTGAAAATTTCATCAAAATCCGTTCATAACTTTTGGAGTATTGTTGCTAACACACTGTGAGAAGATAAGAGCCTTGGCTGAGGTATGCATTCTCAGATCATCACCAAAATATAATGGGTTCCTTTCTAGCCCAAGAACCACCTCTGGTGAAAATTTCATCCAAATCCATCCAGTAGTTTTTGTGTAATCCTGCTGCACAAATACAAACAAAGCCCTTGGTGGAGGTATGCACTCTCAGATCATCACCAAAATCTAATCATCTGTTCCCCGTGCCATTACACACCTTTCCTGAAAATTTCGTCAAAATCCGTTCATAAGTTTTTGAGTTCTGTTGGTAACAGACAGACAGACAGATAGACAGACAAACCCCGCTAAAAACATTACCTCTTTGGCAGAGGTAATAACTAAATTATGTGCAATATATTGTTACATCGGTTCCAAGGTTGTCATAGCCAGGAGCGGCACTGGGGTTAAGCTCCCAGCGCCCACAAAATGCTCCTTATGGCGTGCGTCTCGAAAAGCCTCTGACAACTAAGTCCAACTCCTAGCCTGCCCGTGTGGTTTAGTCTCTAAGCCCGGCGGAGCTGCTTTTACTAATAGGAGAAGGGGCGAGAGCGGATCTCTGGCGCCTTAAAACCAGATGCTTCGGGTAGATGGTGGCTCGTCAACCTGGGAAGGTAGCCCATCTAGGGGAAGGTAAACCCTGATTTCAAACCTCCGCTGCCTTGCGGCACACCCGGTCACGGGAAAGGCTTTGGGAGTCAACCCTGAGGAAAAATCCGGAGTCGGAGCCCCTAAGGCAGTTCTCTGTTGTGCTCAACATCGTTCTGGCAGCTCCTGCGACGGCGCTGGTGCCAAAGTATAGCAGCCCTGCTGTTCCTTTGGATTCATCAGCGACGTGGAGAGGGGGGACATGCTGCATGGTAACATCTTGTCCTCCATATCTTCCTGCCCAGGCTTGAATCCTACCAACACCCAACGCTGGAAGGTAGAACACTGGTGCGCGTTGGCCTGTTCGGCCGCGGGCGGTGCTGTTCCAGCGGAGTGGACGTTTGGGATTCTCTTCCATGGTCATCATAGACCGACGGAGGCCAACGATTGTTACATCTTGTTCAACTCTGACAGCAGCAGGAACAAAGCTGTTTTTGTAGCGCTGGGCTTTACAATTTGGGACACAAACCTCCGTCTGGAGGGAAGAAATTGAAAGTGGCAGTGCAAAGGGTGGGAGTCATTTAAAATGGAGGTAGCAATCCTCTGTACCTTTCTGGTGTACAAGGATGTCAGGCTCAGCTGTGACTCACCAAGCAAACGACTGGACCATCTAACTACCTGGTCCATGGATTTCCTCTGTTTCAGTTTTATCTGACCAAACCATGACACTAAAGAAAAGGATAAAACAGATTCAATAAAAGCCCAATAAAACATTGTCATTATGGTTCGGTCAATTTGGAAGTGTGCGAGTTTCCTTAAACGATGCAAATGTTGCCGACCCTTTTTGCACACCCTTTCACAGTTCTCTTCAAAGTTTAAATTACTATCAATAATCGTCCCAAGTTATTTGTAAGATTGTACACATTCAGTGGTCTGGCCTTTTAGTACAGTGACTTCATGCTTGGGAGTTTTCCTCCTAAAGTCATCTTTAGTTTTTGTCATTTTGTCTGCAGGTAGGAATCCTCACATCAGTGAAAAAAATCAACTACTGGGCCGTGGCCACTCTCACCATCCTGAAGGAGACTGACAATAACTGAATCATCAGCATACTTTATAATGTGTCTGTTGTCATGTCTGCTCTGGCACATGTTTGTGTACAGGATGAAGAGTAGTGGTGACAACACACACCCCTGAGGAGAGCCATTAGAAGAACACTTTTGGTCAGACAATGTACCATCGACCCTTACTCTCTGTGTCCTGTTGGTTAAAAAATCCAGAATCCAACCCACCAGATTATTACTCAAATCAAATTGTTCCAGGAGCCTTTCAACTAAAATATGAGGTTGGATTGTATTAAAAGCAGAAGAAAAGTCCACAAATAAAAGCCTGGCGTGTGTCCCATTAAAGTCCAGATGTTTCAAAAGCATGTTAAGCAGAGTGACAGTGGCGTCCTCCACTCCTCTGTGAGGTCTATAGGCAAACTGCAAAAGATCCAATGCATGCTCAGTCTGCTTTAGGACCTCAAATCTGACCAGTTTTTCAAAAATTTTCATTAAAATTAAAGTCAGGGCAACTGGTCTAAAATCATTCACCGTTTTAGGACACTGTGGCACCGAGCAATAGTTAAAACCCTTATTTGGTTGTGAGAAAGCTGGCAACCCTACCAGACACCGAGATAATAGCGATGGCTGTATAAATGTTATTTTACACCTAATATAAAAAAAGATTAGTTACCTTAACACCTTACCTTCTGGGCTTGTTGGGGTTTAAGGCTCAGTTAAGGGTCCATTTGCAATAAAGGAAGCTCTCCAATAAAATAAAAAGTTACAACTGTGATTCGCTGGGTGGCGCGGTGGCGGAGTGGTTAGCACTAAGGCAGCACAGCAACTCACCCTTGGCCGGGGGATCCTGGGTTCGATCCCAGCCCCCGACCAACAGTGATCTGTGTGGAGTTTGCATGTTCTCCCCGTGTCTGCGTGGGTTTACTCCGGGATTTCTCCGGTTTCCTCCCACATGCCAAAAACATGCAAGTTAGGTTAACTGGCATCAAACTGGGGATTCTAAATTGTCCTTAGGTATGACTGTGAGAGTGAATAGTTGTCTGTCTCTCTGTGTTGGTCCTGCAATGGACTGGGGATCTGTCCAGGGTGTACCCTGCCTCTCGCCCAAAGATGCTGGGGTAAGCTCCAGCCGAAAAGGATTAAGCAGAAGAAGATGAATGAATGAATGAATGAACAAACATTCATTCAATATTCGCGTGCTCCAGCTGTTGCATTTGTTTCCCTGGCAGCATCTGTTACCTCCCTTTAGGCCTTTGATTTTCCTGTACTAGTCACTTCAATACTGACAGAAGAAAATGTGTTTTGTTTTTTTTCCTTTTTTTCTTTTGCTTCATGATGACTTCAATTTCATCCGGAATTTTTTTTCTTTTTTTTTCAGTTGCTCTGCACCATCAGATCAACAGGAAGAAGCTATTGCATCTCTCTTTAAGGTGATTCATGGCGGAGATATATGCCAATTACTGACCAGCTTGCGCACATGGCCATTTACGAATGAATGATATTCATGAACTTACACACGGATCTATGAACAAATGGGGGTTTTGTGCAGTGCTCCTGAATCCTGAGTAAATTTTTAGAACCAAGGTGATTTATGTGCAAATCTACTCACAGATTTCATGAATGACGCCCATTTTGTACTTCTGTAACACTCCACCATGTCACTTGATGTTATTTACACAACCACTAGAGGTCACTTATTTAACAATAAAAAAGATGTAGTAGTTGGTAAACTGCACCTACATCAGGGGTGTCAAACTCATTCCATGGAGGGCCAAGACCCTGCATGTTTTGCTTCTACCCAGTGTCTTCAGCAGGTGTTTTCACTGATCAGCAATCAGTGGGAAGAAATTCAGTGAAATCACCTGTTGAAGACACTGGGTGGAGGTAAAACCTGCAGGGTCTTGGCCCTTTATGGAATGAGTTTGACACCTGTGACCTACATGGTCATTTTCTATTGGAGGGCTCAGAATTCACACTTCACTTTGCCATTACTTCACTTTGCCATTTGCCATCACACTTCACTTTAAACCCCTCCCCCCCAACCCCCCGGTGCAACACTTTGGACTGCCAGTGGTCCCCCCTGCTACTGGACAGTCTGACATAATTTTATAACTTGTTTTTCTATGTCATATTTTACATGTAGTAGATGGGACACTTTCAAGCATGCAGCCACTCACAATGGACACACAAACCTAGAGGAGTACACTGAGGTAGTTATAGCATACACAGCTAAGCGCATTGATGATGTCACTCACTGCAAAACCATCACTGTTCATGCCAAACAAAAGCCATGGATGACAGCAGAGGTCCACAGACTCCTGAAGGCTCGGGACGCAGCCTTCAGGGCCGGCGACACTGCAGAACTAACAACAGCTGGGGCCAACCTGTCCCATGGCATCAAGCAGGCAAAACGACAGTACAGCAAGAAAATATCTGGCAACTTCAGCAACACCAGAGATGCACATTCCCTGTGGTGTGGCATACAGACCCTCACCAACTACAAACCTCCACCTCAGACCTGTGCGACTGGCATCACATTGCTGAACACCTAAATTACTTCTTCGGCCAGTTTGAAGCACAAAACAGCACATCAGCTGTCATGACTAAATACCAAGGAGGCTTAAGAGCAGGGCAAAACATTTCAGATAAACACTCAGACACAAGAAGAAAGTTTAACACCACTTTAATGAAAACCCAAAAATACATCAAACACATCAACTTAATAAACACTCACGACACAACTCATGAAAATATCCTAATAACCCCATTTAAAATACAAGAAAAGCACTCGGACAGCGCAGACCTCCGCCAAGCGCCACAGTTCCCCCCATACAGTGTTTGTGTGTACGTTTTCAGATTCCTTGACCATGAAAACATATGACTAGCAATTGGATTGACAATGATAGGATTAGTGGTTCAGTAGTTATTCACGAAAATGGCATTTTCCGTAATGGCGGTTTTCTTCTGGACGGTGATCCGGATCACCACCAAAATGTAATCATCTGTAGGATACCCCATTTCTGACAATCTGTGAAAATTTCATGAAAATCCGTCCATAAGTTTTGAGTTAACTCGCTAACAAACAAACAGACAAACCAACGCCGATGATCACATAACCTCCTTGGCGGAGGTAAAGATCAACGGCAGGGATCACTCACAATCATAGGACTCACTGTGACATCATCAAAGATCATCGAACTTGCTATGCCATCATCTAAGATCAAATGCAGGCATCATAGGACTCGCTATGCCATCATCAAAGATCACAGGACTCACTATGATATCATCAAAGATCAAAGACAGTCAATCCGATCATAGGACTCGCTATGACACCAAAGATCAAAGGCAGGCATCACTGAATGAGTGCTGACATGCTTGATTACACCTGCTTTCTATGGGCATGCAGAAATACTTGCTTATACTTGGTTTCTAAGGGCGATGTTTGTAGAGTGATGTTTGTCACACAAATCTTTCAGATCATCAAACAAATTTAAATATTAGACAAAGATAACAGAAGTGAACACAAAATGCAGTTTTTAAATGATGTTTATTATTAAGGGTAAAAAAAAAAATCCAAACCTACATGGCCCTGTGTGAAAAAGTGATTCCCCCCTGTTAAAACATAAATTAACTGTGGTTTATCACATCTTTGGAAAGTTCAGCTCAATTTCTTTAGTCACACCCAGGCCTGATTACTGCCACACCTGTTCTCTATCAAGAAATCACTTAAATAGGACCTGCCTGGCAAAGTGAAGTAGACCAAAAGATCCTCAAAAGCTAGACATCATGCTGCAATCCAAAGAAATTCAGAAACAAATGAGAAACAAAGTAATTGAGATCGATCAGTCTGGAAAAGGTTATAAAGTCATCTCTAAAGCTTTAAGACTCCAGCGAACCACAGTGAGAGTCATTATCCACAAATGGCGAAAACATGGAACAGTGGTGAACCTTCCCAGGAGTGGCCGGCTGACCAAAATTACCCCAAGAGCACAGCGATGACTCATCCAAGAGGTCACAAAAGAACCCACAACAACATCCAAAGAACTGCAGGCCTCACTTGCCTCAGCTAAGGTCAGTGTTCATGACTCCACCTTAAGAAAGAGACTGGGCAAAAATGGCCTGAATGGCATAGATCCAAGACGAAAACCACTGCTTTTACGAAAACCACTGCATTTACCACAGCTAACTTGCTGTGGTAAATGGAACCATCAATTCTGCTGCCTACCAAAAAATCCTGAAGAAGAAGGTCATTAAACCAGGCTTCGGTACTTTTGGCAGCAGTGTCAGCAGATGCCAAGTCCTGCTGGAAAATGAAATCAGTACCTCCATAAACCTTGTCAGCAGAGGGAAGCATGAAGTGCTCGAAAATGTCCTCGTAGACAGTTGCATTGACTTTGGATTTGATAAAACACAGTGGACTAACACCAGCAGGTGACATGGCTCCCCAAATCAGGTGCCAAGTCCTGTCACTTGGAAATCAAGGTCTCAGAGTCTGGAGGAAGAGTGAACAGGCACAGAATCCAAGTTGCTTGAGGTCCAGTGTGAAGTTTCCACAGTCGTTGATATGTGGAGCCACGCCATCTGCTGGTGTTTTTCCACTGTGTTTAATCAAGTCCAATGTCAGTACAGCCATCTAATAGGAAATTTTAGAGCACTTCATGCTTCCCTCTGCTGTCAAACTTTATGGAGATGCTGATTTCATTTTCCAGCAGGACATAGCACCTGCCCACACTGCCAAAAGTCCAAATACCTGGTTTAATGACCATGGTATCACTGTGCTTGATCAGCCAGCAAACCCTCCTGACCTAAATCCCATACAGAATCTATGGTGTATTGTCAAGAGGAAGATGAAATAATGCAGACGAGCTGAAGGCCACTATCAAAGCAGCCTGGGCTTCCATAACACCTCAGCTGTAACACAGGCTGATCGCCTCCATGCCATATTGCATTGATGCAGTAATTATGCAAAAGGAGCCCTGGCCAAGTATTGAGTGTGTACATGGACACACTTTTCAGTCGGCCAACATTTCTATTAAAAATCAATTTTTTTTTACATTAATTTTATGTAATATTCTAATTTTTGAGAAACTGAATTTGGGGTTTTCATGAGCTATAAGCCATAACCATCAAAATTAAAAGAAATAAACACTTGAAATATATCACTCTGTGTGTAATGAGTCTATGAGTTTCACTTTTTGAATTGAATTATTGAAATAAATCAACTTTTCGATGACATTCTAATTTATTGAGATGCACCTGTAATGATAAAGATCCAAAAAGCAGAGGTAGTGAAGGTAGATGAGTTTAAATACCTAGGGTCAACCATCCAGTGCAATGGACAGTGCACAAGAGAGGTGAAAGAGACTGCAGGAAGGGTGGAGTGGGTGGAGACAAGTGTTAGGGTGATTTGTAATGGAAGGATAGCAGCTAGAGTGAAAGGGAAGATTTAAAAGATGGTCGTGAGACCTGCTATGATATATGGTTTGGAGACGGTGGCACTGACAAAAAGACAGTAGGGGTAGAGGTGGCAAAGTTTAGGATGCTAAGATTCTCACTGGGAGTGACAAGGAGGGACAGAATTAGAAATGAGTAATATTTTACAAAGGATATTGAAGATAGAGCGGCCAGGAAAAAGGAAGAGGAAGACCACAGAGAAGATTCATGAATGTAGTGAAGGAGGACATGGAGAGGGTTGGTGTTACTGTCATGTTCGGGGTCGTCACCCCGAACATGACTTGTGGCTGTTGGGTTTAATTACTGATTATTAATTCCAGCTGATGGATTGAGCCTTGCTCTCCATCAGTCCCGCAGCCATGCCTCCTCCTCACTAGGCATCCACCAGCGGTATGGTTCACCACATACAAACTCACACACGCACGCACGCACACATACACACACACACTCACATTCACACGGACACACACATTGTTTAATCAGTCACGCACCGGGTGGCCACACAGCTGTGTCCATTTGCCCTCATTCTGGGTTTGTGTATTTATAGGGTAGAATGTGACCAGCTATTGTGGCAACTTTGCAATGTCAACTCCGGATATCCAGGCTCGCATCGGTTGGTTTTCCCCTGGACTAAAAGTGTGTTGTTCCCTCAGAGCCTTGCTACTCCGACACCTTTGTAAGTCTTTCTTTTGTGCCTTTTCCCTCTGCTCCTGTTTGCTTGGAGCGCGTTAGGCATTCCCTTGACCAATCTAGCTTGTAGCCGGGTGTCTTCCCTTCAGCTGTGACTGTATTTGGACTTTCTCCACACTTTCACCCATTGCAAATAAACGTGTTACTTACTCTGCGTTTTGGGCTCGTTGCCATTTCATATGTTTGCTGCGCAGTTTGCACAGTGAACATGACAGAAAGTTGCCACCAAAAAGAGCCCAAGCAGTAAGTAACGTGTTACGCATTTTTTCTGTTTAGTTTTTTTTTTCCACTAACCTGTTCGGAGCATGATGTCCTGGTCCAGCCGTTTCCACACCGGCAGAAGTGGACAGCCAACGGGAAATCCCAGTGTGGAAGAGGAATGGGCAGCCGCGTACATTCGGGGCTTCCTGTACGTCGCCAAGGACGCCTATGGCCCCGGAGAACAGTGGGACTGCCTCAATGAGGTTCAGGATATTCTGGCAGCTCACCCGGGCCTCTGGAATTATCCCCAGTATCCCGAATTACTGTCCTCCATCTGCGCGCTTGAACAGGCTTTCCCCGACCTGAAGAGGAGGGCTCTCCAGACAAAGCCCAAACCAAGACGCTCTCCTCCGTCGGCGGCCATCTTCTCCTCTCCTCCGTCCACTGTTCCAAGATGGCAGCCAGCAGGTCGGCATCGTCGATATCACCGGGAATCCCGGAAGGACGATTTCGCCCCATGATCTGCACCCGCTCCGACACCGAGCCCAGTTACCTCCGCAGCGGATCATCTGTCCCGAGCAGTCCTGTCTGCAGGATCTCCCTCCGTATCCGCTGCGAGGTTGTCTTCCTCAGTTTGCTCACCAGTAGCAGTAGGGCGCCTGTTTTTCTCACCAGGGTCTCCCGTTCCTGAGGCGAGAGGGGCGGCTCCCATACTTTCTATCAAGGAGCCTAGCACCGCCTTTCCCGGACGGACGGGTGAAGACGTCCAAACAGCAGCAGCTGCAAGTTACACCATAAACCAAGAGAACAGGCATGTACATTTTCATTTGACTCACATTAATAGTGAAATGTCTTGCATGATTCCCGGATGGGAGGCTCAGGGAAAGCAGTCCCCTGAGCTCTCCCCGCCTGCTGCTGTTAAAAACTGTTCACCAGCCCTCTCTCCTCTTCCCTTGGTGTGCCTGCCAGAACCAAAGCCGAGCAGTCTGGATCAGGAGGAGCCAGAGGTCCAGGAGGGACGTCCTCTCGCAGCCATGGTGAACCAGGTCCCAGCCGCCACGCCGGAGGAGTCACCAGCGTGGATCATGGCAGCTGGGAGAATTAAGACTGCAGAGACCATCACGCCTGCTGTGGAGGCCGCCACAGCAGAGTCAGCACCCGAGCAGAACCTTGTGGAGGTTGAACCTGAGGAGATATCTCGCCGAAGTCCTGGACGGCGGTAGAGCTTGAGCTAAGGCAAGTGCTCTCTTTTGTCTTTCTCTTTTCCGTAACTGAGCATTTTTGCCTAGCTTTAGGTGAGGAGAGCCAGCTGCGGCCAAACGCTGTACCTGAGCTCACCTTGCCAGGCTCTGCCACTGCCGGCGACTCTGACACTTCCCCCTCTCTTTCTGAGTCCATTTCCAAGAGTCGTTGGAGAGGGTCTTCCGTTGCCGGATGAGTCTGTGGACCCAGGCTCACAACCCGAGGTCACCGAAGGTCTGGTCAAGGTGGTTGTTGGGGGTACCCAGTCCCAGTCCAGGGTGCCTGTGATCGATCGCCTCCTCGCTTGGGTGCTCATACGGGTAGGCTGGCCCATGGCCAAGATGGCATTGGGGTCAGCAATGGCCCAGCCGGGTCCCACCACAGGTGCAGCAGGGGTCCAGCTGGACTCCATCGTGGGTGCAACTATGGCTCGGTCGGGGTCCATCGAGGGTGCAGCCGCGTTCCAGTCCCATGCCGGGGCCATCGTGGGTGCAGCCGCACTCCAGTCCCATGCCGGGACCATCGAGGATGCAGCCGCGCTCCAGTCCTACGTCGGGACCACCGGGGGTGCCACAGGACAGTTTGGGGACACCGGGGTCTTCTTTTCCCTTTTGGAGGCCCTGTGGGTGTTCCTCCTCCTTCTGTCGGGCACCATCGGGGTCTTTCTCCCTTCACCGCCAGTGACCGCAGGGGTCTCTCTTCCCCTGTCTGGCCACCCACCTCTCAGCCTTCTGGTGGGTAGGCTACTGCCTCATCTGCCCCTCCGGCCCTGGTGGCCCAATCGTATGGGCAGGCCACCCAAAGGATTAGGGTACCGGGTTAAGTGGCCCTTTTTCTGTTTTTGTTCTGCAGGCCGCCTGCTGGCCCTGGGATTTTGGTCGGTCCCCTGAACTTTTGGCAACCTGCTGGGCCTAGGACTCTGGCCGGCCCCCTGAACCGTGGGACTCTTGGGGTGGGGTGGGTTAATTAGTTTTGGGGTTGGGGAGTGTGTTGCCATCGTGTCGTTTTGTGGTGATCCCCATCTTTGATTGATCCCTCCTAACCCGTTTCCCCCCACCTCCCGCCCTGGTTTGGTGTGTTGGGTTTTTGGGTGGGGGTGGGGTGGGGTTTGTTCTTTGCTTTGATGGTACAGTGGGTGTCTGGTCCCCACCACTTGGGGGGGGGGCACTGTCATGTTCGGGGTCGTCACCCTGAACATGACTTGTGGCTGTTGGGTTTAATTATTGATTATTAATTCCAGCTGATGGATTGAGCCTTGCTCTCCATCAGTCTCACAGCCATGCCTCCTCCTCACCAGGCATCCACCAGTGGTATGGTTCACCACATACACATACACTCATGCACGCACGCACACACACACATTATTCAATCAGTCACGCACACACACATTATTCAATCAGTCACGCACACACACATTATTCAATCAGTCACGCACACACACATTATTCAATCAGTCACGCACACACACATTATTCAATCAGTCACGCACACACACATTATTCAATCAGTCACGCACACACACATTATTCAATCAGTCACGCACACACACATTATTCAATCAGTCACGCACACACACATTATTCAATCAGTCACGCACCGGGTGGCCACACAGCTGTGTCCATTTGCCCTCATTCTGGGTATGTGTATTTATAGGGTAGAATGTGTCCAGCTGTTGTGGCAACTATACAATGTCAACTCTGGATATCCAGGCTCGCATCGGTTGGTTTTCCCCTGAACTAAAAGTGTGTTGTTCCCTCAGAGCCTTGCTGCTCTGACACCTTCGTATGTCTTTCTTTTGTGCCTTTTCCCTCCACTCCTGTTTGCTTGGAGCGTGTTAGGCATTCCCGTGACCAATCTAGCTTGTAGCCGGGGGTCTTCCCTTCAGCTGTGACTATATTTGGACTTTCTCCACACTTTCACCCATTGTAAATAAACACGTTACTTACTCTGCGTTTTGGACTCGTTGCCATTTGATATGTTCTCTGCGCAGTTTGCGCAGTGAACATGACAGTTACGGAGGAAAATGCAATAGGGTGACATGGACGCTGATAATCCGCTGTGGTGACCCTCAAAGGGAGCAGCTGAATGAAGAAGATAAAACTTACAAATGAAATTCCACAGCCATCAGCGGTAGGCATTTTTTCTACTGCCAACACGTGAATGCAGTATTAGTGTTTTCATAAAACGAGTTTTCATAAAAGATATGAAAATTACAATTTCAAGTCGTCAAAGTCAACTTTATTGTCAATTCTGCCATATATACAGAGAATTGAAATTGTGTTATTCTGAGACCCACAGTGCAGCAAGGTAAACACTAAGTAGGAAACATGAATATAAAGTACGACATCTTACATTAAACATCAAACATCAGTGCAAAGAAAATCAACCCCCAACCAGAAGCTAACTAAAAATACTAAGGGTGTGCAAAATAACTAAATACAATAAAAATTAAGACAGCATGGTGTGACTTAAGGCACATATCAGGGCACATAAGCCCCTTTTCCACTAGGAAAAGCCCTACTCACTTCGACACATCTTTACACAACTCAGTTCGCTTTTGTTTCCATTACAGCTGAGTACCACCTGGGGTGGGTGGGATTTTTTTTTTTTTTTACAGCAAGGCGGCGCCACACTCCCGTGACGTAAAACACGCAACACAAGCAAAACACAAGATGGCAGACTACAAGGCGACTGCTAGGTCTCTGGCTTTTTGTCAGAGTAAAGGCAAAAAAGGAGAGCCAGAGAAGGCTACAGGCAGCGAGACGAAACACTCTGGAAAAGTACTGGAGCGTTTAGGAAGCCACAGAGCCATAAAGCCTAAGACATGAGGATACGAACTAGATCACATATGAAGGTAAGCTAATGATTGCTAATGCTAGTTTGCTTCAAGTTGGCTGTACTACATTGTAATGTCGGCAAGTTATCGGTATTAGGTACTAAAATATGTATGCTGTGTTTGTGCTTCAGATGGCTCTCTTGTGGCAAAATTACCGCTTCAATCCGTGGGTCTGGACGTTCAACACAGCCTCTCACTGATGTCACCCCAGCTTCACAAATGCACAGTGGTTAAAGAACTTCAGAATGTCTGTAGAAACGTTTAGCTTCCTGTGCAACAAATTGCTCTGATCTGTGTGAAAATCACAGAGAGACTGTTGAGACATCATGGCTTGTACCTACTCCAGCAGCACTGAGTCTGTGGTCGTGTTGTGGCAAAGAGTGATCAGCTGCCAAAACTTGATCGCCAAGTGCCATATTGTAGTTATGGGGTTATACTAGATGTAAAATATATATTTCAACAGGTAAACAGTACTGAGTTAGGTATAATAAAATATATTTAACAATTATGATGCATTTTTAAGCCAAAAGAAACCTGATCTAAGATTAAAAGCAATTAAAATAATAGTCACAAGGTTACATGGAGAAATACATGGATTTACTGGATATACACATGTAGATACTGTATAAATATATATTCTCTGCATCAACAATGTACTATACATGTATTCATTTAGTATTGCACTGGGAATTTTAACAATAAACCTTTGTACTTTTTGCAGATCTGTCTCCACTTTTGTTTTATGTGTGAAGGTTACCACCAAGTGACATAAATTAAATACTAAAAGATTGGAAAAGCTGTCTAAGAACAATCCAGCAGTTTGAGAAATCACTTTTGGTTTGGTGTAAGTCTGTCAACAGAATTATGAACCATAAAGCAGTTTGTGTTCAAATGTTAAATCCCATTAAACCCTAACCCAGGGGTGTCCAGTCATGTGCCATGGAGGGCCAAGACCCTGCAGGTTCTCTCTTCTACCCAGTCTCTTCAGCAGGTGTTGTCACTGATCAGTCAGTGGAAGAAATTCAGTGGAATCTGCTGATGAAAACACTGGTTGGAGGTAAAGCCTGCAGTTCTTGGCCCTCCATGGCACATGATTGGACAGCCCTACCTTAAGCCATTATTAGAAAATACAGATGCTAATATGGCCCAGAATTCCTCCATATACTGGTACTATCACTAAAGTGTGCAGTGTCGTCTGCACTGGCACATCCAACAATACAGTCTTCAGTAAATAAAATAATTATTTTTGGTTACTTTTTCTTAAAAATGAGCCATTATTTTCAACATCACTGATGAATGGTTTGTACTGTTGATTATTTTCTCACCGGTGTCTTAACAGACAAATAGAAAATCATGATGCAAACACATAGTTCACTAAATTGTTTATTACAGTCAGCAGCAAAATCCAGATTATTTAGTATGTGCAAAATGAAAACTCTAAACTGTAAAAAAAAAAACAAAAAAAAAAAACAACTTAGAATGGGTCACACATGCCAGCCACGCTGCCTCACTGAGAAGCAACTGGATGTGCCGCTCACACTGGTCCCAGTTCAGCAGATCTTCAGCCTGCATCTCTGTAAATAGTGATGCAAGGTCCAGTTTGGGGTGGATCATTTTCCTCTTGCTTAGACAAAAGACAGAAATGGGTGGTGGATAATTAAAGCAAGTTTAAAACATATTTGAGAAATACACTTGTTGCTAAAAGCCATTGTCCTCCATTGTCCTACTGGGGGACTTCAATGCGCATGTGGGCAATGACAGTGAAACCTGGAGGGGGGTGATTGGGAGGAACGGCCTGCCCGATCTGAACCCGAGTGGTGTTCAGGTATTGGGCTTCTGTGCTAACCGCAGTTTGTCCATAACAAATACCAAGTTCAAGCATAAGGGTGTCCAAATGTGCACCTAGCACCAGGACACCCTAGGTCACAGGTCGATGATCGATTTTATTATCGTGTCATCAGACCTGCGACCGTATGTCTTGGACAGTCGGGTAAAGAGAGGTGCACAGCTGTCAACTGATCACCACCTGGTGGTGAGTTGGATCCGATGGCAGGGGAGGATGCCATTCGGACCTGGTAGACCCAAATGTATAGTGAGGGTGTGCTGGGAACGTCTGGCTGAAGCCCCTGTCCGGGAGGTCTTCAACTCCCACCTCCGGGAGAACTTCAACCACATTCCGAGGGAGTATGGAGACATGGAGTCTGAATGGGCCATGTTCTCCACCTCCATTGTTGAAGCGGCTGCCCAGAGCTGCAGCCGCAAGCCACTGCAAGCTGGTGGACACCAGTGGTGAGGGAGGCCATTAAGCTGAAGAAGGAGTCCTATTGAGCTTGATTGGCTTTTGGGACTCCCGAAGCAGCTGAGGTGTACCGGCAGGCCAAGCGGAGTGCGGCTCAGGTGGTTGCTGAAGCAAAAACTTGGGTGTGGGAGGAGTTCGGTGAGGCCATGGAACAAGACTTTGGGTCAGCCTCGAAAAGATTCTGGCAAACTGTCTGGCGGCTCAGAAGGGGGAAGCAGCTCCCTGTCCACACTGTGTATGGTGCAGATGGGGCATTTCTGACTTCGACTGGGGATATCGTTAGGTGGTGGAAGGACTGCTTCGAGAATCTCCTCAATCCCACTGACACGCCTTCCACAGAGGAAGCAGAGCTTGTGGACGAGGGGGACGACTCACCTATCACAGGGGCTGAGGTCGCCAAGGTGGTTAAAAAGCTCTTTGGTGGCCGGGCCCCGGGGGTGGACGAGATTCACCCCGAGTACCTCAAGGCCCTGGGTGTTGTAGGGCTGTCATGGTTGACATGCCTCTGCAACACTGCGTGGAGGTTGGGGGCAGTGCCTTTGGCATGGCAAACCGAGGTGGTGGTTCCTCTCTTCAAAAAAGGGGACCGGAGGCTGTACTCCAACTTTAGAGGGATCACACTCCTCAGCCTCCTTGGGAAGGTCTATGCCAAGGTACTGGAGAGGAGAGTCTGGCAGCTGGTCGAACCTCGGATTCAGGAGGAGCAGTGTGGTTTTTGTCCTGGCCGTGGCACATCGGACCAGCTCTTTACCCGCTCGAGAATCCTTGAGGGTTTGTGGAGTCTGCCCAGCCAGTTTACATGTGTTTTTTGGACTTGGAGAAGGCATTCAACCACGTCCCTCGTGGTTTTTTGTGGGGGGTGCTTCGGGAATATGGGGTATCGGCCTGGGTGCCCTTTAGATCATGGCACACTGGTTATGGAATGATTTACCCCTGGATATCAGACAGGCACCTTCACTGTCAATTTTTAAAACCCGTCTTAAAACACACTTTTACTCCCTGGCCTTCAACCCAGTGTGAGACATTGATTTTATTGAATGAAATGGATTTTTTATTTATTTATTTTACATTTTATTTTATTTCGACCGTGGTTCTATATTGTTTTTGTGTTAGTGCCCTGCTTCCTGCTTTTATGTTTTCTTGCTGTACAGCACTTTGTGTAGCGAGTGTTGCTTTTAAAAGGGCTTTATACAGTAAATAAAGTTGATTGATTGATTGATTGTTGTTACGAGCTATTCGGTCTTTGTGAGAGTTTGGTTCATATTGCCAACACTAGGTCGGACTCATTTCCAGTGAGAGTTGGACTCTGCTAGGGCTGCCCTTTGTCACTGATCCTGTTCATAATTTTTATGAACAGGATTTCTAGGCGCAGCCAGGGAACAGAGGGTGTCATGCTTGGTGACCACAGGATCTCATCTCTGTTGTTTGCACATGATGTTGTCCTGCTAGCTTCATCCAGCAATGACCTCCAGTTCTTACTGGGACGGTTTGCCACTGAGTGTGAAGCGGCTGGGATGAGAATCAGTACCTCCAAGTTCGAGTCCATGGTCCTCAGCTGGAAAAAGGTGGATTGTCCTCTCTGGGTTGGGGACAAGCTCCTGCCCCAAGTCGAGGAGTTTAAGTATCTTGGGGTCTTATTCACAAGTAAGGGGAGAATGGTGTGAGAGATTGACAGACAGATCGGAGCAGCATCTGCAGTGATGTGGACATTGTACCAGTCTGTTGTGGTGAAGAGGGAGCTAAGCTCTAAGGCAAAGCTGTCGATTTACTGGTCAATCTATGTTCCTACCCTCACCTATGGTCATGAGCTTTGGGTAATGACCGAAAGAACGAGATTGCGGATACAAGCAGCTGAAATGAGCTTTCTTCGTAGGATTGCTGGACTCACCCTCAGAGACAGGGTGAGGAGCTCAGTCATCCGGGAGAGGCTCAGAGTAGAACCGCTGCTCCTCCTCATTGAAAGGAGCCAGTTGAGGTGGTATGGGCATCTGATCAGGATGCCTCCTGGACGCCTCCCACTTGAGGTGTTTTGGGCACGTCCCTCAGGGAGGAGACCCTGGGCCAGACCCAGGACTCGGTGGAGGGACCATGTCTCCCAGCTGGTCTGGGAACAACTTGGTATCCTCTCTGAAGAGCTGGAGCAGGTGGCTGGGGAGATGGAAGTCTGGGCTTCTCTGCTTGAACTGCTGCCTCTACAACCCAGACCTCCGGAAAAGCAGCAGAAGATGGATGGATGGACGGCTAAAAGCCAGTGGTGGAATGTGACACAAAAGTGCTTCGTTGTTTTATTTAACCATAATTTTCAGTCAAGTAGATTTTACAAGGGCTGCGTTTCGTTTAAAATAATTTTTTACTGTGGCCTCAGCAATCAGAATGAGTTAATACCTTCAGTTGAATGGAATCTCGTACTTTAGTTGAGGGTGTGCATCCCCGAATATGGAATTGCTCAGTCAAAATATGTGATTTTTATCAATAAAAGTTTAGCCACCGCTCTGTCACCGCTGTGTCTCTTCTTGCCCTGGCTTCAAGTGTGGGCGGCGTTTTGTACTTGTATTGCTAAAATATAAAAGGCTGCACTACAATGGGTCTCAAATATTTGCAATGTGTCCTGTTACTGCAGGAGTTTATTGACAATAGATTATAAACTACACATATAAACTAAATTATAATGGTGACTGAACAACTCCCATTCCCCAAAGTGCAAGATACACTATTATGAGTATAACTCAAAAGATCACACAAGTGATCTGACAAACAGATAAACAAGCGGTTCTTCAACAGTGGCTTATATTGGATGTCCCTTTCATTTTCAATTATTCTGTAATTAATATTCACACAATCAAAAAAATCTCAGTTCAGTCCCTTTCATATTAAGTGGAAATTGTGCTACTTTAGTTTTGGCACTTTATCTATACTTGAACTTGAAAAGCAAAGCATTTGAGTACTTTTTTGTCCACCACTACTAAAAAAAACAACGGGGTGTGCAAGTTACAGTCATAACACATTGCTGTGTCGTGCTACGTTGCGGTGTCAAAGCAGATGCTGGTCGGACTCTAAAACGAAAATACACACAACTCAAGTACATGCACAGCATGAAAGTGCAACATGTAAAAAAACCCCAACACCTTTTTAACCAGGATTTAGCCAGAGTTTTTTAACCGGAGTTAGCATTGATGGCTAACTAGCTAGCTCATTCTCTACAGACAGGAGACAATGGTGTTTGTTTAAAGTGAGCTTTCCACCACTGGGATAAATAATGTAAAAGATGCACAGTATCACATCATATCACATCACTCACCATCCCCTATATCCTAATATCACGGCTTTCAACTGCCGTGGTCGGGTGCTCCCTTTATTTGCCGATCGGTGGCCTTAAATGCATTTCGGGTGGTTCTGTCTAGTTCCCTCTGGATTCTCTCATCAGCCAAAGGCACAGAAAAGTCTGCTGGACCACGGTGTTGATTTCTGTGAAGTCATTCTATCATTGTTGTTTATACTGATGCTTGCTTGCTGGCTCACAGACAGATCTTTGCAAATGGTGGCTGGAGATTCTGCTGAAGACGTCGCTTTTATGACGTTACGCCCTGACCAATCGGTGGCCTGCAGTCTGTTGACGTCACATTTTCAGTTCGACTCAGCTTGCTTGGAACCTGAATCTGATGGGTACGAAAAAAGTACCTGGAAGCAGGTATCAGGTACTAATGGAAAAGCCAACAAAGTGTGACGAGTTGAAGTGAGTAGAGCCAAACAGGTACTAGTGAAAAAGAGCCAATAAAGGGTCAAATTGGCATGTGGAGCAAAGAGAGCAGTCCATTGCTGCATAAAGTGACTGGTGCAGCCTTGAGATCAGTGTGTGTGCATGTGTTGGAGTGAACAGTTCCTGGATTGCGAGTTGTTTTTGGAGCTTCTGAAATTAGTGCGTGCGTGCGGGTGTGGGAGTGAGCAGTACCTGGGGATGGCAGAGTTCAGTTGTTTGGGGGGGTGTCAGAGTCCAGGATTCGTGTATGGGGAGGGGCAGAAAGGGGAAGGGGCAGAGCAGGGAGAGTTGAGCTTCCTGACAGCTGGTATTTGTGTGTTATAATCTATGGCTGCGGCAGACTGTTACAACCCCTGTAGTGAAGAAAGAGTTAACCTGTGTTTCTCCTCGGGTCTTGTTTCCCCTGATTCCCTCATTGGCTCTTCAAAGCCCATACCTGTACACTGCTGGCCAAGTTCTTCACTGGGCTATAAGGGGCTGGAGAGGAAGGAGATCTGCCTGCCATCTTTTTCTTGGGTTGCCACTGTTATGTTGTTATTGGGACATATTATTGTGTGACACGGGTGGTGGCTCCACCTTTCCGGTTCCGCTGCTACCTGGAGTATAAGAGGGCTGTGAGGAACAGGGGCAGTCTCTTTGGCCTCCTCTCAGCCTGACGGCAGTGCCTGTATTGTGAGATTGAGTCAGGAATAAAGTTGTGTTCAGTTCAACATTCAGTCTTGTCATTGGTTCCCATTTTACCGACATAACAGCCACCACACCACCAGCTTGTGGAGTATCGTCATTATATATCGTCATTATAATTGTCATTATAAATCATGGATAGGTTTGGAGCCTTTTTTGGTACAGTGGTACCTCTACTTACGAATTTAATTCGTTCCGGAAGAATTCTCGTAACGTGAAAAATTCGTAAGTAGAGGCGCGTTTTACATGTAAATGCCGTAATCCGTTCCAAGCCCCCAAAATTCGGGCATAAATTTTTTATATATCGTAAAAACGCATCAAAACATGTAACAAATACATGTTACAATTAGATTACTGCACAATAAACATAAAATGAGAGTTTAAAATGAGAGAAAGAATAATAAAAGAGAATAATAAAAAGAGAAAGAATAATAAAAATTATGTTCATTTACCCTTTAACTGCTATCGTCGTCGACGTCGTCACCTTTTGCCTTCTTTGGTTCATGTTCTGATCCAAGGACATTTGCTTTTGTCGGCTTGTAAGTGCTTCGTTTTGTTTTAATACCGTGCTGATCGTTGATGTATTACGGCCATATTCTTTGGCGAGATCAACCAAACGCATAAAGTTTTGGAAAAAAAAAAAAAACTTTGTGGCCAATGGGATACCAGGAAGATGCTAGGCGATAGCCAATGGCAGAGCAGCTACAGGTATGTTTACGTTCGGTAAACTACGGAAGCTGCGAGGAGCGCGTACTTTTTTGCCTTTCGTATCCTGAAATTTCGTTCGTAACTAGAGGCAATATTTTCCCGTTGAGGCGTCTCGTAACCTGAAAATTCCGTATGTAGAGACGTTCGTAAGTAGAGGTACCACTGTATGTCTCTTTATACTCTCAATATCTAAATGCCAATTTTAGTTAACTTAATTCATCTTTGGTTAAAATTGGACTGCTCCTGTTCACCAGTGGGGGTTTTTTTATTTGCCAGAAAATGCTGTCGAGGAGAGATGCCATTTTGTTTAAGCCTTAAGCCTTTTCCTCCTGTTTTTCTTGCTGACCAGGGAGTCGTTTGTCAGGGGTTGTACTTTTAGGTAAGACTCTTCTGGCTTCAGTTCATGGCTGTTATGTTTGTGGTTTTGGCCTGGATTCTCCCTGAAGCCAATTTTGCTTTCAATTATTCTGGCAATAAACATTTTAAAACTGATGAACTCTCATCATTTTTTTACCTGGTTTACGTTGCTCCGTATTACCCCTCAACAGCCACTGGGGTCATAACACTGACAATTGTACCAACTTTCATTAGTTATCAGTTTAGAAGCACTCGATTGCATTACTCCCAGTGGATGTCTGGGTTCGCCTTCGTCTGGACACTCTCTTTGGTGTAGTTACAGTGCAGGTTTGGCTCTGTGCTCCATCATTAATATTGCATGGCAGATTTTACACAGCGCTCACCCCTGCCTGTTTCCATCTCTTACTCTCCATAAAACTAACGACCTAGTTTTATTGTCGGTCTGCAGAGATGATAAATAAAACACTAAAGTGAGAAAATGGGAGTGAAAGTAGGTGATAAGAGAAGCTGCCTAAACTCATGCAGCAGGCAAGGAATGATTCTGCTGTGATAACACACAACACACCAAGGTAAGCGTTGCCACATAGCATCTTTGAAAAGGGACTGAAAAGACCAGGCATATCTCCACCTGTACATAAGACTAAACTCACAAATTGAAAAAAAAACACAAGCATGCAGGAAAAAAAATATTTAAAAGAGTGAAGTCAACCTTTTAAAGGGGTTAATTTGGAAAAAAAATAACAGAAGAAAAATCAGCATGCAAGTCAGGATTTGTTCTCGCCTAAGACTATCTCATAAAAGGCCTACTGGAGCCATAGTGACTGTGACAGCTTTGGCAATTTATTTTGAGCTCTTATCTTTACAAAGGACCACTAATGCATGTTGACAGACCGTTTGATGTTGGGTAATATTTAATTGAGGAGCTGGCTGGCTGTCCCCCACTTCCCAAGCCCAGGGGAGAGAGGATGAATGTGGTGCCATTGACCACTGGTTGGCGTTTGCAACTGTGAGCATGTGCATTCATCCAGATCAGAGCAACTGGAGACCATGCTACACACTTCACAATTATGACAACCTTTGGCGACTGTTTGCAGCAAACAATGAGCACTTGACTTTGTCTTGTCATCTTTTCAGGTGCAGAATGTGGCAACAGTACAATAAATGGGGGGGGGGGAATAACTACATTAGTTATTCACTTTAACCTGAGCAGAAGACACAGTTTTAATTGGAGTGTTGCAGAAGACTCAAAGCTAGACCAACATGAAAAGACTGAGCAAGCTTGCCAGTGTGAGCTCAGTTTCACAGAAAACCTTTAGGGGATTGGTGGCGGTGGTGGTAGTGTGTGAATGTATTTGGGTGGGGGTAGTGATAGAGAGAGGATGTTGATGGCGGGTGTAGAGAGGGGGGTGGCAGACTCTTTAGATCTACAACAGTGACGCGTTTGATCACATCTCCGAGCATCTAACCTCAGACAAATGCAAGAGCTGAGACTTCAGCAGTGAGATCCACCAGACGAGGTGCAATATGAGGAACGATTGAAAATCTGCCTCAACACTGGGAATATAACAGTTCCTGAATAAAACTGGATTATCGGGTAGAAGAGGCCTGAAGAGCAATGTTATTGAAACTGTAGATATCTCTGTAGATTGACATCATTTAAAAAAAAAGACCCATTAATATTGAGGTATATTTTAAAACCATTTTCACCATGCAACCATTTTCACATCTGATGCTGGACTTAGGGTTGATTTATTCCACATTCAATCATTGTATAAATAGGCCCGCTGCTTTCATGACTGAGGCATTTCAGGTCCTCTGATGTTCCCTTTTGAAGTTTGAAAACTGTCCATATTTAGCACCCTGTCTGCTCAGACTTCCAACTATTTTGAGGATTGCGATTCCTGTTCTTACCACTCTGAAAAATTTATGGTTTTCATCTTACTTTCACAGTACAATCTGCTGTAAAGAACAAATATAGTGCAGAGAATCGCACATGGGACCGTCTCTGTAGAACACAGAAAAACGACAAATTGTAAATCAGAGTGATCAGGTGTAATTTCCTAATATCATAACAAGCAAGAACAAAACAGGAGAGAGATCAGATTCTTTTGTGAATTCCACCTATTCATGTTTGAGAAAGATTAATTTGTAGATGATTATATTGGGCAACAAAGCAGTTACGCAAGTGGAATAATTACAGTTCTCGGCATCAGAAATGTGCAGCACTATGTATCCAACACTTATTCTCATTGTGCATTTATCCATTCATCCATTTTCTACCACTTTTCCAGAGATCCGGGTCACAGAGGCAGCAGTTCAAGTAGAGACACCCAGATCTCCCTTTCCCCAGCCACCTGCTCCAGCTCTTCAGAGAAGACACCAAGGCATTCTCAGGCCAGCTGGGAGATATAGTCTCTCCAGCACGTCCTGGGTCAGCCCCGTGGTCTCCTCCCAGTGGGACGTGCCCAAAATACCTCAAGTGGGAGGCTTCCAGGAGGCATCCTGATCAGATGTCCGAACCACCTCAACTGGCTCCTTTCGATGTGGAGGAGCCGCAAGCTCTACTTTGAGCCTCTCCCGGATGACAGAGCTAGTCACCCTATCTCTAAGGGTGAGTCTAGCAATCCTATGGAGAAAGCTAATTTCAGCCGCTTGTATCATTCTTTCAGTCACTGCCCAAAAATCATGACCATAGGTCAGGGTAAGAACCTAGATTGACTGGTAAATTGACAGCTTTGCTTTAGAGCTCAGCTCCCTTTTTACCACAAAAGACAAGTACAAAGTCTGCATCACTGCAGATGCTGTTCTGATCCGCCTATTAATCTCCTGCTTTTTTCTTCCCTTACTCATGAATAAGACCCAAAGATATTTGAACTCCTCCACTTGGAGCAGGAACTCATCCCCAACCTGGTGATCACAAGCCACCATTTTCTGGCTGAGCACCATGGACTTGAACAGTTACATAAATAGATGGCTTAGCGAACTCAGTTTCCAGATATGCTTATAATTCTGAAAACGATTGATAAGTTGGACTTATACCATCTGATACCCTTCACATAACATCTCACTGCTATACACCTTACATCTCAGTGAGAATGAAATCTAAGACTGCAATACATAATAATAATAATTATTATTATTATTAAATGACAGCAAGTCAAGGTAAAGTTGCCAAAAATCATAAAAAAACAACAGATGTGCATTACTATTAATTCATTATTTTCCATTATTTCATTTGATTTGTGGGTTGTTGTTTTTTTGTGTGTATTTTGTATACTTTATTAACCCCAGAGGGAAATTCAGGAGATCCACCTGGATGGATGAGGCAGCCATGTTACGGTGCTCATCCCTTCACACACACATTCACACCTTGGGCCATGTTGGAGTATCCAATTAACCCAACTTGCATGTTTTTGGTCGGTGGAAGGAAAGTGTACCCGGGGTAAACCCACGCAGACACGGGGAGAAGATGCACACTCCATAAAGAAGGGTCACAAATGGTCAGGGGGTGTGATTGAACCCACAATGGTCTGGGGTGAAATCGATCCCGTAACCTTACTGTGCTGCCACAGTGCAAACCCCTGTGCCACCAAGCTGCCCTGACATTATGTCATTTACTGTCACTTTACTTTTTGGACTGCATTACATAGTAGGGATGTTAATGATTAATTTACTTTCGATTAACTGTTAATAAGAATTTAGCCACCTAAATTAAATTAGTTGTCAATTGAAAACTCGGCAGTCCTTTCACTGGGAATTTATTCAATGAAATGCAGTCGTGTCACTGTCCAGGTGGGGGTGCATACAGTAACCCATTGCTGTGGTTCAACCTAAACAAAAGAAAAAAGGACAGATGACGCCAAGCCCCCCAAAGCACATGTGCTGTGCAGAGCGAAATGCCTCGTCCTTCTGGGGCAGGGCTGCACATGCGACGTGAAAATTGGCCTGTGTGAAAAATGAATGAACTGATGCAGCACCGGTGCGATTAGAAACTAGTGAGAGTCACCAGCATTTTAATAAGTCTTTTAATTTTGTTGCCCCGTGTCAAACTCAATGCAGATAAGTGATGGAATACACCAATATACAATATATACAGTGATGTGAAAAGGTGTTTGCCCCATTCCTGATCTCTCATTTTTTTGTAAGTTTGTCACACTTCAATGTTTCAGATCATCAAACAAAATTTAAATATTAGACAAAGATAACACAAGTAAACACAAAATGCAGTTTTTAAATGGAAGGTGTTTATTATTAAGGGAAACAAAAATCCAAGCGCTGTGTGAAAAAGTGATTGCCCCCTAAACCTAATAACTGGTTTGGCCACCCTTAGCAGCAACAACTGCAATCAAGCATTTGCGATAATGAGTCTTTTACAGCACTGTGGAGGAATTTTGGCCCACTCATCTTTGCAGAATTGTTGTAATTCAGCCACACTGGAGGGTTTTCCAGCATGAACCGCCTTTTTAAGGTCATGCCACGACATCTCAATCGGACTCAGGTCAGGACTTTGACTAGGCCACTCTCGTCTTCATTTTGTTTTTCTTAAGCCATTCAGAGGTGGACTTGCTGGTGTGTTTTAGATCATTGTCCTGCTGCAGAAACCAACTGCGCTTCAGCTTGAGGTCACAAACAGATGGCCGGACATTCTCCTTCAGGACTTTTTGGTAGACCGCAGAATTCATGGTTCTATTTACCACAGCAAGTCTTCCATGTCCTGAAGCAGCAAAACAGCCCCAGACCATCACAATACCACCACCATATTTTACTGTTGGTATGATGTTCCTTTTCTGAAATGCCATGTTACTTTTACGCCAGCTCTAATGGGACACACACCTTACAAAAAGTTCAACTTTTGTCTCGTCAGCCCACAGAGTATTTTCCCAAAAGTCTTGGAAATCATCAATATATTTTCTGGCAAAACTGAGAAAAGCTTTTATGTTCTTTTTGCTCAGTAGTGGTTTTCGTCTTGGAACTCTGCCATGCAGGCCATTTTTGTCCAGCCTCTTTCTTATGGTGGAGTCATGAACACTGACCTTAACTGAGGCAAGTGAGGCCTGCAGTTCTTTGGATGTTGTTGTGGGGTCTTTTGTGACCTCTTGGATGAGTCGTTGCTGCGCTCTTGGGGTAATTTTGGTCGCCCGGCCACTCCTGGGAAGGTTCACCACTGTTCCATGTTTTCGTCATTTGTGGATAATGGCTCACTGTGGTTTGCTGGAGTCCCAAAGCTTTAGAAATGGCTTTATAGCCTTTTCTTCCAGACTGATAGATCTCAATTACTTTGTTTCTCATTTGTTCATGAATTTCTTTGGATCGCAGCATGATGTCTAGCTTTTGAGGATCTTTTGGTCTACTTCACTTTGTCAGGCAGGTCCTATTTAAGTGATTTCTTGATTGAGAATAGGCATGGCAGTAATCAGGCATGGCAGTAATCAGGCCTGGGTGTAGCTAGAGAAATTGAACTCGCTTTCCACAGATGTGATAAACCACAGTTAATTTAAGTTTTAACCGGGGGGGGGGGGGGAGATCCCTTTTTCATACAGGGCCATGTAGGTTTGGATTTTTTTTTATTTTACCCTGAATAACAACCACCATTTAAAAACTGCATTTTGTGTTTACTTATGTTATCTTTCTCAAATATGCATGTACGCATTTGTTTGATGATCTGAAACATTTAAGTGTGACATACAAAAATATGAGAAATCAGGAAGGGGGCAAACACTTTTTCACATCACTGTACTTCGTCATGCATTTACCCGCGTTTCCTATTCAAATGTCCGCTGAGGTGAGATGGCCAATGACCCATGTCACTTACAGGGTCATTTAGCCCACGTTAAAAGGTACCTGTAGTGAATTTTAATCAAAAGCTATTTCAAAGGATCAAATATGATACTAGTGGTTCCGTCCAGTAATTTTGGTCATGATTCCTTCTCAAATACACGCGCATTTCAAGTCACTGCTCTCTCAGTCAGTCATGGTCACTGACATCTTGCCTCCTACATGGGCCGTTTCAGCACGGTAGTGATGCACAGTTGTTGCTTTGTGCGATCGACTGGGCTGCAGTATAGCAGTCAACAAAGGTTTAACATCAGAATTTTATGTAATTTTTTACAACCATGTACAAGCAAATCTACCCGCATATAATTTAATGAAATAAAATTCTAGTGTATCAAGATTTATTCAACGTGTTCTGAAGTTACTTGACTGGGAACTTTCCTGTTCATCAGGTCCCCTTCAGCTGCCGGTCCCCAGAGGTTAACTGTGGATCACGCCATCAATAAAGGCCATTTCCAAGGATGGTTTGTGCAGTATATATCCGAGCAGATTTTGCGCCGTTTTCAACTCTGATCTTGACCCACTGAGCATCTGCTGAATGTGTTTACTCGTCCGTGGCAAACATTACTCTTCCGCGCTAAAGCCGGAAACAGCGATTGTACGTCACTTCCGGCTGGCGATGGCTGCTCCCCATTGGTTTTGACCAAGCGGTTTTCATGGAATAAAGTTATTCAGTATACTGACTCTAGGGGGTTATTTTTACTGAATAAACACATTTTTGGTTTATAAGTAATACCTAAAGCAGGACTAATGTTGTTATAATGACCAGTACAGGTTTCCTTTAAGTAGCGCAAGTAAACCTATTCAAAAAACAGAGGGAGCCCGGATGATACTGGGTTTGCCTGGATTGCTGGGGTACTCTGATATGTTTAACATGCAACAGATGAAGCTACTTACAATTTATTTTCTTGTTAAAACAGTCTACTAATGCATCTTAGCAAATTAGAACACTGTCAGAGTTGTGTTCTATATTTTGTATATTTTGCAATATAACTAAAAATGATAAACTTTCATATATTAATTACACAAATAGAAATATTTCCAACCTTTTTCAATAAATTTTATATTTTAGTTTTTAAAATTAAATACAAATCACGACCTTCTAATTTACTGAGATGCACCAGGCACATAGTATACACCATACAGTATAGAATTTGTTAAACCACATTAAATTCCACTGTCTGTAGTAGAAAAATGCAGATAGTACAATAAATTAGGGCTGTGTGATATGACAAAAATTTCATATCACGATAACTATATATATTGTCATGAACCTCGTCCTGCGCTTTTACGCAGCACACGGAGGAGGAGAAGGAAGAATGGGATTTATGCGCAAGATTCACCACAACACATTTATTAAACACAAAGGCAGACAATTCAAAAATAAAGACTGACAAAAAGGTAACTGTATGCACAAAATGGCTGATGCAATGAGCGTACAGCAGGCTGACCACTGTGCACCATGGCCACAAACAAATAACACAAACACACATATAAGCTCGGGAGAACTGGGAAGCTTCTAAGAGGCTCGACTGTCAAAGGAGGACAAACTGGGCAACAGCCAAAGCGTAGCAGTTGTACCACACGGGGAAACACTACCAGTCAAGCATAGCAGCACAACTGCACAGAGAAACGCTAACAGTTACTCACAAAGCAGGGATAGTCCCAGAATTCCAATACTCCAGCGAGCACATACAATTCCTCGTTGACGTTGACTGTCATATGGCAATTGATGACTGTATGATAGTGCAATGGTCCAGCAGTGTTTGATTGGCAAAGGCCGCCTAAGTACAAACACTGCTGACATCACAAATTGGGCACACCTGGGCGAAGCGCAGAAAAGACAATTACCGAGGGAGAATCAGCTGGCTGTCAAAGAGAGAGGGGGCGTGGTCGGACCGGCGAATGTTAGACAACACCCACATGAAAGTGGGTCAAAGAGGCTGCCTAACAACCGCCGGCCAGAGCGGCGGCTACAGGCATGGAAAAGAAAAAGAACACAGACATAAAAACAACAAGAACTCAAAAGATAACACAATACATAATAAACCTGATACCTGAGCCACAGAGAACGGTCAGAACCGAGCCTACAGGAAAACGCCGGCTCGGTTTGTGACAATATATCATGATATACATTTTCTGTAAATTCTACACTTAAGATAATCACATAAAAAGGACCATCTCTCTATTTACTTTTTTACATGCATCTATTTCCCTTCATAATGTTGCAGTATTGTTATAAAATAGTTTTTTAATGTGCATTTGAGATTTGATTGTCATAAATTTCAGGTTTTTCTTCTAAATCACATCATATGAATAAAAATAAACATCAATAAGTTAAATATTTCCTGAGCCAGTGGAGGATAGCAAAAAACAGATAAAGAAAATGTCTGAAAATGAGAAAATTACCCATCACTGCCATCTACAGATACAAATTAGCTGTTACTTTAAATCAATGAAACTAAGTGTAGAACCACAACCTGATGACTGCGATTCTGGCCTGATTTAACCTGTTTGCTTCTTTGTAAAAATATTTCAGATTGGTCATGATCTGAAACTCAAAGACACAAAAGGTAATGTAATGAAATACATGCGATGACTAACTTTATTCATTACACAGGGTTACAAAAATATTTTTTTGTAAGCTGTCTGTTTTTTCAACTAATTTAAGATAATTTTGCACCACTGAATCCAAGAATAACATCAGTTTCTCTCGATCAGGTGCTAAGTAAAAACCTGTACTTACTTAATACTGTGCATGTACTTACCTTTATATAAAAGTAAGTACATGTAAATTGAATGTTGCGTCATCATTGTTCAAAATTCTGATTTCAAGAAATAAAAAAGAATTTTGCATCATATAAAGCGAAAATACCCATACATGTAAACAAAAACGTATAAAACAACATGTGGCCATAATTCAAAAAGTTGACCTGATTGAGCAAAACCAATGTGATTTTTGGATTCAACACATCAAAATTGTCCTAAATCAGCTAAAAAAACTTAGACAATAAAATTGGTGTTGACCAGTGTTATTGGTACTTTAATTAAAATTAGAAGTCAAATAAATTACATTAAGAGCCAAACCCACTGGTTTTAATTTATTATTTATTTTGTGTGTATGTGCCACCATCATGTACTTTTGTAGCTTTAATGATTTTTTTTCAGACAAAACTAAGAAACTTTGCAGTAATTTAAACCATAGAAACAATGGTCTATTATGTTTCCAGTTAGCACAACTTAGCACCGTCATTTAGCATTTGCTGTTTTATAATTAGACTTTATGTTAGTCAGTGAACTATAAAGGAGAAGAAAGGAGGGAGCCCCCCCGAAATCTTCAAATAATGGTGATGCTGATTTAAGATTTAATCACCCTGCCCTATTTTCAAGAATAATATAAAATAAACCAAATTAACTAAACAATAATCCAAATTAGATTCTCAAACTTTAAGTATAAAATTCCCTAAAACAAATTACAAAAATATTTTGCATAGTGTTATCCATTATTTTAAGCTCCTTTTATTGCCATTAATTTTTAACAAAATCATCATACCAGCTTGTTCACTTTATAGTTCCCGGTGTGGAGATGAGAAGTGTGACTTTGAACCAGATTACATTTGGCCTCATTATTCTAGTAGCTGTTGTATCTCCCATCTATCTTCTTCAGCCTCCATCTGTCTTCTCTGTCTTTTCATGTGCTGGGGCAGTAGAGCCTCACAGCTGTTAACAGCTATGCTAACTAGCTTGTTATTCAGCACGTTGTTTTTCCACAAATTGTTTTGTACCATTACATACAAATGTTTGTACTGTGTTTGCAATATCTGAGGATTATTAAATTAGATTAATTTATATAACACAATCTATCGCTACTCCAAGAACAATAAATCAGATGGCTTTTAGTAAGACTTCAGTCCCAGTATAATTCATGATGCTACCAGAGCCAGTGTAATCAGAATAGCTAAGGAAAAAAACAAAACAAACAACCTTCTGTGCATTATAACTATGAAACAGCAGAGGAATATAATAGAAACTAACATCACAGGGCTTAATATCTTACATCAGTTTCACCCCCCCCCCACACACACACACGTAAAGAGGTGCGGCCAATATTATTAAAATATTTTATGAATTTTAGTATTCAATTATTTTATTATTAATAATTATTTAGAATAACTTGTAAATACTGTATAATGGCATCAAATTTTCTTCAAGTTTTTCATTCATTATAAAGTTTAGAAATTTAGAGATGATCTCTTTACATTTATTGTGAAAGTTCATGTTTTATTTTGAAAGTGTTTCCTACATTCAGAACAGAGCAGCATTTGGCTCCATTAGAGAAGAAGCCGTCTATTGTCATTCAATCCATACAGCCAATCATGTACAGTAGAACAAAATTACATTTCTCCTATCTACAATGTTAATTACATCTAGAATCAGTGGGGCCGCTGCCATGCAAGGCGCCGCCACAAACTCAGACAAGGAGGAGGTCACACAAAACTCTTTCCATTCAACAATGTCTGTTTGGCTTTTAGGTATGCAAGCTGACCTTGAGATCATGGACCTTGGTGGACATTCTTTTGTTTACATCTTCCAGCTCCAGAAAGATCTTTTGAAAAACCTCAAAGGTGTATTTGAGTTTCTTAGGGTAGCTTAGTTCCAGGGCATACATAAGGCCCATCAGGTAGGCACAAGCATGTGCAACATCACAAATGCCTAAAAGGACCTCTGCTTCCTCGAGGACCATTCCTGTTTGTTTGTCGGGACCTTTGCTGACCACAAAGATGCTGAACACAAGTGTAGTCAGGGGCTCTTGGATGGCTGCATCATCATCATTATCACCCACTTGCATAGGGTTCATGACTTAATTTCAAAATGTGCAGCTAAAGCAACTACACCGCGTTCCAAATTATTATGCAAATGATATTTGTCTCCGATTTTCTTAAATGGTCGATGCAAATGAGTCGGTATAATTTTCAAGTCACCAACAGTTAGAGCATAATAAAAAATTTATTTAACAAACCTCCCAATGAGGCGTCCAGGCGTCCCCCACTTGAGGTGTTTCAGGCACGTCCCACTGGGAGGAGACCCCGGGGCAGACCCAGGACTCGGTGGAGAGATTATGTCTCTCAGCTGGTCTGGGAACGCCTTGGTATCCTCTCTGAAGAGCTGGAGCAAGTGGCTGGGGAGAGGGAAGTCTGGGCTTCTCTGCTTGAACTGCTGCCTCCGTGACCCGGACCTCCGGAAAAGCGGTAGAAGATGGATGGATGGATGGATGGAAACCTCCCAATGATAACTATTTTTTGCAAAAATAAAAAAACTTAAAATGCACTGTTCCAAATTATCATGCACAACAGTTTCAAAACATTTTATTGGTTGTAAAGAACTGAAAATGGTCATTTGTTGAATCTGCAGCATTAACAGGTCATATTTACTGAAATCAAAAGCTATTTCAATCAAAAACATCTTAACAGGCCAAGTTACATGTTAACATAGGACCCCTTCTTTGATATAATCTTCACAAATTCTTGCATCCATTGAACTTGTGAGTTTTTGGAGAGTTTCTGCTTGAATTTCTTTGCAAGGTGTCAGAATAGCCTCCCTCCCACAGCTGCTGTTTTGATGTGAACTGCCTTCCACCCTCATAGATCTTTTTCTTGAAGATGCTCCAAACGTTCTCAATAGGGTTGAGGTCAGGGGAGGATGGGGTCCAAACCATGAGCTTCTCTCCTTTTATATCCATAGCAGCCAATGACAGATATTCTTTGCAGCATGAGGAGGTGCATTGTCATGCATGAAGATAATTTTGCTACGGAAGGCACGGTTCTTCTTTTTGTACCATGGAAGAAAGTAGTCAATCAGAAACTCTATATACTTTGCCGAGGTCATGTTCACACCTTCAGGGACCCTAAAGGGCCTACCAGTTCTCTCCCCATGATTCCGGCCCAAAACATGACTCTGCCATCTCCTTGCTGACATCACAGCCTTGTTGGGACATGGTGGCCATCCACCAACCATCTACTACTCCATTTATCTGGACCATCCAGGGTTGCACAGCACTCATCAGTAAACAAGACTGTTTGAAAATTAGTCTTCAGGTATTTCTGGGCCCACTGCAACCGTTTCTGCTTGTGAGCATTGGTTAGGGGTGGCCAAATAGTAGGTTTCTGCACAAATGCCTCTGGAGGCTCCAACACCTTGAGTTTCATGGGACTCCTGAGGCACCAGCAGCTTCAAATACCTGTTTGCTGCTTTGTGATGGCATTTTAGCAGCTGCTCTCTTAATCTGATGAATTTGTCTGGCAGGAACCTTCCTCATTATGCCTTTATGTGCACAAACCCATCTGTGCTCTGAATCGGCCACAAATTTTTTCACAGTACGATGATCAAGCTTAAGTTTTTGTGAAATATCTAATGCTTTCATACCTTGTCGAAGGCATTGCACTATTTGACGGCTTTCAGCAGCAGAGAGATCCTTTTTCTTTCCCATATTGCCTGAAACCTGTGGCATGCTTAATAATGTGGAACATCCTTCTTAAGTAGTTTTCCCTTTAATTTGGCTCATCTGGCAAACTAATTAAGACAGGTGTCTGAGATTGATATCAGTGATCCAAAGAGCCCTGAGACGCAATACATCCATGAGTTTAATTGAAAAAATAAAAAATTGAATGTTTATAAGATAAGCCTATATTAGTCCCACAATGGGGAAATTCCAGGATTACAGCAGCAAAGGGACAGCAGCACTCAGAACAATAGTCGATAAGATAATAAGAACTGGTTAGCCAAAGCAGTAAATGAATATACATATGTACGCAGATATATAAACAGTGCAGAAGCAAAAGATTAAATTACTGGGAAGAAGATCTGCAAACTGAAATTTCAGAGGAACAATGGGAATTGGCTTGTACAGAAGCTCAAACCAAATCAATAAATGTACGTCTTAAATTGATACATTTTAAATGGTTAATGCGGATGTATGTTACACAGGAGGAGTTAAATAGATATAACAAAAACATACCAGATACGTGCATAAAATGCATGGAAAGTAAAGGAACCCTATTTCATTGTTTATGGGAATGTAGAATAATTAGAATGTTTTGGGAAGAGGTGAGGGTAACTATTGAAAAAATAATTTCAAAACAAATCTTATTGAATCCTAAACTGTTTTGGTTGGGTTTGTACCCAGAAAAGCATAACTTTAATAAAAGTGAAAGAACATTCATAGACCTCAGTTTGCTTAATGCCAAAAAATGTATTGCACTACTGTGGAAAAAGACTCATAGACCAGATGTGACTCAGTGGTTAAGACAGATGTTAACAAACCTTCCATTAGAAAGAATAACATATATACTGAAATCAAAGGAAATTGTGTTTGAGAATATATGGAGACCTTTTATTGATTATGTAAAAAATTTAAACATAACTCTTGAAGAAGAAGGTGAATGATGTGTGTGGACCTTGTAAATTCCAAATTGGTGAACATAATGTGTATACTTGTGTAGTGGATTGTCTAGACTAAACAGAGGAGCATTGTTGAAGACTTGATTTTGTTGGTGGTTGTGGGTGTTTTTAGTGCATTTTTTTTTGTAGTACTTTAGTGTTAGTGTTTGATTGTTTGTGTCATGTTTGTTAAAAAAAAAAAAAAGTTCAATAAAGATATTGTGGGGGAAAAAAGCAGTGCAGAAGCATTGCAGCTAGATGGAATAAACAGCATTACGGTTTGTTATATTACCCTGCAAAATATGAATATGCACCCAGACAGTAAAGTTCACACTTGAATCAACAGTGTTGTTGCCTCCTTCAGTAATGATTGTTGTTGTCCTATTTGTGTACTGGAGGGGACGATCTCTATTGTGCAAAGTTGTTACATTTAGTACATTTAATAAGACCTCTACGAGCAGCCCTGGTTAGGTTATAAAGTCTGACAGCCGTAGGTTGGACAGACCTGCGGAACCTCTCTGTCGTTCACCTAGGATGACACAGCCTACCGCTAAATGAGCTCCTCAGTGTGTTCAGTGTGTCTTGCATGGGGTGGGACTTGGACTCCAGCAGAGATGACAGCTTAGCCACCATCCTCCTCTAACCTAACTCCTCCACTGGGTCGAGGCGTCGCCCCAGTACAGAGCTAGCTTTTTTGATCAGCCTGTTCAGTCTCTTCCTGTCAGCTGCCGTGATGCCACTGCCCCAGCAGACCACTCCAAACGTGATGGCTGATGCCACCACAGAATCGTAGAAGGTCTTCAGGAGTGCCCTTTGCAAAGACCTGAATCTCCTCAGGAAGAACAGCCTGCGCTGCCCCTTCTTGTAGAGTGTGTTGGTGTTGTGTGACCAGGCCAGTTTATTGTCCATGTGAACACCCAGGTACTTGTAAGATGTCACCATCTCAATGCCTGTTCCCTGGATGTTTACTGGTGCTGTGGGGGGGGGTTATCCTTGACTGCAGCAGTCCACTACCAGTTCCTTAGTTTTCCTCGCATTGATCTGGAGGCAGTTTCGTAGGCACCAGTCCACAAAGTCCTAGATAAGTCCTCTGCACTCTGAATCATCCCCATCAGACACAAGGCCGATGATTGCAGAGTCGTCAGAGAACTTCTGTAGATGGCAGTGTGGTGCGTTGTGTGAAAAGTCAGCAGTGTAGAGCACAGGTGTCAAACTCATTCCATGGAGGGCCAAGACCCTGCAGGTTTTACCTCCACCCAGTGTCTTCAACAGGTGATTTCTCTGAATTTCTTCCTACTGATTGCTGATCAGTGAAAACACCTGCTGAAGAGACTGGGTGGAAGTAAAACCTGCAGGGTCTTGGCCCACCATGGAATGAGTTTGACACCCCTGGTGTAGAGGGTGAACAGGAAGGAAGCCAGAACTGTTCCCTGCGGGGCCCCTGTACTGCAGATGATGGTGTCAGACACACAGTCTTGGGTTCTCACAAACTGTGGTCGGTTTGTGAGGTAGTGCAGGATCTACCCCTGCGCTCAGCAGCTTGTCCCTCAGGATCACAAGTTGGATTGTGTTGAAAGCACTGGAGAAATCAAAGAACATGATCCTCACGGTGCTCCCTAGCTTCTCCAGGTGGGACAGGGAATGGTGTAGGAGGAAGATCGCTGTATCTTCCACCCCGATGCCATGCTGGTAGGCAAACTGTAGTGGATCCATCGCTGGTCCCACCAGGGGGCAGAGGTGGCACTAAAATCCTATTTGAATAATAATTTGGAATGTGGTGTATCATCAGCACTACATTTGTTTCTGTTTTCTGTATTAGTCAGTTTGTTTTTAGCCCACTGCTAATTAGGGTTGCACTCAAAATATTCAATTATCCGGATAATTGTTCATTACATTGTTTTTTTTTTTTGTTTTTTTAAAAATCAGTATTCAGATATTTGCCCCAACCCCCCCCCCCCCCCCAAAAAAAAATTGCTTGGGGATGTTTTTCAGCGGCAGGAACTGGGAGACTAGTTAGGATAGAGGGAAAGATGAATGCAGCAATGTACAGAGACATCCTGGATGAAAACTTGCTCCAGAGCGCTCTTGACCTCAGACTAGGGTAACTGGTCATCTTTCAGCAGGACAACAACTCAAAGCACATAGCCAAGATATCAAAGGAGTGGCTTCAGGACAACTCTGTGAATGTCCCTGAGAGGCCCAGCCACAGCCCAGACTTGAATCCAACTGAATATCTAAGATAAGATAAGCCTTTATTAGTCCCACAATGGGGAAATTCCAGGATTGCAACAGCATAGGGATAGCAACACTCAGAGCAACAATCAGAAGGCAAGAAAAAACAACATCTAGTAAACATATGTCCATATTACTATAAATGTATATATATAGACACAGTGCAGAGCATTATGGCTGGTGGATGTGCAGCAGAAAGTCTAAGCTCTCTCTCCGCGGATGCAGCGGGCCAGCTGGAAGTCTTTGGGCATGATGGTGACCCCCTTAGCGAAGAAGAGACCACCAGGTGGGTCTCGCTGGTCTCCTGCAGAGCCATGACGGCGAAACTCAGGAAACGCAGGACGGTCTTGAAGTCCTGAGCGATCTCCCTCACCAGGCGCTGGACGGGCAGCTTATGGATGAGCAGCTCCGTGGATTTCTGGTAGCGACGGATCTCTCTCAGAGCCACGGACCTGTGACAGCGAGGCCTCTTCACTCTGCCGGTGGCCAGAGCGCCTCTCCGAGCAGCCCTGTGGCTAGCTGTCTCCTGGGGGGCTTCTTCCTCCAGTAGATTTTACGGGCGGTCTGCTTGGTTCTTGCCATCGCTCTTTATTATTCTGTCTTATATTTCTTTCACGCCGCCTAAACTCCAGCCCGGCACCCGCTTCGTTTTCGCTACAGCTCCCGGTATGTCGAGTTTCCCATTAGCACCGGGCGGCGGCCAAGTGCTAGCTAGCACTAGCTCCTCCCCGCTGTAACGTCTCCCGCTGCAAACCGTGGCTCCGTCCGCCGACCCGGGAGACCCCCGGGGCGATCCGTGCGTCCGTGATATATATACAGAGTGAAAGGTGTAGAAAGAAGAAGGAAGATAAAAAAAAAGGCTGTTGCAACAGGCAGCCGACTCGTGTGGCGCCGCCGGTCCGCCGGTCCGGTCCCTATATCATCATATCTCTGGAGAGATCTGAAAATGGCTGTGCACCGACGCTTCCCATCCAACCTGATGGAGTTTGAGAGGTGCTGCAAAAAGAAATGGGCGAAACTGCCCAAAGATAGGTGTGCCAAGCTTGTGGCATCATATTCAAAAAAACTTGAGGCTGTAATTGCTGCCAAAGGTGCATCAACAAAGTATTGAGCAAAGGCTGTGAATACTTATGTACATGTGATTTCTTAGTTTTTTTATTTTTAACAAATTTGCAAAAATCTCAAAAAAAAATTTTTTACATTGTCATTATGGGGTATTGTATGTAGAATTTTGAGGAAAAAATGAATTTAATCCATTTTGGAATAAGGCTGCAGCATAACAAAATGTGGAAAAAGTGAAGTGCTGTGAATACTTTCCAGATGTACTGTATACTGTGATGATGCACAGATTGCAATTTGACTCTCATAGGATGACCGTGAGGTCAAAGGTCAGATTTTCCCTAAATCTTCTAAACACAATAACTACTGAAAGAAATGATGTAGGCTTTTTTATTATTATTATTATGACAGTATATCACTCATCACTGACTGCAGCTTAATGTGCCAATAAAAAGGAAAAAACAAAAGCTTCCTGTTCCCAAAATATCCCCACTCTCCTGCAGTCATACTAGTATTCGTGCTCAGAACCTATTTATGAATATTAAAGTAATAATAACAAGCAGGACTTCCAGTTATGGCGGCCACCTAGAAGGACACGTATCACTCTGCTCTGCTCCTAGAGATAAATATTCGGCAAATAACTCTCTCATTTGGAACAGAATTTTTCCCAGCGTTTGGGCGAGGATATGCCGGTGAAGCCTAAGGCTGGGAAATCAGGTGGGGGAAAAATTGAACCGCCGAAGCAGTCCAAATTAACGGACTTTCACGTCTGTGGCGCAGCAGGAAAAGCTGCGGATACTGCGAATATGGCGGATGAAACTAGCGGTGGAGCGGTAACTGCTGATGATGGCGGCACAGGTGCAGTGCTGGCTGCCATTAGCTCAATGAGAGCAGACTTTTCCGCTAAACTTGATGGGATTATGGCAGCGTTGGATGCAATGAGAAAGGAATTGGGTGACTGCATGGAGCGAGTGACTCAGGTGGAGCTTCGTGTTTCCAGTGCGAAGGATGAAATCGGCGGACTTCAATTAAAGGTGCGCACTTTGGAAAAAAAAAAATAAATGTCTGGAAAATAATGTCCTGGACTTGGAGTCCCGGTCGAGACAGAACAACCTGAGGCTGGTGGGTCTACCGGAGGGAGCCGAAGGTCGTGATTCATGCTCCTTTTTGGAGGGGTGGATCCCGGAGGCGCTGAACAACGCGGAGCTAAATTCATCAGTCGTCTTGGAAAGCGCCCACCGTATTGGCCCACCGAGAGGTAACAAGGCAGCACCGAGGACGCTAATTATGAAGTTTCTCAGCTACAGAGACAGGATGACGATCTCCAACGCGGTGCGGGCCAAAGGAGAAATTAAATACCAAGATCAACAGGTGCGGTTCTACCCAGATTTGGCCTCAGGAATCCAACAATTAAGGAAGCAGTTTGACCCCATCCGTAAAGAACTGCGCAACCTTGGGATTCGTCATGGAGTGATTTACCCTGCAAGACTTCTGGTCACATATGAGGGCAGAACACACATCTTCAAGACCCCTGAGGAGGCGCAGGAGCTCATCAAGAAGATCCAGGAAGAGACTGGTGGGAGCTAAGCATGAACAGAATATAGGGTAGAATATTTAAGCATTTACATAGGCATTTAACTGATTTGAAGCATATAGCAAGATTACAAAAATAGATTGTATTACATATTAAATAAAAAAAAAAAAAAAAAAAACTAAGATGTACAAAATTGCTATAAAATTTTGGAGTTAAATTTGAAAATTACAGAAGAGAGTTAATGTTACGTTATTAAAAGCAGCAGAGTTAGGGTGATTGGGAGGATGAAGAAGGAGTGGCTTTGGCTGATCCTCGTGGGTGTGGAGCGGTCGATGGCTATAGTGGGAGACGGAATTTTTTTTTTGATTTTGGGGGGTTTACCACGAAGGTGGGAAGGGGGAATTTGTTTGTGTGTAGTTTGTAGGATGAATGTTCAACCACTCATGTTTTTGCTTCTCTGTATGAGCATGTTTATATTGCGAGGTAATCCTAAACCCCCTATTGATCATAGACCAAAGCATTAATCTTAATTTAACTTCATGGAATTGCAGAGGTCTACAAAATTTTAAAAAACTTAAACAAGTTATGAATAAAATAAAAGACATAGGTTCAAAAATTGTGTTTTTACAAGAAACCCATCTAATAGAGGAGGATGTAAAAAGAATTAGGAGAAGATGGCAAGGAAGTGTCTTCACCTCATCATTTTCATCCCGAGCCAGGGGAGTTATGACTCTCATACATAAATCAGTCCCATTTCAAGTGAAAAATGTAGTGAAAAATGTAATTGGAGACAAATTTGGAAGATATCTAATTATTCAAGGATCTTTGCTATTAGAAAACATAAATTTGGTGAACTTATACGGTCCCAACATAGATGATCAAAAGTTCTTTGCTAATTTATTTCTTATCTTATCATCACTTACAGGGCAACATATAATAGCAGGGGATTTTAATTGTACATTGAATCCCAAATAGTCAGAAATAGTAAAATCAAAGGTTAACAGACAATGGTCTGACAGTACAGGGTTATGAGGAGACACTACAAGATTTTCTATTTCTATGCCATATGTCAGAACAAGGTCCAATGTATGGTGGAGGTAATGAGTAGAATTTCCTACTTTCTGAGAAAACCCAATCGAGTCTAATATTGAATTAAAAGCCACATTAAGGCAGTCACTATCTACATCCACATGTATATTAAAGTCCCCTACTATAATTATTCTATCAGATTTCAGCACTAAATCAGCTAAGAAATCAGGAAATTCGGATAAAAATTCTGAATAGGTTGATGGGGGACGATAAACTATGGCAAATAAAATTGGGTTTAACCTGGAATTGCTAAAGTGCCCAACACTGAGGACCAGGCCCTCAAAGGAATTATAACATGTTTTTTGCTTTACATTAACTAGTAATTTGGAATGGTAAATTGATGCTACTCCTCCTCCACGACCAGAACTTCTGGGATTTTGACAGTTTAAATAACCAGAGGGAGTTGATTCATTTAAACCAACATAATCCTCTTGCCCTAACCAAGTCTCTGTAAGGGAAATTAAATCAATCTGATGATCAATTAACAGATCATGGACTAACAGAGACTTGGGAGTTAGAGACCTAATATTTAATAAACCACATTTAATTTTTAAATTATGAGGAGGAACAGAGGCCAAATCATTCAATTTAGAGGCTTTATGTTTAATTTGAGTTTTACCAATATTTTGCTTTATCACTTTGGGATGCTTATACATTATATTTTTATTTACTTTGGAGGGAGCAGACAACGATTCTCTGATGGGGAAGACAGGGGCTAAGCTGAGGGGTGGCGGATGAGGAGGAGCTGCAGAGAGGCGTGTAAGACTGCGACTCTGCTTCCTGGTCCCAACTCTGAGTAGTCAGGGTTTTGGAAATTTGGATAAAAAAGATGCCAGATTGTTAGATAAATGAGAAGCACCATCCAAAGTGGGATGAATGCTGTCTCGTCTCATAAGACCAGGTTTTCCCCAAAAAGAGCTCCAATTGTCAATGTAGCCCACGTCATTTTTAGGACACCACACAGACAGCCAGCGGTTCAAGGATGACGAGCGACTAAACATGTCATCACTGGTCAGATTGGGGAGGGGCCCAGAGAATACTACAGTGGCAGACATCGTAACCCACGGCCAACAGATGTAAATTTTAGAAGCATTTCAAAATAGTAATTTACCATCATACATGAATAATGCCTTAATTATACTGTTGTCAAAACCAGGTAAACCCTCTAATAAATGTGAAAATATGAGACCAATAAGCCTATTAAATGCTGACCTTAAGATAATCTGTAAAATTTTAGCCAGACGAATACAAGAAATATTACCAAATATTATTAACCGAGATCAGAATGGCTTTATAAAGGGAAGACAAGGCTTCCATAATGTAAGAAGATTATTCAATATTATTTACTCTAATCAAGAAGCACCGGATACAGCTCTCCTATCATTGGACGCCGAAAAGGCCTTTGATAGGGTCGAATGGCCCTTTTTTGAAGTCTTACAAAGGTTTGGATTTGGAAATAATTTCATAAAATGGGTTCAGATAATATATAATAATGCTACAGCAGAAATCCTAACAAACAGCAATATCTCAAAATCAATAAAAATCAATAGAGGATGTCGACAAGGCTGTCCACTTTCACCTTTACTGTTCACTATGGCAATTGAACCTTTAGCGATGGCAGTACGTTTACATCCGCAAATATATGGAATTAAGGTTGGACCAACAGAACATAAAATCTCCCTGTATGCCGATGACATAATTTTGTTTATGTCGAATCTTAAAAAATCAATTCCGACCTTGTTGAATTTAATAAAGAATTTTGGGGAAATATCAGGATATAAAATAAATAAAACTAAATCTTCAATATTAATGCTAAATGAGTCCCAGAGAAAGCACCCAGCTTCTGAGGTAAATCAATTCAATGTTGTAAATCAGTTTAAATATTTAGGAATTCAAATTGTGCCCAAGCTGGAATCAGTCGCCAGTGCCAACTACGAAGCCTTAATGACAGACATTAATGAGTTAATTCAGAGATGGATGTCACTACCAATGTCGATGATTGGGAGAATTAATATACTTAAAAGTAATATCTTACCCAAAATACTTTATTTCAATACATTCCTTTACCACCACCTTCAGATCTATTCTCAAGAATTAAAAAAAAGTTAGTGGAGTTTATATGGAACAATAGGAAGGCTAGATTACGTCTGTCCTTACAATATTTACCATTTGATCGTGGAGGTCTGAAATGTCCAAACTTTATGTTGTATTACTGGTCAGCACAACTGAGGTCTATGACATATTTTTCATCAAATGATCTCCCTCACTGGACTGAAATGGAATCATACAATTTACCTTTACCTCTTCCCATATTCATATATTCAGACTCGGCAAAAAAATTACAGAAACAAGTTAAAAATCCATTTGTAAAACATATGATTAAAATATGGTGTGAAACTAAAAAATATTTAAAAGAACCACACTTACTGTCACAATTTAGTCCAATATGGGGTAATCAATATTTTAAACCAGGGAGAGCGGATGCTGTATTTAAAGTATGGAATTTAAAAGGGATCCAAAAAATTCAAGATTTATATTTGTCATGTTCAGATAACATAATGTCTTTTGGAGAGCTGAGGATCAAATTTAATCTTAATAGAACACATTTTTTTAAATATCTTCAGATTAGGAACTTTATTCGATCAAATCAAAACAATGCTCTCACTCGACCTATTTATTCATCCTTGGAAAAAATCTTGACGAAAGATAGTAAGAGAAAGGGTATTATTTCAGAGTTTTATAACTCACTGACATTATCTTCAAGTGAAAACTCACAGAAAAGACTGAATTATTGGAAAGAAGACCTGCAAACTGAAATCTCAGAGGAACAATGGGAATTGGCTTGTACAGAAGCTCAAACCAAATCAATAAATGTACGTCTAAAATTGATACATTTTAAATGGTTAATGCGGATGTATGTTACACCGGTGGAATTAAATAGATATAACAAAAACATACCAGATACATGCACAAAATGTATGGAAAGTAAAGGAACCTTATTTCATTGTTTATGGGAATGTAGGAAAATTAGAATGTTTTGGGAAGAGGTGAGGGGAACAATTGAAAAAATAATTTCAAAACAAATCATATTGAATCCTAAATTGTTTTTGTTGGGTCTGCATCCAGAAAAGCACAACTTTAATAAAAGTGAAAGAGCATTCATAGACCTCAGTTTGCTTAATGCCAAAAAATGTATTGCACTATTGTGGAAAAAGACTCATAGACCAGATGTGACTCAGTGGTTAAGACAGATGTTAACAAACCTTCCACTAGAAAGAATAACATACATACTGAAATCAAAGGAAACTGTGTTTGAGAATATATGGAGACCTTTTATTGATTATGTAAAGAATTTAAACATAACTTTTGAAGAAGAAGGTGAATGATGTGTGTGGACCTTATAAATTCCAAACTGGTGAATGTATAATATGTATACTGTACTTATGTAATGGATTGCCTAGACTAAACAGAGGAGCATTGTTGAAGACCTGTTCCTGTTAGTGGTTGTTGGTGTGTTTTAGTACATTTTTTTTTATTACTTTAGTGTTAGTGTTTGATTGTTTGTGTTATGTTTGTAAAAAAGGTTCAATAAAAATATTGTGGGAAAAAAAATAATAAGCAAGTATATTCATATTTTTGATCTAGAAAAACGACAAAATTGAGCCCAACTTTTCACGAGAAAAACAATGCCTCAACAAATGAGAGTAAATTTTATTTAAATCAATTCACATTTGCTGAATGCTAAGCTAGATTGGGTCACAGTAGTGCAACATTTCTTAAAGATATTACAAAAAACTAGAGGGCACTCAGAGTGCATACCTCCGCAAAGGCTCCATCCCTCCCTCCCTTTGTCCTCCCCTCCATCCAGTTGTCCGTCCATGTTGCCATCCATCTGTACATTGCAAGATAGGGCCTTGGCGGAGATATGCACTCACGGACCACCTCCAACATCTAATGAGTTCATCTTTGGGCCAAGGGCTACCTCTGGTGAAAATTTCATCCAAACTGTTAATACAGTATGCAAAAATGAAAAAAATAACTGAATTCACACGTGAGGTTGTGCTGAAACAAATGACAAAAAGCAAGGTAAACAGTTTTTAATATGAAATATTAAGGTAAAATCAAAAGTAGTCAAAAACGCCCAATTATACCTGGATCCTCAAGGGTTAATTCTGATTGGCTGCTTAGAAAGGTCTGACACTGACGAGCGCAGCTGTACAGTAGTCTGACAAGTTGAACATTTTTCAGCCCCAAGCACCGCGACAAAAAGCAGCCACCGCTCAAAGCATTTCAAACGCTAGATGACACAGAGAATGAAAAGAAAATAGTCACCCACAGCAGAAAAAAATGAGTTTGGAGGACACGCCCCCTATTACTTTTTCAGCAGTGTTTCAGTTCCAGGTTGCTGAGGTGTGTGGCCCTATGGCCTGACCACGCACGTAACTCAGTGGACCCGTTTTAAAGGGGCAGTACATGAAAAGCGCCAGATTAATATACAATATTCAAAAACTTCCTGCATCCACATCGAGATCCAAGCCACCACCAAAATCTAATCATCTGTTCCCCATGCCATTACACACTTGTCCTGAAAATTTCATCAAAATCCATTAATAACTTTTTGAGTTATGTTGCTAATCGACAAACCAACCAACAGACAAACCAATGCCACTAAAAACATTACCTCTGTCCTCCCTTGGCGGAGGTAATAATAATAATCACTTTGAAACAGAGATATCTATTCCTAGTATGGCATCCATGTACTTGATTTCTTGCAGGTAACTGTGTATAATACAGTAGGCTATTATAATGTCAGAGGAACAAAGACAGATCACTTTAGGATTCTGGCCGGATCACAACCTGTGACAGCGGTCTGCTTCCAGAAATTACAGTATGCAATGTGATAGGCCTTCACATTTGCTGAGGGTCAAGTGTGGCAGCTGCATAAAGTCCAGTCCCGGTGTTAGTGGACTTCTGCAGTTTGCACTGGTTGTTCATATGATGTCTAACGACTGATTTACAAATCATATTCCTTCAGCTAGCAGAACTGGTGGAGAGCACTCAGAGGTCAACAGCCTCAGCAGAGAGGAAAAAAATGAGAAGGAAAAAACTACCTGAATTCAGTCATGAGTTCTTCCAGCATCCCAGGCAAATGTGTGAGAAACTTAAGTAGGCTATGAGCCTGGTGTAGCTGCCAGCTAAGCTGCCAACACCCTGGCCTGGTTCTGGAGAGCAGCTGTCTTACTGCAGGTACACACAGAGACACACTTACAAATACACACCACTTTCTATGAACAGGTTACCATATCATTACACAAAAATAGCTAACTGAAGTTAGAACATTGAAATCAGGGAGTTTTATACAGCAGGGAAAATAAGTATTGAACATGTCAACATTATTCTCATTAAACATATTTCTGATGGAGGCACTGACCTGAGATTTTCCACCAGGTATCAGTAACAACTAGGGATGCAAGCTATCGATTAATTCATTAATTGACAATTGATTCACCTTATCGATCAATTAACGATTAATTGATGAGCTGCATTTTTTTTTCTGAGAATCTGAATTTCCCTCAATACAATATGGTCCATCTTTAACATATAAAAAGTTGTTGTTTTTCATATACTGAATAAAACATGAACAATACATTCCTCAATGATTTATTGTACCATTTGCTTTTTTTTTTTTTTTTTTTTTACTACAGACAATTGTAACCCACGGCCAACAGATGTAAATTAGCCACGGGCTACAATCTGGCAAGTTTACTGACAGAAAAGTTTCGTATTTGTAATTTGCTTTGTCTCAGAGTCTGTGTGAAAGTGCTAAAGATGCTGATGCAGCTGTATTGTGTTATCGCTTTGTTTTAGTACACATGTACTGTTCTGGTGTGACTGGTACTGAGAAAGTCTGACTATTGCTTCTCAGCAATAGTCAGACAGATCATCTCGTTCTCACGAGATGATCTGTACATCAAGTTTTGATCAGATGTACTGAACCAATCATGGACATTTTCACCTCCCCCTCTCGGATAATGGAGAGCTTAAAGGATTGAGCAATGTGTGTTTGAGTCAGAATGATGCACGAATAGGCTCTGAGACTGTTATTGTATTGTTCTCCACTGGCCAGTGCAATTAAATTTGCTGAAACTTTGATCCTGTCTGATTCTTTGACGAAAGGTTGAGAAGAATTTTTCCCAACATTTACTCAGTTAATATCAATGTTCAACAACTTGCACGGTCCTTAAAAACAGCAATTTACAATGGCATTTTTTGTAGTTTAATAAATTTTGCACTGTACAGTGTGTACTATGTGCTGATACATCTCAGTAAATCACAAATGTCATGATTTTTTATTTATTTTACAAACTACTACCAATATCATAAAATTTATCTTTTTTAGTAATATAAAAAAAACCTTTCACGTTCTAATTTACTGAGACGCAGTGGTAGACTGTTTTAACCGGAAAACAAATTGTGAGCTGCTTCATCTGTTGCATGTTAAACATATCACAGTACCCCGGCAATACATGGAAACCCAGTACGATCAGGGCTCCCTCTGTTGTTCATTATCTCAGTGGTGACTTGAGTCCAGTCTGCTTTCTCGTCTAGAAGGGATAGGTTTTTGCGCTGGTATAGCCTGCTGCAGTCCGTTTCTCCACCCTGTTGATTTGAAGTAGGTGGGTGGACAATGGAACGTGCCATTGGAACTCGTTGTGGTTCTCTGATGTAACCTGGAAGGGCAACTTTTTTTCAGAGCACATGCTAAGCCCCCAGAGCACATGCACAGCGCATGTGCTCTGGGGGCTGAGTGTCATCTTCTGCTTTTTCGATTGAAATGTGGCAGTGGGTGACCGTGTGCACCCCCGCCTGGACGGCAAAGCCACTACATTTCCTAGAATAAGGTCCCACTGAAAAGGACTGCCGTGCTATCAGTTAATTGACAATTAATTTAGTTGACTAAATTCTTATCGGCAATTGATCAAAAGTCAATTAATCATTAGCATCCCTTGTAACAACCCAAGTAACCATACATACAAAACTTCAAGGCAACTGTGTTCACAAAACAAGTTACATTTAATAAAGTGGAATGACACAGGGAATAAGTATTGAACACGAAGAAAAAGAGGTGCACAAAGGCATAGAAAGCCAAGAAATCAGCTGAAATCCATCAGAATTTAGGAAGCCATCCGATCCCCCATCAGTGCAAATTAATATCAGCTGGTTAAGTCCTGACTGATAGCCTTTAAAAAGGTCTGCGGATATCAGATTGTCACACCACAAAGAGCTCATGATGGGTTGAAGCAAAGAGCTCTCTCTAGACCTTCGCAACCTTATTGTTACAAAACATAATGATGACATTAGTTACAGGTCAATTTCTAAACTGCTGAATGTTCCAGTGAGCACTGTTGGAGTCATCATTCGGAAGCAGAAAGAATATCATTTTACCATAAACTGGCCACAACCAGGAGCTCCTAGCAAGATTTCTGACAGAGGAGCCAAAAGAATCGTCAGAAGAGTTATCCAAGAACCAAAGACCACTCGTGGAGAGCTCCAAGAAAGACCTGGAGTTAGCAGGTACTGCTGTTTCAAAGAAAACTATAAGAAATGCACTCAACCAACATGGGCTCTATGCCCGCCCACCTCGCAAGACTCCCATTGCTAAAGAAAAAACATGAAGCTTGTTTAAAGTTTGCTGCACAACATTTGGGCAAACCAGCAAAATACTGGGAGAATATAGTCTGGTCAGATGAGACCAAAACTGAACATTTTGGATGCCACAACACACAGCATGTTTGGAGAAGAAATGGCACTGCACATCAGCCCCAAAACCATACCAACAGTGAAGTTTGGAGATGGGAGCATCATGGTGTGGGGATGTATTTCAGCAGAATCAGAATAAGTTTATTGCCAAGCACATTTACAAGTAAATAACAGGTAAATATACGAGGAATTTGACTTGACACTGAAACGTCATAAATGACATTCTCAGTGACGCGGCGAGCCGTGGAGGCGCCTGTCAGCAGGAGGGGAACACAAGAAGGCAATGGGGAGGAGGGAGGGGTGGACACAATAGGAGAGAGAAAAAAAGCATTGTTTATCAGAATAAAGTTCATATATGACCGATATTATGATTACAAGAAAAAAAAAACTCTCATTGCACAATTAGCAGACAATAGAATCCACACAAAGACACAAGAGAGCAGTGAGTGTATATCTTCGAGTCAGTATAGTGGATCAGTTTGTGTAAGTTGAGTGCAATCAGTTGGAGGACAACAATGTCTCTTCCTCAGCAGATGTTATGGCTACAGTCTGAAGCAAAGGCCAGTGTCCTTGAGCACGGCAGATGGAATAGTTTTGCCAGACAGCTGTCCTTGAGAGTCAAATGCTGCCCGCCAGTGTTATGAAAACAAATATACTGTTGATTATCTGGAGGACTGAGTGCTGAGGGAGCCGAAAGAAACAGGTCGAATAGCACTGACTTCAGAGAAAAAACTTTCTATTCTCTTACGGATTCAGTGCACCAATTCCTTCATGGCCGGGCGTTGAAATCAATTCATGGACAGCTCTCAGCGTGATCGTGATGTAATCCATTTTCCTGTACAGTTCTCCATTGGCCGCTGTCAGAGTCCTGCCCAGTTGGTCAATTTGATGGGTGAGCTTCGCCGGGTCCGCTTTTTGATAAGCTCTATCCATCTTCTTCAGTTTGCGGTACACCAGAACAATCCCAAATCCAATCAGTAGAATTCCGATGACCATTGCTCCGAAAAGATATAAATCTTCAATATCTTCAATAGAAAGATCACACAGGCACAAGAGTTTCCAATTACTTGTGTCCTTCAAATAACCCGCAGCAGCAGTGCCTGCGGGACAGGTCGGCTCCCCCGGGCCAGGTTTTCTCGTTGAAAAAACAGTGTCAATTGCGTTCAAAGCCCAGCTTATTAAATCCATAATTTCGTTCGATAAATCAGCAGTAAGACACGCAGACAGACGATAGCAAGCTGGGATCCAATCAGTTAGGGAAGGAGAGAGATAAGGAGCCGGAGCTGGGAAGAAAAGCATCTGCTCTCTTCGGAGGGCGGAAGTGAAGCACATAGTATAACTGCACGATTATGGCCAAAATGATAATCAGAATTATTTTGATCAATATTGAAATCACAATTATTCATTAACTTTAGGAAAAACACAGATTTCAGTTACTTTTACTTTTTTAATGTTTTTTTTTTATTCATCCTACTCACCAACTGATAGATGAAGCCTGTGGCCAAAGCACTGGAGCCTCGTTCATTAATTTAGAGAAGCTGCCTTGATGACGTTAGATCCACTCTGTTGTTATGCAGCCTAGTCTCTCCTCCTGCAGGCTCCAAGATGATTGCGCTTCCCTCAGTCCACGGGATATAGCTTCTCCTGTGTGGTCTTGTGGGGAAAAACGAGGTCTGCAAGCATCGACTCTTCATTTTAAAATCTCCATCAATGTAGTGAATTGTCAGGGACAGGTTGTTCTGTTGTTCTGCTTGACCATAGGTCAGTCGTAGTTGCAAAGCACTCAACAGTTGTGATATCCATCTGTATTTTTCATACAGTGCAGGTAAGACAACTTTGGAGAAATAATTACATGAAGGGATCACATATTTCTTGTCCAGTGTTTGTGTGTTTATTGGACGCATGTCTTTGGCCAAATAAAACGTTATTGCATCAGTTACTTCAGCGTGTCCTCGGGAGATTGATGGATATGGTGAGGCTCTGTGCAAGGTTGATGTTCTGGTTGCCTGGGTCGGTGCCGGACACCGACTGCGATTTAGTGAAGGACATTAGCTTTAGTCTTCATGCATTTATCGTACTTGCATTTGTGGTGTTTTTTTCCAGGTGGTTGAATAAGTTAGTTGTGTTGCCCTGCAGCGCAGACACAACTCTATTGCATTCTTTGCATATAATTTCTTTTTTGTCAGCATCACTCGCTCTGAATCTAAAACATGTCCAGACAACGGATGATGATCCCTTTCGAGGCAATAGCTCCTTGCCTCCGCGTGTTACCATACTGGCGCCTTCTGCTCCCGGCATCTGGTTTGTGTTTCACCACCACACCAGTCCGCTATTGATAACTTAAGGCTGCTGCTACAGGGTGCAGTCGCTCGTCAGTTCTGCAGCTTAATGTTGCCCTAACATTTGTTCGCCCCCTGGTGGTCGGCTGACTGTTGGTTAAGAAAATTCTTGATTCGACTGGTGTGATGGGCAAATACAAACCAGATGTTGGGAGCAGAAGGTGACAAGACGGCAACACATGGAAGCGAGGAGCTTGTGCCTCAGAAGGATCATCATCCGTTGTCTGGACATATTTTGGATTCAGAGCAGGTGATGCTGACTAAAAAGAAATTATATGCAGTGTGTGCCATAGAGATGTGTCTGCACCACAGGGCAACACAACTAACTTATTCAGCCACCTGAAAAAACACCATAAACACAAGTACGATAAATGCATGAAGGCTAAAGTGAATGTCACTTCCCTAAATCAGTCTGTGTCTGGTGCCGACCCAGGCAACCACAGTATCAACCCTGCACAGAGCTTCACTGTATCCATCTGCCTCCCAAAGATAAGCTAAAGCAACTGATGCAATCTACCTTATTCCTGAGGGAGATGCTGTAGAAACAATTATGTGTGCAACTTCCGCTTTCAGACGGAAGTAGTGTTAAGTCAGTCAGCAATAGTGGAGTAGCAGGGCATTTAAAATAGCGTTTTTTTTTTAATTTGTTTCAATGTATAGTCCGCATATGTGTTTTGCAGTCAAATGGCAGCTAATTTCAACAATTGTCATTTTTGTATTTTTGAATGCCTTTGCGTAGTTCTGGTACTTGTTGCTGCAGCTCGTGGTTGTGCTATAGACTGGATAAATGGAGGCTCCTGACAAACAAGCACAGCTAAATCTGTAGCTTCAACAGCAATGCGTAGCTCATGCACCAAAAATTGACAAGGACTGTTCGTTCGTAGTGATCGGTGGTACAGACACAGGACAGACACAAGAGCACAAAGTACGCTTTCACTTGTATGAATGTCACAGATTGTACAGATATTTTACTTCATGCAAGGCTGCATGAAGTAAAATAATAAATAAATAAATAAAAATAGTTATCAGCTTGCTTCCTAAGGCTTAATGATTAAGGAAAGATATCAAATAGTTTTTTTTGTTGCACTCATTGCACTGCTCAATTTTGCAGTGCAACGATGTGGACTTGATATTAGCTGCTTCGGCATGCATTAATTAATTTTTAAATTATCACAAAATATAGATCAATAAAACTTTCAACAATTGGCCAGTACATATTAAGTTAAATAACAAGCATTCACAGCATGACAGCAGCATGAGCATTTTAATGTCATGATAAAATGGACAGTACTACCCTCTCTGACACAGCACGGTGGGAAAAAGTCCATCATCCATGGCTGGCACAGAAGTAGCAGCAAAACATTAGCTTGCAGTTAGCTGCTGTGGCGCACCTGGTGCACTGCAAGGGAGAGGCAGGGCAGTGACAAGCAGAAATGGATGTGTCTCTTAAATACTGATATAAACGATACAGTTTTATATGAAACGGTAGACTTTTATAGCGTCACCGATATATATTGTCATATCGTACAGCTCTAGTGGAGATATTGATATATCTCAGAGCTTTTATTTGTTTACAGCATTAGCATCTTAGCAGCGGAGCTAACTAACAGAGCTACAGTCTGCCAGGCCACTTTTTAAGGTCATCTTCCCATCCCTCAATAGTCGTGGGAAGTGGTATGATTATATTACTGTTACTGAGGTGTAAAAGATCATGTTCCCACATTTCTGATGCCGAAGTCATTGTTTTGTTTTTGTTTTTTACAAGGAAAAGCGTCCCATTTCAATAACAAATCCACAATCGAAACTAGTACCGGAAGCTGCGCACATAATTCACGCAAGGCACCATGGGGGCTAGGAATAAGGTGGAGAGCATTTTATTTGGCAAAAGACGTGTCCACTAAATACTGTATGAGCAACGAAGGCTTCAGAAACATGGTCAAAACACTGGACAAGAAATACATAATCCCCACGTGATTCTCCAAAGTTGCATTACCTGCGCTGTATGAAAAACACAGATGGATATCACAACTGTCTAGTACTTTGCAACTACGACTGACCTATGGTCAAGCATACTATGTTGTCAAGGCAGCTACTCTTAAATAAATGGATGAGGTTCCAGTGCTTTGGCCACAGGCTTCATCTCGCAACTGCTAAGTAGGATGAATTTAAAAAAAAAAAAAATCTAATTGTGTTTTTCCTTAAGTCAATGAATAATCGCGATTAATAATGGTGATTTCAATATTGATCAAAATAATCACGATCATCAATTTGGCCATAACACTGGTCAACACCAAATTTATTGTCTAAGGTTTTTTTTTTTTTAGCTGATTTAGGACAATTTTGATGTGCTGAATCCAAAAATCCCATTGGTTTTGCTCAATCAGGTCAACTTTTTGAATTATGGCCACATGATGTTTATTACGTTTTTGTTTACATGTACGGGTATTTTCGCTTTATATGATGCAAAATTCTTTATTTCTTGAAATTTCTCGACCTCTTAAGAGTTTGCATGTGGCAATTTATGACTAACTGGTATTTTTATTTTACAGGTGAATTAAATGGCTTTGACGAGAAGATTTTGTAAAAATCAACTTGGCATAAAAACCTGACCTGATCGAGAGAAACGGATGTCATTTTCGGATTCAGCGGTGCAAAATTGTCTTAAATCAGTTGAAAAAACACAGACAACTTACAAAAAAATTATTTTTGTAATGTGTAATCATGAAGTCCTAGGTGATGGACTGTTTACTTCATCTGAAAATGCAAGGAAAAGCGAGCAAAATGTGCTAAATAGCTAGCATGCCGACTTCCGGTTATGGCTGCCACGTAGGACGGACGTGTCTCGCTCTGCTCTGCTCCTGGAGAAAAAAATCGGCAAATAACTCTCTCATTTGGGACAGAACGTATCCCAGCATTTGGGCGAGGATATGTCGGCGAAGCCTAAGGCTGGAAAACCAGGAAAAGGAAAAAGCGAGCCGCCGAAACAGTCCAAATTAACGGACTTTCAGGTCTGTGACGCAGTAAACAAAACTCCATATATGGCGGAGGAGGCTGGCAACGCTGCGATTTCTGCGGGGAATGGCGCAGATGCGCTGATGGCTGCCATGAGTTCAATGAGAGCGGACTTTTCCTCTAGATTTGATGGGATTATGACAGCGCTGGAAGGAATAAGAAAGGAATTGGGTGACTGTGTAGAACGAACGGCGCAGATGGAGCTCCGTCTCGCTAGTGCTGAAGATGACGTCACCCGTCTTCAATTAAAGGTGCGCACTTTGGAAAAAAAAAATAAATCTCTGGAAGATAATATTTTGGATTTGGAATCTCGGTCGAGACAGAATAATTTGAGGCTGGTGGGTCTTCCAGAGGAATCAGAAGGTCGGGACGTATGTTCCTTTCTGGAAAAGTGGATTCCGGAGGTGCTGGGCAGCGAGGAGTTGCAATCAGCAGTGGTTCTGGAAAAAGCGCATCGTATTGGCCCACGGAGAGATAAGGGACCGCCGAGGACCTTAATTATGAAGTTTCTTAGCAACAGAGACAGGATGAAGATCTTCAACGCTGCACGTGCTAAAGGAGAGATTAAACACCAGGACCAGCAGGTGCGGTTCTACCCAGATTTGGCCACAGGAATCCAGCAATTGAGGAAGCAGTTTGATCCCGTACGTAAGGAGCTGCGCAACCTTGGGATTCGTCATGGTGTAATCTATCCTGCGAGACTGCTGACCACGTATGAGGGCAGAACCCACATCTTCAAGACCCCAGAGGAGGCGCAGGAGTTCATCAAGAAGATCAAAGAAGAAGAAGAGACTGGTGGGAGCTAAGCATGAACAAAATATAAGGTAGAATAATTAAGCATTTGCACAGGCATCTGACTGACTTGAAGTAAATAGTAAGTTTACAAAATATAGATTGTATTATATATTAAAAAAACAAAACAAAAACAAAACAAAAAAAAAAAAAAAAAAAACTATGATGTACAAAGTTGTTAAAAATTTTGGAGTTAAGTTGGAAAACTACAGAGGAGAGTTAATGTTACGTCATTAAAAGCAGTAGAGTTAGGGTGATTGGGAGGATGAAGAAGGAGTGGCTTAGGCTGTTCCCCGTGGGTGTGGAACGGTCGATGGCTATATCGGGAGACAGAATTTTTCTTTTGATTTTGGGGGGTTTGCCACAAGTGTGGGAAGGGGAAATTTGTTTGTGTGTAGTTTGTAGGATGAATGTTCAACCACTCATGTTTTTGCTTCTCTGTATGAGCATGTTTACACTGCAAGGTAATCCCAAACTCTCTATTGATCATGGACCAAAGTGTTAATCTTAATTTAACTTCATGGAATTGCAGAGGTCTACAAAATTTAAAAAAACTTAAACAAGTTATGAATAAAATAAAGGACATGGGTTCAAGAATTGTGTTTTTACAAGAAACTCATCTGATAGAGGAGGATGTTAAAAGAATTAGGAGTAGATGGCAGGGAAGTGTATTCACCTCTTCATTTTCATCCCGAGCCAGGGGAGTTATGACTCTCATACATAAATCAGTTCCTTTTCAAGTGAAAAATGTAATTGGAGACAAATTTGGAAGATATGTAATCATTCAAGGCTCTTTGCTATTAGAAAATATAAATCTTGTGAACTTATATGGTCCCAATATAGATGATCAGAAGTTCTTTGCTAATTTATTTCTCATCTTATCATCACTTACAGGGCAACATATAATAGCAGGGGATTTTAATTGTACATTGAATCCAGGTGTGGATAGATCAACAGGACTGGATTGTACGCACATTGGATGTAGGATGACTATTAATCATTTTATGAAAGAATTGAGATTGTTAGATATATGGAGAGAAATGAAACCACAAGTTAAAGCCTATTCTTGTTATTCCAGTACCTACAAGACATTCTCACGTATTGATTATTTTTTGATTTCCACATAATTAAGGTCCAAGATTCAAAACTGCTTTTATGATAACATCGTGATCTCTGATCATGCACCCTGTTGTCTAATATATGTAGATAAAAAATTGACAAAGGAATCAGGTAGATGGCAATTTCAGCATAAATGGCTTCAGGATGAGGAATTTGTCAAGTATATAGAAAAACAGATAGACGAGTTCTTTGACATCAATACTACACAAACATCAGCATGTGTAAAGTGGGAGGCTTTCAAAGCTTTTATTAGGGGACATATTATTAGTTATACAGGATCAAAATCTAAGAAGACTCGAGAGGAGAGAGCTAAATTGGAACATAAAATAAAAAATCTTCAGGAAAAAGTGTATGCAGGAAGTGACCCAAGGTTGGAGAATGAATTACTGATTTTGAGAGCTGAATACGACAAAAAATCAGCGAATAGAGCTGCCTCGAGTCTTCTAAGATTGAAACAATCTTTTTATGAACAAGGTGAAAAATCAGGAAAATTATTAGCATGGCAGATTAAACAATTGGAAATTAAAACACCAATTACCAGTATTATAAGTAATGGACAGGTAGTTATAGATCCTTTAGAAATTAATAGAGCCTTTAGAGATTACTATGAAAAATTATATGATACCAAAAATGAACCTGATTTAACAAAACTAAATGGGTTTTTGAACGAACTATCTATACCGTGTATTCCAAATGAAAACAGGGAGATATTGGAGTCTAAAATTAGTCAAGAAGAAGTTGGGCTAGCCATTGATAATATGAAATCAGGAAAAAGTGCAGGACCAGATGGTCTTCCAGTTGACCTTTATAAAAAATTTAAGAATAAATTAATAAAACCTTTTTTGGAAATGGTTTTAGAAGCATTTCAAAATAATAATTTACCATCATACATAAATAATGCCTTAATTATACTGCTGCCAAAACCAGGTAAGCCCTCTAATAAATGTGAAAATATGAGACCAATAAGCCTATTAAACGCCGACCTTAAGATAATCTGTAAAATTTTAGCAAGACGAATACAAGAAATTTTACCAAATATTATTAATCGAGATCAGAATGGCTTTATAAAGGGTAGACAAGGCTTCCATAATGTAAGAAGACTGTTTAATATTATTTATTTTAATAAAGAAGCACCGGATACAGCTCTCCTATCATTGGACGCCGAAAAGGCCTTTGATAGAGTTGAATGGCCCTTTCTTTTTGAAGTCCTACAAAGGTTTGGACTTGGAAATAATTTCATAAAATGGGTTCAAAATAATATACAATAATGCTACAGCAGAAATCCTAACAAATAACAATATTTCAAAACCAATAAAAATCAATAGAGGATGTCGACAAGGCTGTCCACTTTCACCTTTACTGTTTACTATGGCAATTGAACCTTTAGCGATAGCGATACGTTTACATTCACAAATATATGGAATTAAAGTTGGACCAACAGAACATAAAATCTCCCTGTACGCCGATGACATAATTTTGTTTATGTCGAATCTAAAAAAATCAATTCCAACCTTGTTGAATTTAATAAAGAATTTTGGGGAAATATCAGGATATAAAATAAATAAAACTAAATCTTCAATATTAATGCTAAATGAGACCCAGAGAAATTACCCAGCCCCTGAGGTAAATCAATTCAATGTTGTAAATCAGTTTAAATATTTAGGAATCCAAATTATGCCTAAGCTAGAATCAGTCGCCAGTGTCAATTATGAAGCCTTAATGTCAGATATCAATGAGTTAACTCAGAGATGGATGTCACTACCAATGTCGATGATCGGGAGAATCAATATACTTAAAAGTAATATTTTACCTAAAATACTTTATTTATTTCAATACATTCCCTTATCACCACCTTTAGATCTATTCTCAAGAATAAAAAAAAAGTTAGTGGAATTTATATGGAACAACAGGAGGGCTAGATTACGTTTGTCTTTATTATATTTACCATTTGATCGTGGAGGTCTGAAATGTCCAAATTTTATGTTGTATTATTGGTCGGCACAACTGAGGTCTATGACATATTATTTTTCATCAAATGATCTCCCTCACTGGACTGAAATGGAATCATACAATTTACCTTTACCTCTTCCCATATTCATATACTCAGATTCGGCAAAAAAATTACAAAAACAAGTTAAAAATCCATTTGTAAAGCATATGATCAAAATATGGTGTGAAGCTAAAAACTATTTAAAAGAACCACAGTTATTGTCACAATTTAGTCCAATATGGGGTAATCAATATTTTAAACCAGGGAGAGCGGACGCTGTATTTAAAGTATGGAATTTAAAAGGGATACAAAAGATTCAGGATTTATATTTGCCATGTGCAGACAACATAATGTCTTTTGAAGAGCTGAGGATCAAATTTAATCTCAATAGAACACATTTTTTTAAATATCTTCAACTTAGAAACTTTATTCGATCAAATCAAAATAAAGCTCTCACTCGACCTATTTATTCATCCTTGGAAAAAATGATGATGAAAGATAGTAAAAGAAAGGGTATTATTTCAGAGTTTTATAACTCACTGACACTATCTTCAAGTGAAAATTCACTGAAAAGATTAAACTACTGGAAAGAAGATCTGCAAATTGAAATTTCAGAGGAACAATGGGAATTGGCTTGTACAGAAGCTCAAACCAAATCAATAAATGCACGCCTTAAATTGATACATTTCAAATGGTTAATGCGGATGTATGTTACACCGGAGGAGTTAAATAGATATAACAAAAATATACCAGATACATGCACAAAATGCATGGAAAGTAAAGGAACCCTATTTCATTGTTTATGGGAATGTAGATTAATAAGAATGTTTTGGGAAGAGGTGAGGGTAACAATTGAAAAAATAATCTCAAAACAAATCATATTGAATCCTAAACTGTTTTTGTTGGGTCTGTACCCAGAAAAGCATAATTTTAATAAAAGTGAAAGAACATTCATAGACCTCAGTTTGCTTAATGCCAAAAAATGTATTGCACTATTATGGAAAAAGACTCATAGACCAGATGTGACTCAGTGGTTAAGACAGATGTTAACAAACCTTCCATTAGAAAGAATAACATATATACTAAAATCAAAGGAAACTGTGTTTAAGAATATATGGAGACCTTTTATTGATTATGTAAAAAATTTAAACATAACTCTTGAAGAAGAAGGTGAATGATGTGTGTGGACCTTGTAAATTCCAAACTGGTGAACATAATATGTATACTTATGTATTGGATTGTCTAGACTAAACAGAGGAGCATTGTTGAAGACTTGATTTTGTTGGTGGTTGTTGGTGTTTTTAGTGCATTTTTTTTTTGTAGTACTTTAGTGTTAGTGTTTGATTGTTTGTATCATGTTTGTTAAAAAAAAAAAAAAGGTTCAATAAAGATATTGTGGAAAAAAAAAAATAGCTAGCATGCCAACTACTAGCTTCTGGATACATTTTGATCTGGGATTTTCTGAAGTATCGACTTAACAGGTGTGTTTTATAAACACTTTTTACGTTTCCACTTGATAATATTTAATTTGTTTATATATGTGTGAAATGACAATAGACGTCTTCATGCTGATTGAGAAGTTTATCAGCAGTTATTGGCTAGATTTAGGGACTATTTTTTTCTCAGCTGTGCCAAACAACTGGTGAAACAAACAAATCATAATATTTTGTCCAGTATTGCTGTCATTTAATAAATTTTGCTTGCCAGAACTGTTGTATAAAATATTACACTCAATGACGTTAAGGTATCATGATTATACCAACTACGGCTGTGATACTCTTAATGCCCTGCACCATGCGGAGGGCATTAAGCCGTATCACAGCTGCAGTTACTATAATCACGATACCATAACTGTGTCTCATGTAATATTGCTTTTATATATTTTATGTACACACACACACACACACACACACACACACACACACACACACACACACACACACACACACAGAGTAGATACATACAGTATATATACACTACTCAAAAAGTTAGGGATATTTGGCTTTCGGGTACAATTTATGGAAAATCCAACAAGTTCACACTACAGTGATATTATATGATTAAAGTAGGACATTTAAGTAGAAGCATGCAATGGTGATTTCCTCATCTCAAACAATTTATTGAAACAAAAGCCAACAATAGTGGTGGGTATATCACAACTAAAAATGTCAGTGTCTCAATAACTTGTCATGTGCCCTTGAGCATCAATTACAGCTTGACAACGATGTCTCATGCTGTTCACAAGTCAACTTATTGTCTGCTGAGGCATGGCATTCCACTCTTCTTGAAGGGTGGCCCTCAGGTCACTGAGATCGTGGGGCGCAGGGTTACGAGCCTCTACACGGCAACTCAGCTGATCCCATAGGTTTTCTATGGGATTCACGTCTGGAGAAAGTGCAGGCCACTCCATTTGAGGTACCCCAGCCTCCAGCAGCCCCTCCCTAATGACCCCACCTTGATAAGCTGGAGCACTGTCGTCCATGAAGATGAAATTAGCCCTGTGTTATTTGTGCAGGGGCACAATGACTGGATTAATTGTTATTCAGGTAGTATTGGCTTATGACTGTACCACTCACAAGGTGTAGGACAGTTCTGTATTGACTAGACACATCTACCCAGACGAACACCACCACCACCAAAGGCAGACGCATGGAGCTCTCCTCGACGTCTCCAACATCACTGGCGGCTATTATTTCTGCTCAGCGTGAATTGACTTTCATCAGAGAATGGCACTGAGGCCCACTGGTCCCATGTCCAGTGTTGTTGTTCATCCGTCATTCTCGATGATGACCAAGGACATCATAGGGAAGAGGACTGGGTGTGGTAAGTCCGGCTGTGGCTGTTCAGTCCGATGTGGGCACAGAAGGCTCTGCCACAGGTCGGGAACAGGTGGTCTGCACTGGCAGAAGATACAGGGGTGGCTCTGGACTTGCGAAGCTCATGTTTTCTCTGGGCCTTGGCAATCCTGTTCAGCTCAAAGGAGGCAGCACCTTTGCTGGTACAGCTATGCCAGTCTGGGTGGTCTAGCACAAGGGTCTCCCAGGTGTCAGGACTGATGTCAAAGCTCTTCAGGGAGGCCTTAAGAGTGTCTTTGTAGCGCTTCTTATGACCACCTTGTGAGCGCCTGCCCTCTGCTAGTTCACTGTAGAACAGTCTCTTTGGTAGCCGTGAGTCAGGCGTACAAACAAGGTGGCCAGCCCACCTAATCTGGGCTCTCTTGAGCAGGATGTGGATGCTAGGCAGCTCAGCTTGGGAGAGGTCCTCTGTGTCAGGAATGTTGTCCTTCCAGGTGATCTTCAGGAGCTTTCTGAGGCAGTACAGGTGGAAGCAGTTTAGTTTTCTGGCATGGCGCTCGTAGACTGTCCAGGCAAACAGTAGGGAAGGCAGGACAACTGCCTTGTACACATTCAGTTTTGTGGCCAACCTGATGCCTCTCCTTTCCCACACTGCTTCACATAGTCGTCCGAATGCCGAGCTTGCCTTGGCAATGCGCAAATCGACCTCGTTGTCGATGTTGACAGACCTGGAGAGTATGCTACTGAGGTCCGTGAACTTGTCAACAGCCTTGAGGGTCTCCCCATTAACAGTGATGGCTGGTTTCACGTAAGTCTTCTGTGGTGCGGGTTTGTGCAGGACCTCGGTTTTCTTCGTACTGATTGTGAGCCCAAAGTTGGCGCAAGCAGTGGAGAAGTAGTTCATGCTCTGCTGCATCTGGGCCTCTGTAGCAGCGCTGAGTGCGCAGTCGGCTGCGAACAGGAAGTCACGCACCGAGTCCCCTTCCACCTTGATTTTGGCTTGGAGCCTCCGCAGGCTGAAGAGCCTGCAATCCATCCTGTACCTGATCCAGATGGCACTTTCTTTATCGTCGCAGAAGGCATCAGACAGCATGGCTGTGAACATCATGCTGAAAAGTGTGGGTGTGAATACACAGCCCTGCTTGACCCCACTGGTGACTGGGAAAGCTTCGGAGGAGTCTCCATTGTCCAGTACTTGGGCGAGCATGTCGTTGTGGAACTGGCGCACCATGCTGATGAACTTACCCGGGCAGCCGAACTTCGCCATGATCTTCCACAGCCCCTCACAACTGACGGTATCAAAAGCCTTGGTCAGATCTACAAATGTTGTGTAGAGGTCCCTGTTCTGCTCTTGACACTTCTCCTGAAGTCGGTGTGCGGCAAAGATCATGTCCGGAGTTCCACGACCCTCTCTGAAGCTACACTAGCTCTCCGGCAGGTTGAGAAGTACTCTTGCAAGGATCTTGCCGGCGATGGCAAAGAGAAATATCCCACGGTGATTGTCGCAGGACTGCCCGTTTCCTTTTCTCTTGTAGAGATGGACAATGGAGGCATCCTTGTACTCTTTGAGACCATGTGACAGCAGGAAGTTGTCCCCCAAGAGCTTGGTGAGTTTCTGTATTAGAACTGGTCCTCCTGCCTTGTAGATTTCAGCTGGGATGGAGTCAGAGCCTGGTGCTTTGCTGTTTGAAAGGAGTTTGAGCGTTTTTTGGACTTCTGATCCAGTTGGGGGTTCTGCCAGAGACATGTTCACCTCTGCTTGGGGCATGCGAGTGATGGCTTCTGCATTGATGGATGAAGGTCTGTTCACGACCCTGCTGAAATGTTCTACCCATCTTTCCAGGATTGCATTCTTGTCGGTGAGGAGAGTGGACCTGTCAGCACTGAGCAGTGGTGATGTTCCAGAAGACTGAGGTCCATAGATGGTCTTAAAGGTATCGTAGAAGCGTTTGGAGTTGTTGCTGTCAGCATACTGCTGTATTTCATCTGCCTTTATGCTGAACTAGATGTCCTGCATCTCTCTGAGCTTTGCCTGCACCTTTCCTTTGATGGAGTTGAAGGTTGCCTTCTTAGAGGCAGATCTGCTGTCTTGCTGGTACGCTCTGTGGGCTTCACGCTTCTCGTCAAACAGCTTTTGGATGTCATCATTTTCATCAAACCAGTCTTGGTGTTTGTGCGTGTTCTGGCACACATGTGTGAGTGAGGTGTCATACACCATGTCTCTGAAAGCTGCCCAGTCTTCTGCTCCGTACGCCCCGAGGTCGAGCTGACTAAGCTTGCTGTCCAGGTCCTCACTGAGGTTCTGTCGCACAGAGTGCTGTTCCAGCTTGCTGACATTGAGTCACTTGTTTGCCTTTTTCCCCCTGTGGACGCCGTTTGGGCTAGATGTGCATGTTAAGCTTTGAGAGAATGAGTCCAGCAGTCTGCGCCACACATCACCCTTGTCACTCTAATGTCCTGCCTGGCTCCACTTCTCACAATGATGTAATTGATCAGATGCCAATGCTTGCTGCGTGGATGCATCCAGGAGGTCTTGTTGCGATTAGGCAAGCGGTAGACAGTATTAGTGATCAGAAAGTCATGAGAGGTGCATGTCTTTAACAGGAGAAGACCGTTGCTGTTGCTCTTTTCAACTCCACTTCTCTCAAGGACTCCCTCCCATGTCTGGTAGTCTGTACCAATTCTGGTGTTAAAAGTCTCCAAGAACAATGAGTTTGTTCTCCTTTGGTACGCCTTCTATGAGAGTCTCTAAGTCCAAGTAAAACTTGTCTTTGATCTCATCTGGGTTCATCACGGTGGGGGCATATGCACTGATGAATGTGGCATGATGTTTTCCTCGGAGGGGGAGTTGCAGGGTCATGAGGCGGTCGTTGGTTCCTTTGGGGAGGCTGGTAAGCTTGCTGATCAGACGGGATCTGATCACGAAACCCACTCCTGCTTCACGGCGTTCTTCTTCGCTGCCTCGGCTGCTCCAGAAAAAGGTGTAGCCGGCTTTGACTTCTGTCAGCTGACCTTCATCTGCAAACCTGGTCTCGCTCAGAGCCGCGATGTGGATGTTGTTGTACCTGCTGAGTTCTCTTGCGACAAGTGCTGTCCATCTCTCAGGTCTGTCCACTTTGGAACTGTCCATGAGCGTTCACGCATTCCAAGTGCCAGTGGTAAGTGATGTCACCTTAGTTGATTTCTTCTGAGAATTTCGATCGCTAGGGTGGGATCCCCGCCAGCTGCGGCTTGCTGGCCAGGGTGTAGTGAAGCAAGCTATGTTTAGGGCACCTTTTCTTGCCCCTTCCTCAGGCCATGGAGGTGAGCAGAGCGAATCCTAAAGAGGGCTGCTCAGACACCCAGGGGGCTGCCGAACTCCACTGCTGCTTTGGTTCAGTAGAGTGTGACCCTATGCCCTGGGCCGCCTGTGTGTGGGATTGTGGCTACAGCTTCCAGTGTATCCGCACCTGCTGCTTCGTCACTTGCCCACTGCCACAGGACTTTGGGGGGGGGGGGGTGAGAAGGAAATTAGGGAGGGGGTGATGTCTTGACTTGCGCGTGAATTTGATTTAAGTGAGGGAGAGTTGAAGCAGGATCGTCAGCCTCATTCTCTCATCCCAGCCCATCTGGATCCAGTGGCAAGACATAGTCAAGACAGCTGGAGATAGGTTAGGATGCAGTGGATGGCCAGCAGTGTCCTACGTGTCTCACTGTGGCATAGTTGCGCTCCACATCACTTTGCTGGGTCTGTGATGGAAAAATTCTGTTACACTGAGTTATATGAAATTTTATGAATATGAATTTTTCCTAATAAAGCTTAATGTGTACAGTGGGGTAAAAAAAGTATTTAGTCAGCCACCAATTGTGCAAGTTCTCCCACTTAAAAGATGAGTGAGGTCTCCAATTTTCATCATAGGTATTGAGTTTTTGCATATGACGTCAGGGGGCGTGCCGCACTGGCCCGTTAGAGTGTGCCGCCATATTGGATGGCAAGAAACAGCAGCAGCAGGGTGAAACAAACCACATAGCTCACGTGTACCTACAAACTCAGCAAAATGGTGTACTCCTGTTGTTCCCCCTGATAAGGGGATAAGCGGGGAATTAAATGGCCAGTGTGAAATGCAAAAAAAAAAAAAAGTTGGATTTTTGAATAATTACCTTCACTGACGTAATCTCTCGCTTTCTCATAACGGGCTGCACGGTGGAGCAGTGGTTTAGCACTGTGGCAGCACAGTTTACCCTCGGCCGGGGGATCGCGGGGATCATGAGACCGTGGGCTCGATCCCAGCCCCCGACCAACAGTGAGCTGTGTGGAGTTTGCATGTTCTCCCCGTGTTGCGTGGGTTTACTCCGGGATTTCTCCGGTTTCCTCCCGCATACCAAAAACATGTAGGTTTAGGGCGCTCGCGCACGCAGCGGCCGGTGGCTTGTCACCAGACTGCAAACCAAATCTACCTACGGGTACAAATAAGTAACAAAAAAAAAAAAAAAAAAAAAAAAAAAAAAAAAAAAACTTTGTGAGTCGGGTCTGGTTTGGGGGCGCCTCTCTGCTTGCTACAAAGGACAATGCACACATGAAAGGGGCGAAAACTATTGTAAATGTGCATAAAATCAGGTACGTTTTAACGCGGCGCGCCGTGGAGAGCCTTTAAAAAAAAAAACCAAAAAAAAAACCACGCAGCGCGCTTCACTCACCTCGAGTCCGAGGAGCTGCTGTTGTTTTCCGACTCGTTCACCAGCAAAGACTTCACATCATCCAGATCCCTTTACGCTGACACGTTTTCCGATATCTTTCCCTCCTGTTCCCCTTCGTCTTTGAAAGATATCTCATCGTTTGCCCCCAAATCATCCCCGCTGAGCAGATTACTGGCAGTCATTGTTCTGCTAATTGCTCCAGGTGTTACCCCACACCGCCACCTCCGTTCAACTGAGGCATTTCGGCACACCAGAGGAGCGCACGGGAGCAAGATTAAAAACACTTGTCTGCTGTTATGACTGCTGTCAATGACTCCACTGAATGTGACACAGACATGGCAGACACAGTGTCAGAGGCCACAGTGTCAGTTGTTGAAGAGGATGATAGGGATGTTATTATGTCAGACTGTGACTGTGTGTTCTCCTCACTCATTCTGATCGCTAAACAGTACAAGTTACGCCTGGGTTGTCACAGTGCAACTGCTACTCTTGCCATCCAAGATGGCGGCACCTACGGCGTGTTTATGTTTACCCCCGCGAGTCACGTGAATTTTACGAGCCTACGCAAAAACTCTATACCTCAACTATGACAGGCAAAATGAGAAAAAAAAATCCAAAAAAAAAATAAATCACATTGTCTGATTTTTAAAGAATTTATTTGCAAATTTTGGTGGAAAATAAGTATTTGGTCAATAACAAAAGTTCATCTCAGTACTTTGTTATATACCCTTTGTTGGCAATGACAGAGGTCAAACGTTTTCTGTAAGTCTTCACAAGGTTTTCACACACTGTTGCTGGTATTTTGGCCCATTCCTCCATGCAGATCTTCTCTAGAGCAGTGATGTTTTGGGGCTGTCACTGGGCAACACGGACTTTCAACTCCCTCCAAAGATTTTCTATGGGGTTGAGATCTGGAGACTGGCTAGGCCACTCCAGGACCTTGAAATGCTTATTACGAAGCCACCCCTTCGTTGCCCGGGCAGTGTTTTTGGGATCATTGTCATGCTGAAAGACCCAGCCACGTTTCATCTTCAATGCCCTTGCTGATGGAAGGAGGTTTTCACCCAAAATCTCACGATACATGGCCCCATTCATTCTTTCCTTTACACGGATCAGTCGTCCTGGTCCCTTTGCAGAAAAACAGCCCCAAAGCATGATGTTTCCACCCCCATGCTTCACAAAAGGTATGGTGTTCTTTAGATGCAACTCAGCATTCTTTCTCCTCCAAACATGACAAGTTGAGTTTTTGCCAAAAAGTTCTATTTTGGTTTCATCTGACCATATGACATTCTCCCAATCCTCTTCTGGATCATCCAAATGCTCTCTAGCAAACTTCAGACGGGCCTGGACATGTACTGGCTTAAGCAGGGGGACACGTCTGGCATTGCAGGATTTGAGTTCCTGGCGGTGTAGTGTGTTACTGATGGTAGCCTTTGTTACTTTGGTCCCAGCTCTCTGCAGGTCATTCACTAGGTCCCCCTGTGTGGTTCTGGGATTTTTGCTCACCGTTCTCGTCATCATTTTGACCCCACGGGGTGAGATCTTGCGTGGAGCCCCAGATCGAGGGAGATTATCAGTGGTCTTGTATGTCTTCCATTTTCTAATAATTGCTCCCACAGCTGATTTCTTCACACCAAGCTGCTTACCTATTGCAGATTCAGTCTTCCCAGCCTGGTGCAGGTCTACAATTTTGTTTCTGGTGTCCTTTGACAGCTCTTTGGTCTTGGCCATAGTGAAGTTTGGAGTCTGACTGTTTGAGGTTGTGGACAGGTGTCTTTTATACTGATAATGAGTTCAAACAGGTGCCATTAATACAGGTAATGAGTGGAGGACAGAGGAGCCTCTTAAAGAAGAAGTTACAGGTCTGTGAGAGCCAGAAATCTTGCTTGTTTGTAGGTGACCAAATACTTATTTTCCACCATAATTTGCAAATAAATTCTTTAAAGATCAGACAATGTGATTTTCTGGATTTTTTTTTCCTCATTGTGTCTCATAGTTGAGGTATACCTATGATGAAAATTGGAGACCTCTCTCATCTTTTAAGTGGGAGAACTTGCACAATTGGTGGCTGACTAAACACTTTTTTGCCCCACTGTATATCGATGAAATCCTGTTACCATATTTGGAGTTGTTGAGTAGTAGAAAAAAAATAGATTGAAGGATGCTGATGCAAGTGTGAATGTTCAGTTCTATCACTGACTGTTCACCTTACCACTCGTGTTTTCTGCATGGACTCTGCAAATACAATCTTAGTCATGAATGAAATCTCAAGAGGCTCAGCAAACCTCATCACATTGAGTCATGAATGAACTCATCAAGAAGTGACCCCACCCCGACAGTCCCTTGGAAATATATTAGCCAGAAACACTCAGTTAAGCCAATGCACTACAGCAGTCTGTGAGAGCTGTACTCTGTATTCTCTTCCACTGATCAGTGCATATTAAATTTGCTGAAACTTTGACTTTTCCTGATTTTTAATAAGGAATTTTTCCAACAGTCTGCCTTCCTGCCCGTTGAGCCAATCTGGTGGTTTCCTGTGCGCAGTCCGCCAGGTCCGGTTTCAAACCCGTCGGCTACCCTTACCTGGTTTCGCCTACCAGTTGAAGTGGGTTACCAGGGTATGGCCGCTGTTGCCTGCAAACAGCTACTTGGAGCCACAGATGAGAGTTGAGTGCCAAGTGGGAACCAAAGCGGACCGACCACCCAGAGGTGCAACTGTTGCCCCGTCAGAGGTACTATCCCTCCCTGACACTCCCTGTGCCTTTTGGTGTGGTCAGGTACCCTTGCAGGCCGTCTGGCATGCAGACTACGCTGATGTAAACGGTTTTGAATGGTCTGACGTGACACTTGGGTGCCTCTCACCTCCCTTAAATGTGCCTCGAGTTGCGTGATGGTCATCATTTGGTTCCGCAGGGCACTGTTTACAATGAAGCAGTTATCAGCGTGGGATGTGGCCAAAGGACTTCCACTTCTATGCCTTTCTGTGACTCTTCCAGTCTCTCTGCATCTCTGTTGCAACCGGCCAATGACACTCTGTGACACTAAGATCAGTGGGCACTTCCCTCTGAGAACATCCTATTTGAAGCCTCACAATGGCGAGGTACTGTTGATCAATTGTGAGGTGTTGTCTTGGTCTCATGATGTCAAAATGTGAACAACACGATGAAGAGAACTGTTTGAATACCAATTCCAATTGAACCAGAAAATTTATTGGTCAATTCATGGATCAAACATGTGTTGTGAATTTTGCTGTTAAGCACGTTATTAGAGAACAGCAAGTAATGCAAAACATACTGAAATGCTGAACAGTTGGAAATGTGCATTCAAATGGTTAGAGGTCAAATTAAGTTCACCTGTAAAGGTTACAATGCATTTTAGGTGCATCCAGAAATTTCACCCGAAAGCCGAATATCCCTAACTTTTTGTGTGCGTGTGTGTGTGCGTGTGCGTGTGCGTGTGCGAGAGAGAGAGAGAGAGAGAGAGAGAGACACCTTAAATCGAAAATCGGGTGTGGCATCTAAAAAAACAAATTAAAAATCAGATTTTTTTGGAAGCCAAATCGCCCAGCCCTAACCTGACGCAATCATATTTTTAGAATTTTTACTGGAGAAGGGTGTATTGGTGATTTACATACTATCAAGTTAGTTGTTACGCCTCAGTGAAATGGAGGCATACAATAATCGGTTAGTGCAGGGCTATTCAATTACAAAATCAATTGGGCCACAAACTGAAATCAAGACATGTAACTGGGCCGCATATGTTCAGCGATCCATTGACTGACAAATTTCAAACCAACACAGATCAGTATGACGAAAAATATTCACTTTTTATTCATCGTCTTGGTTTTAAATGTGCACTTGGCCATGACAAAAGCACATCAAACGTGCATAAAAACACAATAACAGTGCTGAGGTTGAGCAGAACTATAAGTAGTAGAAATATTTTTTCTCTTGAACAACAAATAAATAGAATGAAAAAATCATCATCATCATCATAGCAGTCTGTCGGGGGCGACAATGACCGTTTCATTTAGGTCTGATCAGATTCCTCCCCGCAGCTCTGTCCTCCGCCCTCCGCTGCCAGGAACTCCTGACCTTGTTAACCCGGGCGACGTCCAAGCCAGTATGAGTTGCTTTCTGACTGACCATTTCATGAAACTGCAAAGTATTTGAGTACTGCTAGCTTTTGCTGGACTAGCGGCACATTCTTGGCAGATAGAGGTATTATCAGTGGCAAGGACAAGCCAAGACAAACTGACTCCAGTATCTGTTGCAGTGACTGACCAGATGATAGGTTTGTTTATCTCTGCTCTTTGTGTAGTGCATGTCATGATGCACCGACTGGCAAAAGTCCACCACAGACCTTGCGACAGATGTGCTTATCTGCCAGGATGTCCAGTCTCACCCCATGTAACTGGGAGTGGTCCACCACAGACCTGTGACAGATATTGTTTTTAGTTCTGCCAGGATGCACATCTTACGCAGGCATATCTCAGTGTGCACTGTTAGTAGCATTAACATTTGTTTCCCTTTTGAAATAAAATATACTACGTCCTGGTCATAACTGACCTTGGCACATCACAAAGTGCATTTAGCTGAATAAAAAAATGAACTGTCAAACACTTCAGTGCACAAACCTCCCAGAAAAGATTGATAACATTAACAAACATTGCACATCCACTATTATGGTTTGTTTTGTTTTAAATCACCACATTTGTGAGTAGGAACCTCTTTTTCTAACTACACATTCCATTATACACACATCAGTCAACCAAAGATTTCTAGTAGAGTTAAGGATGCAAAAAGCACCCACTTAAAAACTTGAGTAATGACTTCAGTCTTGAACGTTTGAGGTTTTTCTTCAAAATTTATAACAATTTTCTTATAGTTTCCTACTTTTTTCCTGTAAATTTATCTAAATTTGAAACCGTTTTCCTCAAATTTGTAATTTCCTCTTGTAAAATTGACTTTTCTTGTACATTTGAGACTTTATTATACATTTGTGGATTAATTTATGGCTAATTTTTGTCTATTTTTTAAAATAAAATTACTGTTTTTTTTATATATATAAATTTGAAACAGACTGTGGTAAAAATTCAACTTTTTTTCCTTATACAATTTACACTTGACCATAATTTTACAGAACCAGAACAGAACAAAGATTTAACTCTGATTTCAAAAGAAAGAAATATTTATAAAATTACATTTAATGAGATAAATTAAAATGACCAAAGATTCAGTCATTTCTATTAAAATATTTCTATACATTTATATTTTTTTTAGAACTCTCTTCACCAACCAGACAGCAGGAAAAACCTCCCTTATTTTGAAACCCAAATCTTGGCATGTTTAGTTTGTCTGAGGGCTGCTGACGGATTAAAGTCACTGACTTTGTGAATTTCGGTCATCTCAACTTGCCAGGTACATAATAATGAACATAAATTATTGTAATGGGTGGTGAAGTAAATGCTCAGCGATTCAGTCACTCTTGCCTCTTTCCCTGCATATGAAGTCTAACCACACCCAGTGTCTGGCTTAAAGACCTTGACGTGGTGGCAACATATTTTTCCGGGGGGGGGGGGGGGGGGGGGGGTAGAAAACACAGATGTATGAATTTGTTAATTTTACACTATTTATTTATTTTTTTTAATTTTGCACTGTAACTTTGCATATAATAATAATACATCAGATTATATAGCGCTTTATCATAGACACTCAAAGACACTTTTTACAGACACATTATTCATTCACTCCAGACCTACAATGGTAGTGGTAAGCTACTGCTGTAGCCACAGCTGCCCTGAGGCAGGCTGACAGAAACGTGGCTGCTAATCCAGGCCAACAGCCTCTCCCGCCACCACTGAACATTTATACCCAGTGTTATGAACACTGGAGGCAAGGTGGGTAAAGTGTCTTGCCCAGGGACACAACGGCAGGATATCTGGGGAGAGCGGGATTCGAACCGCCAACCATCCGGTTACTGGACGACCCGCTCTACCTCCTGAGCCACTGCAGTGCATATGGAACATACAAGTTGAAGTATTGTACAACCAAGGCTTGAATGTTGGAATATTGGGCCATTTGGGGTCCCACCCAGACGTCCTGTATTTGGACTTTTTACTGGTGTCATCCTTCTCTCCTTCCTCTACTCTCACCTCTCCTGGACCCTCTGCCTGAACACTTTAGTCTCCTTGGCTCCTCTCTTCTGTCTCATCTTGCCCTCTCTAAGCTCTGTCTAATTCAGCTTCTCTCTGTCTATGGTGGCATACAAACAGGTTAGAAAATATCAAGTGCCATGTAAATTAAAGGAGACAACCAAAAATTTCTAGTTAAGGGTACAAAGAGCACCCACTTAAAACTTGAGTAATGACTTCAGTCTTGAAGGTTTGAGGTTTTTCTCAAAAATTTATAACAATTTTCTTATAGTTTTCTACTTTTCTCTGTAAATTCATCTAAATTAGAAACCATTCTCCTCAAATTTGTAATTTCCTCTTGTAAAATTGACTTTTCTTGTACACTTGAAACTTTATTATATATTTGTGGATTATTTTATGGCTTATTTTTGTCTGTTTTTTTAAAATAAAATTACTGTTTTTTAAATAAATTTGAAACAGACCGGGTTTTTTTTCACTTTTTCCTTATAACAATTTAAATTTTTGACCATAACTTTGCAGTCAGAACAGAACAATAATTTAACTCTCATTACAAAGAAAAAAAAAATATTAATAAAATTGTATTTAATGATTTAAATTAACTTAAATGACCAAGGATGCCATTATTGCCGTTATAATATTTCTACATATTTATAATTTTTTTTTTTTGAAATCTCACCGCCAAGAAAAACATCCCTTACTTTGAAATCCAAATGCTGGCACGTTCAGTTTGTCTGAAGGCTGCCGACGGATTAAAGTCACTGACTTCTTGAATTTCGGTCATCTTAACTGAAGAAGTTGGACATAGACAGGAGTTCCTGGCAGTGAAAGGCTAAGGACAGAGCTGCGCGGAGGAATCTGATCAGACCTAAATGAAACAGTCATTGTCACCCATGACAGACAACTATGATGATGATGATGAACTTGCCAGGTACATGATTGGGAACATAACTTAATATTGTAGTGGCTGGTGAAATATATCCTCAGCAATTCAGTAGTCCCCCTTGCCTTTCCCTTCATATGAAGCCGGCTGCATTTGAATTCTAACCACATCTCTTAGCTAAGCGACTCTTCCGTTATTGCTCCCGTCCTGATTTTTTTTTCCGCATTTAAAGTACTTTAATAAACTCATGTTTCTGTCGGACAGTCAAGCCTTATTATGCTGCATTTCCCCTCTAGTCCACCTTGGTCCTTGTACGCGCCTGGCATGCACACGGCGCTGTACATGCTCACTTTTTTCATCTACCCAGGCCAAGCAGTTGACACATGCACACAACCATCATTTGTAGTTTCACTCCCACCCGATAGGTAGTGCCAAGGTGCTGACACGCCAGGATTTTCCACCAACGAAGAAACGGCGGACTTCTTCACAAAGTTTCTCTTCAAATAGAGTCCATTTATGCTGTTTGACTTCCCGGTTTTCACTCCTTTTCCACAAAGATGCTGCGGCCGCTAGCAAGACACTGCCTGCTGATTGACTGGAAAGCTCGCGTGGGCGGGGTGCTTCTAAACTCCGCACGGATGACAGCCAGACATGTTGTTCGTGTGCGCGCTTGCAGAAAGTCATTGCTTCTTATATTTTTCTTAAATTCATATCTCCTTCTTGGCGTGGCTGTAAATTTTCTGGCAACGTGGCCCGCCATCGAGAAATGTTACCAGAGGAAACCCTGCACACTTGTTTGCTCAGCGACTCATTATTATTCCCGTTACCAGCGGGTTAAAACCACCACAAATGCCTCCACTCTGATTTTTCCATGTTTGAAGTACTTTAATAAGCTCATGCTTCTCTCGGACAATGACGCTAGTGAGGCACTCTCCCTGCCAACTGGAACTGTCATGTGGGCAGGGGGCTTCTGAGCTCCGCGCAGATGACAGTCACGAGCGTAATTCGTGTGCGTGCTTGCGGACTGTCATTCCTTCTTTTTTTTTCTTAAATTTGAATTTCCTTGGCGTGGCGTGGGCCTGCGGGCCACTCGGAGGTTGCTTCTGGGCCACATGTGGCCCGCAGGCCGCTAACTGAATAGGCCTGGGTTAGTGCGTCTGCTTGTGGCTGTGTGTATGTCCATCTGTCTGTCTGTCTGTCCGCCTCTCTTTCAGCTCACCTGGTGAAAATTAAGTCAAACTAAAGGCTTGTATCATTGTATCACCATATTTTCTTGACTTTTAATTCGACAGAATTTCAAAATAACACTGTTAATGAAATAAACACAAATTTAACTCACCATTTCTAACAATGCCACAGCAAAAAAAAGATATTGTAATAACTATCCCGGCCCAGTAGAGGTCAGAGTGCCACTTTTTTACAGCAGCCCATGCTACCACATCAGCTGGTTCACCTCTGGTAAGAGACATGGAATCAACAAAACACCAGCAGACCACACAGTCTACAATCCACTTGTAAATAAGTAAATAAGACTTGTATATACGTAATGCACAAAATGAAATGATTGCAATTTAGTTATTTTTAAGTTATTGCCATTTCTTGTAATGGAACCTTAAGATAAGATAAGATAAGATAAGCCTTTATTAGTCCCACAACGGGGAAATTCCAGGATTGCAACAGCACAGGGATAGCAACACTCAGAGCAACAATCAGAAGGCAAGAAAAAAAAAAAAAAACAAGCAAGCAAGAGCAGCTAATATACGTACATATCTAACTAACTAACTAACTACTAACTAACCTGCACTTATATAGCGCTTTTCTAGTCACAAAGACCACTCAAAGCGCTTTCATTAATACTAACCCTCTATTCTAAGGGCCTATAGGAAACAGATATCTAGGGACAATTTAGAACAGCCAATTAACCTAACATGCATGTCTTTGGCATGTGGGAGGAAACCGGAGAAATCCCGGAGTAAACCCACGCAACACGGGGAGAACATGCAAACTCCACACAGATCACTGTTGGTCGGGGGCTGGGATCGAACCCACGATCCCACGATCCCCACAATCCCCCGGCCAAGGGTAAACTGTGCTGCCGCAGTGCTAACCACTGCGCCACCGTGCAGCCTATGTACATATTACTATAAAATATATATATACACACACACACACACAGACACACAGTGCAGAGCATTGTAGCTGGATGGAATAAATATATGAATATATGAACACACAGTGCAGAGCATTGTAGCTAGATGGAATAAATATGTAAATATATAAACACCCACAGTACGGAGCATTGCAGCTAGGTGGAATAAATATGTAAGTATATAAACACACACAGTGCGGAGCAATGTAGCTAGATGGAATAATATGTAGATATATAAAAACACAGTGCGGAGCATTGTAGCTAGATGGAATAAATATGGCTTAAACATCTGAAAAATTTACTTCTATAAAAGCAGTGGCTATTTAAAATTCTGCATGCACTTCAGTCAGCACTGTTTATTCTGTAACACCTTACAAAAGTCTGAACCCATCTGAAAACGCAGTGAAAATGCAGGAAAAAGAAAAGGCTCTTTGGAGCCAAAGACTTCTCGGGACTCCCTGATGAGAACTGTCAGTTTTATCAGTGACCAGTGAAATGGTGTGCATCAGTCAAATGGAAATATGCAAGCCAATTTAAAATTCATTCATTCATTCATTCATTTATCTTCTTCCGCTTAATCCTTTTCGGGTTGTGGGGGGGCTGGAGCCTATCCCAGCATCTTTGGGCGAGAGGCAGAGTACATTCTGGACAGATCACCAGTCCATCGCAGGGCCAACACAGAGAGACAGACAACCATTCACTCTCACAGTCACACCTAAGGACAATTTAGAATCCCCAGTTTTGATGCCAATTAACCTAACTTGCATGTTTTTGGCATGTGGGACAAAACAGGAGAAATCCCGGAGTAAACCCACACAGACACGGGGAGAACATGCAAACTCCACACAGATCACTGTTGATCGGGAGCTGGGATCAAACCCAGGATCCCCCGGCCAAGGGTGAGTTGCTGTGCTGCCGCAGTGCTAACCACTCCGCCACCACGCCGCCCCAATTTAAAATTTGAAAACAAAATTGTTATTAAGTTAACTTTAAAATTAATATTTTTGTTGTATCTAGGGGCAGGAATCTCAAAATATCTTGATGTATTTTTTTCTCTGCTTAGGATTTCTTGTTTCTCATTGTGTGGTTACTTGGTACTTTCAAAGCAAAGCATTTATTATGACCTGTAATGAATATGACTCCAATATTGTTTATTAATAAAACAAATGGAAGAGAGATGTGGCAAGTCAACTTGAATGTTACATTCAACTAGGGCTGTGCGATATGACAAAAATTTCATATCACAATATGTCATATCACGATAACGATATATACAGTGGGGTAAAAAAGTATTTAGTCAGCCACCAATTGTGCAAGTTCTCCCACTTAAAAGATGAGAGAGGTCTCCAATTTTCATCATAGGTATACCTCAACTATGAGAGACAAAATGAGAAAAAAAAATCCAGAAAATCACATTGAAGGATTTTTAAAGAATTTATTTGCAAATTATGGTGGAAAATAAGTATTTGGTCAATAACAAAAGTTCATCTCAATACTTTGTTGTATACCCCTTGTTGGCAATGACAGAGGTCAAACGTTTTCTGTAAGTCTTCACAAGGTTTTCACACACTGTTGCTGGTATTTTGGCCCATTCCTCCATGCAGATCTCCTCTAGAGCAGTGATGTTTAGGGGCCATCGCTGGGCAACACGGACTTTCAACTCCCTCCAAAGATTTTCTATGGGGTTGAGATCTGGAGACTGGCTAGGCCACTCCAGGACCTTGAAATGCTTACTGTAACTCTTTATTATCAGGTTGTCCTAAAATATCTTTAAAAAGTCTTGAGTTGATGATTGAAACTCTCTCCGGTTTTGGCCTCCCTTCACTAGCTTCCCACAGAGTTCAGAATTAAGTTTAAAATCCTTTTTCTCACTTACAAAGCTCTTAACAATCAGGCCCCTTTTTATTTAAAAGATCTGATACTACCCTATCATCCTAATAGAGCATTACACTGCCAAAATGCTGGATTACTTGTAATACCTAGAATCTCCAAAAGTACAATGGGAGGCAGAGCCTTCAGTTATCAAGCTCCTTTCCTGTGGAACCAGTTACCAATCTGGATTCAGGAGTCAGACTCGATCTCTGTTTTTAAGAATAGGGTAAAAACCTTCCTTTTTGATATAGCCTACAATTAGGAGGGATCATGTGTCTTTAAACCCTCCCTTAGTTATGCTGCTAATAGATTTAGACAGCCAGGGGACCTCCAATAATGTACTGGGCTTCTCCCCTTTAATGTTTGCTCTCTACATGTCTGCTCTTCTCATCTTCTCTCTCCCTTCACCCCCCAGCCAGTCTCAGCAGATGACTGTCCCTCCCTGAGCCTGGTTCTACTGGAGGTTTCTTCCCGTTAAAAGGGAGTTTTTCCTCTCCACCGTCACCAAGCACTTGTTCATAGGGGATCGCCTGATTGCTGGGGTCTTTCTGCAATTGTGGGGGTTTCCTCTACATTTGAAAGTGCTACGAGATGACTGTTGTTGTGAAATGGCGCTATATAAATAAATAAATAATAAAGTTGTAGTGTGGGGAGCTTTGTTCAAGAAATGGGGGTATGTGCATTTTAAATAACGATAAACAATGGAGTATTCAATGAAACAATACACATTTTTATATTGTCATCGGATATATATCGTCATATCGCACAGCCCTACATTCAACCATCATAAATCCCACACCACCTGCTCTCCAACCCAACATCATGTAACTTTTTTTCTTGCTTACAATTTCCTATAAAAGTTATTAGGGATGCACAATAGGGCTATACGGTATGACGACATATCGGACGATGAGATAAAAACCTCTATCGTTTCATATAAAACTCAATCTTTTATACTGGGATTTTTGCAAAAATAATTCTTCAGCAATGCTCCTCACACACTACTTGCCAGCTCCCTGCTTCTCCCCACAGGTGTGTTGATTGTTAGGTTTCACTCCGGCAGTGAGCACAGCAGCTAACTCCAAACTAATGGTTTGGTCAAATAGTCACTACTGTGGGTCACCCCCACAGCCTACGGACAAGCAGAGCGCTCAGCAGGAGCAATTAGCAGAACAATGAGATGTGTGTATTCAGATCAATAGGCAGCTTCTCTTTGTCTAGTTCTTTCCTGCCAGTATCCTGTTGATATGTGTGACTCAAATGCAGGTGTTCATGCTTCCTGATCTGTACTCTACTTCCGCCCTCCCAAGAGAGCAGACGCTTTTTTCTTCTCTCCTGCTGATTTTTTCCTCCCCTCCTGCTACTGGATCCCAGCTTGCTGTTGTCTGTCTGCGTCTAACTGCGACTGCCGAAAAGAAATTATGGAGTTAATAAGCTGGGCTTTGAACACAATTGACACTATTTTTTCAACAAGGAAAAGTGCCCCGGGGGAAGCTGTCTGCCCCGCTGGAACGTCTCCAGTGGGCTATCTATGTGACACAGGTAATTGGAAAATGCTGTGTCTCTCTAATCTTTCTATCGAAGATATTGAAGATTTGTTTATCTTCGTAATCTTGGTGATTGGGATAATTCTGATTGGGACGGGAATTGTCTTGGTTTACCGCAAATTGCTGAAGATGGATTCAACCTATCAAAATGCTGGCCAGGCGAGGTGCATCCAACAAATTGAGAAACTGGAGAAGACCCTGATAGCGACTACTGGAGAACTGTCTCGTAAGGTGGATTACATCATGGGTTCGCTCAGGTCTTTCCACGACGAATTCAAAGCTGCGCAATGAAGGATTAATGTACTGAATCTACAGAAGAAATACAAGTCTTCTCTGTGATCAGTCCTATTTGGCATTATTATTCCCCATGAAAATTCCTCCTGGCTGTCTGCAGACTGTGTTTTTTTCAAAATCATGAGCACAAGGCCTTGGACAGCCAGCTGCAGCGCCAGATAAGACTGGGCGCCAGACAGACAAAACATCTTCTGCCAAGGGTCCTTGGGTCTCTCTTATTATCATCAACACTGCTCAACACCGCACACACATTGATTCATGAACTGATTAAAGATATACTGTACACTGCTCTCTTGTGTCTTGTGAATTCTGAGTTGTTGCACTGTGCTATTGAGAGATTTTTTTTTCATTGTAATCATAATCTGCTTAAAAATAAGCTGTATTTTGATAACGAAGTTTTTTTTTCTCCTCCCCCCTTGTGTCGTTCCCTCCCTTCCCCTCCCTTTCTTATCTATCTCTGTTTGATGAGGCGCCTATTATGGCTGCCGTGTCGTGTCGCGCGCATGCGCACCAATGTCAAGTCAAGTTCCTCGTGTGTTTTTTACATGCTTGGCAATAAAGTTTATTCTGATTCTGACATGCAAATGTGACTTTCATGTATTGTCTGTACTGGGGTATTTAAACTGCCCCTCTCTCTCTCTCTCTCTCTCTCTCTCTCTCTCTCTCTCTCTCTCTCTCTCTCTCTCTCTCTCTCTCTCTCTCTCTCTCTCTCTCTCTCTCTCTCTCTCTCTCTCTCTCTCTCTGTCCTGACGACAGTCTCTGAGAGCTCACTCCGGCGCGCCTGCACGGCGCTGGAGTGACTTCTGTGATGACGGGATGAATGATCAATAAACACCCTTTTAAACTCTCAGTTCGCTACTTATTATTTCATGCCACCACACTGGTGACCCCAAAAGAAAGCACACGCTTTGTGCAACGCAACCTTCTGATCTGGACATCTACACTGGTAACCCGACCAAGAAAAGAACACGCTGGCAGCCCCCGGCGGTGACTCTCCGACGACAAGCGAACGCAGCAGCCTGACGCAAATGGACTACCCTCCCTTCGGCTACAGGGAGACCTCGACGCAGAACCAACACCAGGCGAACTCTCCGGAGATCACCCACGACCGGGAAAGCCGCAGAAAGCTTCATGGTGCGACCCTTGCCTGAGATCGGGACATCCACGCTGGACCGGCCGAGGGACACAGAAAGTCTTCTCCCTCTCACCACTCCTCCTCCCTCTCACCGCTCCTACGCATCTACACGAGCCCGAGGGACAAAGATCGTCTCCTCCCTCTCACCGCTCCTACGCATCTACACGAGCCCGAGGGACAAAGATCGTCTCCTCCCTCTCATCGCTCTTACGCATCTACGCGAGCCCGAGGGACAAAGATCGTCTCCTCCCTCTCACCGCTCCAACGCATCTGCACGAGCCCGAGGGACAAAGATCGTCTACTTCCTCTCACCGCTCTTACGCATCTACGCGAGCCCGAGGGACAAAGATCGTCTACTTCATCTCACCGCTCCAACGCACCACGAGTGAACGACGCAACAGCTCAACAGGGATGACCATCAGCGCCGACAACGCTGATCTCCAGCAAGCTCCCTGACCCTGACTCGCCTCTACAGTGGTCCTGCCACGCACCGAACCCCGCACGCACACCGGGGGGTTATGAGGACAGCGCACCACGCACGGGACAATACCGGCTCCACAAAGACCGCCATCGTCCTTCGCCGCTGCACACAGAACCTTCAGGGCTGCTCACACACCTGAAGCACGCACGCAGCTCGCTCACAGGATTTTGTACAGGTCTCAGCCACGGCGCACAAGGGAATTCAGCCGCCTGCTGTCCCTGAGGGCTTTAGGGTTGCGCCCGCACCTAAAGTCAACACGCCAAGTCCCTCAGCTTTTGTTTTTTCTCACAGCCGTTACGCAGCCTCGCACAACTGAGCCGCGAGACGAGTCAGAGACTAATTTTTCTTCTCACAGCTGCTGTGGACCTCCGCACGTTCAACGGGACAGCCCCTCAACATCGTGGATCCACAGGCAATTTTTGCGCGGCCCAAACAACTTCGCCGTCCCGGGCCAGCACTTGCTACCCCCACCCCCCTCCCTCCACCTCCTCGGCACAGAGCCTTCCCCGCAGCTCGCTACCAAAGCCGGACTATCGAGGCCTCAGCTTCCTGCTGAGCCCTCTGGGGGGGGGGGGAAGTGTGTAGGTCACCCCCACAGCCTACGGACAAGCAGAGCGCTCAGCTGGAGCAATTAGCAGAACAATGAGATGTGTGTATTGAGATCAATAGGCAGCTTCTCTTTGTCTAACTCTTTCCTGCCAGTATCCTGTTGATATGTGTGACTCAAATGCAGGTGTTCATGCTTCCTGATCTGTACTGTGATGCAAATGTGCCTTTCATGTATTGTCTGTAGTGGGGTATTTAAACTGCATATCGCTCTGTAACTCTCTCTCTCTCTGACCACTGCTTCTGACGACACGCATTCCCTGTCTCCTGACGAGAGCCTCTGAGAGCTCACTCCGGCGCGCCTGCACGGCGCTGGAGTGAGTTCTGTGATGGCGGGATGAATGATCAATAAATACCCTTTTAAACTCTGTTCGCTACTTATTATTTCATACCGCCACAACTACTTCTGTTTGCCAGGGATGCGGGATGGTTTTCTACCGTGCTGCATCAGAGAGGATAGCCCTGTAATCCCATTTTAACAGGAGGCAAGTCATGTTAACACCTTCTCACTCTTATTGTAAAACAGCAAATGCTAGATGACGATGCGAAGTTGTCACTAACAGGAAACATTATTAGTGGATCAGACCCTTGTTTCTTGGCTTTAAAGGGCACCTGTAGTGAATTTTAATCAAAAGCTATTTCAAAGGGTCAAATATGATACTATTGGTTCTGTCCAGTAATTTTGGTCATGATTCCTTCTCAAATATGCGTGAGTTTCAAGTCACTGCTCTCTCAGTCAGTCATGGTCAGTGACATCTTGCCTCCTCCACGACCAGTTTCAGCACGGTAGTGACACACATCGTTGCTTTGTGCGATTGACTGGGCTGCAGTATAGCACTCAAACATCAGAATTTTATGTAATTTTTTACAACCATGTGTACACCCTGCCTCTCGCCCAAAGATGCTGGGATAGGCTCCAGCCCCCCCGCGACCCGAAAATGATTAAGCGGAAGAAGATGAATGAATGAATGTACAAGCAAATCTATCCACATATAATTTAATGAAATAAAATTCTAGTACATCAAGGTTTATTCAACGTGTTCTGAAGTTACTTGACTGAGAGCTTGCCTGTTTGTCAGGTCCCCTTCAGCTGCCGGTCCCCGGAGGGAACTATGGACCATGCCATCAATAAAGGCCATTTCCAAGGACAGTTTGTGCAGTATATATCCAAGCAGATTTTGTGCCGTTTTCAACTCAGATCTCAACCCACTGAGCATCTGCTGAACATGTTTACTCATCCGCGGTAAAGCCAAAAACAACGATTGTGTGTCACTTCCAGCCGGCGATGGCTGCTCCCCATTGGTTTTGACCAAGCGGTTTTCATGGGATAAAATTATTCAGTATACTGACTCTAGGGGATTATTTTTACTGAATAAACACATTTTTTTTTTTTATAAGTGATACCTAAAGCAGAATTAATGTTGTTCTAATGACCAGTACAGGTTTCCTTTAAACTACTGCTGAGTTTTTTAGTTTTGTTTGAAAAAATTATATTAAAGATGCAAAGGTGCATGATAGTGGCACATTCTCACAACATAAATTTAAAAAATTAAAATGTGTCAGAGGAGCAAACTGGCTATTAATGTAATTTGCTTGATTTCTAAATATTTTAATTGGTCAAGTAGCGATACTGAATAAACTTCAAGTCATCACTTGTATTTTTTACATTACCTTTGATTTTCAGACCATGACCAATCTGAAATATTTTTTACAAAGAAGCAAACTCTGCAGGTTTAAATCAGACTAGAATGGCAGTGGATCTATCTTAATTTTTTATTGATTTATTTCAATTACTTTTTTATTTATTGATATTTTGCAGGCATGATGCTGAATAAAGGTAACTGCCCCAAAGTAAACTAACAGCTAATTTAGATCTGCAGATGGCAGTGATGGGTAAATTTCTCATTTTCAGACTGACTTTTTTTCCAAGTTAATGCTATTCTCCTCTGGCTCAGGAAATATTTAACTTATTAATGTTTACTTTTTATTCATATATCATTTAGAAGAAAAAAAACTCAAATTTATGAGAACCAAGGCTCAAGTGCACATAGAATACAATTTTATATAGGGCTGTCATGGTGGAGGAATTTCCCCTGCAGTGACGGTGAATAGCTCAACACCACAATATGCGGTATTATTGCAAATGTTTTTAGGACCCTGTGGTCTTGTAATTTAAACAGGGTTCATAACTTATGTGGCAAATGATGGAAGCTGTGAGAAACTCACTGCAGCTCCGCGCTCAACTTGTGCGTGTGCAACAACTGTGCAGAGCTCCGGTCTTCCTATAGGCATTAACTGCTTATTCTGTTTAAAAAAAAAATGCAGCAACATTCAGCTTATTTCAACAGAACAGCCTCCGTACAGGACCCTGCGTGGCTTTTGTCTCTGTGATTTTTTGGATTTTTGCCGATGTCAGAAAAATCACGTTCAAACAAGCAATGCACTATGCAGTAGCTGTTTCGCTCTCGGAGCTCAATTGTCAGGATCATAAACACTCAGCTCAGAAGGAAATAACACGCGTTGTGCCCTTTCAGTGCTCACTGCCACGACTGTATTTAGCAATTCGTCCAAACCCTTCCACCACTAACTGCCTGCTGGAGTCCATCTGGAGAGTGCCCCACATGGTGCTGCAGGTGGCAGCACCCAGTGCTGTGGAAACTTCCACAGTACCGGGTGCAAACATGCTGTTGGCAATAAAAATACACTTAACATTTAAAAGTTTATTTAATAATAAATGGGGCACATCAGTGAACGAGATTTAGCCACACACAAAAAAAAGTGAACACTGCATGTACGGATCCCTGTAATATGTGATGGTAATGATCTTGAATGCTGGTGAAGTTTACAGTTTTATTTTCTTATTTTAGCACAGTACACATTAAGTAAAACACATAAACGACCACCGTAAGAGCTTGTGCCTCATTACGGGTCCATAAACCAAATGGCGTTAGTGTTCATAACTCCACTGTCTCTGCTAAGCACTGTAGCCTTACTGACAATTCCACAGGCAGGCACAGGAAGCAAAAACAAAACCACCATTATCAAAATAAAAGCCTGCTTTTTTACTTCAGTGCACAGGATGACATAAGGCCTCTGTACTTTGTAAAATTAACTACTAATAGGAAAACATTTATGCAAAGATCAAAAAAATACATATCTCTGAACTAGAAAAGCACTCGGAGAGCGCAGACCTCCGCCAAGCGCCACAGTTCCCCCCATACAGTGTTTGTGTGTACGTTTTCAGATTCCTTGACCGTGAAAACATATGACTATCAATTGGATTCACAATGATAGGATTAGTGGTTCAGTAGTAAAAGCATTGCCTCCTTGGTGGAGGTAATAAACTGAAGTGTTGGTGTTGTGTCCATCTCCTCCACTGAAAGCAGCACTCAGGGCTTCACTGACGGATGCAAATTGGGTAAACAGGTTGCCGTGGGTTTTATATTGGGGTTGCGCTCCGCGGCAAAAGAGGATTTGGAAGCTTCCCCGGCAGAGAGCTTGTTTTTTGCGCAGCCACTACAGCTGCCCGTGGAATTTCTGCTAAATAATCCGGTGCCGGACAGCTGGCCGTCTCAGCTTTTGCAGCGTAGCGCAAACACAGGCACGCTGCCGGGCCCTGCCCACCACCGTTTTCCACGTGTTTTTGTGCCTAAAACTTTGAAGAACGCGGAGTTTGTGTTCGTCAGGCACGACAACCAGCACCCTCCATTGCGCCTGCGCACATGTTGGAAATGGCCGTATCTCACAATGTTAAAGAATCCTTTAAAAAATTCCTGTATCCAGACGGTGATCCGGATCATCCCCAAAATTTAATCAGTTCTTCCTTGTACCATTTCCAACAACGCCTGAAAGTTTCATCGAAATCCGTCCAAAACTTCTTGAGTTATCTTGCTAACCAACAGTCAAACAGACAAACGCTAGCAAAAACATTACCTCCTCCTGGCCTCCGGCCTGGCGGAGGTAATTAATGGTCAGGTAATTAACCTAAAATAATAAACCTTTCAGGGGGTTATTTACACCGTGGTTGCTGCGGTTGCTCATTATCCTCTGCGGTAGGCTTCTCCGTAGTGTGGTACTACATAATTGCGGTTATCGCGACAGCCCTAATTTTATAAAACACTGCAAATTTACGAAGGGAAAAAGTTTCATAAAATAAATGACAGACGAATTTGTACAACTGACTTTTTTCAGTATGCAATATAAATGTAAAAAAGAGAAGGCCTTTTTTATGTGGTTATAATATCTAACTATAGAATTAACTGAACACATATATTGGGATATCTATCCATCTACGCATCTATTGGGATATGAGATTACTTCATATTGCACAGCTCTAATGCGCAATAGTACAATTTTTGTTGATAGTTTTTGCCAACTGCCGATGCCAATATATGCACATATTTTTTCTCAACTATTTACATCTCCTTTGACTTACAGTGAAGATAAACTAGCATATAAAGACACAATTCACAAGGAAAATAAGACAACTACAGCAGCTTAATATGAAAACAAATACATTATGTATTTTCAGACAAATGTGTAATGGTGCCTTCAGACCAAACGCGAACAGGCGGCACGAATACATACAAAGTCAATAGAAAGAGGCGAGCACACGTGAATCTCGCGCATTCACGTCCGAGAGATAGCGCTAGCCCTGACATTCTGCCATCACCGAAGTAAAAGTAACAACATTGGAGACTAAATGAGTTTGAAAATGAGACTGACACTTACCTGGCGACAGAAGGACCGGGAGCTCACCTTTTTCCATTGATTTTAGATGTATTCATGCCGCCCATTCGCATTTGGTCTGAAGGCACCTTAAGGGGAGGGAGGCTCCGTTTCCCTTTATAATATTAGAATATACACAGTCCAGTGTGTTATCTCTTCATGTTGCACACTTAATGTTGGTCAAAACCGAGTCTGCTGCTTGTCAATGGCTGCTAGCACATAGCCGAGTGCTAAATTAGTATTAGCATCTGGGCCACTGTTACCACGGCAACAGAAATCTCCCGTGGCAGACAGAAAGGTTTATATTTAACTGCCAGCAGCTCCAGATCCTTTGAGCAGAACTTATCGATGACCACAGGGTTTCTAAACAAACTCTTATTCACATATACAAGGGAGGGAGGGGCTGAAAAGCTCATAGTGGTCAAATTTGACCAAATGTGGTGACCACTATGAACTTTTCAGCACCACTTCCTCATCTCAACAGATTCCTTGGTCTTGCACTCCAATGTAGTTAGCAACATGTTAGCTCAACTGTGGCATCTATGACTTTGGGGTGTAGCCAGCTTTGAATGATGACCCAGGTTTCCAAGGGACCACATTTGCAACAAAAAGGCTCGGAAACATTGGTCTATTTGGAGCCTTCTTAGCTGAGCCGCTTCCGTTTACGCGGTTCCCTCTGCCTCTGTCTAAGGAGAGCGTAAATGCCAGTGCAGTAATGGGAACATGGCATATTCTCCCAATGTGGAGGAATTCCTCTCTGCTGTAGAAGATGTTTGAAATACTGCAAGAGTGCTTAACCACAAAAAGTAATAAGAGTTACCACAGCTGAGGGAGTAGAGTGTCAGTCTCAGTGTGAAATAAAGCTGAATTGAACTGAACTGAACTGAATTGAAGGGGCCAGTATGTTAGTTGAAATACACTCGTCTGACATAATGACGTCAGTCTCTCATGCCAATGGAAAAGAGTAACGTCACCAGCTGAGCGTTACTCGACACTGCTTATTGTAATATTCTATCGCCTGTAAATATTCATTTTTGCAGATGGCCGATAGATAATTTTAAATGCTCTATTGGCCGATACTGACAGCATGCCGATATATATTGTTCATCCATAAAAGTTATGACTGAAGACTCCAGCTCAATATTCAAACCTGCCGTCTATAGGGCTGGACGATTAACCAAAATAAAATCGAGGCAATCTTGCTCATGTCAGTTTTTTCGTTTTCCCCCTCTCCTTGTTGTCTGCATGTGTATAGACAGCTTTTCATATATTGCCCTTTAAGACATGCCACACAGTTATGTGTGCAGGCGTGCAACTCCGCACCCTGGCAGCAGCGCAGTTAGCGCTGTTCGGAAGCAGCAGAACACTGTAGAAAAAGTAAAATGTCTTGAAACAAAAAGAGATGTGGTCTCCATCCACATAATATGTAATGACTGACTGCTTATTTCATCTGAACGTGCTAAGAAAAAATGAGCCAAGTGCGCGGAAACTAACATGTAGATGCCTGAAGCTAAGTCACTGTAAAGGTGTGTTCACACCGAACATGAACAGGCGAATTTTTCGCATGGCACGATTACATTACAGATCAATGTAAACACACCAACAAACATGAATAGTGAGATGCAGACAGGCGAAGTTGTCTTTAAAACTTCTGCAGCTGTGTTCAACCTGCTGTGGAAATTCCCAAAATAATGTCATGCTTAGGTTTACATTATCCAACCGGGGGCTCACCTGAAAATGTCGTCTCAAGCCTTCAAAACTTCACAGATGATGGGTGTTTACGTTGCTAGCTTGCTAGGACGTCCGTGGCCGAAACCATGGGTAAATAACTCTAAAATCCTGATTCAGCTGAAGAGTTCCCGGTCCTCCTGTCTCCCAGTGAGTGAGTTTCATTTTCTTACTAGTTTACTCTGCATGGTGACAATTTTCTCCAGTGATGGCAGAATCTCAATGCTAGCTAGCTGCTAGCAGACGCGAATGCACAACCACGCAAATTTGCGTGTACTCGCATCTTCCCATTCACTTTGTATGGATTTGCACCGTCCGTTCGCATTTGGTGTGAACCATTTTCCAGAGGGAATTCACAACAAAATGGATAAGTTAAGGTCGTATTTAAGAACCCGACAAGAGACTCATAATTACTATGTGGCAGTAATGCAATCATGGCTGCATAAAGGACTCGCTCAATACAGATAACAAGCTAATTAACCGCTGTTGTGAGTCATGTCACCCACAAACCCTCAAGTAGTATGCAAACACACACTGACTTCTGCACTGGACAATGTTTAATTTTTATGTGAAGTGACAATAGGCCTGTTCTTTCTTATATTTTGCTCATTTACTGGCGCACTGCAGACGTATATCACACTTATGTAATATTGCTTAATTACAAGCCTCATCAGTGAACTATAAATCTGAATTACAGATATAACTATAAATCTCAATATATATATTTTTTTAAAAAGGCAATGTGAAAGGGTCAATTAACCGTGATGTTGATTTAAGGTCAAATTGCCCAGCCCTATTGCTGTCAGTAAATCAAGGAATTTTTTTTTTTTTTACCATTTCCCAACACACCTGGGGTATTTATTTATTTATTTATTACTCACTCAATCTTGTTGTTCAATTAAAGAAAAAAAGTGAAAATATGCGTTTCTTTTGGGGAGAAATCTGGTGTCTATAGTGCTGCTCCCTCCAGAAAAAATCTGCAAAAACTCGGCTTACCTTTCTGCTCTGTGTGGATCCGTGTGCACAATTTTTTTTTTTTTGACATTCACATGTGCATGCAGATACTTTTTCCAGTTTCAGTGAAAACGCTGTACACAGCCAGTAAGTCATACCTGAGAGAGGTGTGCTTGGGCACAGAACAGATGCATACCTGCCAACTTGTCAAACCTGAAAAGCCTAGTAGCTAGCCGGGGTCCAGGGGCCGATGCTAATGCTAATGCTAATAATGCTAATGCTAATAATAATAATGATGCTAATATTTGCCAAACAAATATTAGCATTAAATCTAGTTAAATGTAGCTAACAACCTCATATTTCTTCAGCTTTCAAACCTGAAAAGCCTAGTAGCTAGCCAGGGTCCAGGGGCCGCAGGCCCCGGTAGGTCCAGGACAAAGTCCTGGTGGGGGGTTCAGGGGGGCGAAGCCCCCCGACACCAGACAAATATTAGCATTAAATCAAGTTAGAATGTAGCCAACAACCTCATATTTCTTCAACTTTCAAACCTGAAAAGCCTAGTAGCTAGCCGGGGTCCAGGGGCCGCAGTGTCAAACAAATATTAGTATTTGACATAGAAGTCACATATTAATTATATTAAAGGTAAAATATCTAAATCAATTGCAATACTACACAGAGCGAAATATTTGCTGAATCAACAACCCACATTATATACTTTGTATCATTCATTAATACTCCCATACATGACATATTGTACTGAAGTATGGAGAAATACATATAAAACAAACATATATCCAGTCTTTATGCTTCAGAAGAGAGCTATTAGAATAATAAACAAAGCTGCTTACAGGGAACCAACAAACCCACTTTTTCTTAAATTAAAAGCTCTCAAGTTGAAAGATCTGGTTGACTTTAAAACTGCAGTAATAATGTTTAAAGCTAAGAATCTATCACTGCCCGCAAATATCCAAAAGCTGTTCCAAATAAGGGAGAAACAATATCATTTCAGAGGAACATTTCAATTCAATTCAACTTTATTTATATAGCGCCATTTCCCAACAACAGTCATCTCATGTATATTTCAAAAACCTTCAGTGAGAACTACCACCAAGCAACACTGTGTTTCAGTGCAAGGAGTCAGATTATGGAACAATTTTGGACCTGAATTAAAATCATGTACAACGCTTTAAACAAAAACTAAAGGAAGAAATACTCCAAACATATATACAAGATGACATGTAAAATCACATAAGGATTGTCATATCCAGTCTGTGTTGTGTTGTTGCTTAGTTTTTTTTTGTCACATTTTGTCTTAGCTTTGTTCTGAATTGTAATCGCTCTTGTTTTGTTTTTCTTTTGAATTCTTGGATGGAATATGGGTGGGCAATATAAGCTGCGGCTTCAGCTATCACCCATTTCAGATAACTTATGTTGAACTGTATAATCAGAGGAGTTATTGTTTAATTTGACCTTGTTGGATTTTTTCGCCTTTGTTATATTATTCTGTTTCTTTTTAATCTTTACTTTTAATCTATCCGCAATAAAGATTCATTCATTCATTAAATTTGCATTCAAAAGACTATCTTAACACTGCATAGAACTTTGAATAGGCCAGATGTGATGTATTATGAATACTAGAAAAGCACTCGGACAGCGCAGACCTCCGCCAAGCGCCACAGTTCCCCCCATACAGTGTTTAACATCATAAATAAAATATTGAAAATGGCCCTATCTCGCAATGTTAAATTAAAAAAAAAAAAAAAAAAAAAAAAAAAGAATCCTTTAAAAAATTCCTGGATCCAGACGGTGATCCGGATCACCACCAAAATCTAATCATCTGTAGGATACCCCATTTCTGACAATCTGAAAATTTCATGAAAATCCGTCCATAACTTTTTGAGTTATCTTGCTAACAAACAAACAGACAAACCAACGCTGATGATCACATAACCTCCTTGGCGGAGGTAACTAGAAGACTAGAAATATCAGCAGGCACAGGCACGTGCGTAAAAGACGGCAAAATCGCTCTGATATTTTATGTGTTTACATGATACACCAAACATGACAAGGCTTGCAATTACACAGCACATGTTCTTCAGAATCTTAGGCATTATATAAAATGTATTCTCCCTTTAGATGTCCAATCCATGGTCCATTTGCCAGGGTTGAAGTGCAGTCGTGCGAAAGTCTGCAGCAGTTTACATTGTGTTTACATCTCGCCATGTACGCACGCCTCTCCGGGATTTCGCGCGAGAATAGAAACCTCAATACCCTCAATAGCGATAGCGTTAGCTTAGCAAACGCTTCAGGTAAAGCGTAGCAGCGAACCACAAAAAGAAACGCTACTGACGCTACTATGTTCTAAATTTAGATACAATTCATAGCGATCTCGTGTTTGGAATTGCTTTCGTGTTTTTTTTACAATTTAAAATTTTTGACTGAATTTTTTGTGAAAAACCGTAATTTTGATTAATAAAGCCGTAACCCGGAATGGGGTCTTGAAAACCGGAACCATTACGGCAAAACCGGAGTAGTTGGCAGGTATGCAGATGCTCATGCATGGACCCTCCCACTGCTCCTGTTGTGTCCCTTCGTTAGGTGAATTACACCTATCACTCATAGAACTGTTCCTCACGACATACATTTAACAACAGTGATGACGGAAATGGCTTCATATTTTTCCGATGCAGATGTGCGATTGGTCCAATGCAAATGTTTTGGGCAGTGTGGTGGCACAGTGGTTAGCACTGCGGCAGCACAGCAACTCCCCCCTTGGCCATGGGATCCCTAGTTCAATCCCAGCCCCTGACCAACGGTGATCTGTGTGGAGTTTGCATGTTCTCCCCGTGTCTGTGTGGGTTTACTCCGGGAGTTCTCCGGTTTCCTCCCACAGGCCAAAAACATGTAGGTTAGGTTAACTGGAGAAAAGTGGCCCTAGGTGTGAATGTGTGTGAATGGTAAAGGGATAGCGCCATACCGTGGCTGCTTCATCCATCCAGGTGGATGCCCTCAATTTCCCCTCTGGGGATCAAAGTATACAATATACAGTATATGACATATACTGTATAGTCATATACAGAACTCGCTGAATAAAATCCACAAGAACTCCGAGGTATTTGGGAAAACTACCAACCTTGCTTTTCATGATGACACAAACCATGCGTGTGTCATATTGCTACGCATATACAAGAAGTAACTGTGCTCAGGCCCACACTAATGTGAATGCAGCTTGGCAGGAGTCTAAAGAGGACAACAGTACTTCAGCACAGTATGGAATAACTGGCCCTAGTGTGAGTGCACCCTCACACCTCTATCTTTGGGTCCAAACAGTGCGAGTACAGTGAGCAGACACTACAAAGGGGCTGTCTGCTTATTGCTATCTCATGACATGTAAAGTCTTCACAACAATGACTACAATATTACTAGACAATGGCGATGAACTAGATTGTGAAAACATGATCGATAAGTAGGTCATGTGTTGTTGTCGCCATGTGAAGCATGAATTCACAATCCTGTTGAACTCTACAAGCTTGAGGTTCTGGCTGTGCTTTTAACAGTCACCATTTCTGTAACAGTACGACCAAATGAGAGCATGAGTGTTACAGTAGGATCCAAGCTTTTATTTATCATATATACTTAATTTTTCCTTATTAAAAAAACCATCCATTGCCACTGAAATATTTTTTAATGTGGATAGGATTTAAAAAAATAAAACAACATAAATGCCTGAATCTGACGTATTTTTCACAGAGCACGGCACATAAAAACAAATCTCATCTGCTCTACGATCACAGAACATCTAAGCTCACTCCTCAGGATCCCTCAAAGGAATTGACACAGAAGCTGCAGCCTTAAGCTGGTCTCCTGGGGTTGCAGCTGCAAGATTTTCAAAAGCACCAACCAACAAACCAACCAAGCTTGGCATTAAATTCTAATTCCTAAAGTTATAGGGTCTATGTGCTTGCAACAGTACAAGACAAAGAAGTGTGGGGAGAGCATAAGAATGTTTCTGAACATTTTCTTAACATTTTTTTATTAAAAAAAAAAAAACATTAAATAAATCATGTGCTCCTGTGGAGGAATCCGTCTTTAATCACATGTGGGTGCAAGTATCATGTCAGGCCACGATAGGCTACTATGTGACCGGGTTAATGCTGACAGGATGACAAGTGCTGTGCCAAACAGAGCAAGCGGTTGTGAGACAAGCCAGCGTTGCCTCTCAAACTCTGCTGGCAAGCAGCTGATGAGGTCCCTCAGGGCTCAGGGAGGCTGAGCAGCCTGCTGAAGAGCACCTGCCCTGAGCGTGGGGGAGGAAGGGCAGTGGTCCTAATCGCTCCAAAAATCCTGACAGCTCTGAGAATGTGCAAACATATACCGCGGTTCATGACCAAGACTGCCATCTGCACACCCCCTGGCACCCACTGCAGGGTGAGAGGTTTGCCATTCAAAGGGTTGTCAGCTGTGAGAGACGAGACGTGGTAAAATGCTGGGAGGGACAGTGCTTTAATTGGTGGCACCGTCCATTAATAGAAAACGGTTAAATGAGTGATGTGAAGAACCTACCTTTTTTGCATCCAGCAGTTACTTTTTTGTTTTATTTTTGGCTGGCTGGTATTTAATAAGTGGGATAAATAGATCAGTTGTGTCACGTGTGTGTTGTATGGTACAACTGTTGTGTAAATGAACAGAAATGTTAATGTGCTAAACTACTTCATAGCACCACGATCCTTAGCAAAAGTAAACCCAAACTACAACACTAACGGGGGTCTGACTAGTTCGATGACCAGCCTCGTTCTGTCCATGCACAGAAAAACTAGGCATAAAAATCAGCTGAAAAATACAAACAGTGTTTTTCCTCATTCATTCATGCACAGAACGGCGAGCATATCTCCGTATCATGTTGCGGGACTGTTTAAACTGTAGCGGTGCTCCGTTAGCCAGCTGCGAGCCTCAGCCCATTTCTGGACAACGTTTCAAGCTAAACCCGCCGCGGTATAAATGTGTAAACTGCGTTTCGACCGACTTTCGAGCCATGTCTATTTTGAGCTGTAAGCAAACGTTTTATTTTGCCCCCATAAAACCCCCTTCGCTGCCCCGGGAGTAGCGGACGGCGGCAGAGAGCAGGCTAGCTCGCTAGCATGCCCCAGACAAAAGCCTCAATGAAGTTGCTATGGGTGCGAACACCATCCAGGTAGCGCTGCTCAGCCAGAGGAGGAAACGGTGGGATTCAAACACGCCGACTGGTTTTAAACCTCTCTGACAGCCTGTGACACTTCGGAAAGAGAAAGAATTGTGCTTACCCCTCCTGGTCCAGGTTTACTTTCTTGTGTGTTCTGTTTGAATGGTGTGTTGTTGTAGGAGGGCGTCCTGTTCCGGGGTCACATCCCTCCAGTCGGCAGAGCTCCGGCGGACTGAATCAACGAGCCACCCGCTGCTTCTGCAGTACTGCCGTCAGCCACAGGCGGCGCCACCGCCTCACCAACATTTAAACCTTTCATTGCTACAGGCAAAAATTAAAGAATCGCCAATCTTGACTCGGCTGTTTTATTTCGTGGAAGAAAATCAAAGATATAAAAAAAACTATTTCTATTTAAAAGCTGAACATTGTGGCTTCATAAAATATTAATTTAAAAAATTGCAGTGATTAATAAATAATTCAACTTACCTCATAACCCTGTTATCAGATCACTTTCTACTAATGTTTGAATTCACCATTGTAGATTCTTTGATGCCCAAAGACAAATATTATTACAGTAGGTGCCCCTTTGATTACACTGTAGCTAAATTTAAAGAAATCGTTTCCTTACACTCACTTATGTCATGTGACACTAAAACGTAGTCTGTTCAGTATTTTAATCCTCCTATATTAGATCACATCCTAATCATGTCACAGATGCACTACAGTCAGTATTCGACTCAGCAGCCCACCTAAAAAGGAAAAAAATCTAATCATAGATCATTAACCCCTGTACAACACAACAACCAGTAATTTAAAAGAGGAAACATAAATTAGAAAGAAAATGGCGCTCCTCCAAATTAGCCGAATTTTACTTAGCATGGAAAAATAAATTAATGTACAAAAAATTTTACAGAACAATAGTGTGGTATATGGGAAACGGCACTTTATTGTGAAGTGCAGTGTGGTGACTGTCAGATATTAATATTATGTTGTGGAGGATACGAATAAGAGTTACCAGTGTGGAGGCAAGGATCAAATAAGTGCAGGCGGACACGGCGAACTGAAGTTTAAAAGGGTGCTTTATTCATCCTCCATCACGAGGCTCACTCAGCGCTGTGGCAGCGCGCTGGAGTGAGCCCTGCATCTCTAAGTCAGCAACAAGCACGTGAGAGAGCCCGTGGGAGAGCCTGCTGGAAATCAGCGTCGTCGGCGCCGATGGTCTTCCCTGTTCGGGCTGTTGCTGTCGTTTGCTTGTGCCGGGTCATGGTGCGTTCTGGTCCACGCGCTGCATTCTCCGTCCGGCCCTGGAGGTCGCCGTTGTGGAGAGAGGACGAGGTGCGTGCGCGCTCGTGTGGATGCGGAGGATGTGAGCGATCCTCTGTCTCTGTAATCCACAGCACGGTGAGAGGGAGCAGACGTTCTTTGTCCCTCAGCAGGTCCCAGCGTGGAGGTCCCAGATCTCAGGTGAGGGTCGCACCATGACGCTTTCTGCAGCTTTCGCAGTCATGGATGATCTCCGGGGAGTTCGCCTGGTGTTGGTTCTGCGTCGAGGTCTCCCGTGTGGCAGAAGGGAGGGCAGTCCATTCGCGTCAGGCAGCTGCGTTCGTTCGTCGTCGGAGTCACCGTCGGGGCCTGCGTTTGTTCGTCGTCAGGGTGTCTTTTCTTCGGAGTCACCACTATGTATATGGTTGGTGTGTGCCAATATGGCGGTGCCCTGGGTGCAGTGGGAGGTGACGCCCCGTCTTTCTGGTGGTGGCGTCACGGGGAGTATAAGAGGCCACAGCGGAAGGGGCTCTGTCCCTTTGCTGTGGACTCTCTACCTGTACGGCGTAACTCCTGTTTGTTCCTGTTCTTTATTAATAAAACCAGTAAACTGTCACCTCGCCTCCTCCTCATTTCCAGACATAACATTTGGTGACGAGGACACACAGTATGGAGCGAGCAGATACTGCCTTTCGGCCGTTTCTGGAGACTCCGGGAGAGCTGCTCATCCCCTGGGCCAGGTGGTACACCGCCTTCGAGAATTGTCTCATTGCTCTGGACCTCGGCGAGCTTGAAAAGCTGAATGTGAGGGCAATTCTGGTCCACAACCTAGGAATGGAGGGCCAGAGGATCCTGAGTACGTTGGGAGGTGGTGACTCATTCGACGATATGGTGAGGCTGATGGCGGGCTATTTTCGCACCCTTGAAAACACCACCATGAGGCGAATTCAGTTTAGACAGCGACGTCAGCAGCCGGGTGAGTCGGTGCTGCAGTTTGTTGCAGACCTACGGCAGCTGGCAGGAGAGTGTCGATTTGGAGCCTTGGAGGAGGAAATGGTCCGCGACCAACTAGCGGAGCACATCCTATACCCCCCTGCAAAGGTTTGTCTCTTCACACATGCTGGAGAACTGATGCTGTTAGCCGCCATGGACCTAGCACAGCAACATGAGGCAGCGGAGAAGCTAACCAGAAACCTCAGCGAGGAAGACAAGCTGCCTGGGAACAAGAAACAGTGGAGGGCACTGGCCGCAGACCTGGACAGCGAAACTGATGAAGAATACACCACCGCCGTGAAAATTAGGTCTGCCCCGTGGACGCCAAGATGCTATGGCTGTGGGTCCACCAGGCACCGCTACAAGGCGAGAGACTGTCCAGCAAGGGAGAAGCGCTGTGGAAAGTGCGGGTTGTTCCACCACTTCTCAAAGGCCTGTAAAAACTTTGAACAGGGTGACCGAGTACCGGAGAGGGGCTCTTCTACGAGGGAACCTACAGTGGTTCACACGGTTTCACCAAGCGCGGATGGACGCATATTTTGCGACATTGAATTGGACAGGGTGGTGGTTCAGCTGATGCTGGATACAGGATCGGCGACCTCCATCCTGAACTGGGCCACAGTGAAGAACCTTTTCTTGCATTATAGAATAAGCAGGTCTGATGTGTCAGTTATGGTTATGGAAACAACCCCCTAGACATCGTGGGCTCACTGTGGCTCTCAGCGAGATACAAGTCAGCAACGGTGTGCGCAGTGGAGCTCATGGTGTCCACCGAAGGGGCGAACCTAATGGGCTGTGACCTGTTTTATGGACTCGGATTCTCCATTACCTGCGGCGTCAGAGAAGAGTGGTCTGGCTGTGAGCTATGGAACCGACCCATTTATGCGGGAAATGATGATGAAGTGTGGGACTTAAATCTGCACGGAACGAGCAATGACGGGCGGGACCGACACTACAGAGCGCCATCGCAGGGAGTTTCCGGTGCCAGAGTTCGTGGTGCCCTAGACGAGCGACCCAGACGGCACAGTTGAACACCTGCGGTGGCGAGTAGAGCCAGTGAGCAGGCACAGCGTAGTTCCGGGGTTCAGCCGAGTAACACCGTTAAACCGGGCGCTGCCGTGGCTGACTCAGCGCAACAAATGAAAGAGAGCGGGGCGAGACCGACTGGCACAATCCCCAGGTGTGCCTACAAGCAGGATCCGGGATGGACTTTGGACCAGATCGGCGTGAAGCTCTGTGTTCAAGTAGGAACCCGACCACAACATATAAGATCCAAAAAGCCAGTGATAACTCCCCTACGTTTCAGCGATGAGGTTTGCCCTAGGGTTGAGTCTCAGCTTGGTGGGGTCCGCAAATCACGGGAGCAGCAGGGTGACCAAAGACAACTGCGGGTGGTGAGGACCTGCGAGGACGGTTATTTGGAACTGTCTGATGGATCCAGAAGCACCCAAATAAGCTGCGGCGTATGGGAGTGAAGAAACACCTGACCAGCCCGTCTCCAGTAAGAAAATGGTGGAGATGCTCTGGGAGCGGGCTGCTGGACGGATGCTCCAGAGGGGGGCCTCGAGGGGGTCTTTGGCAAGACTTTAAGGGAGATTAGCGGTATGTTTTGTTGTGTTGTGTTTATGCTATTACTGTTCTTTGTGCTTGAAAAAAAAAACCCCGCTAACTTTTGTGTAAGTTTCCCCTGCGTGTGGTGAAATGAGTTACGTAGATGTGTGCGTGATTAAAACAAATAGTGGTGTGTGAAATTCAAATTTTCCCCAGTACTGCCTGTGTTTGATGTGCCCATGGTGTGGGGTGTGAGTGCTGGGGTGGAGGGAGTTGGGACCACCATCAGGTTAGTATACATATTGTTTATAAGTGTTTATAGTTCGAGATGTTTTATAAATGTATGTAGTAATATGGACTGCTTTTAGTGGTGTGTGGCCTTTTTTTATGTTCAAAGACTGTAATGATCAAAATGGTGGAATAGCCAAATGGGCCTGTGTGGTGTGCATGGATAGCTTTGTGTATCTATATTGTTTGCAGTGATGTTTAGAGTGTGTATCGGGTTACAAAATTTGGGAGGGCTTGATTAGTGTGCTTGCGATTTTCTTCGGGGGGGAAGGGGTGTTAGATATTAATATTATGTATATGGTTGGGGTGTACCAATATGGCGGTGCCCTGGGTGTAGTGGGAGGTGATGCCCCATCTTTCCAGTGGTGGCATCACGGGGAGTATACGAGACCACAGCGGAAGGGGCTCTGTCTGTTTGCTGTGGACTCTTTTCCTGTACGGAGTGACTCGTGTTTGTTCCTGTTCTTTATTAATAAAACCAGTAAACTGTCACCTCACCTCCTTCTCATTTCCAGACGTGACAGTGATGTGCACTTCCCAACATGTCCCCGCACTGCCCTGTATAAGGGATGGGAGCCATTTTACAGCCTCTTTGCTGGATGCCCACACTAGGTGCATACTGTGTACTGCTCTGTATATAGTTCATCAATAAAGCTGTGTTCGCCAACCATCATCTTGCCTCATTCATCACCCAGGTATTTTCTATACATAACATTTGGCAAGTGAGGATTAACGTATGGAGGCGTGCATTACACCACTCCATCCCTTCCTCGAGCTCCCAGGTGAACCATTAGTTTCATGGCCGCATTGGTTGGAGGCCAATCAAACGTATATTATGGCGCTGGACCTGAGGAAGCTCGATAAGGTGAGGGCGCGGGTGCTTCTTGTTCACAACCTGGGTATTGAAGGCCGGCGGGTCCTACGGACACTTGGCACAGCAGACTTGTGTGAGGAAGTAGTGGCGCTGCTAGCTAAATGTTTCTCCACCCCAGACAGCATGACTGTTCAGAGAATTCATTTTCACTGGAGACACCAGCGTGTAGGTGAGCCTATCTGCCAATATGTCATTGAATTGAAGCAGCTAGCCAGCGAGTGTCGTTTTGGACTGCTTGAAGACGAGATGGTATGCGACCAACTAGCAGAGCACATGTGCAACGCTGAGCTGCGTGCTAGGCTATTAGTGGCACCTACTGACTTGGCATTAGCTGAAGCAGTTGAGCTAACTCTCTGGTTGGAAGCCGTTGATAAGCTAGCTCTGGAGCTAAATTGGCGCCAGCCACAGAAGATGCCGGAGCCGCCTGCCTCAGCTAATGCTGTGGACAAGATTATTGGGAAATCAGTGCTGCCAGCCAAAGGTCCGCCCCGGGAAACTCCCATTGAAGGGGCTGTAGGTCCGTGACGCACCGCCATAAAGTGTAGAAATGGCCGGCAAGAGCAAAACGTTGTAGTAGATGTGGACACTTGAATCACTACGCCAGGGCGTGCCATTTGTCTTACTTGGGGAACCCACGAGAGAAATCACCCCGCCCACCCCCAATGGACACTGGGAGCAAACGGTACAAAGAGCTAATGGACACCCTCGCTTTCAAGTCGACCAGTTCTCGCCCAGTGTCGGTACCCATGCCAATGAGCGACACCATGCTAGCCCCAGATGTCTCCGGTACTTGGCCACTGTTGGGTGGGGGGTCTGCAGCTACCACGGTGTACACTACAACATTAATAGAAGAGGACAGGGCCAGACCGACGAAAATGGAGTTACCGCCTGCTCAGCAGCAGCTCATCAGGCCGAGTAAAATTCCACTTTGGGTTATGGACTTGGTTCGGATTCGGGGTGATGAACATCCACGGTGAAGATGGGCCAAACAACAGCCAGCAAAACATCAAGCACGTCTGCGGATAGTGGCGAAGTTGGGAGCAGCATGCTTCTGGTTGTCCAACAGCTCAATGAGGCATGTGTCATAATGAATTAAGTTTTGACAGCTCACGTGCACGATGCCAAACACAGGAAGGAACCACACAGAGGGGCACGTTTGACAATTTTATTAATAGCAAAAATCCAAAGCGCATAGCTGCAGAGTCACTCGCCAGAGGAAAGGTCCTGTAGAGAGAAGACGAGAGCCGTGAGCTGAGGATTGGAGTAAGGGAAATGGGAAAGCCAAATTAGGATGGATATGGGCACCGTGCTATGAGCGACCACCCCGACCTCACGGCCAGATATGGTTGTGACTCTCTGACCACAGGGCAATTTACGTGTGGGAATGCCACCTGGTTCACAAACTCAGCAGAAACGAAATTACCCTCTGACCCCGAGTCAGTCAGCGCCATAACCCTCCTCTCGACCCCCGGCAATTGTACGAGGGCCGAAATTGAAAAATTACTGGGGGGAGTGGATTTGGTCCCACCCGCCAGACCCCCTATGGTTACTGATGGGCGGTGTCTTTTTAGCCTCTGGCGACACTCGTCCAGACTGTGGTTAGATAAACACAGTACATGCACGCGCCAGCCCTTTGCCTTCATTGGTCAAGTGCCGAGAGAGCTCCATCAGTTCAGGCGAAGAGCCGGCGCTGCCAATACCAATAACCACAGTGGATACACGCTCGGCACGCAGGCGAGAGGAGGACTTGCGCTCCTTCTCGCGCTTACAGTACCAATTGTCCAAACCAACTGTCTGATCTATGAGGCCGCCGAGCGTCTCCAGGACAGGGTGGACCGCCAGATCGTCACGGAGTTGGTCGTTCAACCCGTGGAGGAATGCGCTGTGTAACGCAGTCTCATTCCATCCCGAATCAGATGCCACAACCTGGAACTCCACAGAGTACTCAGCCACTGACCGGGTGCCTTGGCTGAGCATCATCAGGCAGCTCATCACGTTGCCCTGACTCTTGGTCCGACCAAACCCGCTAGTGAATGTGGCCACAAATTGGTCAAATGTATAATGGCGCCACTCAGGGTTGTCTAGAGTGGACCGTGCCCACTCCAGGGCTCGATCCCTAAGCAACAGGGTAAAAAACTGGATCCTAGCGACATCCCCCGGATACTCCTCCCCAACCTGGTCCAGGTACATTTGAACTTGGATTAGAAACCCCTTGCATTTCCCCACCTCCCCCGCGTACGGAGAAGGCATGGGAACGGAGGTAGTACGGTGCACCGTAGCGTGCGGAGCAGGCTGAGGGGGTGCAGCCAGAGTTTTCCCACACCCTGGCAAAATGGTTCAAAACACCACACTTGCCACAACGCTTTCCTTTCGCCGGGCACACCCTGGAGTTATAGCGGTGCTCAGTGGACCCACATCCATAACATTTTGGCGTACCAGGGGCAGACCTTATCCTGACCACAGAGGCAAAATCATCCTCTCCACACTCGCCATCACAAGGGTCCAGGTTCAGTGCCTTAGTGTAAGACTCATTCTTTCCCAGAGGAGCCCCTTCAGTAAGGTCTCTCGCGATGGTCTCTGCCGCCTCGAACTGTTGGGCAAGCTCGACAACTTCAGCTGACGTCATCTCCCCTGGGTGTGTCAACAGCCTGGACCGGGCCGCCGGGCAGCAGATGTGCTCTGCCAGCTTGTCCTGAATCATCTCGTCCTCCAGGGCCCCAAACCTGCATTGTCTCGCCAGCTCATGGAGGTCCGCCACGAATCTTCGTACTGGCTCTCCTGACTGCTGGCGGCGCTGTTGAAACTGAATGCGCTTCATGGTGACGTTTTCCGGCGCCCTAAAGTACCGTGCCATTAGCTGCACCACTTCGTCAAAACTGTCAGCACCTCTAAGGTTCTCTAAAATCCTCTGCCTTTCCATTCCCAGGTTATGCACCAACACAGCTCGTGCTCGGAGCTTCTCCATTTCGCCCAGATTCAAGACAATGAGATAGTTGGTGAAAGCAGCAAACCAACGAGGCCACGGCACGAGGGGCTTGCCTGGGGCCTCGAGAAATGGCCGAAAGCTGGCAATGGAATGCTCCATTACCGCTTTTACCTCGTCGCCAAATGTTGTGTCTATAATTCTGGGAATGATGAGTCAAACTGAACTGGGTGTAGCGGTGTCAAGGATACACAGGAATTCACGTAAGGTCTAAGGTACGAGCTTTATTTAGGTATATCTCCAGAGGCGAGCCGCTACTTCCCACAAGCTGTAGCCAGAATACCCCGAGATCCCCAGCGGCACACAGTACGTCACGTCGCCTCGTATGCGTTGCCAGGGCAACTACACATACATATTCTACATCCCCCCTCTCAATAAAGTATAACAAACAGGGTAGGTTGGCAGTTTTGACAGATGAAGCACAGCCTAAGTGCTCCTATTAGGGTAAGGCACATGAGGGGAGGTTAGGAATGCCAGAATGACAATATTCAACTATATTAAAAATTTCAAAGTCTCAATAACACAAATTCGCCAGCTTAACCTGAATATGAAGTATAGAGGTGGAACACAAATTACAAATTCATTAACTTAACGTGAGTAAGGAATCTAGAGGTAGGAACCTTTATATTGTAAACCTTCACATTCATCAACATAACGTGCATGAAGAATGAACAGTGACATTGTACAGTGACACATTGTACTGTAGACCTTTTTTTTTTTTTTTTTTTATGTGAGTAAGTGGGTGAGTGAGTCAGTGAGTGAATGGAAGTGTCTAGGTGGTGTAGTCTTTGTAGAGGGTGTTGGGCCTCGATACTCTTCCTGAGCGGGTGATGATCACACCTTCCTGGGCTGGAGCTATCTCTGGCTGGGCGGCGACAGGCTGTGGATCCGCTGGTCGGTCTGGAGTGGTGCTGGATGGGAGGCTTGGTGTATGAGGGGTGTAGGTCTCCGGGGTGAGTAGCAGATGACGCCTGTTCCTTGTGTACGTGGCATCCCCGACCTGGACCTGGTAGCTGTTGGGTTGTGCTGCAGCTCCTGTGACCACTGCGAGCCGGTCGTATCCCCTGGCCGTCTGCATCCTGACCGTGTTCCCTGTTTGCAGTGGTGTTAGGCGTTTGGCTGATTTGTCGTAGTGTGCCTTGTGTCGCTGCCTTGCGTGTGTGAGAGCAGCCTGCACCTGTGTTTGCACCCTGGGTAGGTACATTGCTTTGGTCATGGGAATGAGGGTCTTTGTGCGCCGAGACAGCAAGCGCTGCGCTGGCGAGGGCAGTCCATCTCTTGGTGTGTTTCGTATGTTGAGTAGGGCCACATAGACATCTGTACCATCACGTGCACATTTCTCCAGCAGGTGTTTGGCTGAACGAACGGCCCTTTCAGCTAACCCATTTGATTGTGGGTAGTGGGGGCTGCTGGTGACGTGGGTAAAGTCCCGTGTGTGGGCAAATTCCTGGAATTCCCTGCTAGTGAAATATGCAGCATTGTCAGTCATGAGCTGCTGAGGTGCACCGTGTGTGGCAAAGTGCCGTTTCAGCCTGGTGATGATGGTTGCACTAGTGGTGTTGGGGAGCTGATCCATTTCATACCAGCCAGAGTACGAGTCGACAAGCACCAGGTGTTCTTTTCCCTCCCACTCGAAGACATCAGCTGCCGTGAGGGCCCACGGTAAGTCAGGTACATCATGTAGTTGCAGAGGCTCTCTTGTTTGGTGAGGTCGCAGTGCATTACATGGAGCACATTTGGAGAGCTCATTCTCAATGTCCTGGTTGATTGTGGGCCAGAACATGGTCTCTCTGGCCCTGCGTTTTGTTGCTTCGGGGCCAGGGTGGCCTTGATGCAGCTGTTTGACGTAGTAGTGTCGCAAAGAGTGGGGGATGATGAAGCACAGACCGCGAAGCAGCAGGCCATCATCCGTCGTGAGCTCATCTCTCATGCTGTAGAATGGTCTGAGATCATGAGGCAGTTTCTTTGACGAGTCAGGCCAGCCTGTGGTGATGACCTCAACTAGCTGGCGGCATGTAGGGTCGGCCAGTGTTTCACGTCTCAGTTCCTCCAGTCTTCTTGAGGAGAGCACCTCCACCGTCATGACATCGTAGTCCTCAGCACTGTCGGTCTGGTCAGCAGCCGGCAGATGTGCACGTGAGAGGGTGTCTGCAACATACAGTTCTTTGCCTCTTTTCTAGGTAACCTGAAGGTTGTAACGCTGCAGCTTCAGCATCATCCTCTGGAGGCGAGCGGATGCAGAGTGGAGGGGCTTTCGCAGTATGGTGATGAGGGGCTGATGATCGGTCTCCACTGTCACAGGACGGCCATATATGTAGTCGTGGAATTTTTGACAGGCATAGACTAGAGCCAGGAGCTCCTTTTCTATTTGTGCGTAGCGTCCCTCTGTCTCCGTGAGGGCTCTGGAGGCAAACGCCACAGGTTTGTTGTTTTGTAGGCAGACAGCCCCTAGACCATGCTGAGAGGCACCAGCAGACAGCACCACTGGCTGGTGTACATCAAAATACTGGAGGACTGGGGGCTGGTGAGAAGGTCCTTGAGTTTGTTGAAGGCCGCTGTGTGATGCTCCTGCCAGACCCAGTCCACATCTTGAAGGAGGAGCTGACGCAGGGGTGCTGTGACTTCGCTGTAGCCTGGAATGAACTTTGACAGGTAGTTTGTCATGCCGAGGAATCTCTGGACCCCCTGCTTGTCCTCTGGGGGAGGCATCAGGCGAACCGCGGCAGTCTTGGCAGAATCTGGTTTGATCACCTGGTCGGTGAGCAGGTGCCCCACGTATGAGACTGCAGACACCCTGAAGTGGCATTTGTCTGGGTTGAGCTTGAGGTTGACGGCACGCACTCTCTCCATGACCTGACGTAGATGCGCGTCATGCTCCTCTGTAGTGCTGCCCCAGACAAGGATGTCGTCGACGATAATTGCACATGGCTGCCCTTCAAAGAGTTGCTCCATGCACCTCTGGAACACCTCACTCCCCGTCGATATCCCATAGGGCATTCGGAGGAAAGCATACCGGCCCACTGGTGTCATGAATGTGGTCAGTTTGGAGGACCCGCTGCTGAGTGGCACCTGCCAGAATCCACATTTTGCGTCTAGGATGCTGAACACTTTGGCGCCCGGCATGTCAGCTATCACTTGTTCGACTGTTTTCATGGGATGGTGTGGCCTGAGAAGTGCTTTGTTGAGATTGACTGGATCGATGCACAGCTGGATGCTGCCATCCTTCTTGCAGGCAGCCACCATTGCAGATACCCATTCTGTGGGTTTGTGGACTGGTTTGATGATTTCCAGCTTGGTCATTCTGTTGAGCTCCTGAATGATCTTGTCCTTCATTGCTAGTGGTACCCGCCTGGGAGCACAGATTGTGGGGTGCACTGTGTCGTCCAGACGCATGTGGTACACCACCGGAAGCTTGCCTACAGTGCTGTTGTCAAATAAGTCTCTGTATTCTGTCAGTTCTGGTGCCCCCTGTTGGAGTGCATGCACATTTGGTCCCAGTTTCACAAAGCCCAGTTTTACACTATCAGTGAGACCGAGAAGAGGTTTCACATCACGGTCAACAACGTGAAAGTGTAATGTCCCGCATGTGAGATGCACAGTAGCCATGCCCGTTGTTCTTATTACCTGTCCTCCGTAGGCCACGAGGTTGATTATATGGCTGTGGTCGATGTCCGCATTGGGGTCGGTGTGGTTAAGAGTGGCTTTGGAGATCACATTGCACCGAGCCCCAGTGTCAATCTTTACTTTCAGTTGTTTTCCGGTGGTGGAGGACGACAGCATAGTGAATATCTCGCCCTTTTTTGTAGCCGTTTCCACGCTTTCACAGTAGAAGAGTTTGGCTGGGTCATGTGCGGTCTCTGTGTCCAGTTCGCTTGTTTTGTGCGCGTATCCTCCTCTGCGTGGGGTGTGGGGTGGTCTGCTCGGCTGCTGCCCACGCTGTGCGCTGGGTTTACGCTCCCCGCTCGATCTGCAGCATTTGGAGAAGTGGTTCCATTTTCCGCACGAGTTGCAGCGTTTATTGAAAGCTGGGCAGCTGCTGCGACTGGGTGGGTGTTGTCCACTACAGTTTGAGCACAAGTTGAATTGCACTGCACACAGATCTCCTTCCTTTTTCATTTCTTTGTCGTCTTTTTCCTTCTTTAGTTCCATGTTGCCCTTTTCAGACTGCTCGTGTAGCACACACATCTCAATGGCTGCATCTAGCGTCAATTTCTTTTCTTTCAGTAGCTGGGTGCGGAGGGTGTCATCGCGGACACCACACACCAACCTGTCTCTAATCAGTTCATCATGTAACGGGCCGAACTCACATTTCTTGGCCAGAGACCTTAACGTGGCTACATACGACTGGATAGACTGGTGTGGTTTCTGGTCTGTAGTATTGAATGCATGTCTGTCCATAATGACGTTTTTTACAGGAAGGCAGATTTCATCAAATTTCTTTACCAGTGTGTCGGGATCTTCGCCTTGCTCAAAGGTGAATGTGTCGTACTTGTCCAGCGCATCGGGACCGGCGAGGTTGAGGAGTGTGTACGCTTGCACCTTTTTGCTAGCCGATGTTAGCCCCGCGATGCTGTAAACGCGCCATTCCCGCTTGAACTTGTCCCAGTTGTCTGCGATGTTTTCGTCAAAGACGAGCGGATCAATCCGTCGAAGGTTCTGCGACATGCTGGGCAGAGGCTGACTTCTGACACCATGTAGAGGTGTCAAGGATACACAGGAATTCACGTAAGGTCTAAGGTACGAGCTTTATTTAGGTATATCTCCAGAGGCGAGCCGCTACTTCCCACAAGCTGTAGCCAGAATACCCCGAGATCCCCAGCGGCACACAGTACGTCACATCGCCTCGTATGCGTTGCCAGGGCAACTACACATACATATTCTACACTGGGTTAACAGAGTTTATTCAGGATAATAAACTATTTACAATAAAGGCTTACGGAACTCGCCTGCATGCCAGGTGGCTTCACGACGAAAGAGGCAGAGCCTCTTCCGCCCACTCTTTTATACCACGGGCAGCATCACCACCAGAAAACGGTAGTAGCCACCCCGGTCTGTACCATGACCAACCCGTCCGCCATCTTACTAATACCAGCCTAATCTCAGACATAACAATATGTGCCTTAAGTTACTACATGCTGTCTTAATTTTTTTTTATCATATTTAGTTATTTTGCACACCCTTAGTATTTATTCCTTGGTGAAACAGAGGTGTACAGTAATCAGTTAGTGCATTTGTTTGTGGCTGTGTGGGTGTGTGTATCTGTTTGTCTGTCCGCCTCTCTGTTTCAGCTTGTCCAGTCAAAATTAAGTGGAACTGAAAGCTTATGTCTGTCATGAACCTGGGTTTGGTGGTTCCAAACTCAGTTGTGACCTATGGTTGTTTTGCCCTATTTTCCATCAGGCGCTTCAGGGAGCTTTTGGGTCCTTCGCTCCCTGACAACTTGGGCATGCCTCCTCCTCCTGTCAGTGCCATCAACTGTGTTTCATTATTGGGTGTTTCACACACGTACACGCAATCACCTCATTCACTCCCATTCATACGCTCAGACACTCACACATACACACATGGTGTTAATTATTGTTCAGCCCACGTATTCTCACACCGGCGGTCTCTTCCCTCGTTAGTATCATTAGTACTTTAACGCTGGGGTAATAGGAAGAGACCGTCGGAGCATTCAGCTTCATACATGGCAGCGTGTTCCTCCGTGTATGTTTGTGTCCACTACCTTCGCTTACATTCAGCCTGACGTCGCCGTCTTTTCTAACATTTCAAGATTGTGTATTTCCTTGGTGTTAGTGGCTGACCCTGCCTCTCCTCCATCCTCCAGACAGCACGGACCACCTTGGATCACCACAGTTCGTAAGTTATGTCTATCTTTCTCTCTGTGCTGACAGATACGCTGCGGCATTAGGCATTCCCTCTCCCTGGGCTGTTGTGTGTCCGGGCGGTATCCCTGTTTGTCTGGTGGCCTGTATTACAAGCTTTTCAACTCTCTGTTCAAGACGTGACAGTTGCTGGACTTATTGTTTGGTATTTTTGTTAATAAAGTGCACGTTCTACTCCTGCAATTGTTTTTTTTATTTCTTCCTCCATGCGCGGCGTAATAGCGCACAGGGAATCATAACAATATCATTGTATTGCCATATTTTCTTGACTTTTAATTTGCTAGAATTGTGAGATAAGGCCTTGTTTTCAAAATAAACACAAGTTTAACTCACCATTTCTACCAATACAGCTGCGAAAAAAGGAAATGTAATGACTGCCGAGCCAGTAGAGGTCCATGTTTCTGTGTTTCCTTCTGTGACTCAGTCTGACCCTGAGGCATGATGTGGACTTCCATTTGCTTGTCTAGCAGTATTATTTACCTTTTGACAGTTTGTGTTTGACATTGAACTGTTGCCTTTTGTTATCAATAAATACACGCTTCATCCAGCACATGGGCTCATCTCTTTTCCATTTGTGCGCCTCGTAAAGGTGCACGTCCATGACAGTATGGAGTGACCAGTTAATTGAGCCCAGCTGTGAAGCGTGTGTGTGTGTTCTTTCATCTGTCTGTGTTTTTCACCTACCTGAGTCGGAGCAGTCGCCATTATGCGCAAGGTGGAGCAGCAGGCAGTGTTTTTTCTGGAAGACATCCTGCTGCAGGCACAGGCATCCATTTCCCCGGAGGCGCTTTCGGAATGCTGGGATGCCGCTGCGTGGGTGATAGAGGCATTCCCCGGTCTTTGGGATTACACGGAGGCGAAGGACTTTCTCCGCACCCTGTATTCCCTGTCATCTGTGGCACCATCTGAAGAAGCCCCAATGCCAGAGCTGTCCTCCACGAAAAAGAAGCGCGCCTGTAGGAAGAAGCCTCCAGCCTCTCTCGTGACAGCCCCGCCTACTCCTCCCAAAATCTGGCCTGCTCCATCTGCGAAGGAGATGGAAGAACACAGACTGGTGTTGCTGGCAGAAGCAGACCTCCTCCTGGAGATGAAACCGTGGCTCCTCCTGGAATTAGCCTTGGAGTTTGAGGATCTCTCTCTTAGAGTACCAGAGCCTCAGCCTGGAATGGAGCATGCTCCGACCCTGGAGCCTCCTCAACCCCGTGAGGAGTCTATGCCTCTTTCTTCTCCTGGTTGGTGCTGTTCCCGGAGGTCTCGCCAGAGGAATCTGACCACCCCTCCGCCAGTAATTCCTCTTACACAGGAGGAGAGGTGTTCTGCTGTACAGCCACTTTTTCCTTCAGTTGCCTCACCACCAGCCATCTCCTCCTCAGCATTTACATTCGCCAATGTGGGTGGTGCTGTTTTTTCCCTGGCTCCATCCGCTTCTGTGCCTGCATGGAAAGCTTCTCTGCTGCCTATTGAGGAGTCCAGGGCCGTCATGGACACAGAGCGTGTCAATACACCTGACACTGCTGGAGACACCATAGACCAGGAGAACAATCGAGTACCTTCTCATTTCATTACCACTTTTAATGAACAATCTTGCCTGATCCCTGGCTATGAGACTCAGGTTCTGTAGTCCCCTGAGTTCTCAGCACCAGTGGCATATATTAACGCCTCACCAGTCCTCCCTGTGTCCTCTCCATGTATCTTTGAGAGTTTGCTAACCCCTGAAGCAAGCTGCCAGATGGAGGAAGAGCAGCCTGAGGTCCTGGAAAGTCCAGTCCCAGGGTCGGTGGTGAGGCAACCCAGCCGCCGCACTGGATGAGTCGCCAGCGTGGGGAGCATCATCTGGGGGCCTTGAGACTACAATTACCATCACGCCTGCTGCAGGGGCCTCTGTGGCAGAGTCACCTAGCGAGCCGGACCTCCGGCTGACTGGGGCCAAGTCATCGTCGTCAGGAGTGACGGAGTCCTGGACGGTGGTGGAGCTCGAGTCCAGGCAAGCTCTCTCTCTTGTTCCTTTCATGTCAGTTCTTGAGAAAACTTGTCTGACTCTTGGGGAGGAGAGTCGGATGCAGCCCTCAACTGCATCCAAACTCACTTCACCGGGTTCCGCCGCTGCCGGCGACTCTAACCATTTTTTTCCTTCCTGTCATTCCTGAGCTTCTACCTAGGGTCGCTGGAGAGGATCCACCACTACCAGGGGTTCCCGCAGATGATGACGAGAGTCCAGCTTCCCCGGTGGAGGTCGGCCTGTGTGCAGCACCTCCTGAACCCGATGGGCCAGCGCTTTCCGGATCGCTGGAGCCCTGGACTGCGGTGAAGGCCGAATTCAGGCAAGTGTGCCCCTTAGTTTCACTTTTGCCCATGTTGGAGCCACACTGCCTGACTCTTGGGGAGGGGAGCCAGGAGCAGCTCACCGCTGCACCCGGGCTCACCTCACCGGGCTGTGCCGCTGCCGACAACCATGACTCGGTCTCTCTTTCTCTCTCTCTCTCTCTCTCTCGTCTCGGAGTTCCCTGCCAGAGTCAACGGAGAGCAGCCAACACCACCTGAGGCCGCTGGGGATCCAGGTTCGCCGCCTGAGCCTGCTGCGGAGGCTGCAATGGACGTTGCCAAGTCCGAGGCTGGGACCACCGTGGATGTGATCAAGCTCCAGTCGGAGTCCACCACGGGTGCTGCAGAGCTCCAGCCGGAGTTCAGGTTCAGGTTCAGGTTCAGGTTACTTTATTTGTACCCGTAGGTAGATTTGTTTTGCAGTCTGGTGACAAACATATTTACAAGCCACTAATTACATTCAACATAGACACAAACACAGGCACACATGAAGCTGACTATAAACATGATAAAAATACTCAAGGCTCCATCAAACAGGGTATAAAAAGACAAAGAGATGAGGGAGAAACCAGAGGTAAGAGAGAGGGGTCATATTAAAGTTAAAAGTTAAAAACTAGTCAGAGGTTAAAAAACTCAAAGGTCTAAAACCCAATAAAGTATTTAGAACCCAAGTGACATCATACAAAATAAGTAAATATAAAATATGTACAATATATTTTTATAGCTTGTTCAACTCTTTGACAGCAGCAGGGACAAAGCTGTTTTTGTAGCGCTGGGTTTTACTTTTTGGGACAGCAAACCTCCGTCTGGAGGGAAGAAGCTGAAAGTTGCAGTGCAAAGGGTGGGAGTCATCATTTAAAATGGAGGCAGCCATCCTCTGTACTTGTCTGGTGTACAGGGATGTCAGGCTCAGCTGTGACTCACCAAGCAAACGACTGGACCATCTAACTACCTGATCCAAGGATTTCCTCTGTTTCAGTTTTATCTGACCAAACCATGACACTAAAGAAAAGGATAAAACAGATTCAATAAAAGCCCGATAAAACATTGTCATTATGGTTCGGTCAATTTGGAAGCGTGCAAGTTTCCTCAAACAATGCAAATTTTGCTGACCCTCTTTGCACACCCTTTCACAGTTCACTTCAAAGTTTAAATTACTATCAATAATTGTCCCAAGATATTTGTACGATTTTACACATTCGGTGGTCTGTGCAGCAGATGATAAAATAAGGCAGCGATGCTGAGGTTTTAAGGAAGTTTATTATATCATACCGCCGTCACGAGCTCCTCTCCCGGCGCCGTGCGTGCGCGCCGGGAGCGAGCCCACGGCTCTCAGTGAAGAGGGGACACAAAGTCTGTGTCCTGCAGCAGCAGTTGCAGAGTGAGATTCAGAGGGCGAGCATGGATTTCAGTCAGCTTATATACCAGTTACAAACAATGCATGAAAGGCATTCACAGCAGGGAGTATGGCATTTGCATTTGAGAGGCACAGACAGGATGCATGAACACAGTGCATGGATGGCACATTAACCGCACAGCAGTGAAATGCATAAATGGCAGATTAGATCACAGCATGCAGCGGAAAAAACCCAGGAGTAGCGAGCTGTCTGTCCCTGTGTGTTGTGGGGGTTTTCCCAAACCGCCACAGCTCCCCCCCCAGAGGGCTCGGCAGGTGGCCGAGACCTCGATAGTGCAGCTTGGGCAGCGAGCAGGGAAAAGCTCTGTGCAGGAGGGGGTGGAGGGGGGTGGGGGTAGTAAAAGCCGGCCGGAGACGATGAAAACGTCTGGGCCGCGCAAAAATTGCTTGTGGGTCTGCGATGTCGAAGGGCTGTCCCGTTGAACGTGTAGAGGTCCACAAGAAGAAAAATTAGTCACTGGCTCCTCCCGCGATTAAGTCCTGCAAGGATTAATAGCGGCCATGAAGAAAAGACGAGGCTGCGTGGCGGCTGTGATGAGGGCAGAGGGACTGGCGTGTTGGCTTTAGGTGCGGGCACAACCTTAAAGCTCTCAGGAACCGCAAACCGCTGAATTTCCCTTGTGTGCCGTGGCTAAGACCATAAAATCCAGTGAGCAAGCTGCGTGCCTCAGGTGAACGAGCAAGCCTGAAGGGCCAGTGTGCAGCAGAAGGAAGGCGGTCAGAAAAGCCGTATTTGTCCCGTGCGTGGTGCGCCGTCCTCGTAACTCCCCGGTGCGTACGCGGGGGCTCCGTGCGTGTGTGGGCCAGCTGGAGAGGAGAACCAGGGTCAGGGAGCTTAATTATCCCTGTTCAGTGTGTTGGAGCGGTGAAGGGAAGTAGACGCTCTGTCACTCGCTTGGTCATGGTGCGTTCAGGTCCATGTGTGCTCCGTCGGCCATGGGGATCGCCGTCGTGGAGAGGGGACGAGGTGCATGCGCTCTCATGTGGAGGAGCTGTGAGCGCGGCCGGTCCAGCGTGGATGTGTCGATCTAGGCGTGCAGATCTCACCATGAAACGTTGCTCAGCTTTCCCGGTCGTGGGTGTTCTCCGGAGAGTTTCGCCTGGAAACTCCACGTTGAGGTCTCCCTGAAGCAGAAGGGAGGGCAGATCAGTCAGGCTGCCGCGTTCGCTGGTCGTCGGAGAATCACCGCCGGGCGTTGCCTTCACTGGCAGCGTGTTCATTTCAGCGTCGGGTCACCAGTGCGGCGGATGATAAAATAAGGCAGCGATGCTGTGGTTTTAAGGAAGTTTATTATATCATACCGCCGTCACGAGCTCCTCTCCCGGCGTCGTGCGTGCGCTCCGGGAGCGAGCCCACGGCTCTCAGTGAAGAGGGGACACAAAGTCTGTGTCCTGCAGCAGCAGTTGCAGAGTGAGATTCAGAGGGCGAGCATGGATTTCAGTCAGCTTATATACCAGTTACAAACAATGCATGAAAGGCATTCACAGCAGGGAGTATGGCATTTGCATTTGAGAGGCACAGACAGGATGCATGAACACAATGCATGGATGGCACATTAACCGCACAGCAGTGAAATGCATAAATGGCAGATTAGATCACAGCATGCAGCGGAAAAAACCCAGGAGTAGCGAGCTGTCTGTCCCTGTGTGTTGTGGGGGTTGAAACCAAACCGCCACAGTCTGGCCTTTTAGTATGGTGACTTTGTGCCTGGGAGTTTTCCTCCTAAAGTCAATTATCATATCTTTCGTTTTTGTTGTATTCAGCTGCAGGTAGGAATCCTCACACCAGTGAACAAAATCATCAACTACTGGGCCGTGGCCACTCTCACCATCCTGGAGGAGACTGACAATGACTGAGTCATCAGCATACTTTATAATGTGTCTGTTGTCATGACTGCTCCGGCACATGTTTGTGTACCGGATGAAGAGTAGTGGTGACAACACACACCCCTGGGGAGAGCCAGTAGAAGAGCACTTTAGGTCAGACAATGTACCATTGACCCTTACTCTCTGCGTTCTGTTGGTTAAGAAATCCAGAATCCATCCCACCAGATTATTGCTCAAATCAAATTGTTGCAGGAGCCTTTCAACTAAAATATGAGGTTGGATTGTATTAAAGGCGGAAGAAAAGTCCACAAATAAAAGCCTGGCGTGTGTCCCATTAAAATCCAGATGCTTAAAAAGCATGTTAAACATAGTGACAGTGGCATCCTCCACTCCTCTGTGAGGCCTATAGGCAAACTGCAGAGGATCCAATGCATGTTCAGTCTGCTTTAGGACCTCACGTCTGACCAGTTTTTCAAAAATTTTCATTAAAATTGAAGTCAAAGCAACTGGTCTAAAGTCGTTTACCGTTTTAGGACAGCTGGATTTTGGAACGGGAACAACCACGGCTTCTTTCCAGATCTTAGGCACATGTTGTGTCTGTAAGGACTTATTGAAAATGTAATGAAATATAGGACTCAGTTCATGTGCACAGGACTTTACCAAGCGCCCACATATATTATCAGGGCCCTGACTTTTGTTCACTTTTACAGCGCAGAACTCCCTTTTAACATCCTGCACCTCAATATTAAAGTGCTGATTGTCTTTGAGTTTCTGTTTCAAATCTTGGATTTCTGTACTGAAATCAAAGGAGTCAAAACGACCATAGAAACAATTAAGAGCATTAGCCAGCTCTGTGTCTGAATTAAAACCATCTAAAAACACATGATTACTGCGCTCTGTGCTCTGAAGGCCTGCAATAGTTTTCATACTGGCCCAGGCCGAACCAAGTTTATTTGCTGCCATCTTGCTTTCCAACTCTGATTTATAATTCTGTTTTGCTCTTAAAATTTCGGACTTCAGCTCCTTAGTGGCAACCTGTAGCTCAGAAACAGACCCCTGTTTAAAGGCAAGTGCTTTCCTCTGTAAGCAGGATTTAACTGATTTAGTAACCCATGGCTTGTTGTTGGGATATATTTTGACACGTTTACGTGGAACAATCTTATTTTGACAGTAAGCCATGTATGAGCATGTGAGCTCAGCCAGAGAGTCCAAATCATCCCCGCAGGCCATTATGAACATCTCCCAGTCTGTACAGTCAAAGCATTCCTGGAGGCTGTGCTCTGAATCTTCTGTCCACACATCTATGTCTCTCATCTCCACCTTGCCTCTTCTGAGAGCAGTTTTATATGTGGGCAGCAAATGTACACAGTTGTGATCTGAGGATCCTAAAGGAGGAAGGGGGAGTGATTTATAGGCCCTCTCTATGGATCCATAGCACAGGTCCAATGTCTTTTTTCACCTGGTTGGGCAGGAGACATACTGATAAAAGTTTTTAAGTGTCTTCTTTAAAGAAACATGGTTAAAATCCCCAAGAATGAAGTTTGGCGCCTCTGGAGAAATTGACTGCAGCCGCTGGACCACATCAAAGACGGTTCTGGAGGCGGAGTCAGCGTCTGCCCTCGGGTGAATGTACACAGTCGTGATGAAAAGTTGGGGAAACTCGCGAGGCAAATAAAAGGGACGTAGTGACACAGACAGCAGCTCCACATCAGGTGTACAGATGCGCTCTCTGACCGTGACAGATGTGCAGTACTGCTTATTAATGTATAAACATACTCCGCCCCCCTGATGCTTCCCTGTTACCTCTTCCTGCCGATCCGAGCGCAGCGGGGCTCCAAAGCGGTCAATCCACAGGTCTGCATCTCGATCATGCGCAGTAAGCCAAGATTCAGTGAAAGCCATGACGCAGCAGTTCTTAAAATCCTTCTGGTAGCGTACGTTCCCTTGAATTTCCTCCACCTTGTTTCTCACAGACTGTGCATTCCCAAAAATTATCGAAGGAAGAGGAATGTTACCAAACTGACGTCTCCTAAGGCACAATTTCACACCTCCACGCCTTCCACGCTTCCTTCTGCTGTCTCTCCCGTCTCTCTTTTCACCGCTGTGTCCATCTCTCAAAATAAAGTCCGGCAGTTGCAGCTTAGGCTCAATCACAGCTGTTGAATCAGCCGTATTTAAATGCAGCAACACGTCCCTGGAATATTGTATTCTGCCCGCTATTCTGCCTGCCATGGAGCCGAACGCGTTTACTTCAGGGACAAAGAGCCAGAGCACAGAAAGCAGCAGTGCGAGAAAGGAGAATAAATCCATGTTGTAGACACCAGGGAGCTCTTCGCCATATATTCCACACCCCCTCCAAGGCAGAAACGACACAGAGGATTTTATAAAAACGTATAAAAGTATAAATCACACGCACACACACACACGCACTATTTCACCAGCTGCCGGTCGCTGCGTGAGCATGCGCCCAAAAGAGTCCACCACGGGTGCAGCCATGTCCCAGACTGGGACTGACGCGGGTGCGGCCATATCCCAGACTGGGACCTACGCGGGTGCGGCTATGTCCAAAGCCAGGACCACTGAGGGCGCCACCGGCCAGCCAGTGGAAACTGGGGCCTCCCCCCCCCCCCCCGCTGGATGCCGTCGTGGCCCCTTTTCCTCCCCCACCAGACGCTGTTGGGGTACCCTTTCGCCGATCTGGCCACCCACCATTGAGCCTTCCGGTGGGTAAGCCGCCCCCTAATTCACCCCTCTGGTTCTGGTGGCTCAAAAGCACTGGCCGGCCGACTGAAAGACTGGGTCTCTGGGTCAGCTGTCAGTTCTGTCAGTTCTGTCACTCCCTGTCACTCCATCAGTCTACCTGGCTAGTCGAGCTGGAGACCCTAGCCCCTAGTCATCCTCCTAGTCTTTACTTCAGCGTTTAGCCTCTTCTCTTGGACTGCATTTGGTGTGGTATTTTCCCGGAGCTCACCCTTGCCTGATACTCACTACGTAAGTCTTCTCTCGTCCAAACCAAGTCCACGTTTCTGTGTTTCGTTCTGTGGCTCAGTCCGGCCCTGAGTCGTGATGTGGACTTCCATCTGCTTGTCTAGCAGTATTATTACTGAACTGTTTCCTGCTGTGCGGCATTGTTTTCTCAGCGCTGGGTCCCACTCCACAGCACAGCAGGATCATTTACCTTTTGACATTTTGTATTTGACACTGTTTGAACTGTTGCTTTTTGTTATCAATAAATACACGCTTCATCCAGCACGTGGGCTCATCTCTTTTCCATTCGTGTGCCACGTAAAGGCGCACATCCATGACACAACTCTCTCCATTAAAATAACAGAAAAAACGGGTGGATTCCATTTCCTCATGAGCTCCAGAGCTGTGCGATTTCAAAACACGCCACTGAAATATCATTAAACAATGCACTTCTGATTGTAGACCTCCTTTTTCCTGATCAAAAGTGGATTCTCATGGAATGCACTATAATAGTAATGCGCATTAGATTGCGTGCTGCCACACCTCTTTGAAATGAGGCGCCTCCTCCCAGCGCATAGCGGGCGCACTGTCTATTGGTAATTTGATGGTGTGATGCAAAGGGCAGCTTGGTGGTACAGTGGTTAGCACTGTGACAGCACAGCAAGAAGGTCACGGGATCGATTCCACCCCGACTATCGTGGGTTCGATCCCACCCCCTGAGCATTGCTGACCCTTCTGTATGGACTTTGCATGTTTTCCCCGTGTCTGCGTGGGTTTACTGTGGGTTCTCTGGTTTCCTCCCACAGGTCAAAAACATGCAAGTTAGGTTAACTGGAGACTCTAAAGTGGCCCTAAGTGTGAATTTGTGTGTGAATGGTGAAGGGATTGGTACCGTACCGTGGCTGCCTCATGTCCTGAATTTCCCTCTGGGATTAAAGTATACATATACAAATAAATACAAAGCATATAAAACTGACAATGCGGTAACAGAAACTAACAAAAACAAGCGGCAAACAGCGGGAAATCTGTTGAAAAAGTGCATGGATGATCGTCCTAATAGGACCTTCTGTCTCTGATCAGATCTGTAGTTCAGATGGTTTTACCCTAGCTCCTAGCACCACTGTCAGGATTCTTGGAATCATTTTTGATCTGGATTTGTACTTTAATTCATACGTCAAACAAATCTCTAAAACTGCTTGCTTCCACTTATGGAATATTGCTAAAATTAGGAACATCTTGTCCCAAGCTGATGCAGAGAAACTAATCCATGCCTGTGTCACTTCTACATTTGATTATTGTAATTCACTACTGTCAGGTTGTCCTAAGAACTCTGTAAAAATTCCATGTAAAAATTGTTAACAGGCAATAAAAAAGATCACATTTCTCCCATATTAACCTCCCTCCATTGGCTCCTTATTGAATCCAGAATCAAATTTAAAGTCCTCCTTTTGACATATAAAACCATACATAATCTATCCCCCAGTTATCTTAAAGAATTCATTGTACCCTATTATCCTAACAGAATATTATGTTCTCAGAACACAGGAATCCTAGTAGGGCTGGACGATATGCCAAATATATTTGTTGCATTGGTACATTTGGTTGCCCGCGATACATAAAATGGTTGTATCGTGCATATTCGAGTATTTGCCACGTGAATATGAGCAGTGACTTCATGCTCTCCCCAGCTGCCGCTGCTGAGCAGTGCTGAGTGCTCAGTGCAGCCCCCCCCCCCCCAAGCGCATGCACTACACTGCAGAGAACAGAGATAAAAAGGAAGATAATAAAATAAAAGTAGGCCCCCTTAAGCATAGGTGTTGTTGTACCAGGAGAGGTCCTCGGAGATGTGCACCCCCAGGACCTTAGTGCTGCTCATCCTCTCCACAGGTGCACCATTGATGATCAGAACGGGATGCTGTGTATGTCCCCTCCTGAAGTCGACCACAATCTCCTTAGTTTTTCCCACGTTCAGGAAGAGATTACTGTTTTACACCACTGGACCAGTTGGCTCATCTCATTTCTGTAGTTGGCCTCCTCGTTGTTGGTGATGAGGCCCACCACCGTTGTGTTGTCCACAAACTTGATGATGTGATTGGTGCTGTAGGCTGGTACACAGTCATGGGTCAGCAGGGTGAATTGCAGTGGGCTAAGCACCCTTGTGGGGCCCCTGTGCTCAGTGTGATGGTCTGGGAGATGTTGCTGCCAACCCACACATTCTGTGGCCTCCCTGTGAGAAAGTCCAGCATCCAGTTACAGAGAGATGTTTTGAGTCCCAGGTGTCTGAGTTTTTGTATTAAGTGCTGGGGGATGATTGTGTTGAATGCTGAACTGAAGTTCAGCATGTGCGAACTATGTGCGAACAGCATTCGCACATAGGAGTTCTTTGAGTCCAGGTGGGTGAGGGCTGGATGGAGAGCAGCAGAGATGGCATCTTCTGTGGATCCGTTTGGCCTGTATGCAAACTGAGATGGGTCGTGGGAGGGAGGGAGGATGGACTTGATGTTCTGCATGACCAGCCGCTCGAAGCACTTTATTATGATGGGGGTCAGTGCTATGGGCCGGTAATCGTTGTAGCCAGATAGGACTGGCTTCTTTGGGACTGGTATTATGATAGCAGTTTTGAAACATGTGGACAACAGCTTGACTCAGGGAGATGTTGAAGATGTCAGCCAGGACATTCTTGAGCTCCTCTGCACAGTCCTTCAGAACGTGACCCGGTATGTTGTCTGGTCCAGCTGCCTTGCGTGGTTTGATCCTGCAGAGGGTCCTCTTCATGCTAGCCGGATTCTGACTTATGGCCAGCTCGTCTGGAGAAGGAGTGGTCTTCTGTGCTGATGTGTTGTTTTGTGCTTCAAAGCAGCCGAAGAAGTCAGTTAAGGTTGTTAAGCAGTGTGATATCACTCGCACAGGTCTGAGGTGGAGATTTGTAGTTGGTGAGGGTCTGTATGCCACGCCAGAGGGAACATGCATCTCTGGTGTTGCTGAAGTGGCCGGATATTTTCTTGCTGTACTGTTGTTTTGCCTCCTTGATGCCATGGGACAGGTTAGCTCTAGCTGTTGTTAGTCCTGCAGTGTCGCTGACCCTGAAGGCTGCGTCCCAAGCCCTCAGGAGCCTGTGGACCTCTGCTGTCATCCATGGCTTTTGGTTGGCATGAGCAGTGATGGTTTTGCAGTGAGTGACATCATCAGTGCATTTAGCTATGTATGCTACAACAACCTCAGTGTACTCCTCTAGGTTTGTGTGTCCATTGTGAGTGGCTGCATGCTTGAAAGTGTCCCAGTCTGTAGTGCTGGAGCAGTCTTTCAGAACATCAGAGGCCCCCTCTGGCCACACACATACCTGCTTTTTTGTTGATCTGATTGTTTTCACTCTGGGTTTGTATGCTGGCCTCAACAAGATGATGATGTGATCAGAGAGACGCAGGTGGGGAAGGGGAGAGGCTCTGTATGCTTTCTTGTAAGTTGTGTACACCAGGTCCAGCAAATTGTCTCCACTTGTTGGAAAGTCTACATGTTGGTGTAGATTTAGTAGAAGAACCTTTAAATCTGCGTGGTTGAAGTTGATGAGGAGATCATCTTGATTGTCATTGCATTCACATACCTCCATCACTTCTGACATTCCACCATGTTCTTTTGTTTGAATCGCGGCTGTTCAAATCAGTTTGGTGACTCTTGGCTGCCGCCAACAGTACAGGCATGTATTTACGCATGCACATTTTCACTGTGCATGCTTGTACTCCAAAACTACTGGATGGATTTAGATGATTTTTTTATTTATTTATTTATTTTTTTTTACCAGAGGTGGTCCTTGGCCTAGAGAGGAACCCATAACATTTTGGTGACGATACCAGAATGCATACCTCCACCAAGGCTCTTATCTTCTCACAGTGTGTTAGCAAGAATACTCCAAAACTGCTTGATGGATTTGGATGAAATTTTTACCACAGGTGGTTTTTGGGCTAGAGAGGAACCCATAACATTTTGGTGACGATACCAGAATGCATACCTCCACCAAGGCTCTTATCTTCTCACAGTGTGTTAGCAAGAATACTCCAAAACTGCTTGATGGATTTGGATGAAATTTTTACCACAGGTGGTTTTTGGGCTAGAGAGGAACCCATAACATTTTGGTGATGAACCGAGAATGCATACCTCCCCCAAGGCTCTGGCACCGAGGCATCAGCACCTTGGTGCTTTGATTTTTGTGTAGTTTTTAATTATCAGCACATTGATTAAATCTGAAAAATAAAATCCATCTCCTACTTTCAACAGTGATCACACAGTTTTAGTTCCTGATATTTTAATAAATTAGAGACAAAAGTTTTATTGAGAAGAAGCTACTTTTCATTCTTTTTATGTTTTCTCATTATGCCCCTTATTCAAATGTATTAATATAATATAAATCTGTATCCTTCACCTGCTCTCCAGACTCTCAATTTGGCAGCTAGTGGATTAGTTTTCTGATAATTGGTTGTGTAATATTCTTCTTTATTTTAGAATAAAACTAGAAGAATTCTAAAGAACTTTCTAAATCATATAACTTTAAAAATCATTTGGTGCAAATTAAGCCAATTAGAAATAATTACAACAGAGTGAAAAAATGTTTAAAAAATATCTTCTTCCACTGAGCTAAATATTGGTTATAATTTTTTTTAAAAATGCGTGGCACTAATTGACAATCTGCACATATAATTTACTGTCCAAAACCCCACAGACAGCAAACTTAGCAGTTATTCTACAGACAAAAAGTTGAAAACATCCTTAAAAGAAAAGGCTCACCTCTACATCACTGTCACAGAATCTTCTCTCCTCTCTTTTTTCTTTTGTCTTTGCAAACTGTGAGGAAAAACTATCGGCTGTCATTTCAGACAAGTATATCTCGTTGACTACATTTCATAATAAAAGCACATAACAGACACAACCATTCTGAAAAGTGAATCACTGTAGAGGGCTTTTATTTTTACATCACTCAGGAAGTATTGAGCTGTGACAGTGAAAATAAATTTACACTAATTCAGACCGGTCATGTCTGGTGAATCCAGCATTTATAGTGCTGGTGACTATAAGGTTATTGAGCAGAAATTCAAGGATTGTTTCTCATTTTTAAGGCTAATTAAGGTGTTGATTTTAGATAATCACATTTAAGACTTTTTATAGACCTGTAGACACTAATGAGGCGGCTCTTTTTCTCCTTGTTTGTGTTCTCACTGAAAAATTCTCTCCACAACAACCATACATGAACGCAAATTAATCTGTCCACACAGAATTAAACTCTCTATTTTCCTCTGATTTTACTTTCTCTGGATCTGTTCATGTCTTGCCGAGAGTGTCAGGAAGCAGCTGCTGTCCGTGCTTCTCCACATGCACTGAGGATGGAGAGGCTGAGCGTCTTTCTGTGCATCCGCCGTCAGATGTGACACAGTCATGCATGGTTGACAATATAATAAATCATTTAAAAAATATATACAGTATCTCACAAAAGTGAGTACACCCCTCACATTTTTGTAAATATTTTATTATATCTTTTCATGGGACAACGCTGAAGATATGACACTTGGATACAACATAAAGTAGTCACTGTACAGCGTGTATAGCTAAATTTGCTGTCCCCTCAAAATAACTCAACACACAGCCATTAATGTCTAAACTGCTGGCAACAGAAATGAGTACACCCATAAGTGAAAATGTCCAAATTGTGCCCAAAGTGTCAATATTTTGTGTGGCCACCATTATTTTCCAACACTGTCTTAACTCTCTTGGGCATGGAGTTCACTAGAGTTTCACAAGTTGCCACTGGAATCCTCTTCCACTCCTCCATGATGACATCACGGAGCTGGTGGATATTTGAGACCTTGCGCTCCTCCATCTTCAATTTGAGGATGCCCCACAGATGCTCAATAGGGTTTAGGTCTGGAGACATGCTTGGCCAGTCCATCACCTTCACCCCCAGTTTCTTTAGCATGGCAGTGGTCGTCTTGGAGTTGTGTTTGGGGTCGTGATCATGTTAGAATACTGCCCTGCGGCCCAGTTTCCAAAGGGAGGGGATCATGCTCTGCTTCAGTATGTCACAGTACATGTTGGCATTCATGGTTCCCTCAATGAACTGTAGCTCCCCAGTGCCGGCAGCATTCATGCAGCCCCAAACCATGACACTCCCACTATCATGCTTATATTGGTCTCATCAGACCACAGAACATGGTTCCAGTAATCCATGTCCTCAGTCTGCTTGTCTTCAGCAAACTGTTTGCAGGTTTTCTTGTCCATCACCCTTAAAAGAGGCTTCCTTCTGGGACGACAGCCATGTAGACCAATTTGATGCAGTGTGCGGCATATGATCTGATCACTGACAGGCTGACCCCCCACCCCTTCAACCTCTGCAGCAATGCTGGCAGCACTCCTACATCTATTTTCAAAAGACAACCTCTGGATATGACGCTGAGTACGTGCACTCTACTTCTTTGGCCGACCACGACGAGGCCTGTTCTGAGTGGAACCTGTCCTGTTAAGCCTCTGTATGGTCTTGGCCACCGTGTTGCAGCTCAGTTTCAGGGTGTTGACAATCTTCTTATAGCCTAGGCCATCTTTATGTAGAGCAACAATTCTTTTTTTCACATCCTCAGAGAGTTCTTTGCCATGAGGTGCCATGTTGAACTTCCAGTGACCAGTATGAGAGAGTGTGAGAGCGATGACACCAAATTTAACACCCCTGCTCTCCATTCACACCTGAGACCTTGTAACACTAACGAATCACATGACACTGGGAAGGGAAAATGGCTAATTGGGCACATTTGGACATTTTCACTTAGGGGTGTACTCATTTTTGTTGCCAGCGGTTTAGACATTAATGGCTGTGTGTTGAGTTATTTTGAGGGGACAGCAAATTTCCACTGTTATACAAGCTGTACACTGACTACCCTACATTGTATCAAAGTGTCATATCTTCAGTGTTGTTCTATGAAAAGATATAATAAAATATTTACAAAAATGTGAGGGGTGTACTCACTTTTGTGAGACACTGTATTTTACGTTCATAAAAACACACGTCCATTGAGAAATGTATCCAAGTGCAATAAACCATAATTTAAAAAATAACATTATTAAAATGAACTTCATTAATTTCCATGTGTTTTGAGATATAACTGCAGGGAGCCACAACATGGGGGCTTAAGGGCCATGGGTTGCTGACCCCTGTTCTTGTAAATTTGAAGCTTTTATTGTACATATGTTTGTAATTTTTTTCCCTTATTTGTGTCAATTTTTCTCAAAGTTTTGCACCTTTGGAAAATTTTGAGAGTTGAAAATTATGAAAATATTTATGCAAAAATAGTTTCTTTCTTTCTTTCAAAGCACAGGGGTTCACTTGTTAAGGGTAAAAGTGGGATAATTCTGACCTCTGTTAGACCATTAAGTATGATGTTTTTTTTGATTGATTGATTGATTGATTGATTGATTTTATTTGAACATTTAGACAAAAAAGAAAAAAAATTTAAAACCAAAATCAAAACCAAAAAAATAAAATGTTCAAAAGGAGTGGGAAGAAGCCAACGCTTATATAGTCCCACCCCTTCTCCATACCCAATAAATTATAATATCATTCTAGTCATTATTCATCCCACAATTACATTTATTATACAATACCATAATATATAATACACCTTGTAATTAAATTATGCAATAGAAATGATACAACAATGATAGTTTACATTGACAATAATACCAACATCTAATAATAATTGTAATAATAATAAATAAATACTTCTGGTATGATTAATATAATTATAGACAATATTATCATCATCATAATCACCATATATACCACCATATACCCCCACATGGCTTGCAATACCTAGGCGCAATAAGTAACCATATAATAATAATAACCATAATAATAGGTAGCCATATGGTAGTTACAATAACAACAACAATAATAATAATAATAATACCACCTGGCCTATATAATACTTCAAATAATTCCATCCTAACAACAATCCTAATACTATAATTCTAGTAATAATGATATCAATAATAACAGTACTCAGCATATATAGTCACAATAACAGCCTTTCTTCATTGAAGACACATTGTAATATTACTGTCCTTTATTTTTATATTGCTCAAAAATCATTTCTTTATATGTTGATTTAAATATATAGATGTTTGGTCATTGCCTGTGTTTCTCCCCCAACCCATTCCACAATTTTACCCCACACACAGACACACAAAAACCCTTCCTCGTAGATCTTAATAGGTGGATTTTAAATTTTGTATTCCCCCTAAATTATATTTCCCTTCTCTCTCACTGAAAAGATTTTGTATATTGTGTGGCGAAAAGTTTTTACTGATTTTAAACATTAACTGTGCTGTATAATAATCAACCAGATCCCATAACTTTGAATGTAAAAACAATAAATTAGTATGTTCAAGATACTCGACTTTGTGTATAACATGGACTGCTCTTTTTTGTAATATTAGCAATGAATTAAGTGTACTTTTATAATTGTTACCCCAGACCTCTATACGATAGGTCAAGTATGGAAGTACTAATGAGCAACACAAGATATGAAGCGATTTGTAATCTAGGACCTGCTTAATTTTATTTATAATTGCAATATTTTTTGCGACTTTGTTTTTTTTGGTTGAATGTTGCTGCATAACAAACTGGACCAAAAATGCCAGGGCTGATTTTTTTTTTTTTTTGTCCCAGTCCAGGCCTGGCTAAGACAGCTAGGAGCAGATGTTTTTCTTTAATGGTTGCATTGTCAGTCAACCTCTGTGTGCTGTTTGAATTCGAGAGAAAGCTGCTGTTGGTTTGGTATAAGCAAAATATTAAATTCAAGCTGTCACTATGTATCATCACATGTTCACTAGCTAGAAGCCAGGGAGGAGATGTATGAAAGATGATAACTCTAACAATATAATGTGTGTGTGTGGGGGGGGGACTCATTGGGTGCTCAGCACCCCTAAAGCTCTGATCCTAGAACCGCCCCTGTTTACCATCGTAACCAATGGCTCAGAGACAACATGGAAGTGTCCAACAGTCTGGGGGGGGGGGGGGACGTTACATTCTTGATTTGATTTGCCGTTTTTGTAAATACTCGTGTTTCTTTATTTTGTTGGACAGCATGTTAAATATGCTAATGTGGAGGAAGGAAGCAGACGAGGCAGCGAGCTGCACGACACAAACTTTATTCCTCCTCCAACATCAAGTACCGTAAAATCATTACCTGGGTCTCTGGGCACCTTCCTTTTATAACCTTTAATTCTGTGCCATGAGACCCAGGGGCCCCAATGACAATCATTCAGTGGAACAAAGACATGTGTGGCACATTAACATCACATAACGCCAGTCCTGCTTCTCACACCCTCTCTTCCTCCAGCGGCCCTGGCGTCTCCTCTACTCCCCGGGGGGCGAATAGTCCTTTCTGTTTCGTCTGAGACCCATTTCCTCCTTCAGTCCATTGTTCCGTCTTCCCGCCAGCTCCCGACTCTGAGTGGAAAATCCCCCACACAGTGCCACCACACAGCCCCCCCCAAACACCCAGAAAGGGCACTAACACCCCCCCCCCCCCTCCATCCTTCGGGCTTGAGCCAGCGGCCATAGCGGTTGTAGCGAGCGGTCGCTGATTCTGTCAAAACACCCTGCTGGCAAGGTGTACAGGAGGGCACGTCGGTCTGTGGAGGATATAAAAGGTGGGGGGGAAACATGTTAGCTTTGCGAGCGCAGGTCTCTACCAAGGGAACACCAACTTGCGGAGCCACTGACGGTGGGCATTCATACCAGGGAGCTTAGGCCAACACCACCTGCTCGTCTGCCAACATAAAAGCAGGCTTCAGCCTGTCAATGCAGACAGTCTCCCTATGCCCCCCCCAAGTCTAACACAAAATGCTTTGCCTCAAGTTCCAGCACCTTGAACGGTCCATCGTATGGTGGGCGCCGGGGGTTCAGTGCGCATTGTGCCTGACAAAAACAAAACTGGCGTTCTGCAAGCTTTTTGGGACAAAGGCATGGAGAAAACAATGGTAGGCCGGGCCCGACACATTAAAAGCCTCCATACAAAGCAAACATTGCATGGGCAGATCAGCCCCGGGCGCTGGGTTTTCTGGAAAAACTCCCCAGGGACGCACAGCGGCTGAGAAAAAAAACGAGTTCTGCCGGGGAGGCTGCCAGATCCTCCTTAGGCACGGAGCACAATCCTAAAAGAGCCCAGGGCAGGCAGTCAACCCAATTTGCATCCGTGAGTGCTCTGAGCGCTGCCTTAAGCGACCTATGAAAACGCTTGCATAACCCATTAGCCTGGGGGTTTTATACGGTTGTGTGATGAATTTTGACCCCCAGACTCTGGGCCATCACGGACCAGAGTTCCGAAATGAATTGCGGACCCCTGTTGGAAGTGATGTCCAATGGGGATCCAAACCGTGCACCCCAAGCTGACAAAAAAGTGTGAGCTACTTCCGTGGGCGCGGTGGAAGCCAGCGGGACCACTTCAGGCCAGCGTGTGGTGCGGTCCACGATTGTCAAAAGGTGCGTGAAACCTTGCGACGGCGGGAGGGGTCTCACCAAATCCACGTGAACATGGTCGAACCTCATGGCCAGGATTTGGAACGGCTTGAGAGGGGCTCTGGTGTGCTTGTACACTTTGGCCCGCTGGCACGCGACGCACACTGCAGCCCAATCTTTCACGTCCTTGTGCAAGCGCGGCCAGCCGAATTTCGCCCCCACCAGTTTAACCGAAGCGCGCACACCTGGATCCAAAAGGGAGTGGACTGACTCAAAAATGCGGCAGCATCAAGAGCTCGGAACCACTGGGCATGGACCACCGGTGGAGATGTTGCAAAGCAAGGGAGGGCACCCTTCTTTGCACCACCCTGCTCTCCAGCTTTAACACAGTAGGCGCAGACTGGAGTGCAAATGTCCACATCCCCGGCTTGCTCTGCGGCCATGGCAGGGAAATCTATTCCCATGTAGACGGGGGAGACTTACATGCGTGACAGGCAATCGGCCACGACGTTGAGCTTACCGGCGTGTTGAATGTCGGTAGTAAAATCCGAGATCGCGGTCAAATGCCGTTGTTGCCGGGCCCACCACGGTTTCGAGACCTTGAACATCGCTTATGTCAGCAGCTTGTGTTCAATGAACACGGCGAACTCGCACCCCTCTAGCCAAAACCGGAAATGGCGCGTCGCCAGATGTAGCGCCAACAATTCTGTGTTGAACGTGCTGTATTTGTGTTCGTTGTCGTGCAAAGTTCGACTGAAAAATGCGAGCGGCTGCCACAAACCGGAGACTTACTGCTCTACCACTGCCCCTATGGCAACGTCAGACATGTCCATGGTGAGTGCTCTCCGTGCCAACGGGTCAGTGTGGGCTAGCATAGTGGCATCCGCAAACACTGTTTTGGCATCTGTGAAAGCCTGGACTCACTCGGGAGTCCAGTTGATGTTTTCTGCGGGCTTCTTTTTCTTAAGCGCGGCATGCAATGGCTACATCAGCTGGGCTGCCCGGGGAAGGAAACGATTATAAAAACTGACCATTCCCAAAAACCCCTGAAGGGCCCTCATGGTCTGCGGATGCAGAAAGTCCGACACGGCGCCCTCCGGTGAAATGCGGTGGCCCAAAAAATCAATCACTGGCACACCGAACTGGCGAGAGCACATTACTCCGATCCTTTATTCACTTCATTGGCTTCCAGTCCATTTTAGAATTAATTTTAAACTTTTGCTTTTTGTTTTTAAATCTCTTAATGGCCTTGCTCCCGTTTATATGTCTGAGACTTTGACTGTCCGTGACCAAGGCAGGGCTTTGAGGTCATCCAATCAGCTTTTGCTGGATGTGCCTAGGTCAAGGTATAAACACTGGAGTGACCAAGCCTTTTCTGTTGCCGCCCCCAGGCTCTGGAATAATCTCCCCCCTGACCTACATGCTATCTCTGACCTGGCCCTTTTTAAATCAGAACTTAAGACATATTTGTTTAGGATGGCTTTTAATACCCAGTAGTGGTGATATTTGTCTTGGCATTTGTTTTTATTTTATTTTTTTTGTTTATGTTATTTGTTTTTAATGCTCTGTGTATTTTTAATACTGTTTATTTTCTGTAAAGCACTTTGGTCACCTACGGGTTGTTTTAAAGGGCTATATAAATAAAGTACATTACATTACATTACATTACTTTGCCAGGTTCACTATCAGCCCGTGCGCTTCCAACCTCTGGAAAACCATCTTGAGATGGGTGATGTGCTCCTCCTCGGAAGCGCTAACCACCAGAATGTCATCTAAGTAGACAAAAACAAAGGACAAGTCATGGAGCACTGCATCCATCATTGTCTGGAAGGTCTGTGCCGCGGCCTTTAATCTGTACGGCATGCATAAAAACTCGAAAAGGAGTTATTACCGCTGTTTTAGGAACATCTTCCATGCACACCGGGACCTGGTGGTAACCGCGGACCAGATCAACTTTCAAAAAAACACCACCCCCCCACCCAACCAGGTGCACGGAAAAATCCTGTATGTGCGGGATGGGATATCGATCGTATTCCATGGCATTGTTCAAGCGCCGGAAATCGTCACACGGTCGCCACGACCCATCGGCCTTTGGCAACATGTGTAGTGGGGATGCCCACGGGCTGTTGGAGCACCTGACGATGTTCAGCTGCTCTAAGTTGGCAAACTCCTTGCGCACACTGGCCAGTTTAGCCGCATCCAGGTGCCGAGGTCACTCAAACACTGGTGGGCCTTTTGTGGTTGTGAAATGTTCGACCCCGTGTTTCGTTATCATAGCAAAAAAGTCGTGACCGTGAGTGCTGGGAACTGTGCAAGTAAATGCTGGTACCTAACCCCTGGAGCTATAACGTTAGCCAGTGTTGTTGACCCAGCTCCCCGAGCTGTGCAAGACAGGGAGGTGAAAGAGACAGCATCCACTAAATGTCTGTTGGCAACATCGACTAATAACCCATAAACACATAAAAAATCTGCACCTAAAATGGGGGCAGAACATGCAGCTACCACAAAGTCCCACTGGAAATTGCGTCTGGGCAAGCATATCATCAGCGTCCGTTCTCCAAACGTCCTGATGGTGGATCCTTTGACAGCCGTGAGTTTGGGGCCACTGCCTCCTGCCGACCTGTCTGCGCTGACTGGCAGGATGAGGCTCTTCTGGAAGCTGGAGTCCACCAAAAACCATTTCCCTGCGCGTGTGTCCATGACATAAAGCAGCTTGTTCCTGTCGCCAGCGGTTGCAGCTGCTACTGACTGCTGGCCGTGCTGTCTTCCCGGCTTCTTGAATTGGCATGGATCCAGGCAGCGTTGAGCATTCGAGCTGACACGGCGATGATAAAAACAGATCGCCCCGTTCTTTCGTCTCTTGGTGTCCATCCCGGCTACCACCAACGGCTCCTCAACCTTGCTGGAGTCCCTCCTAGATGCTGGTGCCACTGCCTGCACACTGAGAGTTCTGGTTGCCAAAATGATGCGGTCCACTTCCTGTGCCAGGGCGCAGCAGTCTTTGGTAACCAGCCACCACGAGTTGGCCAGGATCACCCTCGCTGTAGCAAGAAGGTTCCTGAGGAACAAGTGGGTGAACAGGAAAGATTCGTCATCCTTCCTCCTCAGCACCAACATGCTCTCCATGAGCTCCACGGCTGATCTGTCACCTAACTCTGAATGTGTTTGGAGTCTCTCTGCCCTCTCACTGTCAGACAGGGTATCGCACTGGAGTAGCATCCGCTTGAGCGCTTCATACTTCCCTTGGGCCGGCGGCTCCTGGAGCAGGCTCGTCACCTGTTGCGTGGTGTGCGCATCCAGCGCAGCGACCACATAGTAATATTTTGTGTCATCCGTTGTTATCCCACGGAGTGCACACTGGGCTTCTATATGCAGGAACCACGTGGTTGGGTTGTGAAGCCAAAAGTCTGGGAGCTTGACTGAGACAGCGCACGGGGAACTTGTGTTCTCCCTCCAGGTAGTCTCCGGGGCAGTGCTCGGCTCATTCTCCATGGCACGTCTAGGGGTCACCAATGTGGAGGAAGGAAGCAGACGAGGCAGCGAGCTGCACGACACACAAACTTTATTCCTCCTCCAACATCAAGTACCGTAAAAACATTACTTGGGTCTGTGGACACCTTCCTTTTATAACCTTTAATTCCGTGCCATGAGACCCAGGGAGCCCAACAACAATCATTCAGTGGAATAAAGACATGCGTGGCACATTAACATCACATAACGCCAGTCCCGCTTCTCACACCCTCTCTTCCTCCAGTGGCCCTGGCGTCTCCTGTACTCCCTGGGGGCCGAATAGTCCTTTCTGTTCCGTCTGAGACCCCCTGGTACCACTTCCTCCTTCAGTCCATTGTTCCCTCTTCCCCCCGGCTCCCGACTCTGGGTGGAGAGTCCCCCACACAGTGCGACCACACAAAACATTTAAAAAATATATATGGGGCTTCTAGTAGATTGGTGCCCTTAGCAGATTGGGGCCTAAGGCAGTTGCCTACCTTAGCCTCATGGTAAGTCTGCTTCTGCGCCCCCCCCCCCCCCCCCATTGCCCAGGCAACCAGCAGACCCCACAGAGCTTCGAGCGCTAATACAAGAACAATGCTTTCAAATCTGATGGGAAGAAAAACTGATGAGAGAAAAACTTGATTCACACTGAGTTCAAATCTGTGAAATCAAAATATCTATGGCTTTGTGTGAGAAAAGAATGGATAGAATGTTAGTGAGTTCCTTACTTGAGTCTTTTCCATTGGAGCAAGGGTCTACATGTCCAGCAAGTGGAGAAACCAGGAGAGAGCAGGATGTTGGGTGAGCGCAGAGACCTGGAGGATTTGGCAGTTTACTGATTTTTCTTCTTCTTCTTTTGGTATTTTATTGTGGTAGGCACATAGTATTTGGGTGCATTTACTGCCACCAACTGGTGTGAAATCTGGGCTGGGATACAAATCCTCTACTTCAGAAAAAAAAAAATAAAAAAAATTAATTCTATCCTCTTTATCAGCTTTGTCCCACCTTCCCACAAGATTCCTTGCATTCCACTGAAGAAGAGGCACTAGGTCCCGCCCTCAGTGGTTCCCAGTTTCCCATTTGCCTCAAGGTCTTTCAGTGATTTGTTCCCAAGATATCCACCTTATTCCTGTGGGTGTTGCTGTAGGAACGATTATGGGTGGAGCTTCCGGTTTTGGCTGGCGTAGTGTTAAATCAGTCAGTAAGAGTGGAGTAGCAGGGGCATTTAAAACAGCGTTTTTAAAAGTTTATCAAATTCATTTTAATGTATAATCCACATTCGTGTTTTGCACTCAAGTGGCAGCTAATTTCAGCTTTTCTAGTTTTTGTATTTTTTGAATGTTTTGGCATAGTTCAGGTACTTGTTGCTGGTGTTCATGGTTGTGCCATAGATTGTATAAATGGAGGCTTCTCACCACACAGTGACAGACGACATCCAAGCACAGTGTTGTGGTGTACGTCTGCTATAAGGTAAATTTGATTATGTCCAACATATTTTAACAAAATGCAGCCGACTTTATTGCGGTGGAGATGTGCTGGTCAGAATGCGCACTGCATCATTATGAGTAGTAACAAGAAGTCATAAATCATGACTCTTCCTTTGTTTGGTAGCGGCAAGTCCCGAGAAAACCCCATGAGTGCCCGGTGTCACTGGAAATCTTAGAAATCATACTTTCTAAAAATACCTATGTTATTGCGGAAGACGTAACTCCCGACCGATCAAACGCGAGTTTTCAACCTAGCCAAAATATAAACAAATCGTCCTTTTCCGTCCATTTTTGTGCATTTCCTACAAATTAAATATCATTTAGAAGGTCTTTCAATACAGAATATGGAAATAACATTACATCAGTTTTGAAAATGTCCTCAAAATGACTCACTTTGCCAGGACGGGTCATTTGTTTACAATGTTAGCATCTTAGCAGCAGCGCTAACTAATGGAGCTACTGTCTACGAGGCCACCTTTTAAGGTCATCTTCCCATCCCTTGATAGTCGTGGGAAGTGGTATGATTATATTACTGTTCTGAGGTGCAAGAGGCCGTGTTCCCACATTTGTGATACCAAAGTCATTGTTTTTTAACAAGGAAAAGTGTCCCATTTTAGTGACAACCATATGTTCTAAACTAGTACCAGAAGTTGCTACCATAATTCACGCAAGGCATCATGGGGCCTAGGAATAAGGTGGGTACAGTATCCTTCATACCCAAGAATTTCTCAGCCCCTTTCACAATAGCGCCGATCGAGGAGCAAGCCAAAGCGCTAAAAATAGCTTTCACTACTGCGCATGCGTGTGTTTACTTGGCTGAAGTAGGACAAACTTTCTGGGCCACTGCATCGCGTGAATGGAGCAAGGCAGGTGTGCCTGAGGGGAATTAACTTCACAATGGCTATGCAAATGGTGTCAAGTGAGACTGAAGGGACTATGAAGAAGACAGGTGCGACTAGACACTGCTGCTATGGTCTTTGCAACAGTGATAGCAGATACAGCGACCTAGTCTATGTTGTTATGATAAAACATATATGGCAGTACTCACCTTTTCACAAGAGTAGGCTTGTTTCCCGACACTGGCAACCCACGACATTCCAACCATCACTTCAGTTGGACCACAGAATGTTGAGAAATGTCACTGTAAACAAAGGCAGCCCCTGGGACTTCGCTTTCTAACAGTTTTACAAGTGGGAATGCAGTATCACTCGCCATTGCTCCACTGGTAGGACAGGGTTTTGCTTGTCCGATCTTGTGTAGTGCTGTGTACCACGTGACTACCAGCGCGAAAACTGATGACGTAGTCCTCGATCAGCGCTATTACTTTGATTTTGTCTGTTTTGTGTCTCACTTGATCAGTACAATTAATGACATAAGCAGTGAACAAAATCAGTTTATCCACACTTATCCTACTAACCTTATCCTACTAACCTGATTTCTTTGGTCTTCTGCTGGCAGATATTGATTAGCATTTCTCATTCCTTCCCTTGCATTTTGTGCTTGCACTTTCTTCACTGATTCTGCATAGCTTATGTTGTTAACCATTTTCACTTGTTGGACTGCAACTGCTCTTTTTCAAACCTCACACCCGCCATATGTCACACTGTGCTGACGACCACAGTTACAGCATCTAGGCCAGGGATGGGCAACTTTGATGGTAGTGAGGGCCACAAAAAATTTTTTTTTCACTTCCTGAGGGCCAGATTTACATGTAAACCTACTGTGGGGGGAGGGTATTATTTCCTGCAAAGTTAAAAGTTTCACAGTTAAAACTAAAAAGCAATTGAAAAAGCGTTAATCTTAATTTAACTTCGTGGAATTGCAGAGGTCTACAAAATTTAAAAAAACTTAAACAAGTTATGAATAAAATAAAAGACATGGGTTCAAAAATTGTGTTTTTACAAGAAACTCATCTAATAGAGGAGGATGTAAAAAGAATTAGGAGTAGATGGCAAGGAAGTGTTTTCACCTCATCATTTTCATCCCGAGCCAGGGGAGTTATGACTCTCATACATATATCAGTCCCATTTCAAGTGAAAAATGTAATTGGAGACAAATTTGGAAGATATGTAATCATTCAAGGATCTTTGCTATTAGAAAATATAAATTTGGTGAACTTATATGGTCCCAATATAGATGATCAAAAGTTCTTTGCTAATTTATTTCTTATCATCACTTACAGTGCAACATATAATAGCAGGGGATTTTAATTGTACATTGAATCCCGGTATAGATAGATCAACAGGACTGGACTGTATGCACAATGGATGCAGGATGACCATTAATCATTTTATGAAAGAATTGAAATTGCTAGATATATGGAGAGAAATGAAACCACAAGTTAAAGCCTACTCTTGTTATTCCAATACCTACAAGACATTCTCACGTATTGATTATTTTTTGATCTCCACAGAATTAAGGTCCAAGATTCAAAACTGTTTTTATGATAACATCGTGATCTCTGATCATGCACCCTGCTGTCTAATATATGTAGATAAGAAATTGACAAAGGAACCAGGTAGATGGCAATTTCAGCATAAATGGCTTCAGGATGAGGAATTTGTTAAGTACATAGAAAAACAGATAGATGAGTTCTTCACAAACATCAGCATGTGTAAAGTGGGAGGCTTTCAAAGCTTTTATTAGGGGACATATTATTAGTTATACAGGTTCAAAATCTAAGAAGACTCGAGAGGAGAGAGTCCAATTGGAACATAAAATAAAAATTCTTCAAGAAAGAGTGTATGCAGGAAGTGATCCAAGGTTGGAGAACGAATTACTGATTTTGAGAGCTGAATATGACAAAAAATCAGTGAATAGAGCTGCCTCGAGTCTTCTAAGATTGAAACAATCTTTTTATGAACAAGGTGAAAAATCAGGAAAGTTATTGGCATGGCAGATTAAACAATTAGAATTTAAAACACCAATTACCAGTATTATAAGTAACGGACAGGTAGTTATAGGTCCTTTAGAAATTAATAGAGCCTTTAGAGATTACTATGAAAAATTATATGATACCAAAAATGAATCTGACTTAACAAAACTACATGGGTTTTTGAACGAACTATTTATACCGTGTATTCCAAATGAAAATAGGGAGATACTGGAGTCTAAAATTAGTCAAGAAGAAGTTGGACTAGCCATTGATAATATGAAATCAGGAAAAAGTGCAGGACCAGATGGTCTTCCAGTTGACCTTTATAAAAAATTTAAGAATAAATTAATAAAACCTTTTTTGGAAATGGTTTTAGAAGCATTTCAAAATAGTAATTTACCATCATACATGAATAATGCCTTAATTATACTGTTGCCAAAACCAGGTAAGCCCTCTAATAAATGTGAAAATATGAGACCAATAAGCCTATTAAATGCCGACCTTAAGATAATCTGTAAAATTTTAGCAAGACGAATACAAGAAATTTTACCAAATATTATTAATCGAGATCAGAATGGCTTTATAAAGGGAAGACAAGGCTTCCATAATGTAAGAAGACTATTTAATATTATTTATTCTAATAAAGAAGCACCGGATACAGCTCTCCTATCACTGGATGCCGAAAAGGCCTTTGATAGAGTCGAATGGCCCTTTCTTTTTGAAGTCTTACAAAGGTTTGGACTTGGAAATAATTTCATAAAATGGGTTCAGATAATATATAATAATGCTACAGCAGAAATCCCAACAAATAACAATATTTCAAAATCAATAAAAATCAATAGAGGATGTCGACAAGGCTGTCCACTTTCACCTTTACTGTTTACTATGGCAATTGAACCTTTAGCGATGGCGATACGTCTACAGTCACAAATATATGGAATTAAAGTTGGACCAACAGAACATAAAATCTCCCTGTATGCCGATGACATAATTTTGTTTATGTCGAATCTTAAAAAATCAATTCCGACCTTGTTGAATTTAATAAAAAATTTTGGGGAAATATCAGGATATAAAATAAATAAAACTAAATCTTCAATATTAATGCTAAATGAGACCCAGAGAAATTACCCAGCCCCTGAGGTAAATCAATTCAATGTTGTAAATCAGTTTAAATATTTAGGAATCCAAATTGTGCCTAAGCTAGAATCAGTCGCCAATGTCAATTATGAAGCCTTAATGACAGATATTAATGAGTTACTTCAGAGATGGATGTCACTACCAATGTCGATGATCGGGAGAATCAATATACTTAAAAGTAATATCTTACCTAAAATACTTTATTTATTTCAATACATTCCCTTACCACCACCTTTAGATTTATTCTCAAGAATTAAAAAAAAGTTAGTGGAATTTATATGGAACAACAGGAGGGCTAGATTACGTCTGTCTTTATTATATTTACCATTTGATCGTGGAGGTCTGAAATGTCCAAATTTTATGTTGTATTATTGGTCGGCACAACTGAGGTCTATGACATATTATTTTTCATCAAATGATCTCCCTCACTGAACTGAAATGGAATCATACAATTTACCTTTACCTCTTCCCATATTCATATACTCAGATTCGGCAAAAAAATTACAAAAACAAGTTAAAAATCCATTTGTAAAACATATGATCAAAATATGGTGTGAAACTAAAAACTATTTAAAAGAACCACACTTACTGTCACAATTTAGCCCAATATGGGGTAATCAATATTTTAAACCAGGGAGAGCGGATGCTGTATTTAAAGTATGGAATTTAAAAGGGATTCAAAAGATTCAAGATTTATATCTGTCATGTGCAGATAACATAATGTCTTTTGAAGAGCTGAGGATCAAATTTAATCTTAATAGAACACATTTTTTTTAAATATCTTCAACTTAGGAACTTTATTCGATCAAATCAAAATAATGCTCTCACTCGACCTATTTACTCATCCTTGGAAAAAATGTTGATGAAAGATAGTAAAAGAAAGGGTATTATTTCAGAGTTTTATAACTCATTGACACTATCCTCAAGTGAAAACTCACAGAAAAGATTAAACTACTGGAAAGAAGATCTGCAAACTGAAATTTCAGAGGAACAATGGGAATTGGCTTGTACAGAAGCTCAAACCAAATCAATAAATGTACGTCTTAAAGTGATACATTTTAAATGGTTAATGCGGATGTATGTTACACCGGTGGACTTAAATAGATATAACAAAAACATACCAGATACATGCACAAAATGCATGGAAAGTAAAGGAACCCTATTTCATTGTTTATGGGAATGTAGAATAATTAGAATGTTTTGGGAAGAGGTGAGAGTAACAATTGAAAAAATAATTTCAAAACAAATCATATTGAATCCTAAACTGTTTTTGTTGGGTCTGTACCCAGAAAAGCATAACTTTAATAAAAGTGAAAGAACATTCATAGACCTCAGTTTGCTTAATGCCAAAAAATGTATTGCACTACTGTGGAAAAAGACTCATAGACCAGATGTGACTCAGTGGTTAAGACAGATGTTAACAAACCTTCCATTAGAAAGAATAACATACATACTGAAATCAAAGGAAAGTGTGTTTGAGAATATATGGAGACCTTTTATTGATTATGTAAAAAATTTAAACATAACTCTTGAAGAAGAAGGTGAATGATGTGTGTGGACCTTGTAAATTCCAAACTGGTGAACATAATATGTATACTTAGGTAATGGATTGTCTAGACTAAACAGAGGAGCATTGTTGAAGACTTCATTTTGTTGGTGGTTGTTGGTGTTTTTAGTGCATTTTTTTTTGTAGTACTTTAGTGTTAGTGTTTGATTGTTTGTGTCATGTTTGTTAAAAAAAAAGGTTCAATAAAGATATTGTGGGAAAAAAAAGCAATAGAAAATAAAAGCTACGCAGTGTTTTATCATATTAGAATTAAAATTACTGATAAAATTGTAACTGCCGTACAATGGACTGGTGATCTGTCCAGCGTGTGTTATGTATGCAAACCTGGTGATGAATGAGGCAGAAATGGTGGTAGCGTCAAATACCGTTTTATTGATGGAACTGAACAACGGTACATGGCAAGCACCTAGTGTGGGCATCCGGCACAAGAGGAAGTGCCATGGCAGCTCATCCCACTATATAGGGCAGTGTGGTGACGCAACAGGAAGTTGGTGTCACCACACTGCACTTCACAATAAGTGCTGTCATGGCATTCTCCCTCCCCTTTACAAAGTCCGAAACCACACATATAATTCAAGCCCACCCCAATTTAGAACTCAAATCACACTCTAAAATAACGAAAGCTAAGGTACTCAAATGGCCTAACACATTCACACAAAACAACCTAAACTAGAGGTGGTGGGTGGACTACCACACAGCCCCCATGGCACGGTGGATTATTCTGCCACCGGATAAACTAAAAGTCCTTTATTCAAACTAAAAATATCTGCCGTATTCCTAAACTAACACAATAAAACACAATAACACCAACAAAACTATAAACAAACAGCTACAATACAGTCACTTGGGTGGGAAAGGTGAAACCGGCATGAAGGGGGGCCCAGGGCAGCCCCCCAGCAGGCGTGCCCCTGGATGCAGCAGGCCCCCGGAGCGATGGCTGATCTTCTAGACAATGGAGCCCAGATCTCACACCGCCATCACCAACTCCCGTCCATCCTTGCCACCTGGAACATCCTCCTGGATACGCAGAAGCTGATTGGCATGCCTCGATGAGCTGTCAGACAACCGGAAGTACGCTGCGCCCAACTTCGCCACTATCTGCAGACATACTTGCTGTTTCACTGGCTGTTGTTTGGTCCATCTTCACCGTAGTCAATCGTCACCCCGAACCAGAACCAAGTCCATAACCCTAAGTGGGGCCCTGCTTGGCCTGGTGTGCTGCTGCTGAGCATGCGGTAACTCCAGGCTCGTTGGTTTGGCCCTGTCCTCTTTTAAAAACATCGTAGCGGTCACCGTCGTAGCTGCAGACTCCTCATCCCACTGCAGCCAACTCTGGAGGCATCTTGGGCTAGCATGGTGTCACTCGCCAATGCGGGTGCCTCGCCGCCATGCTTGATATCCCCCTCTACCATGTCCCAAGCGCCAGCACTGAGACCCTCCCGCACTGAACCTGATTGAAACTGGTCCTGCTTGACCGCTAGAGCATTCGGTAGCCCTTCATCCCACACAACGTCCTCTTTGACCACCGGAACTGGCAGGTTCCAGTGGCCAGAACTCAACTATTGGTTCTCAGCATCATCTTTAATGGCGAAACCCAGTCCATAGAACAGGTCACAGCTCATGATGCTATCGCTGCACGCTGCCACTTAGAAGGTGAAGTCAACCATCTTCACATATTTGTAGCGAACTGTTAGCTCCAAAGTCCCAACCGTGCACAGCCTGCTACCTCCGTAGCCATACAACGGTGCCAGGTTATTCTTTATCCTGTAGTGGGGAAAGAACTTCTTCACCATGGCCCAGTTCAGTATTGACTGCACTGCCGCCGTGTCAAGCAATAATGGAATCTCCACTCCGTCTAACTCCACTGAGTAATACGTGGATCCTTTAGTGCTGGGGCTCACCGTATAGATGGTTGTCGGGAGCGGGTGGGGTGAATTCTTTCGTGGGCTCTTCGGATCAGATAAGCAGCACACTCTGGCTGGTTCAAGAGTCCACATCTGCTACAACATTTTCCTCTTGCTGGGCATTCCTTCGCCTTATATTACTTTGCAGACTCACAACCGTTGCACAGGGTTTTTCCCGGTGCAGACCTTCGGCTGGCAGCATTGGCTTCCATAATGTCATCATCCAACCTATCCTTGCTTTCCATGTCCGCAAAATTTGCTGTGGCAGGCGGCTCTGGCAGCCTCTGTGACTGGCGGCAGGTTAGCTCCGAAGCTAGCTTATCTGCGGCCTCCAACTGGAGAATTAGCTTGACAGCTCTGGCTAATGTTAAGTCATTCGGTGCCATGAGTAGCCTGGCTCGCAATGCAGCGTTGCACGTGTGCTCCGCTAGTTGGTTGCACACCATTTCATCTTCAAGCTGTCCAAAACAGCACTTGCTAGCTAGCTGCCTCAAGTCAGCAACAAATTGGTGGATGGGCTCACCTACATGTTGGTGTTGCTGGTGAAAACGAATTCTCCGCAAAGTCACGCTGTCTGGAGTGTGGAAATGGTTAGCTCACAGCTCGACAATGTCCTCAAACTAGTCCGACGTGCTGAGCATCCGTAGGACTCACTGGCCTTTGATACCCAGGTTGTGGACAAGAAGCGCACGTGCCCTCACCTTATCGAGTCTCCCGAGGTCCAGCGCGGTGATGTAGGTCTGAAAAGCCTTGAACCAGCGCAGTCAAGGCGCCGGCGGTTCACCCGGGAGCTCAAGGAAGGGGCGGACTGGTGTCACATACGCCCCCATGAGTTAATCCTCTGTCAACAAATGTTATGTATGCAAACCTGGTGATGAATGAGGTGGAGATGGTGGTAGCATCGAACATAGCTTTATTGATGGTACTGAACAGCGGTGCACGGCAAGCACCTAGCGTGGGCATCCAGCACAAGAGGACGTGCCATGGCGGCTCGTCCTGCTATATAGGGCAGTGCGGTGACATGACAGGAAGTCAGCGTCACCACCCTGCACTTCACAATAAGTGCCATCATGACAGCGTGTACCCTGAGGTTCCTACTCACACATGTGGTGATTTAAAACAAAACAAAACAAACCACTATTCAATCTTTTCTTGGGGGTTTGTGCACAAGTGTTTGACAGCTCTTCTTTTATTCAGCTAAATGCACTTTGTGATGTGCCAAGGTAAGTTGTGACCAGGATATGTAGTATGGCCAGGATGTAGCATATTTTATTTCAAAAGGAAAACAAATGTTTATGCTACTAACAGTGTACACAGTTTTTATGCACTTTGAGCTATGCTTGAGTAAGTAAGATGTGACAAAAATTATTTACAGAATTTTATTTTTTTCATTCTATTTATTTAATTGTTGTTTAATAGGAAAAATATTTCTATTACTTCAAGTTCTGCTCAATCCCAGCACTGTTATTGTGTTTTTATGCACTTTCAATGTGCCTTTGTCATGTGCCAAGCGCACATTTAAAACCAAGACAGTGAATAAAAAGTGCATATTTTTCATCATATTGATCTATGTTGATTTGAAATTTGTCATATTCAACAGATCACTGAACATGTGCGGCCCAGTTATATGTCTTGATTTCAAATTGTGGCCCAACTGATTTTGTAATTGAACAGCCCTGCAGTAGAAGATGGATGGATGGATGGATAAAATTATATCTTGACCTAATTTTTAAAACTCTCTCCATCAAAATGATGAGCAAAGAGAAATTCTGGATGATAAATTAACAAAAGAAGCCAAGAAGAAAAGAAAATATGACAAGGCTTTGATTGCTCATGGTTTAATTGTGGGTGTGGAGGGGCAGAGAAATAGCTGTGTGGGCTTGGTAATGTCTGGCTCCCCGAAATGGGGAATTAAAAAAAGTTTAATAGCCACTGGTATAAATGAAAAAAAATAAATAAATAAAAATAGCAGATTTCAAGTCTCTGAACTTTTATTGCTGACATGGGCTTCACCTGCCAAACAAGAATAAATGCTACAGCTCCTCAGCTGTACAATTTATTATTGTTTAAAAGCAGTCTACTTTGTACATTTAGTGCTGTTTACAGCCTATTAATGTGGTCTTATCATGCAAAACATACCTGACATACCTGCTGCTCCCGGTAGTGGCTCCCTCACTCTTGCTTTATTACTTGCAGAGAGCGGCACTAGGTTTTGATTAGAGCTCCCCCTGCTGGCGGACTCTATAATTGCATTTAAGAATGCGGTTCCAAACGTTACATAAATAAATGACTGTTGGAAATGGAATGGCCTTTTTTGGGCCATTTTTTTTTTAATCTTTGGAATCATTTAGGAGATCCTTGTGTGTTTTGGATTGAGTCAAAACTTTGAGGAGACTGTGCAACTGTGGAGATCATTGAAAGATCAAAAATTGGTGATCTCTCAACGATCTTCACCCCTGTGTTAAGTGGGTATAAATGCCGATGAGATATGTGAGTTTGGGAGGGTTTGTGCTTCGGGGCTTCCCGTAGCCGGGAATGATGTCAGGTGGGCTGGTGCCCATGTATTTATTTTGACTGTTTTCTCAATAAAGGGCAATTCATTGTTCGGCATAAGATGGCTCATGGCTTGCTTATTTCAGACATTGTGGAGGAAGGAATCAGACGAGACCACGAGCTGACGACACCAACTTTATTCTCCTCCATCAAACATAACAGACTGAATCTGAGTGCCAGAGCAAACTCTTTTATACACTTTATTCCCGCCCCCGGCATCCAGGGTAAACACATTAACATACAAGCTGTGAAACATGCACACACATCCACATCCACATTAACATATCGTCACAGAGCAGGTCTTGATACAATACATTTGCACCCCTGTGTCCTCAGGTGTGCACCTGGCACAGCAGGGGCAGAAGGCACATCTTTCTTTGGCTTTATACGCCCTAGTGCTCTGGTGCTCTTAGCTGGCTTTTCTCACCTTTCCCCCATTACCATTTCTGACTACCTTCTCCCCCACCAACCCCCTGTCCTGGATGGAGTGCCATATCCTCTTGTGTCTCCCACACAGCCCCCCCCCTTCCGTGAACACCCAGAAGGGGTCCTATCCCTCTGGACTTTTGGGCTTGAGCAAGTGCCCGTAGCGGCTGTAGCGTGGAGCCGCCGGGCCAGTCGAAACTCCTTCTTGTCGAGGTGGGTGGAAAGGGAGGGTGGTCTCTGGAGGGGGAAAGGGTGGAGAGGGAAAAGGGTTAGTTCCATGCAAACCATTCTCTGCTGGAGAAACAAAAACCTGCAGAGCCACTGTAGGCGGTCGCCTGCACCGGAGAGCTTGAGCCAACATCATCTGTTCCTCTGCCAACACATAAGCGGGCTTCAGCCTGTCTATGCAGACGGTTTCCTTACGCCCCCACAAGTCTAACACAAAATGCGTCTCCCCAGTTTCCAACACTCTAAACGGGCCATCGTACAGTGACTGCAGCAGGGTTCTGTGAGTGTTGTGCCTGATGAAAACGAATTTGGCATTCTCTAAGCACTTTGGAACAAAAGTGCGGGGAAAGCAACGGTGTGCTGGGCCTGGAACGCTGGTAACCCCTGCACTGGAAAAAAGGTGTGTGGGTGGGATGGTGCCAGGCACAGGGCTCTCAGGCAAAAATTCTCTCGGGATCCTCAACGGCTGAGAAAAAACGAGTTCTGGCTGGGAAGCTGCCAAATCTTTCTTAGGTGCGGAGTGCAACCCCAGTAGAACCCAAGGCAGGCGGTTGGCCCAATTTGCATCCATCAGCGAGGCCCTGAGCGCTGCCTTAAGTGACCTGTGAAAACGCTCGCACAGACCGTTAGCCTGTGGGTTGTATGCGGTGGTGCGGTGGATTTTGACCCCCAGGTTATCGGCCATCATGGATCAAAGCTCCAAAACAAACTGCAGACCCCTGTCGGAAGTGATGTCTGACGGGGATCCAAACCATGTGACCCAAGCTAACAAGAACACGTGGGGTACCTCAGCAGACATGATGGAACTCAGCGGAACCACCTCCGGCCAACACGTAGTGCGGTCCATGATTGTTAAAAGGTGTGTGAACCCCTGTGACAGTGGGAGGGGGCCCACTAAATCCACGTGTATGTGGTCGAACCTCCTGACTGTAATCTGAAACGGCTCAAGGAGGGGCTTTGGTGTGCTTGTGCACTTTAGCCCACTGGCACGCAATGCACGCTGCAGCCCATTCTTTCACATCCCTGCGTAGGCAAACCCAGACAAATTTGGACTAAACCAGTTTAACTGAGGCGCGCATGCTTGGATGTGAAAGGTAGTGGACGGACTCAAAAATGCGGCGGCACCAAGAGCTTGGAACCACCAGGCGGGAGCTGCTGGTGGAGACATCGCAGAGCAATGGGGGGAACCCTTCTTGCACCACCCTGCTCTCTGGTTTTAATCCGGTTGCTGCGGACTGGAGCGCGCAAATGTCTGCGCCCCCGGTTTGGTTGGTGGCCATAGCAGGAAAATCTATCTCCATGTAGACCAAGGAGACTAACGAGCACGACAGGCAGTTGGCCATGACATTAAGCTTACTGACTATGTGTTGAATGTCGGTAGTGAACTCAGAGATTGTGGCCAAGTGCCGTTGCTGCCGGGCCGAACCTGGCTCCACGACTTTGGAATTTGCATACGTTAGTGGCTTGTGATCAACAAATACGGTGAACTCGCGGCCCTCGAGCCAAAACTGGAAATGACGCGCAGCCAGGTGGAGGGCCAGCAACTCCCATCCAAATGTGCTGTATTTACACTCGCTGTTGTGCAAAGTACGGCTGAGAAATGGGAGTGGCTGCCACGGATCGGCGATGTACTGCTCCACCACTGCCCCTATCGTGACGTCACATGCGTCTGTGGTGAGCACTATCTGTGCTGACAGGGTTGGGTGGGCCAGCAGAGCCATGTTAGTGAGTGCCATTTTGGTGTTTGTGTTTAGTTGATGCTATCCGCGGGCTTCTTTTTTTTTTTTTAGCTCGCTGTACAGCAGTTGCAGCAGCTGTGTTATCCGGGGGGTGAAAACGGTTGTAAAAATTGACCATCCCCAAAAATTCCTGCAGTACCCTCACGGTCTGTGGACGTGGAAAATCCGACACTGTGCGCACTTTATCTGACAGCAGGATCACGCCGTCTGGCAAGATACAGTGACCCAAAAAATCAATCACTAGCAGCCCAAACTGGCAATTTGCTGGGTTAACAATAAGCCCACGCGCTTCCAACCTTTGGAAAACTTGTTTGAGGTGGGCACAGTGCTCCTCCTCTGATGCGCTAGCCACCAAAATGTTGTCCAAGTAGACAAAAACAAACGGCAGGTCACAGAGCACCACGTCCATCATTCTTTGAAAGGTTTGCACTGCACCTTTTAACCCGAACGGCATGTGTAAAAACTCGAAAAGGCTGAAAGGAATTATTACCGCCATTTTAGGAACATCCTCTGCACGAACTGGGACCTGGTGGTACGCGCGGACAAGATTCACATTTGAAAAAATGTGTGTCCTGGCCAGGTGCACAGAAAAATCCTGGATGTGAGGGATAGGATACCGGTCATGTTCCGTGGCATTGTTCAAGCATCGGAAATCGCTGCACGGCCACCACGACCCATCGGCCTTGGACACTATGTGCAGTAGAGATGCCCAAGGGCTGTTGGAGTGCCTAACAATGCCCAATCACTTTAAGTTAGCAAATTCCTCACGTGCTGGCTAGTTTAGCTGCATCCAGGCGGTGAGGGTGCGTGAACACAGGTGGACCTTTCATTGTGATAAAATGTTCGACCTTGTGCTTGGTTACCACAGCGGAAAAGGTGAGAACCGTGAGTGCTGGGAACTCAGAAAGCAAACGCTGGTACTTACCCCCTGGAACTAGAACGTTAGCATGTGTTGGTGGCCCAACTCCCTGAGCTGTGCAGGGCAAGGAGGAAAAAGAAACAGTGTCCACTAAGCATCTGTTTGCAACATCAACAAGCAATCCGTGAGCACACAGAAAATCAGCACCTAAGATGGGGACCGAACATGCAGCAACCACAAAGTCCCACTGGTAATTGCATCGGTGTAAACACACAATCACCGTCCTTTCTCCAAACGTCTTGATGTGGGATCAGTTGGCGGCCGTAACAGCTGGGCCGCTGCCTTCTGCCAACCATTCTGCGCTGACTGGCAAAATGAGGCTCTTCTGGAAGCCGGAGTCCACTAGAAAACGTCTCCCAGAACATGTGTCCGTGATGAAAAGCAGCTTCTCCCTGTCGCCAGCAGTTGCAGCTGCTACCGACCGCTGGCTGTCTCGTTTCTTGGCTTTCTTGAAGTGGCACAGTGGCAGACAACGTTGCGCTTCCTTGCTAAAATGGTGGTGATAAAAACACAGCGTCCTGGTCTTGTGTCTCTGGGTGTCCGTCCCTGCCACCACCATCGGCTCCTCAACCTCACTGGATTCCTTTGGAGAGCCTGGTGTCACTGCGTGCAAGCTGAGAGCCTTGTTTACCAGGATGATTCGGTCTGCCTCTTTTGCCAGCGTGTGGTAGTTCCTGGCTGCCAGCAGCGGCGAGTTAGCAAGGATCACCCACGCTGTAGCTAGTAGGTTCCTGAGGAAGAGGTGGGTAAACAGGAAAAATTTGTTGTCTTTACCCAGTAGCGCTAGCATGCTCTCCATATGTTCCACAGCCAATCTGTCCCCTAACTCTGAGCGTGGGAGGAGCCTTTCTGCCCTCTCCCTGTCCAAAAGAGTATAATGGTGCAGCAACATCTGCTTGAGAGCATCGTATTTTCCTTGGGGTGGTGGGTCTTGGAGTAGACGCATGGATTGTTGCATGGCACGCGCGTCCAGCGATGCCACCACATGATGGTACTTTGTGCCGTCTGTTGAGACTCCGCGGAGGGTGAACTGGGCTTCCATGTGAATAAACCAAGCGGCCGGGTTGTGAAGCCAAAAGTCCAGGAATCTGACTGCCGTGGCACATACAGTGGTGGGAACCTCCAGCGGGAGTGTCTCCGAGTTGGTGCTTGGTCTGTGTTCTATTTCACATCAGAGTCACCAATGTGGAGAAAGGAATCAGATGAAACCACGAGCTGACACTGACTTTATTCTCCTCCATCAAACTAACAGACTGAATCTGAGTGCCAGAGTGAACTCTCGTATACACTTTATTCCCGCCTCCAGCACCCAGGGTAAACACATTAATATACAAGCTGTGAAACACACACACAAATCCACATACACATTAACCCTTTAACTGCCCAGATTAAATGGATGGGTCACGCACCCCCAGTGGCACAGTGCAGCAACTGCATATGTCAACTTATTGACGTCCCCCGGCTATACTGAGAATTTGTACTAATCTCTATTGATCTGACAGTTTAGAAGGTGACAGACACGCACCGAAGGAATATGGCTGATATGGAATATAGCAAAGGAGAAATCCTCATTATTATTATTCCTTTTTCCGCTTTGAGCTCATACACCAATGTGGATGCCGCTGTGTTTGGTCATCGCGACAGCGATGATGACGGAAACTGCATGAAATTGGAAAAATAGCTGCGTAATACAAACGAAATTGACGTGGGATAATCACAAGAGTTTATAGATGTGGTACACGGGTGTAAATTACTAAGTAAACATGTTACATCGAGGTCATTGTAACAAAAACTGAGCTCCCAGTACCAAGATGGCGGCACCCGCGGGCGGCATGGATTCCCACAGGAATAATGCACCAAACAGAAAAAATAGCCATGTAATACAAATGAAATTCATGTGGGGTAATCATAAGAGTTTGTAGATGTGGTACACGGTGTGAATGGCTGAGCAAACATCGGCTACGATGGATGAAAACAGACCGGTCACGTGGGCGGGCAAGCCCCTGTCCCGGTAACAGGTAAGAGAGAAATATGGGTTTTTTTTTTGACATTTTATCGATTTTCTGGTTCATATACTTTGAAGATTAGATAAAAACATACTCCTGTAGACAAATCGGCGTCAAAAAAAGTACCATTCTTTATGTAAATGTGTCCAAAGTCCACTTTTGACTGAGTTATGTAATTTATATAGCTGCCGCGACATTATGCAAATTTGATGCGTAAATTTATTCCTATCTGAAACTTTGGATCATATTCTACAGCTTTCTAATTGACGGTAAGCCATTATCTCTTGTAACTTTCAAGTTATAGCCTTGGAAATCTGAACTATTTTATTGACAAAATTTTTTACCACTGTTGACCACTGGGGGGGGGGGGCTTGAGTTGCCTTGTGTTTCCCCAGGCGCCATATGGCAAATTCGGCAGTTAAAGGGTTAACATACCGTCACAGAGCAGGTCTTGATACTGTACATTCGCACCCCTGTGTCCTCAGGTGTGACCCTGGCACAGCGGGGGTGGAAGGCACATCTTTCTTTGGCTTTATACCCCTTAGCGCTCTGGCGCCCTTAGCTGGCTCTTCTCGCCTTTTCCCCATTACCATTTCTGACTACCTTCTCCCCCACCAACCCCCTGTCCTGGATGGAGTGCCATGTCCTCTTGTGTCCCCCTCAACATAACATTTGGTGATGAGAGGTAAAACCATGGGCGAGTGCATGGGACCACCACCGCCGTTTTTGGAGTCACCAGGCGTGCCATCCACACCATGGCACCGCTGGCTGGACTTGTTTAAAAACTACGTCAATGTGGCTGGCCTGGGTGACGCCGACGAAGAGAGACGGAAGAATGTCCTGATTCATTGTCTAGGCAAGAAAGGACAGTGGGCGCTTCGCACTCTGTGCCGTATGGACTCTGTGGACGATTGTGTGTCTAATGGATGAGTTTTTCGATGAAAACTGCAACATTACGACTCGAAGATGCAGATTCTTCGACCGCTACCAAGAGGCAGGTGAGTCCACACACTATGTTACAGAGCTCCGTAACTTAGTGAGCACGTGCGCCTTTGGGCCTTTGGAAGACGAGCTAATTTGTGACAAGCTAGCGTACAGCACAAACAATGAGTGGCTAAAGGGGAAGCTATTGCTAGCAATGGACAATTTCATGCTAAGTTAGGTGATGCAGATGGCTAGCTAGATGGAATTCGCCACCCAGCTAATAAGATAAGATAAGCCTTTATTAGTCCCACAACGGGGAAATTCCAGGATTGCAACAGCACAGGGATAGCAACACTCAGAGCAACAATCAGAAGGCAAGAAAAAAGAAAAAAAAGGGCAAGCAAGCAAGAACAGCTAATATACTGTACATATGTACATATTACTATAAATATATATATATACACACAGACACACAGTGTAGAGCATTGTAGCTGGATGGGATAAATACTGTATATGAGTATATAAACACACAGTACGGAGCATTGCATCTAGATGGAATAAATATGTAAATATATAAACACAGTGCGGAGCAATGTAGCTAGATGGAATAATATGTAGATATATAAACACACAGTACGGAGCATTGCAGCTAGGTGGAAAAAAAAATATGTAAATATATAACACACAGTGCGGAGCATTGTAGCTAGATGGAATGAATATATAGATATATAAATATAAACATAAACATAAACACACCCAGTGCGGAGCATTGTAGCTAGATGGAATAAATATATAAATGTATAAACACACACAGTGCAGAGCATTGTTGCTAGATGGGATGAAACAGCACAACCGTCTACTTAGTTATCCTACATGGTATAAGATAAGATAAGATAAGATAAGCCTTTATTAGTCCCACAATGGGGAAATTCCAGGATTGCAACAGCATAGGGATAGCAACACTCAGAGCAACAATCAGAAGGCAAGAAAAAACAACATCTAGTAAACATATGTCCATATTACTATAAATGTATATATATAGACACACAGTGCAGAGCATTATGGCTGGTGAATGTGCAGCAGAAAGTCTAAGTTCTCTCTCCGCGGATGCAGCGGGCCAGCTGGAAGTCTTTGGGCATGATGGTGACCCCCTTAGCGAAGAAGAGACCACCAGGTGGGCCTCGCTGGTCTCCTGCAGAGCCATGACGGCGAAGCTCAGGAAACGCAGGACGGTCTTGAAGTCCTGAGCGATCTCCCTCACCAGGCGCTGGACGGGCAGCTTACGGATGAGCAGCTCCGTGGATTTCTGGCAGCGACGGATCTCTCTCAGAGCCACGGGCCTGTGACGGCGAGGCCTCTTCACTCTGCCGGTGGCCGGAGCACCTCTCCGAGCAGCCCTGGTGGCTAGCTGTCTCCTGGGGGGGGGGGGGGGGGGGGGCTTCTTCCTCCAGTAGATTTTACGGGCGGTCTGCTTGGTTCTTGCCATCGCTCTTTATTATTCTGTCTTATATTTCTTTCACGCCGCCTAAACTCCAGCCCGGCACCCGCGTCGTTTTCGCTACAGCTCCCGGTATGTTGAGTTTCCCATTAGCACCGGGCAGCGGCCAAGTGCTAGCTAGCACTAGCTCCTCCCCGCTGTAACGTCTCCCGCTGCAAACCGTGGCTCCGTCCGCCGACCCGGGAGACCCTCGGGGTGATCCGTGCGTCCGTGATATATATACAGAGTGAAAGGTGTAGAAAGAAGAAGGAAGATAAAAAAAAGGCTGTTGCAACAGGCAGCCCACTCGTGTGGCACCGCCGGTCCGGCGGAACCGGAAATCAATGATGAAGCATGAAGTATGAAGCAGCTACTAGCTAATGACTGACTAGCTCTCCAGACAATACCCTGACACCAGGTCGGTGACAACACAAAAAATTAGAATTTTTCAGCTAAAATACTCTTTATATGGAATGAAGGACAGTCACCTGTTTTTCACATCTCCTTGTACAACTGGGGAACATTTTTGAAGATAATGTTCGGGCAGTGTGGCGGCAGAGTGGTTAGCACTGCGGCAGCACAGCAACTCACCCTTGGCCGGGGGATCCTGGGTTCAATCCCAGCCCCCGACCAACAGGGATCTGTGTGGAGTTTGCATGTTCTCCCCGTGTTTGTGTGGGTTTACTCTGGGATTTCTCCGGTTTCCTCCCACATGCCAAAAAAAAAAACATGCAAGTTAGGTCAATTGGCATCAAAAATTGTGGATTCTAAATTGTCCTTGGGTATGAATGTGAGAGTGAATGGTTGTCTGTCTCTCTGTGTTGGCCCTGCGATGAACTGGCAATCTGTCCAGGGTGTACCCTGCCTCTCGCCCAAAGATGCTGGGATAGGCTCCAGCCCGCCTGCGAAATAAAAAGGATTAAGCAGAAGAAGATGGATGGATGGATGGAATTAGAATGTTAGTTAATAAATGGATATGATTCAAGAAAGCTTTGCTGGGCCATCCTGTTGCAAACTGTTTATTGTGATCAAGCTCCCTCCCACAGTGAATGTAAAAACAGGACACAGATTAAAGATCTGCAGCAGAGCTACACTGACAGAAGAATTTGTTGGTTTTAGTTGCACACATCATTCAGGTCTGAGCCTTAAAAGATGATTTGACAGAATTCAAGAATTACAATCGATTCAAAAGGCAACAGCAGTATATTTCACAATTTCCCCTTAAACATACTTCTACTGACTTAAAGTAGCAGTGCTTAGTGAAGCCCACATTTAAGGGCACTGATGACTCATTTTTAAATTTGGTTCTACAGTGAATATTGCAGAAGCTTAAGGTATTTAAGTCTTCATGCTGTGAAATCTATGGCTACACTTGGCCTTCTGTATTATGCTAAGAGCTGTACAAACAGTAGCAACCATTTTGACAGAAATAAAATTAGCTAAGCACACAACCTGCCCTCTTCCTATCAAATAGTCCCTGTCGTACTCAGAGTAGGATAGACAGCATGTAAAATAATCATAACGCACCATAACAACATTAAATTAAAACAGCATTCAGGCTGGCTTAAACAAACCTCATCTTTGCACTGTGTTAGATATGTCAAAGTATGGAAATCTCTTTTGTGGCACATTTGTTTAAAGGATGCAAAGGAATTCACAGTTCAAAACTTAAATATCACACACACGGACACACACACACACACACACACACACACTGCATGTTCTGAGACTGCAGATAAATGTTGAGTTTCTTTTCTCAGAGCAGTCTCATTTGAGTGAGATAATTTACGTCACGTCCATGTCTACGGTGTTCCAAAACAATAACCCAGAAAACCAAGATTATTTACTGGTGTTTTACGGCAAATGCAACACAGCATAATTTTACTGATCTAATCCAGTGTAAAAAAAGGATTTTATTCATTGACTTTTAAGTTATAATTTGCACTTCAAATTACTTTTTCTCTTGTTTAACTGAAGGAGGTGGGGGAATCAGTCTGCTGAAGCCAGTTAACCATTATCTAATTAGCAACAGCAACAGCGCTCACCTAGTTTCAGAAGAGAAAAACCCACTTCAGGAATAAGAAACTGACTTCATGGCCCTAAAGTTCTTGGTTGGATGGGCCCCAAACCCAAGCTGCTTAGAGAAAAGGAACTCACCAAAAGTCCAGATGCTTTTTTTTTTTTTTTTAAAGCATGAGATCACAAAATAAGTCTATGGCTTACAAGTGTCCACAGATTGTCATATTTCAGTCCCACTGAAGCATGTATTCGATATATTTCTTCATCTATGTCTAGCTCATGAGAAGCTTCTTCCTCCAGTTCATATTAGCATTTATATTAATTAAGAGATATAGTGGAAATATATTAAAAAAATAAAATCTGTGGCATCTTTACAATATCTCTTATACAGTGTATTAAGCATGAGCTCGTTTGCTTGGATTAGCATAAAGTTAGAAGAACTTTTTCCACAACTAAAGGTAAATAACAAGACATCTGAATAGACATTTTGTTGCAGTCAACATGTAAAGTTATGCTAATGTTGCTGGTTCCTTTATCAGATTCAACAGAACAAGGCTAGTAAGTGTAGTTCTTAAAATGGTAGATCACAATTTTAAAGGTCCCATGTTGTGCATGTTACAGGGATTAATTTGACATCCTTAAGTACATGTAGATGTAGTTTTAAAGACCTAAAACCATGTAAAACTACGTTGTTTTACAGCTTGTTAAAAAAGAAAAAATCGTTCTTTAATGTTTAGTCTAAAGCTGTTGGTTTTCAGCTTGCTCATTAATATTAATAAGCCCCTAATCTGATTGGGTAAAGGTTTTCTGATTGAGCCAATCACAAGTAAGGAGGCAACAAGACTGTTGGTTTGTGAAGTCATAAAAGCCAGCATGGCCAAGCCACTCATTTCTTTAACAGTTTATCTAAGAAAAGGCAGTGTGTATTTCTATGTGAGTTGAGCATTTTAATACTTGAAGTAGAGTGAGCATTTCATTATTTTTAATGGGATACATGTATTTTACAAGGTTAAAATCCACAAAAACATTTCATACACAATATGGGACCTTTAATCTATAGATATTAAGTAAGGGTCCACACTGACTGCACTAATATTTTATCAGAATAAAAGTCTTGTATTTTCTTATCTTTCAGCAAACAGTAAATGTCACACAACGCTTCTTTTGTACTGGCACTCCAAAGGCAACAAATTGTACCTCAAGGCAACATTAGATGATATTGTTACAGCGATAAAACATCTTAAAAAATGTTTTTTTTAAAATAACCTTCATGAATGTACAAGTATTTTCAAGTTAAGAATTTAAATAAAACACAAAAAAGATGAAATGACACAGTTGCAAGAGGCAGTTAAAATGAGAGGAAATGAGGTCTTAATGGGCGGTAAACCTTGTGAAAGTCTTGAGATGAATCTACCACCCTGCTGTTGGACCCCACGACTGACTGAAACCTAAAATCATCGGTTCGCTTGCAGCCAACTCCCTGCTGACTAATGCAGTCGCTGATGAACTTTCCGTTTCATTGATTCATGTCACCTCACGGGAACCCGTGGCGTTCAAGTAGCAATTTCAGCAAATCAAAAGCACATTTGTCGTCTCTCTTTGTATGCTCCAACAGCGGTAGAAAGCTGAGTGTGATGGTTGCCTTCAGTGTGACAATCACGACGACGAAATGGTGCTCCAGGACTACGTGATTGTCTTTGAATGCCTCTTCTTAGTTTGCCATAGACAGGCAACAGACGTAAACATTTTCAAATGCATCAAAGTCTTTGAATGCCACCAACGTTATTAGACAGTGTCTTCCATTTTATAAGTTAAACTCAACTATTTTTCTGCTCCTCTGGTTTCACTAGCTCAGTGTTCTTCAAGGTCTATTGTCTTTGGCCAAGGAGTGCATCATCCAGTTGACTTTGGTCTTCCAGCTCTCACGCAGAGCTTCGTTGAACTTTACTTTGAAATTCTTCAGTGCCTCATCCTCCGATTTGCCCAGTGCTAAAGAGTCCTGTTAGAAACAAGAAAATATTATCAACTTTATTATCATTACTCCAATAATCAGAGGGGGCAAAGTAGCCGGAAATTGTACTCAAATAAAAATTATGTGATTTATGGTATTATTTCCTCAAGTGTAAGTAAGAGCTGTCACCAAAAGAATTACCTGAGCAAGAGTAAAAAAGTATCTATTAAAAATGTACTTGAATAGTGATAAAAAAAAAACTGCCAACTTTATGATTTCATAGTATATCTATGCAATTTTTCTTCATAAATTTAAGAATTTTAATATACATTCTGGGTTTTAATTCTCGCAAATTTATACATTTCTTGCCAATTTGTGAGATTTTTCTAGAAACCTTGTAATTTTTTTGTATATGACTGTATATGAATACAGTCATAATTTTTTTGTATATGAATGTATAGATTTGAGACTTTTCCACCAATAAATTTAATACTTTTTCTTAATTTTTCACTTATTGTGATAAATTTGTGACTTTTTACTCACACATTTGCAACTTTTTTTCTTGTACACTGGCAATTTTCACAATTTTTTGAGATTTTTTCTCTTAGATATATGAGACTGATGCATCCTCTAATGTAATCCAAACAATTTAAAGAAACTATAGGCAGTAATGAGTTAAATATTTCATCGGCCACAGTACACAAACAGTGGATTCAAATCTGATGGGAAGAAAAACTGATAAGAGAAAAACATGACTTGCAATCAGGTCAAATCAAAACTGACTTGAAACTTACAGGATTTTTTTTATTTTTTCAAAAATGTACTCAAGTAAGATTAAAAATATATCTCTCAAACTACTCACATAAGTACAATTTTGTAAAAAAGTTACTTGAACAAATGTAACTAGTTTCTACCCATGTCTCCCATTAATCATTAGCTGTACCGGTGTCATATACCTTTAAATACTGGATGTCTTTGAAGGAGGTGAGCTCTGGCAGCCCTGCAGCCTTCATCATAGCAAAGAGGTTGATGAACAGCGTCCCGTTTTGGCAAAGGATCTTATAGGCTCGCTCACAGTATTCCCTGAACCTGACAACACGTGTGCAATAGCAGACATTTTAATCATGTGTCTGTACCCAATGTTCATTAAATGTGGTTAATATGCTTTTATCATTAATCATACCTCTCAAACTTTTCACTGTTGTTTGTCCTTCCTTGCTGGATCACATGCACAAAGTCATATGTCAAGATAAATGGCACGCGCTCCCTGTTGATTCCCAGTTTCCGTTTGAAGTTGCCCAGGAAATGTCCAAAGTCGATGTGAAACAGCTAAAGAGCAAAGATTAACGTCAGTGTATGTTCTGACTCACTGCACACAGTCACATTGTTAAAGAGTGAAAGGAGAGGAAATAATAAAAGACTGTAAAACAATTAACAGAATCATATTAAATATGTTTGCTTTTCTTTTATCTATAAACAAACAGTGATATACAAGGGCTGCTCTTTAAAGATTTCCCCCGACCCACTTCCGGTTATTGTAGGAAGCTGAAATTGCACATGTATAATGATACATATCTCTATGGGTCACGTTTCCATTTTCAGCTCTGACCCCCCCAAGAGTTTCTCTTTTACAGGTACCAAGATGGAGTAAGGTGTGATAATAGAGCCAGTTGAATGCATAGCGGTCATCAGGTTCCTGTACTTGAGAGGCCGCACACCACTGGAGACATTTGAGAAGATGAAAGAAACTTATGGGGAAGATGCCCAGTTGCATGCCAGTCAAGCACTGGCATTGACAGTTCAAGTGTTTTCAGATGTCGATGGAACTGGCACTCATTCCTAGGTGACCACAGTGCACCATAGATGAAGACATCATTCGACAAGTGGAGGCCACCGTTTTGGAGAAATCACCACATAACCATTTGCCAGCTAGCTAAAGATATCAAGATCAGTGTGGGGTCTGTGAAAAAAAATCATCCATGACCATTTGCACATGCAGAAGTTGTCTGCATGACAGATTATCTGGCTGCTCAAACCTTTCCAGAAGCGGGAAAGAGTTATGTGCTCCCAGGCTCTTTTTGCCATGTGCCAAGAAAACCAGGAGGACTTCTTTGACAGAATAATTACACAGGATGAAACTTGGGTCCATCACTGTGAACCAGAGACTAAAGCCCAGTTGAAGCAATGGAAGCACGTGCCCAAGCCTTGGTGGGCAAGGTCTTGCTCATGGTCTTTAGGGACCAGCACGGAGTACTTATGACGGATCTCCTGGCAAAAGGTACCACAATTACTGGGACTTACTATACTTCACTGCTGCAGAAATTGCAGAAGGCCATCAAAATCAACAAGCGTGGCATGCTGACCAAAGGTGTCAGCCTCCTGCAAGACAACACAAAGTTCACAGCTCACTCAGAAGCATGGTACTGTGGCTATAAATCCTTCCTCACCCTCCCTTACTCTCCCGACTTTGCACCATCTGACTTCCACCCCTTTCCAACCATGAAGTCATTTTGAAGGGCAAGAACTTTTAAGATGATGAAACACTAATTTCCAGGATCAAGTCATGGCTTCTGACACAACCTGCAGACTTCTACTGCTGAGGTCTCCACAGCTGCATAAAGTGATGGGAGGAGTGTGTGACCCTTGGTGGTGCCTATGTCGAGAAAGACTAATAATTGTGCCAAGTTTGGTTTCTCTCAGTCCGTTTAAAAAGAGTCGGGGGTAATCATTAATGAACAGCCTTCATATCATTAAGCATCAGTAAAATACACAATGACCATTAAGGCTGTTCTAAATAATGGTTTTAGTGGCTTCATGTTTCTGCTGGGTTTGCACTCCTGAAAGCTGAAATGCTGCATGTTCAACTAGAGCAGATGTCAGCAACCTTTACTATGGAAAGAATCACTTCACACAACTTTTTGTATGTTTTCATTTTCTGTCAGCTTTCAGACTGCATTATTGTTATTTTGGGAAACTTATCTCTTAAATTTGCAGCTTTTAGTTAAATCTGCCTTTTTTCACAAAAAGATATTTTTAAATTAAATCACCCTTTACTGTCATTCAACTGTACAACCAATCATGTACAGTAGAACGAGATTGTGTTTTACCTATCTACTGTGTTAATCACACACACTAAAAGTGTAGAATCAGAGGGCCGCTGCCGCCATAAATTTCCCTCCTCCATTCCATTATTGCTGAGCACCACGCTGGATGGCAGGAAGTTCCACTTTTTATATGGTCTTTGGCATGACCCGGCCGGGGTTTGAACCCCTGCCTCCCGGGTGTGGGGTGGATGCTCTACCAACTGAGCCACCACTCCGGTGCGTAATAAGCCACTGGCTATGAGCATAAGGGCTGTATGTGGTTCTGGTGCCACAGGTTGTGGACACCTGGGGTAGAGGACAGCCTTCATTTATGAGAGCAGCAGCATTCTCAGACCTATGCTTCCATATCATAATGTGAAATTAGATATAAAATAATTTATGGATGTGATGTATTTGAAATCTGCAATTTACTTTTATTAAAATCAGTGCATTTGATTAAAAGCAGAATATAATAATAATACATCAGATTTACAGTGGTGTGAAAAAGTGTTCTCCCCCTTCTGATTTCTTATTTTTTTTGTGTTTGTCACACAAATGTTTCAGATCATCAAACAAATTTAAATATTAGACTAAGATAACACAAGTAAACATAAAATGCAGTTTTTAAATGAAGGTGTTTATTATTAAGGGGAAAAACATCTCAACCTACATGACCCTGTGTGAAAAAGTGATTGTCCCCTAAACCTAATAACTGGTTGGGCCACCCTTAGCAGCAACAACTGCAATCAAGCATTTGCAATAACTGGCAATGAGTCTTTTACAGCACTGTGGAGGAATTTTGGCCCACTCATCTTTGCAGAATTGTTGCAATTCAGCCACATTGGAGGGTTTTCGAGCATGAACCGCCTTTTTAAGGTCATGCCACAGCATCTCAATCAGATTCAGGTCAGGACTTTGACTAGGCCACTCCAAAGTCTTCATTTTGTTTTTCTTAAGCCATTCAGAGGTGGACTTGCTGGTGTGTTTTGGATCATTGTCCTACTGCAGAACCCAAATGCGCTTCAGCTTGAGGTCACGAACAGATGGCTGGACATTCTTCGTCAGGCTTTTTTGGTAGACAGCAGAATTCATGCTTCCATTTACAACAGCAAGTCTCCCAGGTCCTGAAGCAGCAAAACAGCCCAAGACCATCACACTACCACCACCATATTTTACTGCTGGTATCATGTTCCTTTTCTGAAATGCCCTGTTACTTTTATGCCAGATGTAATGGGACACACACCTTCCAAAAAGTTCAACTTTTGTCTCGTCAGCCCACAGAGTATTTTCCCCAAAGTCCTGGGGATCATCAAGATGTTTTCTGGCAAAACTGAGATGAGCCTTTATGTTCTTTTTGCTCAGCAGTGGTTTTCATCTTGGAACTCTGCCATGCAGGCCATTTTTGCCCAGTCTCTGTCTTATGGTGGAGTGATGAGCACTGACCTTAACTGAGACAAGTGAGGCCTGCAGTTCTTTGGATGTTGTTGTGGGGTCTTTTGTCACCTCTTGGATGAGATGTTGCTGCGCTCTTGGGGTAGTTTTGGTCAGCCCGCGACTCCTGGGAAGGTTCACCACTGTTCCATGTTTTCGCCATTTGTGGATAATGGCTCTCACTGTGGTTCGCTGGAGTCCCAAAGCTTTAGCAATGGCTTTATAACCTTTTCCAGACTGATAGATCTCAATGACTTTGTTTCTCATTTGTTCCTGAATTTCTTTGGATCGCAGCATGATGTCTAGCTTTTAAGGATCTTTTGGTCTCCCTCACTTTGTCAGGCAGGTCCTATTTCAGTGATTTCTTGATTGAGAACAGGTGTGGCAGTAATCAGGCTTGGGTGTGGCTAGAGAAATTGAACTCAGCTTTCCAAAGATGTGATAAACCACAGTTAATTTATGTTTTAACAGAGGGGGCAATCACTTTTTCACACAGGGCCATGTAGGTTTGGATTTTTTTTTACCCTTAATAATAAACACCTTTATTTAAAAACTGCAGTTTGTGTTTACTTGTGTTATCTTTGGCTAATATTTAAATTTGTTTGATGATCTGAAACATACAAAACATACAAAAAAAAGAGAAATCGGGAAGGGGGCAAACACTTTTTCACACCATTGTATATTGCGGTTTTCATGGACACTCAAAAGACGCTTTACAATGGAAACATTATTCATTCACTATACAGACATACACTGGTAGAGGTAAGCTACTACTGTAGCCACAGTTGCCCTGGGGCAGACTGATGGAAATGTGGCTGCCTATCTGCGCCAACGGCTCTCTGGCCGCTATCGAGCATTTATACACATTCATACCCAGTGTGGTGGACATTGGAGGCAAGGTGGGTAAAGTGTCTTGCCCAGGGACACAACGGCAGGATGGCTAGGGAGAGCGGGATTCAAACCACCAACCTTCCAGTTATTGGACAACCCGCTCTACCTCCTGAGCCACTGCCGCCCCAATATGATGTCCAGATATCATATTTGAAACTGGATGCCAATGCAACAAAGACATCTGGATAATCATATGTTTTGGAACAGCTCATAGTCAATGTTCATTTATGTAGTAAATCTGACCTGTCCAGTTTCCCTGATCATGATATTGTCATTGTGACGATCTCCGATGCCCAGAACATAAGTGGCTACACAGTACCCCGCGCAAGACAGTGTGAACTCCTCTATTGCTTGATCCAGTTTATCCCTGGTGAGAAAAAAGAGTTACAGAAAAGAGGCAAAGCATGAGTCGTGAGCTTCTATTTTTACAATGCTTCAACATTCCTCTGGCTTCATCACTGCATCACATACTCACACACACAGGAAGAACGCCTTCGCTGCTGCTGCATATGAAATATTCACAGAGGAGTGTCTGTGGCCAATTAATGATCGACTGACACGTCCTTTCACTGTCTAGACATGCACAGGGTTCACTGTCGTTTTACTAATTTTCCCAGCTCCCCGGCTCAGGCGCTGCAGAGTTTCAAGCTAATTACCTTTCTGTTCTGTAGAGCAGGCAGCTGGGCCTTCCCTGCCAACATGATGTTCAAAGGCTTATTCATTACATCAAATAGTTCTCTTTCTTTGAGCAGCTTTTTGCAACAGACAGGACCTTCAGACTGTCTGGCACAAAATAAAAATTTACTCCCATTTAATGTCGCAAAAGATATAGTCGCCTGCACATTTCGTGTTGATCTATTAGGGTGTCAAAACACTGAGAAAGTAAACAATTAAATGTTTCAACCAAACTGTCAAACCCCCCCCCCCCCAAAAAAAAACTACAGTACATGCTCTGTCTCTACTTCCATGTGAGGCTACAGTATACACAATGATAATCTGACAATAAAAATAATCTTTGATAAGTTACTGTGTGAAATGGTATGGGGGGAAAAAGGAAAATGCATGGATTATATACTGCCTGACCCCCCCCCCCCCCAAAAAAAAGTCATCACCATCAGAAAAAAAAGGCTTCAATTTGTTAGGGAGCATAAAGATTGGACTCTGGAGCAATGGAAGAAGGTCACACGGTCTGATGAGTCCAGATTTACCCTGTTCCAGAGTGATGGGTGCGTCAGGGTAAGAAGAGAGGTGGATGAAGTGATGCACCCGTCATGCCTAGTGCCTACTGTACAAGCCTGTGGGGGCAGCGCTGTGATCTGGGGTTGCTGCAGTTGGTCAGGTCAAGGTTCAGCAACGTTATGTGCCCAAAGAATGAGGTCAGCTGACTACCTGAATGTACTGAATGACCAGGTTATTCCATCAATGGTGATGTGCGTCATAATCAAAGCTAAAGGTGGTCCAATGAAATATTAGAGTGTGTGACTTTTTTTTTTTTTTTTTGGCCAGGCAGTGTAATTTAGAGCCAGATTCAGTAGGGGTGGGAATCTACAGGTACCACTCCATTCTAGTCAGAGGGATGGTACAACAATTATTAAAGCATTTTAAAGCCTCTTTTTTTCTATTTGGGATTTCTTTTTTCTCCCTGTATGACTACTTGGCATGTTTAAAGTAAAGTATTTGTAATGACCCATAATTAATTTATTTCCAATATCTTTTATTAATAAAACAAATGGAAGATAAATGTGACAAGTCAACTGGAATGTTACAGCATATACTGTATTCCATCACTGGTACTACAGTACATGGTCACTTCCTCTTTGGCTCTGGCGTAGGCAGACAGGGGTTGCTGCTGAACTTTGAAGATTTAAAAAAATAATGTTTTTGACATTTGTACATCAATTCAGAATCGTCCACATCTGCATCACAGCACATTTAAAAAATGATGATTTTCCCCACCCCTAATATTCAATTAATTTATTAATACACTAAAGTGAAGCAATAATACTGTCCTTACTTCTTTTGTGGATTTTAAGGCAGATGTGCATATCCTGGGGCCAGATGTCAAATAAGAACAGCATATGGTAATCCCAAAAGCCCAGGCTTCAAATACGTAGCTCTAAACACAGAAATGCCAACATTTGTTTTCTACTGTTGGACCTGTACGATGTCAAGGAGAGATTAAAACCTTGATGTGATCATCTTGGTCACACAGCTCTGACAGTAAATACCCACTGTTTAGCTGTGTTGTAGTCAAGACCAGACTGAGACCAAAGTGTAGAAGGACCAAGTCAAGACCAAGACCACTGTGTGTGAAGTCTTGGTCTTGACTTGGTCTCAACTTGTTCTTGATCGCTTGGTCTTGGGCAACTCTGGTCTTGACGAGGTCTTGACTACAACAATACTGCTTAGCACATCTGTTTACAGAAGTTAATGTGGAAGTAATGATTTTTGTGTTAGGGTTGTCTTAAAAGGTGAGGAGCTTGTCTCAGACCGACTGCACACTTAGCAATTATTTAACAAATAAAGATTATACAAGGGTGTGAATTTTAGAGATAACATAGTAAAATTACACAGGTAGAGACACTTTAATTTCTATTTAACACTCAGCACCAAGCAAATGTGACACATTTGGCAAGTGTTTCAATTCTATTAAAAAAAAAATAAATCAGACCACCACTGACGATGTAGCTCATTCTAGCCTGATGAAATCACTTCGAGAGTGTTCAGATCTCCTGACATTTGACCTTGAACTTAAGCACAGTTTAGATGCAGACCCACTTGAGGATCATTTTGTGCGAGTTTGCCAAACATTAGGGCAATTGCCAAGGAGGAGTAACATTTTTTTTTATAAAATCACATAGCACATGTTCTTAGATTTTCTCATTTTCTTATTGATGTGTTTAGTTCAGTTTTTTTTTTAAAGTATGGGTTTTTAGTTCCTGTTTTTATGTGTTCTTAGTTCTTTTTGTACCTTTTAAAATTTTGGCTTTTAACAACCCGTTTAATTATTACTGAAGTAGTCATTTATGTTCCATTGTTTTTACATTCTTCTCAGTTCCATTTGCTTTTAGATTTTCTTATTTTGATGTGTTCTTAGCTCAGTTTCTAAGTATGGGTCTTTAGTTCCCTTTGCTCTTTGTGTTCTTAGTTTTATCTTGCATTTATGTGTTTTTAGCTCCAGTGTTTCCTCAGTGGGGCCCCTCATGCCGGATGCTGCCTGGCCCATCTGCAGGGGTGTTGGTCTCATGGGTCGCTCTAGCTTAGGTGGGTGGGGGCTTTATACCACTGCCTACAGCTGTGGTGCGGGTCCCGGCCTGTCCTGGTTGGGGTGGCCCTTGTGGTGCCTTCTGTGGTGACTAGCTGTGTGGTGTCCCAGCGTGGGGGGCTCCACAGGATGGCTGCTCCTTCATGTGGTGCCTCGGTGCCGAGCAATGTCTCTTTTATTTTATATGCGTGTAAGAGAAGTAGGGGGTGATGTATGTGCCTGTGTGTGTTGTGCTTGTGGGTATGTTTATGGGAGGGTTGGAAGGGGTGGGGATGTATCATGTAAAATATGTAACTAAATGTGTCTATTGTTTTTATCTATGTAAAGCACTTTGCGCAGCATCTAATGTTTTAAAAGTGCTATACAAATAAAGTTTGATTGATTAGTGCTGAGACAGCCTGACCTTTGACCACGACCTTGAGCACAACCTTGATGAGGAACCACCTGATGAACATCGTGCAAGAATTTGCTGAGAATTAGGGCAATTGCCAAGGACAAGTGATTTTTCTGAAATCCCATTGTGCCCATATCTCCTGACCTTTGACCTTGTCTGTGACCTTGAGCACAACCTGGATGCAGACCAACCTGAGGATCATTCTAAGTGAATTTGGTGACCATTGGGGCAGATGCCTAGAAGGAGTAGTGATTCCCGTGAAATGTGGATGGATGGATGGACAGATGCTACATCATCACATTAGCTCCTTTTGGCTTCTCCGGAAAGAGCTAATAAAACACAGTATAACATTCATATTAAAACTGTGTTAATATAGTTACATTTCTGGAAGTTTTTGGCCATGATGTTAAACTTCACACACATGTATGTAAAACAGGATGAGCCCACATACTGTATGCCTGCCATTTCTGTTGGTTCTTTAAACAAGCTTATAGAATTACCAGAGTCAGAGCTTCCCCGTTTTGATAAAACACTGCATAAAATTACAAAACTCTTGTGTCTTAGAAATATTGCCTTCCCTGCCACAACCATGGCATTGTTGTCTGCTGTTTGGCATGGGGTAAACAGAAATCCTCTCATCCGTCATGGTGGTACGGTGGTTTTCTACTGCTTGTAAATGCAGGAAAAAAACCTGTAGGGGAAACCCCTGATATTGTGCTGATGCATGCTGCCACTGTTAGCCTTATGTATGACTTTGAATAGTGCTCAGATGTATGGCCTATGTATAGATTCTAGTGGTTGGTTTTTGGGGTTAAAACAGGTCATCACTTCTGGAACATATTCATGCAGTTTTACTACAATATGAGGAGACATTTGAAGGCTTCTAAGAGTTACTACTGTGTTAAAGATGTCTACTCTTTACGTCTTTAACTTCTATGTCATACTCACTCAGGATTCTTAGATTTGAGCCAGTTTAGCAAAGCATCCTTGTTGAAGGCGGCAGTGGCAGCACTGTTACTGTTGTTTCGCTGGATATTGGCAATGGTGTCGGAGTTCTTCACCACCTCGATGAGTCCCATTTTGTTTCCAGTTGACAAGCAGCCATACGGGATCATCCTGTGAGGACAGGGTGGACAGCATTAGACTGGTGTTGGTAATATCCTTCTAAAGCTGCAAATGCAACAAGAAGAAGTACCTACCTGAGATCCAGGCCTTCCTTTTTCCACAGATTCTCCATTAGGTGGATCATCTGCAGCGTCAGCATGTCTTGTCGAAGATCTGAAGGTGTGGAATGAAAAAATATGAAAGAAAAAAAATATCACATTAGCCACCCACTTTTTAATTTCGAGGACTTCCCCTTTGAAGACCATTGGTTATGTCTGTCTTTACAGCACATTTTAATTTGCATCCCAATGTTTAACCCTTCTCTGTGTCTTTTTAAAGCTTAAATTTTAAAACCTCGAGTATGCTATGTGTGTGGGCATGCATTCAGACTTCTCACCATCTCCATTTTTGAAGATGATGCCCACCATATCCAGATCAGCCAATGGGTTCTTATACATCAGCCAGAGTGGCTTCATCTTTGAGTCCATAAACCGACACTTGTTAGCACTGCAATAACAAAAACATGGGATCAACATGTTATTGTCATCTGTCATCTAGGATAAATGACAAAGCACTAAATACGCCCACATTTTGCACAAATTATGGAACCCCTTTCATCCACTTAGAATTGCATACACAGTTACTCTTTACGTGAAAGGAGGACATACAGTAGGTCCCAGATCTGAAAAATGAAGTAATGTTCTACTTTGGCTGCAAAAACAAGTGAGAATGTATAAAGTTTATGAATAAAAGAAACATTCACAACAGCCGTTTCCCATGATCCACGACCTGTGTGTACAGTTCAGGTTTAGGCTTCTAATCTATCCAGTGTCCGACTTTAAAAAAGATGGTAACAATTAAATTATTGAGTGTGAGGTTTAAAAGCTGACTTTTACAAAGCCATGGATGGATGTGACAGTTCCTACATCCATCTTTGAGATACAGATACGGGTCAAAAATCATATCTCCATATAATTATTCTATATCTCAATACACAATATACTGTATATCTCAATATGATTTTGGGAAGTGGACTGAATGGTGAGTTCTCACCTTTCAAATGTTTTTCTTACATTAGACGGTGAATTTTACAAATAAATGTTTCCTCCCCGGAGCTCAGTGAGACCTAACTACTCCATGCTCCCGGTGTAGCTCTAATGTAAAGTGGCTAAAGAAAAAATGACATTTTGAGGATTGATCTACTCTAATCCATTACAAGTTTTTGTTAATCACTTTTTTCTTCAGTTTTGTGAACAGTAAAATGCCTGATAATCGTCAAACAAGGCAGCATGCCAAACAATCTGATGCAGCTGCGACTCATGGGCCTAATACGGGAGAAGATGCATCCTGCAGGTGGGAAATGATGTCTGAAAGGATTTTGGAATCATTGAACAAGCGTTTTGATTTTTTGGATCAAAAATTTGAAACTCTTATGAATACTCAGCCGGCATTGACTGAAAGAGTGGTTGCTGCGGAGGAACAAGGCTTAGACCATGAACACCGCATTCAGACGCTTGAGTTGGCTCTAACAGAGATGGAAAAAATAATGAAAGACTTTTATCTAAAATTGATGAACTGGAGGGGCATTCGAGAAGCAACAATATTAAGATAGTGGGAAAACCAGAAGGTGAAGAGAAAGGCAGACCCACAGAGTTTATTGTTGGCCTAATACCGAAGTTGCTCAGGGAGAGCAATTTCGCTAAGCCTGTGATGGTAGACCGGGCGCACCGCATCCCTGTGCCTAAATCCTCGGATGCCAACAAACCTCGGAGCATCATCGCCAGAGTCCACTTTTACTAGGAGAAGGAACTGATTCTACGGCTGAGTCGGCAACAACAGATGACGTATAATGGGCATTGGATCTTTATCTACCTGGATTATACAGCGGAGGTGGTGGCACAACGGAGAGCCTTTCAGGAGGTAACTCAAGCGCTCAGGATGGGGGAGGTAAAATATACTTTACGCTTCCCAGCCAAACTTCATTTACATCATCAAGACCAGGTAAAAGCTTTTACCTCTCCAAGTGACGTTAAATCTTACATAGAGCATGTGTTGGAAAAGCAGGATTAAGGCATTTGAGATGAACTGACGGTGGAATGTGTGCTGTGGTTTAATATTTTTTTGTTTTGTTTTGTTTTCCTCCCACTAGGGGCAACTGTATGGTGTGAAGCTTTACTTTGGTTATGGTGAGACCTTCGGCCATTGGCCGTTTGCTTTGTGTTGCCCTTTTAAACATGGGGTATACAGGTTTTAATTTTATTTTTTTGTGGGGGGTGGGGGGTCTGGACATGTGTGTGGATTGGTGTGTGAATGTTTGTGGGGGGAGGCGTGCAGTTTTGTTTTGTTTTGTTTGGTTGGTTTTGCTTTCATATTCTCATCATCCATATATTCAGTGTTGGAGCATTTGATTTTTTTGTTTTGCATTTGATTTCTTTATAAGCATGACTGTATTTCAAAACAGTGAAATTACATTATCCTCGTGGAATGTTAGTGGCCTTGGTAATAATATTAAACTTGGAAAGGTTTTTTTCTCATTTGAATTCATTGAAGGCTGATATATTGTTTTTACAAGAAACTCATACTATTGTAGATACTGAGTACAAATTAAAACCTAGCTGGATCTCACAGGTGTATCATGCACCTTTTACATCTAAGGCAAGAGGAGTAGCAATTTTATTTTGTAATACTATTCCTTTTATTTTGAAATTCATGATTACAGATCCAAATGGGAGATTTGTTTTGATTTCTGATCATATCAATTCTCTTCCAATTACCCTCTTGAATATACAGACGTGGACAAAATTGTTGGTACCCCTCTGTTAATGAAAGAAAAACCCACAATGGTCACAGAAATAACTTGAATCTGACAAAAGTGGTAATAAATAAAAATTCTATGAAAATTAACCAATGAAAATCAGACAATGCTTTTGAATTGTGGTTCAACAGAATTACTTAAAAAAACAAACTCATGAAACAGGCCTGGACAAAAATGATGGTACCTCTAGAAAAGAATGTGACCATAGGGACATGTTCAACCAAGATGTGTCCTCTAATTAACATCACAGGTGTCTACAAACTTGTAATCAGTCAGCCCGCCTATTTAAAGGGTGACAAGTAGTCACTGTGCTGTTTGTTGACATAGTGTGTACCACACTAAACATGGACCAGAGGAAGCAAAGGAGAGAGTTGTTTCAGGAGATTAGAAAGAAAATTATAGACAAGCATGTTAAAGGTAAAGGCTATAAGACCATCTCCAAGCAGCCTGATGTTCCTGTGACTACAGTTGCACATATTACTCAGAAATTTAAGATCCACGGGACTGTAGCCAACCTCCCTGGACGTGGCTGCAGGAGGAGACGGATAATACGAATGGTAACAAAAGAGCCCAGAACAACCTCTAAACACATTCATGGTGAACTCCAAGGTCAAGGCACATAAGTGTCAGATCGCACCATCCGTCGTTGTTTGAGTCAAAGTGGACTTCATGGGAGACGACCAAGGAGGACACCACTGTTGAAAACAAATCTTAAAAAAGCCAGACTGCAATTTGCCAAACTGCATGTTGACAAGCCACAAAGCTTCTGGGAGAATGTCCTATGGACAGACGAGACAAAACTAGAACTTTTTGGCAAGGCACATCAGCTCTATGTTCACAGACGCAAAAATGAAGCATACCAAGAAAAGAACTCTGTCCCTACTGTGAAACATGGAGGAGGTCCTGTTATGTTCTGGGGCTGCTTTGCTGCATCTGGCGCAGGGTGTCTTGAATCTGTGCAGGGTACAATGAAATCTCAAGACTATCAAGGTATTCTAGAGAGAAATGTGCTGCCCAGTGTCCGACAGCTTGGTCTCAGTCGCAGGTCGTGGGTCTTGCAACAGGATAATGACCCAAAACACACAGCTAAAAACACCCAAGAATGGCTAAGAGCCAAACATTGGACTATTCTAAAGTGGCCTTCTATGAGCCCTGATCTAAATCCTATTGAACATCTGTGGAAGGAGCTGAAACATGTCGTCTGGAGAAGGCACCCTTCAAACCTGAGACAACTGGAGCAGTTTGCTCATGAGGAGTGGGCCAAAATACCTGCTGAGAGGTGCAGAAGTCTCATTGACAGTTACAGAAATCGTTTGATTGCAGTGATTGCCTGAAAAGGTTGTGCAACAAAATATTAAGTTAAGGGTACCATCATTTTTGTCCAGGCCTGCTTCATGAGTTTGTTTTTTTAAAATAATTCTGTCGAACCACAATTCAAAAGCATTGTCTGATTTTCATTGGTTAATTTTCATAGAATCTTTATTTATTACCACTTTTGTCAGATTCAAGTTATTTCTGTGACCATTGTGGGTTTTTCTTTCATTAACAGAGGGGTTGTTTCTGTGACCATTTTTTTCACGTCTGTATATGGCCCAAATTCTGATGATCCATCTTTCTTTCGTAAGGTTTTTGAACTACTTTCAGAAGATGAGGTTTTTAGTATCATAGTTGGGGGCGACTTCAATTGTTATTTAGATTCATCTTTTAGATAGATCATCCTTAAAAACACCTCCAACAATTAATTCTGTTCAAACACTGAATAATTTACTAAAATCTAGAAATATGGCGGATATTTGGAGGATACAACATCCCGATATGAAAGAATATTCATTTTATTCGCATGTACACCAGTCATATACTAGAATTGATTATTTTATAGTGGAAGCTAGTTTGGTTTCAAACATGAGCAATACACAGTATCATAATAGAATAATTTTGGCTCATAGTCCTGTTACCCTTCAAATACAGTCTTCTTTCTCTAAGCCTAAAAACAACTGGAGATTTAATCCCATACTATCAAGTGCCCCAGGGTTTAAAGAGTATATGACCCAAAATCTTAGAGAATTTCTTGAGATTAATGATAACAGAGAAGTTTCAGACTCTATTTGTCAGGAACCGAGCCAGCTTGGTTCCCCCCGGCTCAGTCCTAGCCTCTCTGTGGGTCTAGGTGCCACTGGATATGTATGTATAGTATGTATTTCAGTGTTTTGCCATACCCATAGCAATTGTTTTCTGGCCGGCAGCGGTGAGGCAGCCTCTTGGGTTCACGCTGGTGTGAGCGCTGTCTAACTGTGTGCCGGTCTGACCACGCCCCCTCTCTATCACTGCCAGCTGTTCCCACTCCCATGTGCCATCTTCCGCTCCTCGTCCAGGTGAGCCTAATTTATGGAGCCAGCAATGCATGTACTTAAGGAGCCTTTTTCCAGTCATGCATTGCTGGGTCATTGCACTTCATCTACGATCTTTGTTCATCGTATGGAGTCACGTTAAAGGACGGTATTTGCTTGGAGCTTATTTGGATTTACTCGGACAGCTCCAGTCTGGTGAGTCTAATCTGTGTGTGTGCTTCCCCGGTATATATATATATATATATATATATATATATATATATATATATATATATACACACATATATATATATACATACAGTATATATATATATATATATATATATATATATATATATATATATATATATATATATATATATATATATATATATATACGTATATACCGAGGATTCTACACTTGGGGTGTGTGTGATTAACACAGTAGATAGGTAAAACATAATCTCGTTCTACTGTACATGATTGGATGTACAGTTGAATGACAATAAAGGGTGATTTGATTGATTTGATTTGATTTGATATGATTTATACAAGAGCATACTATAAGCTGAAAAGTTTTCTTCAAAAAGCTGGGACTTCCGGGCCAGATAAGAAATCTTTTCAAACAGCACCGGTGTTGCCAGATGGGAAATGTTGAAGTATCGTACAAGTGGCTCAAAATTATTGTATATTGATGAAAATTATTGTACACACCCAATTTTCATTCTGACGTGGCTCGGGACCATCTGCATCAGTAACACATTATCACAGATCGTGCATATTACAGCCTATAACGAACAACAATTAAATGGAATTATGAACTCGGATCAGACATTGACAATAATACATATTAATAGTAGGAGTCTCTATGCCAACTTTGATAGTATTAAGGAGTTTTTAAATCAATTTAAGACCCCATATAGGATTATAGCAATAAGTGAAACATAGATTAATGAAGAAAAAGATGTAAATTTTGAATTAAATGGTATGAGATGAGATGTTTACACAAAATAGGGAATTTAAAAATGGTGGGGGGACGGCACTGTATGTTGACAGAAATTTAAAAAGTAAAAAAAAGTGGACAGCATGACATCAACAGTGAATGGAATTATGGAATGTTTAACAACTGAAATTACGATGGAAAATAGAAAAAACATGATAGTAAGTTGTATATATAGAGCACCGGGATCTGATACGGAAAAATTTAGAAATGGTATGGAAAAGATGTATACAAAAATAAGACAAAAAGGTATCTTTATTTGTGGTGACTTTAATATAGATTTAATGGTTGTCTGTCTCTCTGTGTTGGCCCTGCGCTGGACTGGCGATCTGTCCAGGGTGGACCCTGCCTCTCGCCCAAAGATGCTGGGATGGGCTCCAGCACCCCCACGACCCGAAAAGGATTAAGCGGAAGAAGATGAATGAATGAATGAAAACAAAACAACATAAACCAACTGAAGATTTCTTAGATACAATGTATAGCTTAACCCTATTTCCAAAGATTACAAAACCTACGAGAATAACGACACACTGTGCTACCTTGATAGACAACATTTTTACCAATGTTATTGAATATAATATGGTGAGTGGTATACTAATAAAGGACATTAGTGACCACCTGCCTGTATTTGTTTCTTTAGACGTTAATTATGGGGTTAAAGAGAGTAAGAATAATAATAAACCATGAAAAAGATTATTTATAAAAGAATACGAACAGAAGATACAATCAGTGCTTTAAAAGATGACTTAATGTTACAGAATTGGGATGTTGTCTATAGAGAGAAAGAAGTGGACTTGGCATATGATAAATTTATTGATATATTTAAATCATTATATGATAAAAACTGTCCAATTAAGGAAATTAACAAAAATATAAATACAAAAACTGCCCTTGGTTAACCAGGGGGCTACAAAATGCTTGTAAAAATAAATCTCTATAAAAATTTTTATTAAATTAAGAACTGAAGAATCTGAAAAAAGAGATAAAACATATAAAAATAATTTAACTGAACTAATATGAACTACTAAAAATTATACTACAGGAAAATGTTAAAGGAAAATAAAGATAATATAAAAGGAGTCTGGGACATATTAAATAAATTAAGGAAAAATGGAACTAAGAAAACGATATATCCAGATTATTTTACTGATAAATGTGGTGATAATTATGATAAGAACATGGTAGCAAACAGAATGAATACATTTTTTGTAACTGTTGGACCAGAGTTGGCAGCAAAAAACCAAGGAAGAGACACCACGAGTGAGACATTGATTGGAAATAACCCTCGGTCACCCTTTCTCTCAGCGGTGGATGAACTGGAGGTAAAAGCTGTAAACACTGTAAAAACAATCTACTGATTGTGATAGTAGTGATATGACACTAGTAAAAAGAACTGTTGATGGCATATTAAAACCATTTACATATATTTGTAATCTATCATTTCAAACTGGCTCATTCCCGCAGAAAAGGAAAATAGCCAAAGTGATACCATTATTCAAGCAAGGAAATAAACGCCACTACACAAACTACAGACCAGTATCGCTCCTCCCACAATTTTCAAAGATTCTGGAAAAACTTTTCAACAACAGATTAGAAAACTTTTTAAATAAATATGATCTGCTTAATCAGAATCAATATGGATTTAGAGCAAAGAGTACAACATCATTAGCAATAATAGAAACAACAGAGGAAATACGTAATAAATGCATTAGATCAAGGAAAATATGCAATTGGTGTATTTATAGATTTTAAGAAAAGCATTTGATACAATAAATCATTCAATACTTCTTGATAAACTGCAATTGTATGGTATTAGGGGAGTGGCACTGAATTGGGTTACAAGTTATTTATCTGAGAGACAACAGTTTGTGAAGATGGGAGAATATCTGTCTGGATGTGTGGGAATTGCCTGTGGGGTCCCCCAAGGGTCAGTACTGGGCCCCAAATTATTTAACATATATATAAATGATATATTCCAAGTTTCTAAATTATTAAAAATAATATTGTTTGCTGATGATACTAATATATTTCATTCTGGAAATAATTATAATCAACTAATCCATACTCTAAATAATGAATTTTAGAAATGGATGGATGGTAATAAATTATCACTAAACAGATAAAACTAATGTAATGATATTTGGTAATTGTAAAAAATAAAGAAGATATACATATTCATATAGATAATGTGATTATTGAAAATGTTAAGGAGATCAAATTTTTGGGTGTAATACTAGATAATAAAATTAGTTGGAAACCACACGTCAGATACATACAAAACAAAGTGGCAAAAAATACTGCAATTATAAATAAAATTAAGCAAGTCCTAGATTACAAATCGCTTCATATTTTGTATTGTTCATTAGTACTTCCATACTTGACCTATCGTATAGCGGTCTGGGGTAACAATTATAAAAGTACACTTAATTCATTGCTAATATTACAAAAAAGGGCAGTCCGTGTTATACACAAAGTCGGGTATCTTGAGCATACTAATTTATTGTTTTTACATTCAAAGTTATTGAAATTACAGGATCTGGTTGATTATTATACAGCACAGTTAATGTTTAAAGTCAGTAAAAACCTTTTGCCACACAATATACAAAATCTTTTTAGTCAGAGAGAAGGGAAATACAATTTACGGGGGAATACAAAATTTAAAAGGCACCTAGTAAGCTCTACTAGGAAACATATATATTCAACAATAACAGCATATACTGTATATGCTGTTATTGTTGAATATACAGTATATGCCGAGCACTATTATTATTGATATCATTATTACTAGAATATTACAATGGTATTGTAGTATTATGATTGTTGTTTAGGATAAAATTATTTAAAGTATTATATAGGCCAGGTGGCATTATTGTTGTTATTGTAATTAATATATGGCTACCTATTATTATGGGTATTATTATATGGTTATTTATTGCGCCTAGGTATTGTAAGCCATGTGGGGGTATATTGTGGTATATATGGTGATTATGATGATGGTAATATTGTCTATAATTACACTACCGTTCAAAAGTTTGGGGTCACTTAGAAATTTCCTTATTTTTGAAAGAAAAGCACTTTTTTTCAATGAAGATAACTTTAAACTAATCAGAAATACACTCTATACACTGCTAATGTGGTAAATGACTATTCTAGCTGCAAATGTCTGGTTTTTGGTGCAATATCTACATAGGTGTATAGAGGCCCATTTCCAGCAACTATCACTCCAGTGTTCTAATGGTACAGTGTGTTTGCTCATTGCGTCAGAAGGCTAATGGATGATTAGAAAACCCTTGTGCAATCATGTTAGGTCTGCAATGCTGTAATTGCTGCAAATGAAGGATTCTTTGACGAAAGCAAAGTTTGAAGGAAAAAATTATTTCAAATACAAATCATTATTTCTAACCTTGTCAATGTCTTGACTATATTTTCTATTCATTTTACAACTCATGGTGGTAAATAAGTGTGACTTTTCATGGAAAACACAAAATAATTGTCTGGGTGACCCCAAACTTTTGAACGGTAGTGTATATTAACATACCAGAAGTATTTACTTATTATTATTATTATTATTATTAGATGGTGGCATTATTGTCACTATAAACTATCATTGTTGTATTATTTCTATTGTATAATTATAAGATGTATTATATATTACGGCATTGTATAATAAATATAATTGTAGTATGGATGACTAGAATGATATAAGTTATTGGTTATGGAGAAGGGGTGGGACTATATAAGCGTTGGCTTCTTCCCACTCCTTTGGAACAAGGCATTTTTTTTCTGTTATGTTATATATTTTTTTCTTGGTTTTGATTCCTTGTTTTTAAATTTTTTGTCTTGATGTTCAAATAAACAATAAATTGAAAATGAAATGAAAAATAACACAGTTTTACCTTTAAATAATCTAACAGATGGTTGAAAAAAAGCACCTCTACCTGTGTGGAGTACAGGATGAGCCTCTGGCCTGCACTGAACAGCCCAGAATATCAGTCATAATTATCTTCTATAGGTCTTCTGTTAAATCATCATATATCAAGGTCTTACCTCATAAATATTTTGAGAAGTACTCATCATCATCATCATCATAGCAGTCAGGGGCGACAATGACTGTTTCATTTAGGTCTGATCAGATTCCTCTATGCAGCTCTGTCCTTCGCCTTCCGCTGCCAAGAACTCCTGACCTTGTTAACCCGGGCAACGTCTGAGCTGGTATGAGTTGCTCTCTGACTGACCATTTCATGAAACTGCTTGCAAAGTATTTGAGTACCGCTAGCTTTTGCTGGACTAGCGGCACATTCTTGGCAGATAGAGGTACTATGTTTATACATTAGGAATAAACATCAAAATCAATCCACCTAAACTACTACTAAAATGCCTCGATAATTTACAGTAAGTGGAAACCAGTTGTAGTTTTATTGACAACCACAATCCAGTGACATTTCTGCAGATATTCGCACATTGCAGCAGCAAAAGAAAGCTTTAGTGCTAATGCCAACAGGTTTGAACTACCCAGTAAAACTGGGGTCTGCCCCCCCAACCCGTTTCTCAACCTGCTGCCGATGTTGCTTACTTGTTGAGTCTGCTGTGCCTGAATTCGTGCTGTAACGTATGCAAATGATTCCACTGAGTGTACTAGTTTTTATGGGTGAACGCACTGTATGAATTACGCACCGGAACTGTAGTGGAAGACAGGGATCACCAGCTGAATCACCCGCCTGAGCAGCAAACGAGCCCCACCCGCTCGGTTCAGCCGACTCTCAGTTCAGTGAGTGGTGTACCACAGATCTTTTTAGCTTGACTCAGTATGTTTCAGTGAACTGTGGATCACATCACTAGCCTCCATCCGAGGCTGCCTCTCTGTTCTGCTACCGCTACGCGTCTTCTTTTCCACGCAACCTGCACACATGAGATGATGCGTAAAAAGAAGCATAGTATGTATGCACAGGATCCGTATTCTGATTGTGTTTGCTAATATACTAACTTAGCCATGTAACAAAGAGGTCAAGTTGTCGTATATTATGGGATTTTTGGAATTATTGATCGTACATCGTACAGAGGGCAAAACTATTGTACAAATATGATAATTATCGTACGTCTGGCAACACTGAACAGTGCCTCACTGTGGAAATTATGGTATTCAACACAATACTGCAACTATCACTAAGAATTAACTGACAGTAAATTAGTGTTAGTAATTAACGGTTACATGAACACCTTTGAAGCGGAGTGATACATATCCAGTGAAGTTGGAGTGCAATTATCATGGATTTTAGTAACTCTTGGAATCCCTATTGTCCAATTATATTGCTAGGTCAGAACTTACTGTTGTATAATTAAAATTAACATAGTTAAAAATAATTAAAAGCAGTATCGTTCCATCAACGTCCAAATCATATCCGATGCAAAACATAAGATTCTGAACATCGTTGTCAAAATGCAGTGTTGCCTGGACAGCCGGAGAACAGTGCAGTGTGTTGTCTCAGACAAAGTGACTGTAATCTGTAAGGCTGATCGGTAAGTGAATTATTAATTATCTAGGGTTTCCTCTGGTAACATTTCTTGGTGGCGGCCTGCCGCACCAGAAAATTTACCGTTGCGCTAGGACGGAGATGTGAATTTAAGAAAAATATATGAAGCAATGACTTTCCGCAAGCGTGCACACGAACAACGCGCGTGGCCATCATCCACAAAGAGTTTAGAAGCACCCCGCTCATGCAAGCTTTCCAGTCAGTCAGCAGGCAGTGTCTCGCTAGCGGCAGCAGCATCTTCGTGGAAAAGGAGTAAAAACCGGGAAGTCAAACAGCAGGAATGGACTCTATTTGAAGAGAAACTTTGTGAAGAAGTTTGCCGTTTCTTCGTTGGTGAAAATCCTGGCGCGTCAGCACCTTGGCGCTACCTATCAGGCGGGAGTGAAACAACAAATGATGGTTGTGTGCATACGTCAACCGCTTGGCCTGGGTAAATGAAAAAAGTGAGCATGTACAGCGCCACGTGCGTGCTGGGCTCGTCCAAAGCATACGCGGACCAAGGTGGACTAGAGGGGAAATGCAGCATAATAAGGCTTGACTGTCTGAGAGAAACATAAGTTTATTAACCCCTTGCACTCCGGGCAATTTTCCTAAAAATGCCAAAAAATAACGTGCCCAAAGTAAATCGAAAGCTGTTATTCAACCCTTTGCAGCATCTTCATGGGGTTGGTCTCATTTAAAAGAAAACACTTTGAATTTTTTGGCAAAAAAAAACAATCTCTCTACGTGCTCCGGCCACTGAGTTACAGTCATTTAAACATACTGAACTTGAAGAAAATAAATTTGGACACAGTGTTTTTTTGGATACAAATGCTTACAAATAACACACAGCTGTCCGATCCGGCTGGAAAATGCAACAGAAATGTAGAACCAAGTGTTATCAAGCTGAGATCCAAATTTGGTAACAATACCACAAAAAATGAATATTTTACACAGCTTTGTTCTCAGGTAGTTCCCAGGCGTTTTGGAACTGTGCCAAATTGTGCCAAATGGCACAGTTTGGAAAAACATCTGTAACTTTTGAATAATTCAATGTAGAATCTTCATTTTGGGCTCTAATGAAAGGTCACACTCAGGGCAGTGTCTGTGTGTGTGTGTGGGGGGGGGGGTTGTCCCCCCCCCGGCTAAAAAAGACAGAGTCCGGCCCTCGCTACATGATGGATTACACTCCTTGCATGTTTTCACAGCGCCCCCCCCCCCTCGCTACTGTGTGTGTGTGGGGGGGGTTGTCCCCCCCCCCTCACTGCAGAAGACGGCCATCGCTACATGAAGGAATAGACTCATATGCTTCTCCCCGCGGACCGGGGGCGTTCGGACCGTGAACGCCCCCCCCCACCGCTCCTCTTCTGCAGCGGGGGGGGGGGGCGTTCACGGTCCGAGCACGGCAAATGAACCGTTTATCGCGGCGCACGCACTTTGTGCGCAGTACAGTTGTAATTTACCGATCGGTCAAAAGTCATTTTTGGATTACAGTTTTCAGGGATAAATAATAATTTAGCTTATAACACCTTACCTCTTCACAGCAGCAGAGTCGTGGCGAACTTCTCTTCCCCATTGTAAGACGAACGCGACGCTGCTTGGCTTGTGGATCCCGATCAAAACATAATTCCATTATTGCGGTTTTGGTGAATGATTTACGACCTTTGTCGTCGGCCTCCGTCGGTCTATGATGATGGAAGAGAATCCTAAACGTCTATTCTGCCGGAATGAGTGCAGGTCCCACTTGTGGGTGTTCTCCATGCTGCGGGGTCTGTAGTAGATTCGTCCAGCGTCCTTTGTTTTCATCTGCTGCAGCAGTAAATCTCTCTTCACCCAGCCTGAATTTCTGTGCTTCAATTGGCTCCTGCGTTCACAGTAGGCGGGTCCTCCTTCCTAGGTTTTCATTCATTGGCTCTTCAAGGTTTCAGAAACCCAATTCAAGGCTCTTATTAGTCGAATGAGAGGTCAATCAGATGAACTAATCTGTTCGTGGCTGTCTCTGCAGTTTTTTTTTTTAGTGGCGCTTGGACGCCACTACATCACCATCATCACCTACATCACCACAATCTGGTCTATGCGTCAGAGTGTGCACGAGTGCGCCCTCGTGCGTCTTAGGACGCAGAGACTTGCCCGCCCGCGGAACAACGGAGCACAAGTGGTTAAAGTACTTTAAACGCGGAAAAAAAATCATAGGTATGTAAGCACTGGAGGCATTTATCATGGTTTTAACCCGCTGGAAACAGGAGCAATAACGGAAGAGTCGCTTAGCTAAGAGATGTGGTTAGAATTCAAATGCAGCCGGCTTCATATGAAGGGAAAGGCAAGGGGGACTACTGAATTGCTGAGGATATATTTCACCAGCCACTACAATATCATGTTATGTTCCCAATCATGTACCTGGCAAGTTAAGATGACCGAAATTCACGAAGTCAATGACTTTAATCCATCAGCAGCTTTCAGACAAACTGAACGTGCCAGCATTTGGACTTCAAAATAAGGGAGGTTTTTCTTGGCAGTGAGGAGATTTCTAAAAAAACTATAAATATATAGAAATGTTATAACAGAAATAACGGCATCCTTGGTCATTTAAGTTAATTTAAATCATTAAATACAATTTTATTAATATTTTTTTCTTTGTAATGAGAGTTAAATTATTGTTCTGTTCTGACTGCAAAGTTAAAAGTTAGTCAAAAATATAAATTGTTATAAGGAAAAAGTTTTTTTTTTAAAAAATACCACAGTCTGTTTCAAATTTATTTAAAAAACAGTAATTTTATTTAAAAAAACAGACAAAAATAAGCCATAAAATAATCCACAAATTTATAATAAAGTTTCAAATGTACAAGAAAAGTCAATTTTTACAAGAGGAAATTACAAATTTGAGGAAAATGGTTTCAAATTCAGATACATTTACAGAGAAAAGTAGAAAACTATAAGAAAATTGTTATAAATTTGTGAGAAAAACCTCAAACCTTCAAGACTGAAGTCATTACTCAAGTTTTAAGTGGGTGCTCTTTGTACCCTTAGCTAGAAATTTTTGGTTGTCTCCTTTAATTTACGTGGCACTTGATATTTTCTAACCTGTTTGTATACCACCATAGACAGAGTGAGAACCTGAATTAGACAGAGCTTAGAGAGGGCAAGATGAGACAGAAGAGAGGAGCCAAGGAGAGGATAGTGTTCAGGCAGACGGTCCAGGAGAGGTGAGAGCAGAGGAAGGAGAGAAGGATGACACCAGTAAAAAGTCCAAACACAGGACGTCTGGGTGGGACCCCAACTGGCCCAATGTTCCTTGGTTGTACAATACTTCAAATTGTACGTTCCATATGCATGGCAGTGGCTCAGGAGGTAGAGCGGGTTGTCCAATAACTGGATGGTTGGCGGTTCGAATCCCGCTCTCCCCAGATATCCTGCCGTTGTGTCCCTGGGCAAGACACTTTACCCACCTTGCCTCCAGTGTCCATAACACTGGGTATAAATGTTCAGTGGTGGCGGGAGAGGCTGTTGGCCCCGATTGGCAGCCACGTTTCCGTCAGCCTGCCTCAGGGCAGCTGTGGCTACAGCAGTAGCTTGCCACTACCATTGTAGGTCTGGAGTGAATGAATAATGTATGTAATGTAATGTAAAAAACGTCTTTGAGTGTCTATAATAAAGTGCTATATAATCTGATGCATTATTATTATTATATGCAAAGTTAGTGTGCAAAATTAAAAAAAAAAGAAATAAACAGTATAAAATTAACATATTCATACATCTGTGTTTTCTGCACCCCTCCCCCCCCCGGAAAAATATGTTGGTACCGCGCCAAGGTCTTTAAGACAGAGGAGACCCTGTTATCACAATGCAAATCACATGGATATAATTCAGATTTTTACTGCTTTCATATGAGGTGTGGGCTTCGCATCTGGCTCCATTTTGATAAGTGATTTTGAGGAAAGACTAGGCTGTATTTTCATAAATTAACATTTTACTGTTAAAATGAACAGAAGTCAGTTTTTTGTGTTTTTTTTCACACACACATTTTAAGCTTAAATTGTTGAAGTGTGTCATACAGCTCAGCACAGAGGGTCAGTTTCAGTACAGTGCGTACGGATGGGACACCTGACCAAAGTGCGCTGCACTCAGCTGTCTTCATGTTGGTCTCTTAACAGGAACATCTGCAGCAAACTCACAAACAAATATCCCCTATAATGTGACAGGTTCTTTCATTTTTGCCAGTACTTTGATTCAGCTGCAGATGCTACTTAAATTATTAATTTTTTTTTTAGATCTCAGATAGGAGATTTTCAGTTGGTTAGATGTTTTCAGAATCAGAATCAGAATCAGGTTTATTGCCATTGTTCATGTAGTACACAAACTAGGAATTTGTCTCGGTACAATGCTGCAACATTAAACATGATAAGATAAGAGAAATAAACTATACATGTAATAAAGTGTAGGATAAGATTAAGTGATACTGGTCAACAGTTAAAATATATATTAGCCAGCAGCAGATACTGTGGAGAACTATATAGTGCAGTCGGTAATGCAGGAAGAAAACAGTGATGATTGACATGAGTCTGGTTGAGCTGCTGTACATGGTGCACGAGAGTCACTTAGTGTTCAGCAGTCTAATGGCAGAGGGGAAGAAGCTGTTCATGTGACGGGAGGTTTTAGTCTGGATGGACCGAAGTCTTCTACCAGAGGGGAGGGGGGCAAACAGTACGTGACCAGGGTGTGAGGGATCGGCTATGATCCGGCCAGCACGCCTCCGGGTCCTGGAGATGTACAGATCCTGGAGAGATGGGAGCTTGCAGCCGATCACCTTCTCAGCAGTGCGCACGACGCGCTGCAGCCTTAGTCTGTCCCTGGCAGTGGCTCCTGCGTACCACACGGTTATGGAGGTGGTGAGGATGGACTCGATGATGGCTGTGTAGAACTGCACTAACATCTTGGTGGGTAGCTTGAGCTTCCTCAGCTGCCGCAGGAAGAACATCCTCTGCTGGGCTTTTTTGATGAGTGAGCTGATGGTCGGCTCCCATTTGAGGTCCCTGGTGATGGTAGTGCCTAGGAAGCGGAAGGAATCAGCAGTGGTGATGGGAGAGCCTGAGAGGGTGAGGGGGGGCAGAGGAGTAGTGACTTTCCTGAAGTCTATTCAGGAAATTCTCTAGTCTGAAATCATTTTTTTTTTTTTTTTTTTTTTTTTCCTCTCGGCGCCACACCAGTCGGCTGCCTTTTGCAACAGCGGCTCGATTCCGAGTCTTTTTCCCTTCCTCTCTCTTTTGATCCGTCTTTTTTTTTCACCCCACTTATATCACGGACACACAGATCGTCCTAAATGTCTCCTGAGCCGGTGGACGGAGCCACTGTTTATAGCAGGATACGATACAGCAGAGAACAGCTGCTAGCATTCAACCGCCACCCGGTCCCATTGGAAAAACTCGACATACCGAGAGAACTGAGGCGAAAACGCCGCGGCTGCCGGGCTGGAGTAAGGCGGAGGACAAAAAATATAAGGTACAGACCCTCCCTTCCATCTGTTGTCATGGGAAATGTACGGTCGATACTGGGAAAGTTAGATGAGCTAGCGGCTATCTCCCGTTATGATAGCACATACCGGGAGTGCTCTCTCCTTTTGTTTACTGAGACGTGGCTAACTGAACTAGCAGCAGATGCTAACATTGAGCTGGAGGGTTTTCACATGATACGAGCTGACCGAACACCAGACAGTGGCAAGGCTAGGGGCGGTGGAGTGATAATGTATGTTAACAACAACTGGTGCAGACCGGGACATATCACTGTTAAACAACGACACTGCAGCAAAGACATTGAGTTGCTAGCTGTTAGCATGAGGCCTACATATCTCCCGAGAGAACACTCACACGTGATCTGCATTGTTGTTTATGCAAATCCGACGGCGAACGCTGGGACAGCACGTGACGTCATCCATTCAGTAACCAGCAGGCTGCAGACAGAACACCCAGATGCTCTTCTCCTCATCTCAGGCGATTTCAACCATGTTTCACTGTCTCCCATTCTACCCACGTTCACCCAGTATGTCACATGCCACACTAGAGACAATAAAACACTGGATTTATTCTACGCAAACACTAAGGAGGCGTACACCTCATCACAACTCCCCCCACTCGGGAGATCGGATCACAACTTGGTTCATCTCCGGCCGGTGTACAAACCCCTAGTGCACAGACAACCTCCGGCCATGCACACTGTGGAGTTATGGTCTGAGGAGACAATGGACACCCTAAAGGGCTGTTTTGAAGCCACCGCCTGGAAGCAGCTCTGCGATCCACATGGTGAGGACATCGATGGCCTCATTCACACCTTAACGGGCTACCTCAGCTTCTGTGTGGACAAATCCGTTCCCACCAAGACCATACGGCGTCACTCAAACAACAAACCCTGGATCAACCCTGAGATAAAAACACTTCTGAGAGAGAAGAAGAGGATCTTCAGGTCAGGGAACAGGGAGATGCTGAAGTCCGTACAGAGGGAGCTGAGGAGAAAGATCAGAGAAGGCAAGGACAGCTTCAGGAAGAAGATGGAGGACAAGCTGCAACAGAGCGACATCAGCGGGGTCTGGAGAAACCTCAAAACCATCTCGGGGCTCCAGAATACCTCCCCCCAGGCCACAGGGGGCAGGGAGTGGGCGAACAACCTGAATCTGTTTTTCAATAGATTTGACCAACCGCCCTCCCCCCTGACTGCACAACAACCACTGCTGCCTCTAAAGAAATCAAGTCCTGCTGCCCACTCCCCACTCCACCAACACCCCCCCACTCCCAACACACAGCCCCCCATCCTGACCCTGACCAAGACCCAGGTGAGGACGGAGCTGAGGAAGATCAAGGCGAGGAAGGCGCCGGGACCGGACGGCATCAGCGCAAAGCTCCTCAAGTCCTGTGCAGACCAGCTGTGTGGGATTGTGACGTATATCTTCAACATGAGCCTGAAACTGGGGAGGGTACCACAGCTGTGGAAAACATCTTGTGTGGTACCTGTACCAAAAACTTCCCACCCCAAAGACCTGAACAGCTACAGACCGGTGGCCTTGACGTCCCACTTGATGAAGACCCTGGAGAGACTGCTCCTTGCTCACCTCCGCCCCCTGGTGGAACCAGCGATGGATCCACTCCAGTTCGCCTACCAGCATGGCATTGGGGTGGAGGATGCGGTGATCTTCCTCCTTCACCGTTCTCTGTCCCACCTGGAGAAGCCCGGGAATATGGTGAGGATCATGTTCTTTGACTTCTCCAGTGCTTTCAACACCATCCAACCGATGATCCTGAAGGACAAGCTGCTGCGCGCAGGGGTGGACCAGCACCTGTCATCATGGATCCTGGACTACCTCACGAACCGGCCTCAGTTTGTGAGAACCCGGGACTGTGTGTCCGACACGATCATCAGTAGCACGGGGGCCCCCCAGGGAACGGTGCTGGCTCCCTTCCTGTTCACTCTTTATACTGCGGACTTCTCACACAACACAACACACTGCCATCTACAGAAGTTCTCTGATGACTCTGCGATCGTTGGCCTCATCTCCAATGGAGATGAAGCTGAGTACAGAGGGCTTATCCAGGACTTCGTGGACTGGTGCCATCGGAACTGCCTCCAGATCAACGCGAGGAAAACTAAGGAGCTGGTGGTGGACTGCCGCAGGCATGGGCAGCCCCTCACAGTACCAGTAAATATACAGGGAACAGACATCGAGATGGTGACATCCTATAAGTACCTGGGTATTCATCTGAACAATAAACTAGACTGGTCACACAATACTGATGCACTCTACAAGAAGGGACAGCGCAGGCTGTTCCTGCTGAGGAGACTCAGGTCTTTTGGTGTACAAGGGGCGCTGCTGAAGTCATTCTATGACACGGTGGTGGCATCAGCCATCACTTTTGGAGTGGTCTGCTGGGGCAGTGGCATTACTGCAGCCGATAGGAAGAGACTGAACAAACTGATTAAGAAAGCTAGCTCTGTCCTGGGGCAGCGCCTTGATCCGATGGAGGAGATAGGAGAGAGAAGGACGGTGGCTAAACTGTCATCTCTGCTGGAGTCCGAGTTCCACCCTATGCAGGACATACTGAATGCACTGAGGAGCTCATTTAGCAGCAGACTACATCATCCCAGGTGCACAACCGAGAGGTTTCGTAGGTCCTTCCTACCAACGGCTGTCAGACTGTACAACCTAAGCAGGGCTGCTCGCAGAGATAGCAAAAAGACGTAACAAACTAATAGTTTTTTGAATGCAAAAGATGCAATAGACTTACACAATGGTCCCCTCCGGCATACAACTAGGAACATACCGGTCGCTATGGAGGGTGAGAATATGTATGGGCACATAATCATACCATGTAGGATAACTAAGTAGACGGTTATGCTGTTTCATTCCATCTAGCAACAATGCTCTGCACTGTGTGTGTTTATATATTTACATATTTATTCCATCTAGCTACAATGCTCAGCACTGGGTGTGTTTATATATTTATATATCTACATATTATTCCATCTAGCTACATTGCTCCGCACTGTGTGTGTTTATATACTTGCATATTTATTCCACCTAGCTGCAATGCTCCGTACTGTGGGTGTTTATATATTTACATATTTATTCCATCTAGCTACAATGCTCTGCACTGTGTGTTCATATATTCATATATTTATTCCATCCAGCTACAATGCTCTGCACTGTGTGTCTGTGTGTGTGTGTATATATATATATTTTATAGTAATACGTACATATGTATATTAGCTGCTCTTGCTTGCTTGTTGTTTTTTTTTTTTTTCTTGCCTTCTGATTGTTGCTCTGAGTGTTGCTATCCCTGTGCTGTTGCAATCCTGGAATTTCCCCGTTGTGGGACTAATAAAAGGCTTATCTTATCTTATCTTATCTTATCTCCACTGTCTTCAGAGCGTTCAGCTGCAGGTTGTTATTGCTGCACCAGGACGCCAGCTGGGCCACCTCTCTCCTGTAGGCGGACTCGTCGCCGTTGGAGATGAGCCCGATGAGGCTCATCTCCAAGGTTGAGGTTTTCCTTATACTCTGAAGCCATTTATGTGAATGAAACTTCTAACCAGACTACAAAGGTGTGACCTTACAGGTGCATCTCAATAAACTGGAATATCATCGAAAAGTACATTTATTTAAGTAATTCAATTCAAAAAGTGAAACGCATATATTATTGAGATTCATTATACACAGAGTGATATAGGGAATGGGCGTGTAATGTCACCCGATGGAAAAAACACAAGGAATTGTGGGGAAAGCGGTTTGCCTGTCTTTGTTCAGTAGTGAGCGACGAAAGTGGTTAAGCTGTTGAGAGGGTTACTTCAGTGTGTTATTATTCATCCGAATACCACACAGCGTTAGAATGGGGAAGTTTTGCTGCATTATTAGATAGATAGATAGATAGATAGATAGATAGATAGATAGATAGATAGATAGATAGATAGATAGATAGTTTATTTCGAACACAAAAAATATAACAAAAAACAAGCAAATAGCAAATGCAATAAAGTTACAGTATACACTGTTCGAAAGGGAGAAGGAAGAAGTGAACACTTATTAATTCCAACTCCTCTTTTCCATCAATACACCCATGTGAATTTTATACAAATTACTACCTTTAATACTCCAAGTAAACAATTTACTGTATTTTTTACAGATCAACATTAACACCTGTCCATTCTAACATACAATGAAGTCTATATTTCAAAACCAGTCTCAAACGACACAGATACACACAGTGCTGTCCCACCCACCATTCCATAGTGTCCCATAATGTCCCAGAGTGAACATAATGAATCGTACATAAAAATTCTACCCTTCTAACATATATCCTTTCAACAAATGGTGCTTATACCTCTTTTTAAATTGATTTCTGTTTGTACATAGTTTCAGTTCCGGCTCCAGACTGTTCCACAAATCCACCCCACAGACAGATATGCACATACTTTTCTTGGTTGTACGTATCTTGGGTTTTGTGAAGTTTAAGTCTCCTCTCAAATTATGATCATTGTCTCTTTTTTTAAAATATTTTTTTGTATATTAGTTGGGAGTTGATTGTTAATTGCCCTGTACATTACTTGTGCTGTCTTAAATTTAACTAAATCGATGAACTTTATGACATGTGACTTCAAGAACAACGATTGGTATGGTCTCTATATCCTGCATTGTTTATTATCCTTATAGCTCTTTTTTGTAATGTGCATATTGCTTGTAGGTTGGTCTTGTAATTAAATGTTGTATTAATGTGTTGTATTAAATGCAACAACCGCTCTCACGAATGGCATGGGAAAAAGATTTGTAATGGCGTACGCTTTTTTGACATCCCGGCTTGGAAGAAATGTGGAGAGAATCAGGTCTCCAAGCTAACAAAGAGACGTCGGATGGAATGGATTCCAGCGGTTGGAAGGAGAGACATCAACAATCTTCAACAATATTCCTGCACACATGGTCATGTGTTCACATCATTTTCACAAAGGTAAGCTGTGATTTAAACATATATAACAATTACTTGTATGCATGTGGAGTTGTTGCTAACTTTTAACAAGCTGGCTGGGAATTCTCAGAGCGTACGCTGTTGCCTTCATTGTGCATGGATTTAAAATCAGCTGGGGACTGAAGTCCATAGAATGTTTGGTGTTGTTAAATTCAGCAGCTTCTCCTCTTTCAGGTGACTATAAAAACATCAGTGTCCTGATTTAGTATGTTTTTATAGCGGCTAATTATACTGGTAATTTTTTCGGTGTACCAGCGTCGGGCTTATCCCATTACTTGATTAGTATTTCATGTCTAGTTGTGTAATGATGTGTATATACTTATCAAGCGTCAAATGACAAATTTGAACATCCAACATTTCACTGCTGGGACTTATAAATGTCTGTAGTTGCAGAGACATATGCTAGTGCAGAAAACTGTGTAGAAAAAATGACTGTTTACCTTTGTGCAAATAACATTTTCTGGTCGTTCACCCAGAAGATTTGAGGTGGCTGGACCCATCCATTGGTGAATTGAACATGAGCCTCTAATGATTTATAGTTTTTAAATTGCTCATGGGTGTATGCACTCACCCCACAAACCAGGTAGGCAAACACATCTGACAGTGTGAGGCAGCTGGTCGAGATCTGTGGTCCATTTCTTGTGCTCATATAGATCAATCCCATTTATTTCTTAAATTTTTTTGGAGGGAGTGCTCCTTTGCTTCCTCAGCTTCTCTGAAAAAGGAATTTTAATTTGCTGTTTGCTGCATTCCATCGCACATATGTCTGTCCCCGTTAGCAGCTGCAGTAGGCTACAAGTAAACAAAGAAGCCAGACCACGACAATGGTGACGTCGGCCCAGAATGTAGAGCAGCATGACGTCAGTGCCTAGTCTCTATATTTACCTCCGCCAGGAGGTTATGTTTTTGCCGGGGTTTGTCTATTTGTCTGTTTGCCTGTCTGTTGGTTAGCAAGATAACTCAAAAAGTTTTGGACGGATTTCCATGAAACTTTCAGGCATTGTTGGAAATGGTACAAGGAAGAACTGATTAAATTTTGGGGATGATCCGGATCACCGTCCAGAAGAAAACGGCCATTACGGAAAATGCCATTTTCGTGAATAACTACTGAACCACTAATCCTACCATTGTCAATCCAATTGCTAGTCATATGTTTTCATGGTCAAGGAATCTCAAAACGTACACACAAACACTGTATGGGGGAAACTGTGGCCGCCATTATGGAAAATGCCATTTTCGTGAATAACCACTGAACCACTAATCCTATCATTGTCAATCCAATTGCTAGTCATATGTTTTCATGGTCAAGGAATCTCAAAACGTACACACAAACACTGTATGGGGGGAACTGTGGCCGCCGTTACGGAAAATGCCATTTTCGTGAATAACTACTGAACCACTAATCCTATCATTGTCAATCCAATTGCTAGTCATATGTTTTCGTGGTCAAGGAATCTGAAAACGTACACACAAACACTGTATGGGTGGAACTGTGGTTGCCATTACGGAAAATGTCATTTTCGTGAATAACTACTCAACCACTAATCCTATCATTGTCAATCCAATTGCTAGTCATATGTTTTCATGGTCAAGGAATCTGAAAACGTACACACAAACACTGTATGGGGGGAACTGTAGTGCTTGGCGGAGGTCTGCGCTCTCCGAGTGCTTTTCTAGTTCAAGCATTTATTTCTTTTAATTTTGATGGCTACAGTTAATGACTTCTCAAAAACTTAGAATATTACATAAGATCATTTTTTAAATGGATTCTTAATAGAAATGTTGGCTTCCTGAAAAGTATGTCCATGTGTGCACTCAATACTTTGTTGAGCTTTTTTTGCATGAATTACTGCATCAGTGTGGCATGACATGGAGGTGATCAGCCTGTGGTACTGCTGAGGCGTTATGGAAGCTCAGGTTGCTTTGATAGCGACCTTCAGCTCGTCTGCATTGTTGGAACTTGTGTCTCTCATCTTTCTCTTGACAATACTCCATAGATAGGTCAGGAGGGTTTGCTGACCAATCAAGTACAGTGATGCCATGATTAAACCAGGTTTTGGTACTTTTGACAGTGTAGGCAGGTGCCAAGTCTTGCTGGAAAATGAAATCAGCATCTCCATAAAACTTGTCAGTAGAGGGAAGCATAATGCTGTAAAATTTCCTGGTAGATGGCTGCGCTCACTTTGGACTTGATAAAACACAGTGGACAAACAACAGCAGATGATAGATGTGTAATGAACATATATAATATATGAGTTTCACTTTTTGAATTGAGTTACTGAAATAAGTTAACGTTTCAATGATATTCTAATTTATTGAGATGCATCTGCATATGGCAGTTTTAGGGTGTCAGCTGTGCAAATTTTCAAATCTCGTGAATACGTTCACTTATAGAGTGCTTTTTTTCCCCCTCATCTCTAGATGACCAAAGCGCTTCTACGCATTGCCACACTGATGGCACACCTGACCCACCAGGACCAACTTGGGTTCAGTGTTTTGCTCAAGGATACTTTGACATGCAGACTGAGCAGGAATCAAAACCAACGACCTTCTGATCAGAGGTCGACTACACTCCACACCTGCGCCACAGCTGCCCGACTTACACATGGATGGAATTCACCATTTTTACACATGCTGTTTACACACATTTGAAGGACATACAAGCGTTTGTTGAATCAGAAGTGGTTTGTTTGTACCAACATGGTTTACTAATAAAATACACGTGATTTACACATTCTAATACTAACATGTTCTTGCATGAGGGCCAATATTTCAGTTTCCCAAACCTAATATTTGTGAGGCCTGTACAGGTCTTTTATAGCTGCTATGAGTACAATTTGTTGCTTTTTATGTTTTTCATGTGCCTGAGACAAAAATGCATTCAAATAATTTGGCTACCTGCTCGCTCTTACTTTGAAAGTTTGCAAAGACCAAATGTGAGTTCCATGCTTTTTTTTTTGTTGAAAGCTTGCTTGCAGTAGCACAGATTTCTTTCAGTCCCTGGCCCTGCACAGTCAGACCTTGCCGTTAGCAGTCTTGATACAGTATATGCAATATTGCCAATCCTATATCATGTATGGAAAATATCTCAATATATGCTCAAAACTTGATACATTGCCCAGTCCTAATAAAGAGCAGAGCAGAGGTCGGCAGTGGGTTCTATGCAAAAAATCTACAAAGAGCCACAAAATAGATTTAAGCCTAAAACAACTGCGTTATAAACTGGCCTGTCAACATTCATTATGGACTGAATAAAACAAATAGCCTCATCCACACCTGTTTTTACCAGCGATAAATTAAAGAAAATTTATATTTAAATCGCACAAACTTCCACCATGGCAGCTCATTTCCCTCATATATTTTCATTTTTCCACAAAGCCTGTAAGCCTGTAACAGAACATTTGGCCTTTACTTTTTGAGCAATCCTGCAGACAAACTAACACCAGGAAAAATGCATCCTCTGTGGCAGAGGTAATAAAACAAAGTTCTGTCATCTTGTAGCAGCTAAGAGTTACATAGTCAACAAGCAGCAGATGCTGAATGTATTAATATATGCTTCAGCCAGCAAAGAAAACAAACCAAGCTAGCCCTGAAAATCCAATCAAGGAAAGAAAAAAAACATTTGTGTGTGAGCTACAAACCAAATCTCAGCAAGGACGATGCTGGGGTTGAGTGGTGACAGCAGGCCTGACAGGGCCTCCATGTATGACTCCTGTCTGATACACAGCTTCAGGTGCTCCACCGTCATCTTCTGAGAGCCGGACTTCACAAAATCACTCAGGGCCTTCATTTTACCCAGAGCTTCATTCTGAGACGATGAAGAGAGGAGGCAGCGGTGGGAGATTTGAGTTGAACACAAAAACAAACATTACAGAGCTTGGTGTCAGCGTGAGTCAAGTGTGAGATTACCTGCTTGCTTAAGAGCTTGATGTGCTGGATGTCTCCCCTGCAGTAGGCCTCCAGAATGAGGCCAAAACGCAGACTGACAGACGGTACATGAATCTCTGACCTAAGAAAAACATAAATTCTCCAATCAAAATTTTAAAAAACATACAGCAAGCTGTTTTCTTTATAATAATCTTTAATATGAGCCCCAGTAATAGACTGTTTTACGTTTCCATGCATAGATAAGTCGAGTTATGGTTATAACTCTACTAGGCCATTTAAATGGACTACTTTCCTTGTCTCATTAGACAATTTATACACCGATGTCTGATTAATGATTAATTAACCTGCGATTAATTGTCAATAAGAATTTAGTCAACTAAATTAAATTAGTTGCCAATTAATTGATAACGCAGCAGTCCTTTTCAATTCTATGAAATGTAGTGACGTCGCTGTCCAGGCAGGGGCGCACACAGTCACCCACTGCCGCTTTTCAACCGAAAAAGCAGAAGAAGACACTAAGCCCCCCAGGGCGCATTTACTGTGCAGAGCGAAAAAAACTTGCGCTTCCGGGTTACTTCGGAGCGCCTCAGCGCCACAACATGTTCTAATAGCACGTGAGCTTGAAGGTCCACCTGCTTCAAATTAACATAAAGGGGAAACTGACCGGAGCAAAAAAACCCCAACCAAACAAACAGACAACACGAGCGCAAAAACCGATCCCTGCCTTCAACTCGCCGCAAGACGGGAAAGCAGACTGAACTCAAGTTGCCACAGAGGTAACAGACAGCAGAGGAGCCCAGATCAAACCACTGCCTGGGAGCAGCTCTGCGATCCACATGGTGAGGACATCGATGGCCTCACTCACACCATCACGGACTACATCAGCTTCTGTGTGGACAACACCGTACCCACCAAGACCATACGGTGTTGTTCGGACAACAAACCCTGGATCAACCCTGAGATAAAAACACTTCTGAGAGAGGAGAAGAGGATCTTCAGGTCGGGGAACAGGGAGATGCTGAAGTCCGTACAGAGGGAGCTAAGGAGGAAGATCAGAGAAGGCAAAAACAGCTTCAGGAAGAAGATGGAGGACAAGCTGCAACAGAGCGACATCGGCGGGGTCTGGAGAAACCTTAAAACCATCTCTGGGCTCTAGAATACCTCCTCCCAGGCCACGGGGGGCAGGGAGTGGGCGAACAATCTGAACCTGTTTTTTAATAGGTTTGGCCAACCGCCCTCCCCCACGACTGCACACCAACCACTGCTGCCTCTAAAGTCATCGAGACCTGCTGTCCACACCCCACTCCACCAACACCCCCCCCACTCCCAGCACACAGCCCCCCAACCTGACCCTCACTAAGACCCAGGTGAGGACGGAGCTGAGGAAGATCAAGGCGAGGAAGGCGTCGGGACTGGACAGCATCAACGCGAAGCTCCTCAAGTCCTGTGCAGACCCGCTGTGTGGGATTGTGGAGCACATCTTCAACCTGAGCCTGAAGCTGGGAAGGGTACCACAGTTGTGGAAAACATCTTGTGTGGAACCTGTACCAAAGACTTCCCACCCCAAAGACCTGAACAGCTACAGACCAGTGGCCCTGATGTCCCACATGATGAAGACCCTGGAGAGACCGCTCCTTGCTCACCTCCGCCCGCTGGTGGGACCAGCGATGGATCCACTCCAGTTCGCCTACCAGCATGGCACTGGGGTCGAGGATGCAGTGATCTTCCTTCTTCACCGTTCTCTGTCCCACCTGGAGAAGCCCGGGAATGCGGTGAGGATCATGTTCTTTGACTTCTCCAGTGCTTTCAACACCATCCAACCGATGATCCTGAAGGACAAGCTGCTGTGCACAGGGGTGGACCAGCACCTGTCATCATGGATCCTGGACTACCTCACTAACCGGCCATAGTTTGTGAGAACCCGAGACTGTGTGTCCGACATGATCATCGGTAGCATGGGGGCCCCCCAGGGAACGGTTTTGGCTCCCTTCCTGTTCACCTTTTATACTGCGGACTTCTCACACAACACAACACACTGCCATCTACAGAAGTTCTCTGACGACTCTGCGATCGTCGGCCTCATCTCCAACGGAGATGAAGCTGAGTACAGAGGACTTACCCAGGACTTTGTGGACTGGTGCCATCGGAACTGCCTCCAGATCAATGCAAGGAAAACTAAGGAGCTGGTGGTGGACTGCCGCAGGCAAGAACAACCCCTCACAGCACCAGTAAACATACAGGGAACAGACATTGAGATGGTGACATCCTACAAGTACCTGGGTGTTCATCTGAACAATAAACTAGACTGGTCACCAATACCGACGCACTCTACAAGAAGGGACAGCCTGTCCCTACTGAGGAGGCTCAGGTCTTTTGGTGTACAAGGGGCGCTGCTGAAGACATTCTACGACACGGTGGTGGCATCAGCCATCACTTTTGGAGTGGTCTGCTGGAGCAGTGGCATTACAGCAGCCGATAGGAAAAGACTGAACAAACTGATCAAGAAAGCTAGCCTCCCTCTCTCTCATGCCACAAACCCTGTTTCTCACTCCAAAATTTAAAAAAAAAATTACTGGCAATTTCGTGTTGATTTTCTTCAATTGTTTTCCACGATAAGAGCTCTCAAGGCAGGATAAAGCAGACTGAACATGTTCTAAAAGCTCTGTTTAAAATGGTCTGCTTTCAGCCTGACATTAATAAGCCAGTAATGTAATCCATTAATTAAATTACTATGTGTGTAAGATTTAAAAGTAATGTAAAAGTTAATTTTCCAAGTAACTAGTTACTTTAATCATGCAGTAACTGGTAAGTAACTCAGCTACTTTTGAAAAGAAGTAACTAGTAACTGTAACTAGTTACTATTTTTTAGTAACTTGCCTAACATTGTTCAGCATGTATATGCCATGAAGAAATTAAGCAGTTCAGAAGGCAATACAGATCCAACCTACTAACAGCACTGTATATTTGTGGCCAGTGAGCGTACACACAGTACTGCTCAACTTGTACTCACAAATTACTGTGCTATTTTCAGTGGGTACTGCTTCTTTCTTATGACTCCCAAAGTCACTAAGCAATGTCATGTAAGCTGTGAAGGTCACTGTCTCTGGGAGTGGGGTTGGTGAGATCCACATGGATACCCTCAGGTGGTCCAAGGTAAGGGAAGTCTAATAGAACATGATGTGATGTCTGCTCTGGGTTGCCACAAATATAAGCTGGCGACAAGCAAAGGCCCCAACGATACATGCTGGCATTGAAACGGCCGACTCCCGTTCGCAGATGATTGAGTATAATCCAATCTCTGCAGCCAAGCTGGGCACCTGGTGGTGGTTTTGTGCTTGGAGTGACATTGAGCTAAGGTGGTTTTCCTGTCTCTTGCCAAGTGAGTCTCCAGCTTTCCAGAAGATTAAAGTTGGAAATTTCAGGGGAGACAGCATATCTACTGAAGGGTTTGCGAGAGTGTAAGCGTTGAGCGCCTACATCTTGGGCAGCTTGGATGCGATGATGTAAGAGATGCTTGTTTTCTTCAGTGGCCTTCTTCACAAGCATGTGTGTTTGGTGTTTTCTGTGAAGGGAAGGAGGAGTGATGCCATATAAAACAGGCAGGTAATCCACGGGTGTGGCATGAAGGCAGCCGGTGATTATCCTCCTGGTCTCATTGAGTGTGACATCCAGCTTCTTAGTGTGAACACTCCTACTCCAGACTGAAGCGGCATAGTACGTAGTATGTACAGTACGTAGTACGTAGCACATAGTATGGTGCTCCAGTACAGAGTGTGCTTGTATAGGCTCCCCATGAAGAAACAGCAGGGTGCCGCAAGAGATTATTTCTTGATAATACTTTAGCATGCAGAGAGACAAGATGGTGCTTGTAGGTAAGTTGTCTGTCAAGTTTGACTCCAAGGTATGTTGGCATGGCGGTGTATGGCAAGGTTGAATCTCCCAGGGTGACACTGAGCTGGTGGTTAGCATCTCTGTTAGTGAGGTGGAATGCTGTAGCAGTAGTTTTTTCCATGCTGAGTTTCAGCCTCCACGTCCTTAGATAGTCTGAGATGGCAGCAATGTCTTCAGTGAGAATTTCCTCCATCTTGGACCAACTGATGGAGTACAGCAAAGCAAGATCGTCAGCATTGCTGTACTGTAGGGAGGTTGTCCGTGGTAGATTGCTAATGTAGATGTCGAAGAGGGTAGGTGCCAGAACAGAACCCTGGGGAATGCCATTTCTCAACCAGTGGAGTCTACTGACTTGTCCATCTCTGGTCTTAAGGATGAAGCTGCGGTTTGAGATGATTGTGGCAATGAACTGTACGATATGACGGTCAGGAACCATCCGCAGAAGCTTCAGAATCAGCCCTTGGTGCCATACGGTATCAAATGCTGCTGTTAGATCAACCAGGAGTACGCCTGCCTTATGACCTTTTTCATAAGCTTCCTCAGCAGTGGGTGCTGTTAATAGTGGCTAACGACAGAGTTAGGGTTTCTGACTTTTTGTGCTGGACCACGATCAACTCATTCTGACCTCAGAAAGAAAAACACTCACTATAAGGTGTTTGCAAGTACTTTAAAAGTCCAGTTACAGTTAAACTTACACAATAAATAGATTTTTTTCCAAGTGCAGGCTCACCTGAGATGCCAAAACAGAAAATGTCCTATCCTCCTGTTGGACAAAGCCCTCTCTAGCAGGAAAGTGGTGAGATCACAGTCAAGGTAGGACTCGTACTTCAGGACCTGGACCAGCTGGATTAAGTACTGTAGTAGTTCATCATCACTGTATGCAGAGAAAATTAATCTCCCTCATTAGGGCTCAAAACAGAGAAAAAAGCATGACCATGATGATGTTTGTACCTGAGTTTCTTGAGGCATCTGATAGTGAAAGAACGGACCGCTGGGTCAGGAAAACTGTAGTCTAAGAGCTCCAAAGCGTGGATGGCAGGGAGTTCTGGCCATGCCCTCAATAAGTTAACCATCTGAGGAAAATAAGACAGTTTTTAAGTGCTTATATATATAATAATATATCAGTTATAGTTATTTCATTATGACAAGCACAATTAAGGTCCTCATTTGCTTGACAAGGACATTTATTGTGCTCATTTTAACCTCAATATACTGAGCTGTAGAGCTCTATCTCATTTTGAATAAGCTGTGGAGAATAAGCAAGGGCATGGAGCTAAAAAACATATCTGAGTCTTAATATTAAGGTAAAACAGCTAGGTTTAAAGATAATTTAGTGTAGTTATAACTTTATTTCATTTAATAAAACAACACATTAAAACAAAACAAGACAAAATGTCCATAAACTGAAAGAATGAAAGGGAGAAGAAAGAAGAAAAAAATCTTATGAAATCTGCCCCATTTATCACAGTTCTACTGTTACTATAATATAGTATAATATACAATTATAAGTATAAAAGGGCAACAAATTTATGCGTGTAATTTTGTGACTTATAAATTTGCAATGTTTCTTGTGAATTTTCAACTTTTTTTCTCATAAATTTGTGACTAAGAAATAACTATCAAATGATGAGCATGGTAGCCATCCTTGACTGTGTGAACTTTTATTAGTTTTTTAATGTGTCTTGTTTAGTTTAGGATCAGTCTGACTTTGGATTTACTTTGAAATACTTCAGGTTCAGCTCTTGTTTAGTTTATTTAGCTTTACTCTAGTCTTACTTTGACCTTTGTGAATTTTACCTGAACTACATCCTCACGCTTATTCCACTTGGTGATGAGGAGCAGCCTGGAAAGACTTTCAGGAAAATGGTCACGGACTTCGGCACGGAGCTTCCACATGAGCTCCTTCTCATCCTCAAAAATCTCAGTGTAGTTTTTGTTGTCCATGATTTCCTTCAGTCGCAGGTACTGCAGACAGCAAAAATATTTCAGAATATTTCAGCCTACGGATGTACCTATTAGGTTTAGGAGGTGATCCGAGAGTGCATGCCTCCATCAAGGCCCAATTTTGCAAATACAGACAGACGGACAGACAGATGTACAGACAGAAGGATGGATGGAGCCTTAGTGGAGGTATGTGCTCTCTGGGTGTCCTCTAGTTTTAGTTATGTCCCATTTATAAAGTTTGATAAATTAGATTAAAACATAGCAGAGCTGTTGCACATTAACAGTATATTGTCTGTATACACTGAAAATAATCAGGTATTTCCCCCATTTTCTCTTATAATTCTAAACACATAGAGCAGGGGGTCAGTGCAGTTTTTAGTTACGAGGTTTTAAGGTTTTTTTGAGATTGAAAAGGTGCTATATAAACACAAGTCTTTATCCATGCCCCTTATCCTTGAAAACTCAAATGTAGCTTTGTCCGGCAGACTTTAGCTCTCACGGTTCTTCATTAAACTGCTGCACAGAGGAAAAATGGTTAGAAATGTTCTTGATTATGCAGCAATAACTGGTTCGTACTAGAAATGACAGCCATTTTTGTGCAATAATGTAGAACTTTATTTGATAAAAATGAATGCTGAAATCACTGTTCTTAAATTCTGGATCAGCAAATATTTTTTACTGTCTACTTTTTTATGGTACATATGGCTGGTTTGCATTTTATTTAAATAAATGCTAAATAACTGTCTCATTATTCTACAGAATAAACCTGAACAAGTTAGTGACTAATTTAGCAACTTTTTGAGAAGATACTTTCCTATTTTAGTAATTTTAAGTTGGCTATTCTTACTTAGACTTGAGTAAATTAATATCCTAAGGTAATGCTATTTTTAACTGAGTATTATTCCTAGTTATACCTACATCTATGAATAGCCTAAAGTTAAATTCTGAAATGTGTAAAAAGAAAATATCCTACCTCTTCTTTACATAAAAAAGTGATTACTCCATTCTGGCTGATGTCATTTATCTGGAAAAAAAAGGATGGAAATTTTTGTGACTAATGAACATCTCTCCAAATATTTAAATGCAGCCTTTTGGGAATGAATACCTTTTCTAGTGGAGGGTAATAGAGCGGGTGCGGCCGGATGTTGGGGAAGCGAATGAGAAGCCCGGCAGCGCTGTCCACATTAGGGTTCTTCTCCACCGTTCCCATCGGGTTCAGCAGGTCACTTTTGTCATCTGTCATAAAAGAATTATACATGAAAGGTCAATTTGGAAAAAAGCTGCTGTCTACATAATACAGGGGTCTGCAACCTGTGGCACATAAGCTGGATCCTGTGACAAATGCATGTGGAAAAGTCACAAATTTACAAGTAAAAAGTGGCAACTTCATGAGAGAAAAATGTTGGAAAAGTTCCAAATGTAAATGCAAATTTATGTGAATTTCTTTCAAGAACATATTTACGAATTGATGGCAAAAAATGCACACATTTAAAAGAACAAACTGTTGGAAGCTTAAATGCAAAAAGTTGCCAGTTTTCAAGATATACAGTACGTTGCAAATTTATGAGAACAATTTCTTATTTGAGAGAAAAAAATCAGAAGTTTACAGGGAAAAAGTCAATTAAGACAGAAATATGATGCAAATTTGCAAAAAACTGAAAATTTATGAAAAGTCAACATTTCAGAAAGAAAAATGTATGCAAATTTCTAAGAAAAAATACTGCTAATTAGAGAGAAAAATGTCACAAATTTAGCAGATTTTGTATATTTTTAATTGTGCAAATTGAAAGGGAAAAAATTGCAAATTTACATGAAAAGAGTTGCAAAATAAAAAAAACTGTTGCAAAAATATGAGGGGAGAAAAAGACACAAAGCTCATATTTATGGAGTTATTTTTTTTTTAAGTTCAGATTTAAAAAGAAAAAGCTGCACATTTAAAAGAATGGCTCAAATATACATGAAAAATTCACATTTTAAATGAAAAAATTTTAATCTATCTTTACGTGGAAAACATGCCAGTTACCAGGAAATGAGCTGGAAATTTAGGAGAACAATTTTATTGTTGAGAGAAATGAGTCAGAAGATCACAAAAACAGTCTCCAAATTATAAGTTCGCAAATTCACGACTCGTAACGACTCGCAAGTTCACCTCAAACCGCTTCCAGACTGAATGAAGCTGAGGCGGCGTACGTGTTCCACTAATGCCGGCTGAAACATATTCGGCACATACCCACGACTAACACCGTCTCTCCTCATGTGACGTTTTTGTGACTGTGATGATGGAACAGCAATGAGTGTTCATAAACATGTTATTACTGAATTTCAAAGCAATAGCAGGTTCAGTAAAATAATCTACATACCTGACACTGGAAAATTTGATTAATTACTATTGTGCGCAATTATCCCTAATGTCACTATTTTGCATCATAGCTAAATATATATCTACTTTATATGCTATATTCAAATTAACAATCTCCAGTTACGTAATTTGGCATCTGTCTGACAGCAAAAACACATTAATTTTCTTAAATAACTGTAAATATATTTAGGCTTTAAGGGGTTAGAATGTAGTAAAAATGTAGGGAAAAGCCATTTATGAGAGAATAATGTAGCAGTTTCACTTTGCTAAGACCTACTGCCTCATCACCACATACCCCATGTCTAAAATGAACAATCCTTAATAATAAACATAACACTCATCCACGAGAGAGAAAACAATACATCCCAACAGGATAAACATAAAACAACCTGACTTCAGCATCTTAAAAAAGACTATCATGAGCATCCGCAAATGAAAAATGTTTTTTTTTTTTTATTGTATTTGTCCCAAATTTCACTTTGGAGGTATTTCAAACCTGACTATGTTTCTTCCAAGCTTAGTGGAGGAGGCTGTGAAGATGTGAGGTGTTTCTGAAGAGAAGGTAGAGTGAGAGGAGGCAAGGCTGAAAGTACCAGGAACAGACGGCCACATGGACAAGAGGAACTCTCCGGTCTTCAGCTGGTCTTTGTAGTCGAACACCATGGTGTTGACCCAGGCTATGGGACAGTCCTGGAATGATACAGAGAGCGGGACATGCAGTACGCAGGATAAAGATTGCTGTTTGGTTTCAATAACAAAATGTTGGCATGAGGTAAAACCAAGGGAAATAGAGACTCTGACAGAGAGACTGAAAATCACCCTCAACTTAACCTTTCCATTTTAGGTTAAATCATTTTTTCACAATAGCACAGACTTTGTTAATTTGGGGCAAGGGGTCTTCAACGTGTGGCCACAGAGTTACGTGCTGTTCATTTAGCAATTTAAGAGAAAAAAATGTACATAAATAAATAAATAAAATAAACAAATAAATAAAAAAGATAAAAGTTGTATATTTAGGAGGATGAAACTCATCTAGGACTCGTTTTGACAGGTAAGTTTATGCTTTCAAGTCAGCTGTCTTATTGCTTTTTTTAAGGCTTAAGTATACTGCACAGCATATTTGGAGGGCTGCGAAAGTTAAAGTTAGGACGTCAAAAACCTTTTTAAGGCCACCTGATCACATTTAAGACTTTACATCTGCTGCATAGCAAAAAATATGCGACCACATCACTGATTTTTTTTTTCCAAATACTGACTAGATGTCAAATTACAGCAAGATTTCAGGGTATCAGTCCAGATCACATTAATGAGCAACGTGACCACTGGTAATTAAATGTGGACTTATGTCTTCATAACCAAATGACTGTGGTTCTTTATGCCCATTTCAGTTTCAGCTTTGCTTAAATGCAAAACAGAAGAATAACACAAAATTAATCATGCAATAAAAGGAGGAGGAAGAGAGGGGGAAGGCGTGTTAGGAGGGAGAGAGAGAAAAGGAAAGGTAGTAGTGTGGAGGTGAGAGTAGGAACTTTAAATGTAGGGACTATGACTGTCAAAAGCAGAGAATTGGCTGATATGATGAGAGAAGGTAGATATACTGTCATGAGACCGAGCGTGGCGTTTCACCGTGCTCAGGCTCTCTACTTATTTTTGTTCACCTCCTGTATTTCCTCAGTTTATATATTATTTCTCTGTGTACTGATTCTGGATGTGTTTTGAGTTGCCAGCTATGCCCGTTTATGTAATTCCTGTTTACAGTATTATTTTGTCTGTTCCTTTGTGCATCTTTGTTCATCTTGGTCTTAGTGTTTATATTGTGTTTCTCTTTTTGACACAACCTCCCCACCTTGGTCTCCAGACACTCCCACCTGGTAATCATCTTGTGTTTGTAGCTCAGCCCTTTCCCTGTGCAGTAATTAGGTCATCCTGCCCGCTCATGAGCTCCACACCTGCTGTCAGTTGCCTTGATTAATTGTTCGCCCTATTTATAGTCTGGCTTTGCCTTCACTCCTTGTCAGAGCCTCATCAAGGAACCAACCCTTACCCATCAAAACCCTTTCCCAGTTCTGATGTGCATTCCTGTTTTTCAACTTGCCGACAACTTGTTGTGAGTTTATTTATGTTCACTGTTTGGACGTTGTGTTACCGTTAATAAATACCACAAACTGCTGTTCAGCACTTGGGTCTTTCCTCTCTGCCCCAACGGGGCAATTCATGACATACTGTATACTGTGTGCTCAAGAAACCAGATGAAAGGGACGAAAGGCTAGGAGCATTGGAGGTGGATTTAAACTGTTTTACCATGGTGTAGATAGGAAGATAAATAGAGTAGGAGTAATCTTGAAGGAAAAGTATGTGACAAGTGCTCAGGAGGTAAAGAGGGAATCAGACAGAATCATGAGTTTGAAGCTAGAAGTCAAAGGTGTGATGTTGAATGTTGTCAGTGCATATGCCCCACAAGTTGGATGTCAGGTAGAAGAGAAAGAGGAATTCTGGAGTAAGTTGGATGAAGCGCTAGAGAGTGTTCCGGGGGGGGGGGGGGTCGGGGGGGGTCGGGGGGAGTGGTGACTGGAGCGGACTTTAATGGACATGTAGGTGAAGGGAACAGAGGCGATGAGAAGATGCTGGGTAGGTATGGTTTTAAGGAGAAAAATATGGAAGGACAGATGGTTGTGGATTTTGCTAAAAGAATGGAAATGGCTGTGGTGAACACATACTTCAAGAAGAGAGAGGAACATAGGGTGACTTACAGGAGTGGAGGAAGGTGCACACAGGTGGACTACATCTTATGTAGAAGGAGAAATTTGAAAGAGATGGGAGCCTGCAAGGTGGTGGCAGGGGAGACTGTAGCTAGACAGCATTGGATGGTAGTCTGTAGGATGACTTTGGAATGCAGGAAGAGGAAGAAAGACAAGGCAGTGCCAAAGATTAAGTGGGGGAAGTTACAGAAGGAAGAAGGTTGCACAAAGTTCAGGAAGGAGTTGATACAGGCTCTGGGTGGTGGGGAAGAATTACCAGATGACTGGGAAAGTACAGCAAAAGTATTGAGGGAATGGGGAGAAAGGTATGTGGTGTATTCTCTGGACAGAGGAAAGAAGACAAGGAGACTTGGAGGTAAAATGAGGAGGTACAGGAAAGTACAGTATTCAAAGGAAGAGGTTGGCAAAGAAAAAGTGGGATAGTCAGGGAGATGAAGAATGTAGAAGTGATGATGATGCTAGGCGCATGGCAAAGACAGAGGTGGCAAAGGCAAAGCAAAAGGCATATAATGAGTTGTATAAGAGGCTGGACACTAAGGAAGGAGAAACGGACTTGTATCAATCAGCTAGACAGACAGCTTGAGCTGGAAAGGATGTGCAGCAAGTTTGGCTGAAATGGTAATGTACTAACAAGTGATCAGGGTGTGTTGAGAAGGTGGAATGAGTACTTTGAGGAGCTGATGGATGAAGAAAATGAAAGAGAGAGGAGGATGGATGAAGGAAAGATAGTGAACAAGGAAGTCCCGAGGATTAGCAAGGCAGAAGTGAGGCCAGCTTTGAAGAGGATGAAGAATGGAAAGGTGGTTGGTCCAGATGACATACCTGTGGCTCTATGGAGATGTTTAGGAGAGATGGTGGTGGACTTTTTAACCAGATTGTTTAACACAGTCTTGGAGAATGAGAGGATGCCTCAGAGATTTTTGGTACCAGTCTTCAAGAACAAAGGTGATGCTCAGAGCTGTAGTAACTACAGAGGCATAAAGTTGATCAGCCACACGATGAAGATATGGGAAAGAGTTGTTGAAGCCAGGTTAACAGGAGAGGTGACAATCAGTGAGCAACAGTATGGTTTCATGCCAAGAAAGAGTACTACAGATGCAATGTTTGCTCTAAGAGTGTTGATGAAGAAGTATAGAGAAGGTCAGAAGGAACTGCACTGTGTCTGTGGATCTAGAGAAACCATATAATAGTGTGCTGAGAGAGGAAGTGTGGTACTGGATGAGAAAGTTAAGAGTGGCAGAGAAGTATGTGAGGGTGGTGCAGGACATGTATGAGGACAGCAAGATGGTGGTGAAGTGCGCTGTACGAGTGATGGATGGATTAAAGTTAGGGGTGGGATTACATCAGGGATCGGCTCTGAGCCCCTTCTTGTTTGCCATGGTGATAGACAGGCTGAGAGATGAGGTCAGGCATGAGTCTCTGTGGACCATGATATTTCCAGACGACATTGTGATCTGTAGTGAGAGTAGGAAGCAGATGGAAGAGAACCTGGAGAGGTAGAGGTATGCTCTGGAGAGAAGAGGAATTAAAGTCAGTAGAAGCAAGACAAAATACAGAAAAGGTCACAGGCTGAAAAGTTTATAGTGGTCAAATTTGACCAAATGCGGTTTATTTTTCAACTGCAGGGATCCAAGTGCTTGGTTTGAAGATGCTATGGTTTGAAGATGGTAGTGCTAACAAAACGACAGATGGCAGAGTTGAAGACGCTAAGACTGTCATTGGGAGTGACTAGGAGGGACAGGATTAGAAATGAGTATATCAGAGTGACAGCTCAGGTTGAGTGGTTTGGAAACAAAGTAAGAGAGTCGAGGCTGAGATGGTTTGAACATGTGCAGAGGAGGGATAGTGGAGATACTGGACAAAGGATGTTGAAGATGGAGCTGCCAGGCAGGAGGAAAAGAGAAAGACCACAAAGAAGATTCATGGATGTAGTGAAGGAGGACATTGAGAGGGTTGGTGTTACAGAGGAAGATGCAAGGGATAGGGTGAGATGGAGGCAGATGATCCCCTGTGTTGTGGCGACCCCTAAAGTGAGCAGCCGAAAGAAGAAGAGAAGAATCATACAATGAAAGAAAAAGTAGCAATGTTGACATTTGATTTAAGGGAAATAAAATCATTTGTCAAAATAAATGGAAACAAGAGTGCATACCTCCACCAAGGCTCCATCCATCCATCTGTCCCTCCCTCCCCCGTCCCTCTCTCTGTCTGTACCTCCATCCACCCACCTGGCCATCCATCTGTACCTCCAAATTCTTATAGTAGTTTTTGCGTAATCCTGCTGATGAATGGACAAACGCACAATCCCATTACATTGTGAGAAAAAGCGTTGGAGGAGGTAATGCACTCATGGGAATCACCTCCAAAATCTAATGGGTTCATCCGTAGCTCCTGGTGAAAGTTTCATCAAAATCAGTCGAGTAGTTTTTGTGCAATCCTAAACCATTTACTATTTGAATATTATGTAGAATAAGCACTGAAGCAAAAGGGCTTTAGCAGAAACTTTTACATAAGAGTAAGTTCATATTTAAACCTGCAGCACGAAGGCTTCCAGGAAGTTAGTTTTAAAAAGGGTCTATGTGGCTGTCTGTCATTTTAATGTGTGGGGAAAAAAAAACCCAAAAACATGAGGCTAAAAACACTCACCCAAAAAAAGAGCTAATTTGCGTAAACAAGAATGGCTAAAATAGCTCAACTTCCATCTGTCTTTCTGCCGTCTGGCTGCAGGACTTCTCTTCTGGGCAAGAGAAGAGAGAAGTTGCTCTGAAAGCAGAAGTGGCCCTGACACCCATAGAACACACCTGGGCATCGTGTTTGTGAGCGACCCAAACGTGTTGTTCGCAGCTGCTGCTGCCATTCAAAACAAAAGGTGCCGAGACCACAGCCACAAAGAAAGGGGAATTTGCTGTGTGCTTACTGTACTTTTTACTGTATCGAGAAGCGGTGTGTAGACGCTCCTTCAGGGGCATTCTCAACAGCTCAAAGAAGTAAACAGCAGCAAGACAGTAAAACACAACTCAGTGTGCTTAGACTGGCATCTTATTGCTACTGATAATATGTAAAAGTATTTGGGGAGTCCTTGTAACTACTAATAACCACGATCATTTAAGCACATTACTGTACTGATTTTTTTCAAGCACATGCCCTGTATAATTGCTCCATTGTACAGTCATAGTTACATTCTGTACTCACCTAAATAATACTGTATTGAGTTTAATTCATTTGCAAAAAGAATAAAGTAACAAATCATGATTAATGATTAATTGTGTTTCCCATAGATCATGTGTGATAACTGTAAATAGATTACTTTTTTTTTCATCAGTTCTATATATACCTTAAAAGGGATTTTTTTTCATAATTGTTTCCCCTAAATTTATATTCTTCCGTACAAGCAGACTCTCTGTAATGGTTCATCAGCCTGGAGTGACAGTGAGCTTTGACCCTGACAAAAAAAAGAAAAGAAGCAAAAACAACATAACACTTCACAAGAAATAATGAACACAACCAGAATAAATTTAGGCAATAATATCCCTTCAACTCTGGACAATAAAGGTAGCACACACACGCGCGCGCGCGCGCACACACACACACACACACACACACACACACACACACACACACACACACGCAGAGCATATAAGAATAACACTGCACACTCATGTACAGTAAATACTGTAAATCCATGGAAATGATGTAATCCCTCCATAGGCTATTATTATTTTTTCCCCGAGTAAATTATTCTGGACATGTGTATGTGTGCTGTATGGATATACAGTATTCCCTTTTCAAACTACACTTTATATACCACTGTTTGTACTTTCAGATTGGATGCCAAACTTCATTTCATCATTTGATTAATGTGCTTTTTCAATGACAATAAAGTTTACTTTAATGTAATTAAATTCAAAGCAACAAGCAAGAGTGAGCAAACAGGGAAGAATGAATTTCATTTAGTATGAATGTATTCAAAATAGTGAAGGCAAGGCACAGTTTCATAAGCAGCTTTCTGATTTGTATACAGGTATTCATAAAAGCACTTCTATTTCCAGTGCCTTAGGGGCTTTCACACTTACAGACTTTAGTCCATTTTAGTCAAACTTGTTTGTTTTCTCTTTTAATGCACTTCATTTTGTCTTTGAGAACTAGGGTTGCCAACTTTCTCACAGCCAAATAAGTGCCAGAGGGTTTTAACTGTTGCTTGGTGCCATGATGTTGTGGACATTAGTGTTGTCATCATACTGGGATTTTTTTTAACCTCGATAATACCTTAAAAATATTGATATTCAATGTCATGTTTAATACTACAAGGAAAAAAATACAACACTGTATACCTAGAAATTTCAGATTTTACAGAATACAGAACCTCATTTTAAAAATGTGTAATAGCTATGTTTTTAATAATGGATTGCATTTATAAAGCACTTTTCATGACACCCAAAGACGCTTAACAATCAGTCCATTATTCATTCACTCCACAGACAATGATAGTGGTAAGCTACCTCTGTAGCCACAGCTGCCCTGGGAAAGACTGATGGAAACATGGATGCCAATCCATGCCAACGGCCTCTCCGACCACCACTGAACATTTATTCACATTCATTCATCAGTGTCATGAACCATGAACACACTGGAGCCAAGGTGGGTAAAGTTTCTTGCCCAAGGACACAACAGTAAAGTGGGGGGAGTGGGATTCAAACCGCCAACCCTCCAGTTATTGGGTGACCTGCTCTACCTCCTGAGCCACTATGGCCTCATTTTTCTCATGTTTCTCTTTGAGAAATAATGCAACTTTGAGCTAGAAAATACAGCTACACTGCAAAAAGTCAAATATAAGTAAAATGAAATAAATTCAGGCTGTTTGTTTGTTTTTTGTCTGAAAAGATATTTATTTTTGCTGAGCAGTTTATGTGTAAGAAAATTTTACATGGCTTCCAACAGTTTTAACTTGTTTTACACAATTTTATAAGTCAAATTTTCTTGCTCTGTTGGCAGATACGTAATTTTACTTAAAACTAGTGCATACCCATGCATGCCTGTAGAAACCAAGCATAAGCAAGTATTTCTGCATGCGGGCAGCACGGTGGTGCAGTGGTTAGCACTGTTGCCTTACAGCTAGAAGGTTCCAAGTTCGAATCCCCAGGCTGGCAGGGGTAGGAACCTTTCTGTGTGGAGTTTGCATGTTCTCCCTGTGCTGCGTGGGTTTATCTCGGGGGCTCCGGTTTCCTCCCACAATCCAAAGAAATGCATGTTAGGTTAATTGGTTGTTCTAAATTGTCCCTAGATATCTGTCTCCTATAGGCCCTTAGAATAGAGGGTTAGTACTAGTGAAGTGCTTTGAGTGGTCTTTGAGACTAGAAAAAGCGCTATATAAGTACAGGTCCTTCTCCCTATCCCCTTATCCATGCCTGTAGAAAGCAAATGTAAGCAAGCATTTCTGCATGCCCGTAGAAAGTTACTGTTACTATGGCAACAGTAACCATGGTGAAGCCTGCCTTTGATCTTTAACGTCACCACTCGATCAGTGATGCCTGCCTTTGATCTTTGATGATGTGTCTGCCTGGCAACAGTAACCATGGTGATGCCTGCCTTTGATCTATGACATCACAGTAACCATGCCTGCCTACTCCCTGAGCCAACTGCATAGCTTCCCTATGGATGTTCCTTAAAGATTTCCCATCCTAAACTTCCACATATCCGGGGAGGCTGAAATTCAGGGATGCACACAATCGTAACCTCAGCAAAGCACTTATAAAATCTAAGGGCAGTCCGATGAACGGTTCGGGAGATACACGCAGAACAGACACACAGACAAACATTTCTTAAATTATAATATGATAAACAAAAAAATTCTGGCAATAGATAATTCTAGTTAAAATTAGAAAAAAATATCTGCCGATAAAGTAAGATTAAATTGCTTAAAACAAGTAAAAACTTTCATATAGCAAGTAAAATCTTACAGAAAACTGCACAACAAAAAGAAATGCTTGTCATGTCAAAATTATCTTGTGAGAGAAAAACAAGCATAAAGCCTTGATTTAGGATATTTTATTTTACTGAGATTTCCCTTTTTTACAGTGTGACAGATACTGTTTTTGGTATAAAATTACATCAGTGAAGTATTCCTGATTCAAACAATGCACAGGTGGCTGGAAACCACTGCAAATAGCATGTCTTACATTTTTAGAAGTCCTTTCTTCTGGTCTTCTTTTAAAAAAAATCCTTCATTAGGTCCTTTAAGTCCAGATCATGAATATCGTCACACTCTATGAATGCATGCTTGAGCCAGTCTACTTTTACCAAGTTCGGAGTCCACTGTCCCACACACAGCTGTCTGATGGAAGCAATCATGGCCTTTCTTCTCTCTTCTCCTCCAGGTGAGAGCTTTACTGGCCCACCTGTCTCCTCCATACAGTAGCAGCCTCCTCCACTCGATGCTCCAGCTTAGAAAAATCCTTTATGCTTCGAGATTTTTGGAGCAATTCATTTTCCCTAAGCTCTTTTCCTCTCAATAATTTTATGAGTGCCACTTTCAAACTTTTTCCCAGACATTTCGACTGAGCTAATTACTTTTTACCGCTCACTGGCGCTTGCATAGTCACATGTCAACAACAATTCCTCTGATAGGCTATTGTTATGTGGTACCCATGTGAGGTGCTTGTAAATTAGACCAATCAGCAGCCACACATGAATATCAAGTTATGGACACAGAATTTGACTAATTAACAACAATGTGATCTTTTTCATTGGCTCATGATAGGCCCTGATCTTCGTAGGCCCCTGGGCTTCAGCCCAGCCTAGCCTGTTCATTAAGGCGGCCTTGAAAATATGGGACAACGCACGTCCCGCTTGGGATAAACATATTTAGCCCAGTACATGGGACGTCCCGGATAAAACGGGATGGTTGGCAACCCTAGTGAGAACACAGTAATCATACTTAGCTGCACACCAAAGAACCACAATGAGACCTTCAAAAAGAGGTGGTCTCCATACAAATCATGTGGTGAACTCCTGGTGAGAAAGCACATAGAACTAGAAGTGGACCAAAAGCTACAAAACACATGATTTTGAGGGCATAAGATTATGAGCAAAATTCTATTTATTTCTTTTCAACACCCCAAATATACTGCATGATGAGCTGTGCAGAAATGTGCAGTTATGAGAATGTGCAGATCAGTCAGATGATTACAAACATGCTCAACTATCCACAACAAAAACACCAAAATGCTCTCTTTAGCAAACAGCCCGGAGAAAGGGGGACTCTGCTACACAATGCCACAACGTGACTAAAAACTCTGTCAAGAGTACATAAAATGTGCTGAATAACACAGTACGTTCAAGTGTTACATTGACCCCTAAGAATCTTGCACCTTATCACTTCATCTGTTTAATAATTAATTAGGACTTCCATGCAGCTTCCTGTATTTATTTTTCTTCTGGTTGTGGTAAAAAATATCTGATCTCTAAGTTGACAGAACATTCTCGTGTGATTCTTGCATGGACTCTTTTTGATCCGCTTGGGTAGACAAAATAACAAACTCATCAGCTGAGCCGGACCGAAGCAAAAAGACGCCCTTATAACTTTGCAGCTTCTCTTTGCAAACACAAATTGACACAGACTGAGTTGCAACTAGGTATGACTGTGAGAGTGAATGGTTGTCTGTCTCTCTGTGTTGGCCCTGTGATGGACTGGCGATCTGTCCAGGGTGGACCCTGCCTCTCGCCCAAAGATGCTGGGATAGGCTCCAGCCCCCTGCGACCCGAAAAGGATTAAGCGGAAGAAGATGGATGGATAGATGGATGGATGATTTGCAACTATCATCGATAGTCATTTCAATATTAATTTACAGGTTAAAAATCTTTGTGGCCCTAGAATACTCCCCAGACACTCTTCACCTCATCAAACCGCCTCTTCCTTCAGAATATGTGCTGTTTAAATTTTGATGCATAGTGACTCAGGTGATGTGGAATGCCTCAGACTGATGGATGTCTGTGTGTTTTCTGTGGGCTGGGGGTTGCAGAACATTTGTGTGTTAAATGTGTATCAATAAATAAATAAAATAGTGACATTAACCAAGGCTACAGTGACTTCTTATTAAAACATCAACACTGACAGTACTAAAAATTATACAACAGATGTTTGAAAAGCCATAATTTCCGAGTGCAGAACATGGCATCAGAAAATTGCATGAATTAGCCATTAAATATATATATATATATATATATATATATATATATATATACATATATATATATATATATATATATATATATATATATATATATATATATATTAAAAAAGAACACAGCAAATTCTCACATTTGAAAAACAAATAAAAAAATAACTGATGATTGCATTTCTCCCTTAAAAGGAACTCCGATTATATTGGCATGTTAGCTCTATATGCTTTATTTTTATGTTACTAACATAACTATAATATAATTTTTTTGAAAATAATTCCCAGTTTTATATATTTTTAAAAAACTTTATTACGATGTAAATCGCCATTATTGCTTACGTCGCAATGCATTCTGGGTAGTGACGTAGAAAGGTTGCAGCTGTTTTTTCTGTCTTATACAAGCCAAGAAGCGAAGCTCCTAACTACTGCCATTTGTCAGTGAAAATGCCACATTGCGCGGCTTTTGGATGTAATTTCCAATCAAAGGGAAATAAAGAGAGCGGGGTGAGCCTCCATAGCTTTCCTAAAGAGGGAAAGTGGAGGAAAAAGTGGGGCGACAGCGGCTCAGCAGGTAGAGCAGGTCGTCTCATAACCCGATGGTTGGCGGTTCGAATCACACTCTCCCCAGATATCCTGCCGTTGTGTCCCTGGGCAAGACACTTCGCCCGCGTTGCCTCCAGTGCCCATAACACTGGGTATGAATGTGTAAAAATGTTTAAATGCTCGGTGGTGGCCGGAGAGGCTGTTGGCGCGGATTGGCAGCCACATTTCCCTCACTCTGAGTCTGTGATCACGCGCTGTACGCTGTGATAATAGCACAATATCGCTCAAAGCGCACGAGCGTGCGCTTTGCGCACCAGTGTTGCGGATGAAATAAGGGAACCCAGTGTGGAGGCACGGAATAATTGCAGGCAGGACACGCGAACTGAAGTTTAAAAGGATGTTTATTTCATACTTCAGCGCTGTGGAGCGAGCCCTTTTTTTTAAAAATTACAGTGATCCCTCGCTACTTCGCGCTTCACCTTTCGCGCCCTCAGTGCATCGCGGATTTTTCAAAAATATTCATCAAAAATTCAAAATTGAGAAATAATGGGCGGGCGCTAGCAGAAGGCAGGGAGACTACATTAGACCATCACGTGTCAACACGGAGAGCCGCACAACTCTCTGTTCGCTGTTCTCGTGTTGGCTCGGCTCGGAAATCTCGCAAGCTGATTGGCCGAGACGTTTCACCCACCTCCTCTCCCTGCCGAGCACCCATGAAGGGAAGGAAGACCGCATTCATTGCTTTTTATCGCTCGTGTTACTTAGACTCGCCGCGTGGAACTTTTTGCTGTTCTCTTGTGCCATTTTGTGCGAAATAGTCTTCCCGTCGAGCCACTACGCCGCCTCCTCCAGCTCTACCGGAAGCTGCCCTCGATGATCCTGCACCTCTAGCACCTCACAATGAGGCGTCACCTGAGGAGCAGTAAAGCTCTCATTAACCTGTGCAGTAAATCATTTTCATCTTGAGTTACGTATCTTGTTATAAGAATAAAAGAGTTCTAAAAACATATTTATGTACACTTTGTTTACATCTACGTATGTATGTACACGTACACACACACACACGTGTGTGTGTGTGTGTGTACGTGTATGAGAGAGAGAGAGAGAGAATGAACGTACGTATTATTTATGGATGACGTCATTAGGGATGACGCTACTTCGCGGTTTTTCACTTTTCACGGTCGGTTCTGGAACCCATTAACCGCGATAAGTGAGGGATCACTGTACTTATTTTGTACTAACCGCAGTGGGCAGCACAGTTTACCCTCAGCCGGGGGATCGCGGAGATCGTGGGTTCGATCCCTGCCCCCGGCCAACAGTGATCTGTGTGGAGTTTGCATGTTCTCCCCGTGTTTGCGTGGGTTTACTCTGGGATTTCTCCAGTTTCCTCCCACATGTCAAAAACATGCGCTTGCGCACGCAGCGACTGGCAGCTGGTGGCTTGTCACCAGACTGCAAAACAAATCTACCTATGGGTACAAAATAAGTAATAAAAAAAAAAAGGGCTCGCTCCACAGCGCTGGAGTGAGCCCGTGCGCTTTGCGCAATATTGTACTTTATCATAGCGTAATTAATACATATGTCAGCTCTATCAAGTGTTGTGGGATGTCTGGTGCGTGTCGATGGGCAGCTCGGTGCGTGTCGTGAGTGAGTGATGGCGTTTGCGCAGCAGAGGCCCCCCCCCCTCCCCGGTGTGTGTGGCGAACTGTGTGTGATTTGGTGCGGATAAGTATTAAGCGAAGAGCGAGGCGACCAGAGCAGGTAGAATTTGTTGCTGACAACAGTGCGGTATATAAATAAAGCCCCAACGCTTCAGCAAAACGGCCTGTGCTTCTGTGTACCACAAGAGTGAGATTTTTTACTCGGGAATTGACTGCGGAGGAAGATGCATCTCCCCTGCGTCCCAAAACCACAGTTAGGAGACAAAAGGCAGGAACAGTCAACACAAGCGTGCGATCACAGACATGTCTCATGCGCGCGCTTTGAGCGATATTGTGCTATTATCACAGCGTGATTAATGCATATGTCAGTTTTATCAGGCATGTGCTACAGCGCGTGATCACAGACTCAGAGTGAGGGAAACGTGGCTGCCAATCCATGCCAACAGCCTCTCCGGCCACCACCGAGCATTTAAACATTTTTACACATTCATACCCAGTGTTATGGGCACTGGAGGCAACGCGGGTGAAGTGTCTTGCCCAGGGACACAACGGCAGGATATCTGGGGAGAGCGTGATGCGAACCGCCAACCATCGGGTTATTAGACAACCTGCTCTACCTGCTGAGCCGCTGCCGCCCCACTTTTTCCTCCACTTTCCCTCTTTAGGAAAGCTATGGAGGCTCACCCCGCTCTCTTTATTTCCCTTTGATTGGAAATTACATCCAACAAATTACATCCAACATCCGCAATGTGGCATTTTCACTGACAAATGGCAGCAGTTAGGAGCTTCGCTTCTTGGCTTGTATAAGACAGAAAAAACGGCTGCAACCGTTCTATGTCACTACCCAGAATGCATTGCGACGTAAACAAAAATCGTAATAAAGTTTTTTAAAAATATATAAAACTGGGAATTATTTTCAAAAAAATTAAATTATAGTTATGTTACTAACACCAAAATAAAGCATATAGAGCTAACATGCCAATACAGTCGGAGTTCCTTTTAAACTCTTCACACTGAATGACTCATTATGTACAAACGTAAATAACTGTATTACTGTAAAACAATGAATTGATTACCAGTTACATGGTGTTCTGTGACTCCAGTTGGCCTTGCTTTGGAAGCAGATTTTAGGTGTTGCACAGCTGTACTGCTACTTACCAACACCTGTGACGATGCGGATAAAAGCATGTCTGTAATGTTACCACAGGTGGCTCCTCTCCTTACTCTGCTCCAAATGCTTTTGTGACTGTGCTTGATGGCCCTATTAATTTACCAAAAGGGGGCCTGTCTGGGATAATTTTTGAACTTTTTGTAGAGTTAACGCAACAGTTTTTTTGTAGAAATAATTAAGGTTTAGTCTAACCAAATGCACAAATGCCATATCTGTTGCTGTCTGTCTGTCACTGCAATACTGATCACGTGCAGTCTTATCTGTTACTGTCTGCACCTACACTACCGCATTGAACTTGCAACTACGGGTATTACATCTCTACTTTTCTGTATATAGGATTGCTGGGTTTCATCATCATTAATGGTTTATCTTTATTTGCACTATGGGAGATCTGAGGCTATCTTTTGTCACCATTTGCACTATGGGTTACATTACTGTACATAGACTGCTGTTGTTTTTCCAGCCTTATTCCTTTTTCTTTTTTTATATTGTGCACACCACTGAAGAGAGAGAGAAACACCATTTTAATTCTTCTGTATGTCCTGTATGTACAGTAGTACTGACAAATAAAATCTTTGAATCTTGAATCTTTGAAGTGTCCATTGTGCTCGAGCAAACTCTCTTTACCTAGAGCACTTAAAAATTATGATGTGACTTAGTTTATCATGATTCATTTACATCAATTTGATTTTATGTTATTTTCTAAACTTGCAACCTTATTCAGAATGGTTAGAGTTAGGATAAATATATTAGTCGTCAAAAATGTAATCTTTAAAATGTATCCAAGTTTAAATCGTGTATGCTGTGAAATAAGACCGATTAATTTACACGTAAGGTATGAATAAAAAAAAAATAGATTAATATATAACAAATATATAAACCTGTTCCCATGAATCTTAATTACATTCACTTTATTTGTGAGATTTCCTGTACATTTTATGCATATGATTCATGTCTGAAGAACAAATGGACAACACATCAACTTTGTTGCTATACTTTAGGTGAAAATCCTTAAAGGTGAGAAAGACAACATTCTGACCTCCTGGTCAGTAGGTGTCGTACTTTCTCTTGCCCCAACTGCTCAGTAGAAACATGTGACATCAACCCAGTTATGCAGTTGGCTGTGACATCCTTACCAGCCATAGATGTATATAAATACCAGACAGGACATGGCTAGCCACCAGGCTAGTCATATTCCATATACATAGCTTATTTATATGATGACAATAAGTACGACGAACAATTGTTTGTGTATCCTGTTATCACAATGCCGCAGCTGCTGTCAAGCATAAAAATTACATAGAGAATATGGTACCTCTGTTTGCCATGAAAATGTTAGCCATATCCTGGCTTTTTTACTGTTTTTTTACTGTTCATATAATATATGTGTACAGGACTGTACAGTGCGACGTATACAGTATGTTGCATGTGCGACATGAAAATTGGTCTATGTGAGGAATGAATGAACCTTTTGTTATGACTAGGCACTATACAGATAAAGTTGAATTCAATTGAATTGAAAATAGCACTGATGCAATGAGAAATACAGCCGTTTTTGCGTCAAAATACAATTGGCAAACCACAGTCGTGAGTTCCATTGGCATAAATTCACCTCAACAACCCTCCACAGCCACAGACTTTAAGCAGGTCTTGTCTTCCTCAAATATCAACACATTTCTCTCGGCTATCAAGCTTCATGTCGTCAAATCACTGATCACAGAAACGTGCCGGTCAGCCTGGAAGCTGGTGATGCCGGCTGTTATTGAGAGTCATTGGCATTTTCACAAGTCTTTAAATTTGGCTGCCCCGTGTCAAACTTAGTGCAGATCAGTGGTGGAATACACTGATCTATATAGCTGGTTACAATGTCAACAATGGTTGCTGCTCTTTGTCCTCCGTTACAATGGAGAGGATTGCAAAATGCACCTGACATCTTTTTCATATCGGCACTGAGTAGCTTTCATATTTACAAGAAGAGACAATGTGTGTTTGTGAGTGCAGGCTGCACTTTTGTTTGTGTGTCAACAAAATACTGTATACAGGTGATGACTTTCCTGCTTGGCTTCTTAGCCTGCCGCACCTCCTCCAGTGCCCTTCGGGTCAGCTGCAGCCACCGATCTGACCGAGCTGACCCTACTGGGGTGCCTTACCCCACATGCTATCACTCCTCCGAAGCCACAGCTAGTGGCTTGTCTTCTCAGCCTCTTCTGCCAGCTCTTGGATGGCCCTCCATAACCTTTCCCTGAGAGACCAACTTCCTGCAGGAGACGAATCATAGACCTTCCCACAAAGCCCCTACATCCAACTTCCACTGGGTGGATAGTTGCAGCCCAGCCATCACGCTTAGCGCCACACAAAGCAGGATATGTTTTATTTCGGAGGGGGCAGTCATGGGAAAAAGAGCGGAGCAGAGGATATGCGAGGTGAACTGGGATGCACACATTGCCCCTCGCTGACAGGACGGGCTAGTCTCTTCTCCGCAGTAGTAGTAGTCAGAGCTGCTGCAGGCTCTGAGGGAGTGACTGAGAAAATGCTCTTATAAAAGAAACCCTTTCGGGATCTGTACTGGGCCCACAGTACAGATGCCGTTAAATTGGCTTGTTAGTTTGTATGGTGTGGTGAGTCTGTTCAGGTGGTTAGGATTGCTGATTGATGTGGAAATGTATGTAAATTTAAAATAATTTCCAGATGTTGACAAGTTGTACAGGTCCTTATCCCTTATCCTTACTTGCAGTGAGTTTTAGAGAAGTAATAGATGTCTTTACAATGCTACAAGTTTTTGTCTTGTGCTGCATGACTATGAACCTCTGTAGCACCAAAAAAAGTTACTGTACAGCTCATACATACATACATACATACTGTACACACACACACACACACACACACACGTGTATGTTTTTGTGTGTGTGTGTGTGTGTGTGTGTGTGTGTGTGTGTGTGTGTGTGTGTGTGTGTGTGTGTGTGTAAAAATTGTTGGTGCCCCTCTGTTAATGAAAGAAAAACCCACAGTGGTCACAGAAATAACTTGAATCTGACAAAAGTGGTAATAAATAAAAATTCTATGAAAATTAACCAATGAAAATCAGACAATGCTTTTGAATTGTGGTTCAACAGAATTATTTTAAAAAACAAACTCATGAAACAGGCCTGGACAAAAATGATGGTACCCTTAACTTAATATTTTGTTGCACAACCTTTTGAGGTAATCACTGCAATCAAACGATTTCTGTAACTGTCAATGAGACTTCTGCACCTCTCAGCAGGTATTTTGGCCAACTCCTCATGAGCAAACTGCTCCAGTTGTCTCAGGTTTGAAGGGTGCCTTCTCCAGACGGCATGTTTCAGCTCCTTCCACAGATGTTCAATAGGATTCAGATCAGGGCTCATAGGAGGCCACTTTAGAATAGTCCAATGTTTCGCTCTTAGCCATTCTTGGGTGTTTTTTGGCTCATTACCCTGTTGCAAGACCCATGACCTGAGACTGAGACCAAGCTGTCTGACACTGGGCAGCACATTTCTCTCTAGAATACCTTGATAGTCTTGAGATTTCATTGTACCCTACACAGATTCAAGACACCCTGTGCCAGATGCAGCAAAGCAGCCCCAGAACATAACAGAACCTCTTCCATGTTTCACAATAGGGACAGTGTTCTTTTCTTGGTATGCTTCATTTTTGCGTCTGTGAACATAGAGCGGATGTGCCTTGCAAAAAGTTCCAGTTTTGTCTCGTTTGTCCTTAGGACATTCTCCCAGAAGCTTTGTGGCCTGTCAACATGCAGTTTGACAAATTCCAGTCTGGCTTTTTTATGATCTGTTTTCAACAGTGGTGTCCTCCTTGGTCGTCTCCCATGAAGTCCACTTTGGCTCAAACAACGACAGATGGTGTGATCTGACACTGATGTACCTTGACCTTGGAGTTCACCATGAATGTGTTTAGAGGTTGTTCTGGGCTCTTTTGTTACCATTCGTATTATCCGTCTCCTCCTGCGGCCACGTCCAGGGAGGTTGGCTACAGTCCCGTGGATCTTAAATTTCTGAATAATATGTGCAACTCTCTGTCTGTATGCAAATTGTCCTCTGCTTCCTGCCGGCTAGCTGAGTGTGAAGATTGAATGTCCATGTAGATTGTGGTGGGTCACCACAGGGCTCCCCCCAGAACACTCAGCAGGGGTTGTGACACCCCCCCCCCCCCCCCCGTTGTTTGGCTCCTGCTCCAGATTCCAGCACGTTGAACGGCCGTGGATCGTGGGCACTAGGGCCAGCACGTTTCGTGCATAATGGAACAAGACGGCGATCGGCCAGCTTTAGGGAGTGAGGTGCGGGAAAAGTGGTGTGGAGGAGGAAGGGGAGGGGGTGGGAGTAAGTGAGTGCCGGCCCAAGACGTCAAAGGTGTCTGGACCGTGCAAAAATTGCATGTGGATCAGCGATGGTGAGGGACTTTCCCGGTAAACCTGGCGGAGATCCACAGCGGCTGTGAAAAAAACATTTTATCTGACTCCTCTCGCGGCTCGATCCAGCGAGAATGTGGGGAAGGCGAGCGGCCAAATCCCCCGAGGATGCATAGTGGCTGTGAAACAACTGCAGCTGTGTGAGGGTGTGAGGCGGTTTGGCTTTTAGGTGCGGGAAGCAGCCCTAAAGTCATCGGGGAAAGCAATCGGCTAAATTCCCCTTGTGCACCGTGGCTGAGAAACCCATACAAAGTCCTGTGTGCGGGCTGCACGTCTGCTCCAGGTGCGTGAGCAGCCCTGAAGGTTCCGAGGGTGGCGATCGGCCGTTTTTCTTGGGCATGTGCAGCAGCAGAGGATGATGTATCAGTCTGTGGAGCCGGTTCGTCTCTGTGCATGGTGTGCGCTTGGCGCTGTGACCACGTAACTGGCAGTTGCGCTGTCCTCGTAATCCTGCGGTGTGCGTGCGGGGCTTCTGTGCGCGAGAGGTCCGCTGTCCGGAGTTTAGTCAGAGTCGGGGAGCTCGGTGGAAATCAACGCAGTCGGCGTCGATGATTGTCGCCGTTCAGGCTGCTTCCTTCGTTCGCTCGTGTAGTTCATGGTGCATTTTGGTCCCAGCGCTGCGCTCCAGTGAGGATGAAGAGGTTGCAGGCATTCTCTGGTCCTCTGTGTCCACAGTGCGGTGAGAGGGAGGAGACGGTCATTCTCTCTTGTCATGTCACCAGAGTGGAGGGAAGAGATCAGGCGAGGGTCGCACCATGACGCGTGCTGGGGCTTTCCCAGTCGGGGTCATCTCCGAGGTGTTCGCCTCGTGGTCCATTCTTCGTCAAGGGTCGCCAGTGTGGAGGAAAAATAAGTTCAGGCGAGGTACGACGAGCTGAGAGGTTGCAGAGTTTTATTTTCCTCCAACATCATGAGACACACTGTAGTGCTGTGCGCTGTGTTGTGCTGTGTGTGCTATTGAGGCATGTATAGCAAGCTCTTTTATACATGTTATACAAAGAGAGAGAATGCATGGCACATTTGCATACTGATATACATATCAGTCAATACATATCAATCGCGTCACCAACTGGTGCCCGGACTTCCTCTCCTTAATCCGGGGATGTATAACAATAGTCCATTGTTCTGATTGTCTCCTAGGGGCTCTCTGTCCGTATGCAAATTGTCCTCTGCTTCCTGCCGGCTAGCTGAGTGTGAAGATTGAATGTCCATGTAGATTGTGGTGGGTCACCACCATATATATACAGATGTGGACAAAATTGTTGGTACCCCTCTGTTAATGAAAGAAAAACCCACAATGGTCACAGAAATAACTTGAATCTGACAAAAGTGGTAATAAATAAAAATTCTATGAAAATTAACCAATGAAAATCAGACAATGCTTTTGAATTATGGTTCAACAGAATTATTTTAAAAAACAAACTCATGAAACAGGCCTGGACAAAAATGATGGTACCCCTAGAAAAGATTGAAAATAATGTGACCATAGGGACATGTTCAACCAAGATGTGTCCTCTAATTAACATCACAGATGTCTACAAACTTGTAATCAGTCAGTCGGCCTATTTAAAGGGTGACAAGTAGTCATTGTGCTGTTTGGTGACATGGTGTGTACCACACTAAACATGGACCAAAGGAAGCAAAGGAGAGAGTTGTCTCAGGAGATTAGAAAGAAAATTATAGACAAGCATGTTAAAGGTAAAGGCTGTAAGACCATCTCCAAGCAGCTTGATGTTCCTGTGACTACAGTTGCACATATTATTCAGAAATTTAAGATCCACGGGACTGTAGCCAACCTCCCTGGACGTGGCCGCAGGAGGAGATGGATAATACGAATGGTAACAAAAGAGCCCAGAACAACCTCTAAACACATTCATGGTGAACTCCATGCTCAAGGTACATCAGTGTCAGATCGCACCATCCGTCGTTGTTTGAGCCAAAGTGGACTTCATGGGAGATGACCAAGGAGGACACCACTGTTGAAAACAAATCATAAAAAAGCCAGACTGCAATTTGTCAAACTGCATGTTGATAAGCCACAAAGCTTCTGGGAGAATGTCCTATGGACAGACGAGACAAAACTGGAACTTTTTGCAAGGCACATCAGCTCTATGTTCACAGACGCAAAAATGAAGCATACCAAGAAAAGAACACTGTCCCTACTGTGAAACATGGAGAAGGTTCTGTTATGTTCTGGGCTGCTTTGCTGCATCTGGCACAGGGTGTCTTGAATCTGTGCAGGGTACAATGAAATCTCAAGACTATCAAGGTATTCTAGAGAGAAATGTGCTGCCCAGTGTCAGACAGCTTGGCCTCAGACGCAGGTCATGGGTCTTGCAACAGGATAATGAGCCAAAATGCACAGCTAAAAACACCCAAGAATGGCTAAGAGTGAAACATTGGACTATTCTAAGATAAGATAAGATAAGATAAGATAAGATAAGATGAGCCTTCTAAAGTGGCCTTCTATGAGCCCTGATCTAAATCCTATTGAACATCTGTGGAAGGAGCTGAAACATGCCGTCTGGAGAAGGCACCCTTCAAACCTGAGACAACTGGAGCAGTTTGCTCGTGAGGAGTGGGCCAAAATACCTGCTGAGAGGTGCAGAAGTCTCATTGACAGTTACAGAAATCGTTTGATTGCAGTGATTGCCTCAAAAGGTTGTGCAACAAAATATTAAGTTAAGGGTACCATCATTTTTGTCCAGGCCTGTTTCATGAGTTTGTTTTTTTAAAAATAATTCTGTTGAACCACAATTCAAAAGCACTGTCTGATTTTCATTGGTTAATTTTCATAGAATTTTTATTTATTACCACTTTTGTCAGATTCAAGTTATTTCTGTGACCAATGTGGGTTTTTCTTTCATTAACAGAGGGGTACCAACAATTTTGTCCACGTCTGTGTATATATATATATATATATATATATATATATATATATATATATATATATATATATATATATATATATATATATACACTCACCGGCCACTTTATTAGGTACACCTGTCCAACTGCTCGTTAACACTTAATTTCTAATCAGCCAATCACATGGCGGCAACTCAGTGCATTTAGGCATGTAGACATGGTCAAGACAATCTCCTGCAGTTCAAACCGAGCATCAGTATGGGGAAGAAAGGTGATTTGAGTGACTTTGAACATGGCATGGTTGTTGGTGCCAGAAGGGCTGGTCTGAGTATTTCAGAAACTGCTGATCTACTGGGATTTTCACGCACAACCATCTCTAGGGTTTACAGAGAATGGTCCGAAAAAGAAAAAATATCCAGTGAGCGGCAGTTCTGTGGGCGGAAATGCCTTGTTGATGCCAGAGGTCAGAGGAGAATGGCCAGACTGGTTCGAGCTGATAGAAAGGCAACAGTGACTCAAATAACCACCCGTTACAACCAAGGTAGGCAGAAGAGCATCTCTGAACGCACAGTACGTCGAACTTTGAGGCAGATGGGCTACAGCAGCAGAAGACCACGCCGGGTGCCACTCCTTTCAGCTAAGAACAGGAAACTGAGGCTACAATTTGCACAAGCTCATCGAAATTGGACAATAGAAGATTGGAAAAACGTTGCCTGGTCTGATGAGTCTCGATTTCTGCTGCGACATTCGGATGGTAGGGTCAGAATTTGGCGTCAACAACATGAAAGCATGGATCCATCCTGCCTTGTATCAATGGTTCAGGCTGGTGGTGGTGGTGTAATGGTGTGGGGAATATTTTCTTGGCACTCTTTGGGCCCCTTGGTACCAATTGAGCATCGTTGCAACGCTACAGCCTACCTGAGTATTGTTGCTGACCATGTCCATCCCTTTATGACCACAATGTACCCAACTTCTGATGGCTACTTTCAGCAGGATAATGCGCCATGTCATAAAGCTGGAATCATCTCAGACTGGTTTCTTGAACATGACAATGAGTTCACTGTACTCAAATGGCCTCCACAGTCACCAGATCTCAATCCAATAGAGCATCTTTGGGATGTGGTGGAACGGGAGATTCGCATCATGGATGTGCAGCCGACAAATCTGCGCCAACTGTGTGATGCCATCATGTCAATATGGACCAAACTCTCTGAGGAATGCTTCGAGCACCTTGTTGAATCTATGCCACGAAGAATTGAGGCAGTTCTGAAGGCAAAAGGGGGTCCAACCCGTTACTAGCATGGTGTACCTAATAAAGTGGCCGGTGAGTGTATACATACACTACCGTTCAAAAGTTTGGGGTCACCCAGACAATTATTTTGTGTTTTCCATGAAAAGTCACACTTTTTTTTTTTACCACCAAGAGTTGTAAAATCAATAGAAAATATAGTCAAGACATTGACAAGGTTAGAAATAATGATTTGTATTTGAAATAATTTTTTCCAGATACTCAACCTGTTCAAAGGAAGGTCAGTTTTATTGCTTCTCTAACCAGCTAAACTGTTTTCAGCTGTGCTAACATGATTGCACAAGGGTTTTCTCATCATCCATTAGCCTTCTGACGCAATGAGCAAACACATTGTACCATTAGAACACTGGAGTGATAGTTACTGGAAATGGGCCTCTATACACCTATGTAGATATTGCACCAAAAACCAGACATTTGCTGCTAGAATAGTCATTTACCACATTAGCAATGTATATTAGATATTAGAGTGTATTTCTGATTAGTTTAAAGTTATCTTCATTGAAAAAAACAGTGCTTTTCTTTCAAAAATAAGGACATTTCTAAGTGACCCCAAACTTTTGAACGGTAGTGTATATATATATATATATATATATGCACCTGTAATCAATGTCATCATTATGTTTTGCAACAATAAGGTTACAAAGGTCTAGAGAGAGCTCTTTGCTTCTACCCATCAATGAGTTCTTTGTGGTGTGACAATCTGATATTCTCTGACCTTTTTAAAGGCTACCAGTCAGGACTTAATCAGCTGAAATTAATTTGCACTGATGGGGGATGGGATGGTTTCCTAAATTCTGATGGATTTCAGCTGGTTTCTTGGCTTTCTATGCCATTTGCACCTCTTTTTCTTCATGTGTTCAATACTTATTCCCTGTGTCATTCCACTTTATTAAATATAACTTGTTTTGTGAACACGGTTGCCTTGATTTCTTTGTATGTATGGATTACTTGGGTTGTTGCTAATATATAGTGAAAATCTCAGGTCAATGGCTCCATCAGAAATATGTTTAATGAGAAAAATATTGACGTGTTCAATACTTATTTTTTCCACCGTATATACAGTCGTGAAAAAATCTGGACACCCCTTTAAATATTCAGTTCTTTATTAAGAAATGTCCACATATTGATGTCTAATCTCCTTTTTATTTATCTCTGGAAAAGAAGGTGGTTTAATTGCAAGTAAATAACAAACATTAACCTTGTTTTACTCATTAAACAAAAGATATCAACAAAAATGTGTATTCTAACCAAGGAAAAAGTTAGGACACCCTACCGCCTAATAGCTAGTGTTACCCCCTTTGGCTGAAATAACTTCAGTGAGACGCTTCTTGTAGCCATCTACCAGTCTCTGACATCGGTCTGAGGAAAGTTTGCCCCACTCCTCAATGCAGAATTCTTTCAGCTGTGAGATGTTTGAGGGGTTTCTTGGATGTACAGCCTGTTTCAAGTCACCCCACAGCATCTCAAAGGGATTAAGATCTGGGCTTTGACTCAGCCATTCCAGGACTCTCCATTTTTTAGTTTTTAGCCAGTCCTTGGTGGATTTACTGGTATGTTTTGGGTCATTGTCATGTTGCAGGGTCCAGTTCTGCTTCAGCTTTAATTTTTTTACAGATAGTCTCATGTGGTCCTCAAGCACCCTCTGACACACGGTAGAATTCATGGTGAATTCTATGATGGTGAGCTGGCCAGGTCCTGCTGCAGCAAAGCATCCCCAAACCATGACACTTCCACCGCTATACTTCACAATTGGTATTGAGGTTCTTTTCCTGGAATGCTGTATTTGGTCTACGCCAAACACATCCTCTGTTCTGGTGTCCAGATAATTCAATTTTAGACTCATCTGTGCAAAGAACATTATTCCAGAAGTCCTGGTCTTTCTCTATGTTCTCTCTGGCAAACTTCAGTTTGGCCTTCATGTTTTTCTTACAGAGCAAAGGTTTCCTCCTTGTATGCCTCCCATGCAAGTTAAACTTGCACAGTCTCTTTCTGATTGTAGAGGCATGCACTTTCACATCAACAGAAGTAAGAGCCTGCTGTAGGTCCTGTGATGACATTTTAGGGTTTTTGGAGACTTCTTTTAGCATCTTACGGTCTGCTCTCAGGGTGAACTTGCTTGGACGGCCAGACCTGGGCATGTTGGCAGTTGTTTTGAATGTCCTCCTCTTGTCGACTATTCTCCAGACAGTGGAATGGCTGATTTCAAATTCTTTTGAGATCTTTTAAAATCCCTTACCAGACTCATAAGCTACTACAATCGTCTTTCTGAAGACCTCAGACAGCTCTTTCGATCTCACCATGGTGTTCACTCTCACTTCAACAGTCAGGAGCACACCAAACTAAATGTCTGACGTTTAAAAAGGACAAGCCTCCTTCAAAATGCTGAGCAACGATGTTCTAATCATCTACACCTGATGTGATACATCTATGTGTGATTTTAGCCATTTTAAGTGGGAATAAATGTGGGGGTGTCCTAATTTATTCCTCATCAGAAAGTGCATGTTTTTAGAATTTCATTTTACAGAAAATTTTAAAAAGTCTTGTTTTCAGTTTTAATTGTTTAGTTATATTATTTGAATCTCCCAGTATTGTTAAAATTGATATTAAATATCTGTCATAAATTGCCCTTCAGGGCATGAATGAATCCCCAGGCGCTAAACTGTGAGCTGCTGGTGAATTTAATTAAACACCAAAATAACATACAGACCACACTACAAACAACTAGGGAAGGAGGATACATAGGAGGAAATGGTGCACGGAAACGCCAGAGTGCTCACGTCTGAGAAAAAACAGGAGAACAGCCTGGACGGAATCAGGCTGAGAGCGTGCGGGAACGCTGAGACACTGAAGCAAAACAGACTAAGGTGAAGACGGCATACAACCGTTAAAACACAAGGGAACACAAAGTTATACATAGAGAATAAGAGACGTGAAACTTACGTCTGGAGTAATTAATCCAAAAAACGATGACAGCTGTGCAAAACCGCGAACTGAGCTAATACAGGAAGTCAACAAAGCACATTGTCAAAATAAGAGCCCAGACTGGAAATGGCAAAAAGGTGACTGACTACCAATACAAAATGAGAACCAACCAGATAACTACAGACTGGGAGAAATGAGCCATAAAATGAGGACAAGATAAATACAAGCCCAAAAGATGCAATAAGTATAATATACAAGGAAACAATACAAACGAGTGGTGAGGGCAAAGATGAAGGGAGACTCATGTCAACAGGCAGATAATAACAATACAAAACTAGATGATCATAGATGCATAAAATAAATAACAAAGTAACAATACTAAAAACAAAAACTTTCATAACCGAAACAACTGGCAAACTGAAATAACATAATACATCCAAAACCAAAAAGGAAGTCAATAATAACCCTGAAATGAGGAAATACAAGAAATAATCAAAAAAGAACTGAAAGCATGAGCACGGTGAGGTCACCGTGCTCAGCATCATGACAAATGAATGAATGAATGAATGAATGAATTTATTTGGTAATAATAATAATAAACACATACAATACAATAAGAACACACAAAAGAACAACCGAAAGGGTGTAGGCTGAAGCTAGTGCTTATATAGTGCCTACCCCGTTACAATTTTAAAATCAATAACATAAAAATTTAAGTCATACACAAAATCAACAAAGAAAATCAAATAGAACAAGAAGACAAAAAATCAAACAAACAAACAAACAAAAAAACCTTTAAGTTATTACAAATTAATCTCCCAGCATTTACAGTGAGATACTGGGAGATTCTCTCATCTTTGTACAATTTTTTGAATTGCCGTAAAACGGGGCTATAAGGGACGGCGGGGTAATAAGGGACACTTTTTTTTTTTTCGAATTTTCCTTAACTATAACGGCGACAAATTTCTTAAAACTAATATCTATCTACAGGAAAGACAATAACAACACAATTCAGCGTCCTGCTCAAAATAAAAAAAGCAGAATTACATTTAAAACATTTCCCAGAAAAGTGTCCTTTATTACCCCGCCGTCCCTTATAGCCCCGTTTTACGGTGCTTCAGAGTTGAACGTGTTTTAATATTTTCAGAGCAACAGTTCCACAGTTTAACTCCAGTGACAGACATGCAATGATACTTTGTATTTGTTGTAACCTTTGGCTTATTAAAAACAGAGTTACCGCTTAGCTCATATTTGCTTTCCCTTTTTTTAAACAGTCTCTGAATATTAGCAGGTAATTGGTTATTATTTGCTTTGTACATGATTTGAATGACATTATAATCTACCAGATCTCTAAATTTAAGAGTATGTAATTGAATGAATATTGGATTTGTTGGTTCACGGTAAGGTTTCTTTGATACAATACTTACGGCTTTTTTCTGTAGTAAAAAGATTAAGTTTGTGTTTGTTTTGTATGTGCTTCCCCAGATCTCCACACAGTATGTCATATAAGGAACTATCAGTGAATTATATAAAATGCAAAGAGATTTCTGACACAGGAGATCCTTAACTTTATACAGTATGGCAATGGATTTATACATTTTAGTTTTGACATAATTTATGTGATTTCCAGTTTAGTTTGTTATCAACAATGACCCATAGGAACTTGGTTTCGAAAACTGTGTCAATTTCAACATTGTTATTTTAATTTTTCTGTGATTATATAATTTGCGGTTTCCAAATATTATTCATTTTGTACAAATATCCATCTGTCCAAATATGTTAAAAAAAACACACACACAGACATGTCACAGGCATAGCATGTCCTAATTTTTTCATATGTTTGCTGAGATATAAATATTATGATTGTTTCTGACCTGTAAAAATTTTTTGAAGTATTTTTTTATCTATATTTTATTTTTTTAAAGAATATAATGACTAATTCTGTACCTTTCTAAACATTTTGTTGATGTATTTTTTTTAAATATATGTTTTCATAAAAATACTGTCTAGTTCACCTTTAAATGCAAATGAATGGAAAATTGTCATGCAATTAAAAAACATAAAATGTTGAAAATTTTACTACACATGTTTTGGAGCAAGGCTGGATATCTTATCTTCCATCAAATCCTGTGTTTATGTTGTTTCACAGTTTTACTTTTTTATGATTGGTGGTTATTCCAATTGAGTTTATCACCTCCTTTCTGTTTCCTGTTCATACATTTAAAATTTCCTCTAACCTTATAAACCACTGACGATTAAGTAATTCCTTTTTTTTTAGGTATGTCAATATGTATCAATAAACTTAACCAGCAAAACTACGTTTTGGGGTATTTTATGGAGCTATTACAGTGGGGCAAAAAAGTATTTAGTCAGCCACCAATTGTGCAAGTTCTCCCACTTAAAAGATGAGAGAGGTCTCCAATTTTCATCATAGGTATACCTCAACTATGAGAGACAAAATGAGAAAAAAAAAATCCAGAAAATAACATTGTGTGGCCGACACACATTGTGGGCTCACGTTGCCACAGAGACAGGACTGTATGTGTATTGTGGGGTGTCACGTCTGCAAGGACAAGAAGACTCGAATCTGCAGTAGATGACAAGGAAGTGCGAGATTTGTCTCTTTGTCCCACAGAAGATGCCCCGGAGGGAATTCCGGTTCATCAGGAGATGAGAGACAATGGGTGAAGCTTCAAAGGGATGCTTTGTAACTGTATGTTTACTGAAGACACCATGTGACTTGAATCCTGATGCTGGAAATGTATATAAGGGGTGTGGGGATATGATTCTTTCTCTTTCCTGCTTTGAGAATGCTAGGAGCTTGTGTTCTGTCAAATAAAGCTGGTTTATGACTGAAACTCAGCCTCGTTATTTGAGCATGCTCCTACACTGGTGACCTACGACGGAGAATGAGCAATGAGAATTCTTCCGAACCGGGCTCGGTGGAAGCCAGCCTGATGGCCGCCCCCACGCTCCGGCTGCCCGATTTCTGGCGGCACAGCCCGCGCTCATGGTTTAGCGCAATCGAGGCGCAGTTCAACCTCCGGAGAATCTCCAACGACGACACAAGATTCTACCATGTGGTAGCGAAACTGGACAGCGACACGGTCCAGAGAGTGGAGGATCTGGTTAATCATCCACCAGACAGCGACAAGTACAGCGCATTGAAAGACGCGCTGATCAGCCATTTCACCCCCTCAGTCCAACAAAGAGCAGAGGGGCTCCTGGCGCTGACGGAGGCAGAAAACGATAGACCCGCGGACCTGATGGTGAAGATGCTGCAGCTCAAAGCCTCCGAGGATGGCGAATTCATTTTCGCCCACCTATTCCTTCGAACCCTACCACCAGCAGTGAGAGTGGCCCTGGCAGAGTCACCCCGGTTGGCCAAGCGAGACTACCATGGGTTGAGCAAGGAGGCGCAGAAGTTGGTCGACGCCCACAAGCAGAACGCGGTTTCGGCCGCGGCGGCTAGTTCGGGAACGGCGTCCGGAGACAGCTTGGGTCCAGCGGCACCAGACGCACCAACAACGGCGGCGACCGGAGCCAGACGACGCGGAGCGGAGAACGGCTCGTGCTTCTACCACCGCCGTTTTGCAGAGAGAGCGCACAGGTGCGTCCCACCGTGCAATTTTAAGCGCCAGGGAAACGCCAGGACCGAGGGCCGGTAGCAGCCGCGACTCTCGGCAATGAGAACAGGCTGCTTTACCTGACGGATGCACGCTCGGGGAAACAGTTCCTCGTGGACACGGGCTCGCAGCTGAGCTTCGTCACACCCACCTACGCGGAACGGCTCTCGCCTTCTAAAGCCCCCTGGGTGTCAGTGTCAGCAGCGAACGGCTCCACAATTAAAACGTTTGGTGAGAGGACCATGCTTCTGTCCTTACAAGGCCGTTCATTTGAGTGGACATTTATTGTAGCAGCAGTCAGTTTCAACATGTTAGGGGCTGATTTTTTGTGCTCACATGGTTTATTGGTTGATCTTGCTAATAGACGTCTGATTAATGCACTGTCTTTTCATTCTATTCCCTGCACAGCTCGGGTGGCCCCGCCAACTGCACATGCCAGCGTCTCAGCCGCGGGTGGTAAGTTTCACACTCTGCTTGCTCAGTTCCCAGCACTCACAGTCCCCACTTTTTCAGCAACGGTGGCCAAACATGGGGTAGAACATTTCATAACAACCACAGGCCCTCCCGTTTTTGCAAAGGCTCGGCGCTTGGACCCAGCTAAACTGGCCATCGCGCGCGAGGAGTTCACTAATCTGGAAAAACTGGGCATTGTTAGACGCTCCAAGAGCGCTTGGGCTTCGCCGTTACACATGGTCCCAAAGGCTGACGGCTCGTGGCGGCCTTGCGGCGATTTCCGCAGGTTGAACAACGTTTCAGCTCATGACCGCTACCCGATTCCGCACATTCAGGATTTTTCTGTTCATTTGGCGGGGGCGCGCATTTTTTCTAAAATAGACTTGTTCCAGTGCGCGCACAGGATGTACCCAAAACAGCGGTCATAACTCCTTTCGGCCTTTTTGAGTTCTTGCACATGCCTTTTGTCCTCAAGGGGGCCGCGCAGACTTTCCAACGCATGATGGATGCAGTTTTACGCGACCTGCCTTTCGTGTTCGTTTATTTGGACGATATTTTGGTAGCCAGCACGTCCGAAGGCGAACATGAAAAACACCTCACAGCAGTTTTCCAGAGGTTGGCAGAGCACGGGTTAATAGTGAACCCAGCGAAATGCCAGTTTGGGGTGGCGCAGATTGATTTTTTGGGACATCGCGTTTCGGCAGAGGGAGCAGTTCCCCTTTCAAATAAAGTGCGTGCCATAACAGATTTTCCGCAACCTCAAACGGTTAAGGCGCTGCAGGAGTTTCTAGGGATGGTTAATTTTTACAACCGTTTCCTCCCAAGCGCAGCACGACTCATGCAGCCATTGTACACCGCGTTAAAAACACAAAAGCCCGCAAATAAAGTCGAATGGTCTCCGGAGCGGGAGCGCGCTTTTGCCCAGGTCAAATCAGCCCTGGCAAACGCAGTTTTGTTAGCGCACCCAGTTCCAACGGCCCGCATGGCACTCACCACTGACGCTTCCGATGTAGCGGTGGGGGCGGTAGTTGAACAGTTTGCGGCAGGTACCTGGCAACCCCTCACGTTTTTCAGCAGGACCTTGCGCGATAGTGAACGGAAATACAGCGCGTTTGACAGGGAGCTTTTGGCCCTACACTTGGCCATTCGTCATTTTCAGTTCTGGTTAGAGGGGCGACGTTTCACCGCTTTTGTGGATCATAAACCGCTAACGTTTGCGATGGCCAAAATTTCGGAACCCTGGTCAGGCCGGCAGCAAAGGCAACTAGCCGCAATATCGGAGTTCACTACTGATATTCAGCATGTCGCGGGTAAACACAATGTGGTGGCAGACTGCCTCTCGCGTGCGGTAGCACCACCAAGCCCCATGGGGGCAGACTCTGTAGCCATGGCCGCGGGCCCGGGCAGCGACGCGGGAGCGCGCGCAGCCCCGGTCTGTGTTGGGTTAGATTATGCTGCCACGGCTGCGGAGCAGGTTAACGACGCGGACGTGTGCGCGCTCCAGTCTGGACCAACAGGGTTAAGGCTGGAGCACAGGGTGCAACAAAACGGTGTGCCCCCGCTAATCTGCGATGTCTCCAAGGGACGGCCCCGCCCTGTGGTGCCAACCGCGTGGCGTCGCCGTGTTTTTCACTTGGTCCATTCGCTCGCGCACCCAGGGGTGCGCGCATCGATCAAATTGGTGGGGGAGAAATTTGTTTGGCCCGGGTTGCGCAAACAGGTTAAGGAATGGGCAGCAGCCTGCATAGCGTGTCAGCGAGCCAAAATACACAGACACACTAAGGCCCCGTTAGAACCTTTCCACATCCCCGCTAAGCGTTTTGATCATGTGCATGTTGACCTGGTCGGCCCGCTCCCATTATCACACGGGCACACACATCTTTCGACGATGGTAGACCGCACCACGCGCTGGCCAGAGGCAATTCCTCTGACATCAACCACAGCGGAAGAAGTTGCGCGAGCATTTTTAGCAGCGTGGGTTGCGCGTTTTGGTGTACCGTCGGACATAACGTCCGACAGGGGCCCCCAATTTATTTCCGAGCTATGGTCATCGATGGCCCGCAGCTTGGGGGTGAAGATTCATCGCACCACCGCGTATAACCCCCAGGCTAATGGTTTATGCGAACGCTTTCACAGGTCATTGAAAGCAGCCTTCAGAGCGTCGCTGACGGATACAAATTGGGTAGACAAACTCCCATGGGTCTTATTAGGGTTGCGTTCTGCACCTAAGGAAGATTTGCACGCCTCCCCGGCTGAATTGGTGTTCGCTCAACCGCTCCGTTTGCCCGGGGAATTTCTTCCCGATAATCCCGCACCTAATGGCCTCCCCGCTCAGCCGTGGCAGAGCGGCTCAGGAGCAAACACGCTCCCTGGCCCAGTCCATCACAGTTTCCCACACGTTTTTGTGCCCAAGGCTCTAAAAAATGCAGAGTTTGTTTTTGTTAAACATGACGCCCAGCGCCCAAGTTTGCGGCCGTTTTACGATGGACCGTTTCGAGTGCTGGAGACCGGGCAGAAGCATTTTCTGCTAGATTTAGGGGGCAGACGGGAGCTGATTTGTATTAACAGGCTCAAACCCGCTTTTGTTCTGGCTGACGAGGGGGTGCAGCTCGCGAGGCCCCCCCGCCGGGGCAGGCTGCCGAGACGACAGTCTCCAAAGTCTTCACAGAAAGGTGCTAACAGCTTTAATCCACAGAGGCAGAGAGATGTTGCAGAGGCAGCCAAGCCAAGTTGCAGCAGATTCGGCAGAAGGTTAAAACCTAGGCAGTTGGTGGATTGATTAGCGATGTATGGAGTGCTTTGTGTCCTTCTTTTTTTTCTTTTTTTTTTATGCCATGCAGGTTCTGCCTTACTAGACGTTTGGGGGGGGGTAGTGTGGCTGACACACATTGTGGGCTCACGTTGCCACAGAGACAGGACTGTATGTGTATTGTGGGGTGTCACGTCTGCAAGGACAAGAAGACTCGAATCTGCAGTAGATGACAAGGAAGTGCGAGATTTGTCTCTTTGTCCCACAGAAGATGCCCCGACACACATTGTGGGCTCACGTTGCCACAGAGACAGGACTGTATGTGTATTGTGGGGTGTCACGTCTGCAAGGACAAGAAGACTCGAATCTGCAGTAGATGACAAGGAAGTGCGAGATTTGTCTCTTTGTCCCACAGAAGATGCCCCGGAGGGAATTCCGGTTCATCAGGAGATGAGAGACAATGGGTGAAGCTTCAAAGGGATGCTTTGTAACTGTATGTTTACTGAAGACACCATGTGACTTGAATCCTGATGCTGGAAATGTATATAAGGGGTGTGGGGATATGATTCTTTCTCTTTCCTGCTTTGAGAATGCTAGGAGCTTGTGTTCTGTCAAATAAAGCTGGTTTATGACTGAAACTCAGCCTCGTTATTTGAGCATGCTCCTACACTTGAAGGATTTTTAATGAATTAATTGGTAAATTCCTCAGTAAAATAAGTGTTTGGTCATCTACAAACAAGCAAGATTTCTGGCTCTCACAGACCTGTAACTTCTTCTTTAAGAGGCTCCTCTGTCCTCCGCTCATTACCTGTATTAATGGCACCTGTTTGAACTCGTTATCAGTATAAAAGACACCTGTCCACAACCTCAAACAGTCAGACTCCAAACTCCACTATGGCCAAGACCAAAGAGCTGTCAAAGGACACCAGAAACAAAATTGTAGACCTGCACCAGGCTGGGAAGACTGAATCTGCAATAGGTAAGCAGCTTGGTGTGAAGAAATCAACTGTGGGAGCAATTATTAGAAAATGGAAGACATACAAGACCACTGATAATCTCCCTCGATCTGGGGCTCCACACAAGATCTCACCCCGTGAGGTCAAAATGATCACGAGAACGGTGAGCAAAAATCCCAGAACCACACGGGGGGACCTAGTGAATGACCTGCAGAGAGCTGGTCAGAAACACACTACGCCGCCAGGGACTCAAATCCTGCAGTGCCAGACGTGTCCCCCTGCTTAAGCCAGTACATGTCCAGGCCCGTCTGAAGTCTGCTAGAGAGCATTTGGATGATCCAGAAGAGGATTGGGAGAATGTCATATGGTCAGATGAAACCAAAATAGAACTTTTTGGCAAAAACTCAACTTGTCGTGTTTGGAGGAGAAAGAACACCATACCTACTGTGAAGCATGGGGGTAGAAACATCATACTTTGGGGCTGTTTTTCTGCAAAGGGACCAGGACGACTGATCCGTGTAAAGGAAAGAATGAATGGGGCCATGTATTGTGAGATTTTGAGTGAAAACTTCCTTCCATCAGCAAGGGCACTGAAGATGAAACGTGGCTGGGTCTTTCAGAATAACAATGATCCCAAACACACCGCCCGGGCAACGAAGGAGTGGCTTCGTAAGAAGCATTTCAAGGTCCTGGAGTGGCCTAGCCAGTCTCCAGATCTCAACCCCATAGAAAATCTTTGGAAGGAGTTGAAAGTCTGTGTTGCCCAGCGACAGCCCCAAAACATCACTGCTCTAGAGGAGATCTGCATGGAGGAATGGGCCAAAATACCAGCAACAGTATGTGAAAACCTTGTGAAGACTTACAGAAAACGTTTGACCTCTGTCATTGCCAACAAAGGGTATATAACAAAGTATTGAGATGAACTTTTGTTATTGACCAAATACTTATTTTACCGAGGAATTTACCAATTAATTCATTAAAAATCCTTCAATGTGATTTTCTGGATTTTTTTTTCTCATTTTGTCTCTCATAGTTGAGGAATACCCATGATGAAAATTGGAGACCTCTCTCATCTTTTAAGTGGGAGAACTTGCACAATTGGTGGCTGACTAAATACTTTTTTTCCCCACTGTATATACTGTATCAATGCTGGCACTCACTCCTTTAGACCCGTCTTTATATTAATCATTTTGTTTCATTCTAATTTTCTGTCCTGATGTCTACAAATTATTCTTGATCTTAAATATGCAAACATTAAATCACTGTGCCTGTTTTTTCAGCGACAGGCTTAAATATAATTTGACTTGTTTAATACACTGGCTGGCTGGGCGAAAAAAGTTGCACACATTTTGTTGAACTGCCATCATTTTTTTTTTTGATGGTTCAGTTTGTATGTTCAGCTCCTAGTTTGGCATGAGATAGACAGTGCTGAATACAGCTCATTTCCATCAATGGAGCTTTATTGCGAATATTATTCTTGGTGAGAACTGTTAACAGTGCTAAGTGAAACATACAGTATATACAGTGCTAGCTAGGTGGGCAAGATGTTCAGACAATTATGACAGGATACAAACAAAGCAAAAACAATATGTGCATGTGCGTGTATGTGTGTGCGTGTGTGTGTCAAGTAAACCTGTGGGGGGAAACGGACATACAAATAAGCATATACAAAAACTTATATACAAATGTAAATAAGTACACACATACAGCAATACAAAATACAGTATATAATAATTCTCTACCTACGTACATACAGAAGCTCCAACCTATCCTTATTTTCCCAAGTATCTATTTACAAGTATTTGAGAGGACACAATCAACAATATACAATTATAAGGTAACCCTCCCACCCCCACCCCTGGCCGAGGGGGAAGGGCAGAATGGCCCTGTGTCAGGGTTGCCGGCAGCCAGGCAAATTGTACTGACCCAGGCGCCTGAAACTGGAACCCACCCCATGGGACGGACAGGGGTATAATGCAAGGGGGAACCAGCAAGCACGCCCCAACCAGAAATCGGACCCACCGCCCAAGAACCCCCTCCACTCCACCAAAGCAGCATTGCCGCAACCCCAAGGGCTCTGATCCAGGGAAACCAGCCCCCAGCCCCGCCCGCACCAGCAGTGAATGGCACATGACACACCACCATGCAAGAGATAGCCATGAGAGCCCCCAGCCAGCACTAAGACAGCCCTGCACCACCATGGCGAACACCCCAACCAGCGCGACGGCGGCAGGGCCGCCCCCGCCGGGACCCACCCAGAAAGGAAAGGAAAGAGGACAGCCCCCCAAGCGGCACCACCACCAACTCCCCCCTACAGGGAAGGACAGGAGCCAGAACACCAGCCAGCCACCGCCCCACTGCCTACCGTGATGGACACCACCGCTCCACACCAAACCTGGAGAGTGCAGATCCACCACCAGCATACAAGGGGGGCTGAAAAGTTCATAGTGGTCAAATTTGACCAAATGTGGTTTATTTTTCAACTGCAGGGATCCAAGCTCTGCAACACCGACGGAAGAAGTGTGTGGACTGAAGGGGAGACTATGTTGAAAAATAAACCACATTTGGTCAAATTTGACCACTATGAACTTTTCAGCCTCCACCCCCCCCGCCTTCCCCCGTACATGAGGGGAAGCGAACAAACACACAAAGCAGGAAAGGTGAAGCAAGGGGAGAAGGGGGTGGGTGCGGAACACCACAGGGGGCCAGCAGATGTTCCAGGTCATGCCCAACCTGAGGGTCCAGACGACGACACCGACCCAACCAAGGCCAGCCACCCAGCCCCCCGTGTGTGGATGAAACTAATGTGAGGCAATTGAGAGAGGTGGGGAGCATGGATGACCAACCCGGAGCACACAACCCAGAAAGGCTAGACCACACCCTCCAACTAAGAGTGTGTGTCTATAGGACGGTAAAAAAAGAAACTGATAAAAGGGAACATAAGACACGCATCACCAAAGGACCCCAGTCTCTCACTCCGGGAGGTGAAAAGTCCCCAACCAGGGATAACAACAGTATGCTGCAGGGAGACACAGGGGGTAACCAATCTCCCCCCCACACAAACACCTTAAGCAGTCCAAGTGAGACAGAGCCCACCAGGCTTTCGATAAGTTATTGCAATGTCACAACACTGATAATTTTTCATCAAGATCTTGTATTGATGATGGGGAAGCTGATGATGGTTCACCACTACCCTTCTAGGTTTAAAGGATGCAATGAACATTTTAAATTTCAGTAATCTGTGTTTTCTTTGCTTGATGCCAGCCAATAATCTGACTCTTCTGAAACATGGGCAGTGTATTTCCACATGCTTTATATTGAAGACAAAGATAACTGTGTTATAATGGTGCAGCAGTCTTATAAGACCAATTAGCGTTGTGATCGATCATGTGTTTGTGTCATCATAAGCGAAATGGGGGTCTGTGTAAGTGATCTCCCCTCCGTTCTGTGTTGTGACAGTGTGTATAAAAAAAGCCTGTTCGTCACAGTCATCTCTCCTTCTCATGTGAACCCTTACGTCACACTGGTGTCAGAAGTGGGATTCGAACTCACGCCTCCAAGGGAGCAGATGGAAGCCAGAATCAGAGCGGAGATTCAGCAGCTTGAGCGGTTCATCGCTCAGCTGGGGATGAATGACAGAGCTGATACACTGACCTCCAGAGCTGCTCGCCGGGATGAATGGAGCAGCGGACCCGACGGGACCAGCATACCCCACCTTCTGCCTTTCTCAAGGCAGAGTGGGCTAAGCAGAGCAAATTGGCCCCGCTTCCCGCCCTTTTCAGGGCAGGATGGGCTGGCGATTCCACTGCGACCAGGGGCGGCGATCAACCAAGAGGCAACCGTCCCACCAATCCGCCAACCGGCCAAACTTCCCCACTTTAACGGCGAAACCCTGCTGGACGACTATCTGGTCCAGGTCGAGCTGGCTGCTGTGCTGAACGGCTGGACACCTGAAGAGACCGCCGTGCAGGTCACGCTGGCCCTGGAGGGAAGGGCCCTCCACACGCTGTCCGATCTCTGGCCAGAGGAACATCGCAGCTGGCCAGCGCTACAAGGAGCGCTCTGGAGGCGGTTTGGGAGTGCAGTCAACGCTGAGCATGCCCAGGAACAGCTGGCCAACCGCCAGCAAGGTAGCCAAGAGAGCCTGGGAGCCTACGCAGCAGATATACGGCTGCTGACACAGTGTGGCTACCTGGATTTCGAGCCGGGGGCAGTGAAGAAGCTCGCCCTCCAGCACTTTATCTGGGGGCTCCACCCAGCCCAGCTCCAGAACCACATCCGGATTCATGCCACGAGCAGCTGGGAGACAGCTGTGGCAGAAGCGGAGCAGGTGGGACCGCTAATGGATTATGCAGCTGATGCGTCGGCACCGAGGCAGAGAGCCTTCCAGGCCACAGCTGAGAGCAAAGAGGAGGAGGAGGAACTGCACTGGATCACAGCGGCGCGGCCAGGGAGGAGACGGCAACAGCGGCGCGAGGAAGGGTGCTTCCGCTGCGGGGAGCCAGGACACATCACACAGTGCTGCCCGGTACCCACCCTGCGACAAACTGGCCCCCCGCCAACTTTAAACTAGAGCGAGGTAGTATGGAGGTGGTATGGTAGGGATGTACCTGCAGTGCAGGTTGGACAACACGTCGATACAGGCCCTGATCAACACCGGTTCTACCATCTCCCTGGTCTGACCTGGAGTGCTGCCAGGTACGGACGAGGCAGAACCGCAGGGGTGGGAACCCATCGGGCACTGCATCACCACAGCCACTGGTGAGCACGCCAGACTGGGAGGGCGGCGAGTTCTTGTGGTGGGGGTGGCCAGCCCGAACACAAACCACCTGTTTGTGCATGGGGCGCAAAAATTGACACCGCCAGATCATCCCTCCTGCTGGGGGCTCAGACCATCACGCTCTGCAGCGGGACCCAGAGGAGGAACCCGGGGGCCTGCGTGATTGAGGGGCTGCCAGGACAGACCGAACCAGGCGGGTCGCTGCCAGAACTGAACACAGCGGTGCCACCAGCATGAGCAGAGGGAGCGCAATCGCTGATAGAGACAGCAAGGGGGAGGGCCACAGTGGAGTGGGTCAATGTGTCAGCAGAAACACAGCAGGCGGTAGAGGAATTGTTCCAGCAGAGCTGCAGCGGACTAGAATTGGAACAGAGATGCCAACTGCTGGAGCTGTTGGACTGCTACATGGACGTCTTCGCTGCCAAGGATGAGGAGTGCACCCGAACCAGCTTGCTGCAGCACGGGATCGACATTGGTGAGACCAGGCCGATCCGGCTCCGCCCCCACCGTCTGCCTTTTTCAAGGCGGGCGGCGGCAGAACAAAAAAACGGGAAATGCTGGACGCAGATGTTATTGAGCCCTCGAGCAGCCCTTGGGCGGTGCTGGTGGTTCTGGTTAAGAAGAAGGACGGTTCATGGCAGTTCTGTGTGGATTACCGGCACCTGAATGACATCACCCGCAAGGATTCCTACCCTCTAACCTGTATCGATGACGCACTGGATTACATCACCGGCTACAGCTGGTTCAGCTCGCTGGACCTCCACAGCAGCAGGTAGAGCTGTCACCGGAGACCTGCCAGAAAACAGCCTTCTCCATTGGGCAGGGACTGTGGCAGTTCAAGGTGATGCCATTTGGACTTTGCAATGCCCCGACCACCTCTGAACGTCTGATGGAGCGAGTGTTGGCTCACGTGCCCCGGGGCCGCTGCATTGTTTACCTGGATGACCTGCTGGTTCACGCAGCTCACTTTGATGGCACCCTGTCCAATATCCGGGAAGTATTAGATGCCATCTGACAGGCCGGGCTGCGGCTGCACCCGCAGAAATGCCACTTATTTCGGCGAGAGACCACCTTCCTGGGCCACGTCATCAGTGCAGCGGGAGTGACCACCGATCCAGAGAAAGTGGCAGCGATGAAAAACTGGCTGGTGCCACGGGATGTGGGAGAGCTACAGAGTTTTCTCAGACTGGCCTCCTATTATAGGAGATTTGTAAAGGACTTCACTACCATCACCAGCCCGCTGCATCAGCTGAAACAGAAGGGCTGCACGTTTGAGTGGAGTGAGAACTGTGCTGCTGCTTTTTCCCGGCTTCACTCAGCGCTCATCGGAGCCCCCATCCTGCAGTATCCCGACCCAAACCGCTCTTTCATCATGGACATGGACGCCAGCAACCAGGGCATCGGGGCAGTGTTATCCCAGGAGGGAGAACATGGAGAGCAGGCAGTTGCTTTTTTCAGCCGCACTCTCAGCAGAGCCGAAAGGAACTACTGTGTTACTCGCAGAGAGCTGCTGGCTGTCATCCAGGGGCTTCGTCATTTTCGCCCATATGTGTATGGGGGGGGTTCCAGCTCAGGACGGATCATGCTTCCCTGACCTGACTACTGAACTTTAAAGAGCCGGATGGACAGTTGGCGAGATGGCTGGAGGCACTGCAGGATTATGATTTTCAGATTGTGCATTGGGCAGGCCACCTCCATGCCAACGCTGACGCGCTGTCTCGGCATCCATGTGCTGCGGAGGACTGTCGGAACTGCCAGCGGGCAGAGGACCGAGACCAAGCCGTCCCCCGGGCTGCTGCTCTCTGGACCGCTGTGAGCAGGAATAACACAGCGGTGCACAGCTCCAACTCGGATAATCAGGCAGTTCTCCCCAGCAATGATGTCACAGAGGCCCTCGGCATGCAGCAGCTGCAGAGCGAGCAGGACAGAGATCCGGTCATCTCCCGGGTTCGGCAGTGGCTGGACGCGGCTCAGCGGCCTGCCTGGGAGACCATGTCCATGCTGGACCCAGAGACTAAGGCCCTACACTTCCAGTGGGCCAATCTCCACTGTCACGAGGGTGTGGTGTATCAGTAGTGGCAGACTCCAGCTGGGCAGTGTCACGTCTGGCATCTGCTGGTTCCCCGGCGGCTCCACCCCAAAGTGTTCCAGTTGGTCCACGGGGCGGTGGGGGCGGGCCACTTCGGGGTGACGAAGACTCTGCAGCGTCTTCGGGCCCAGTTCTACTGGCCTGGATGTCACCAGGACGTAGAGCTCCACGTCCATCGCTGCAACACCTGCACGGCTCAGAAAGGGCCGACTCAGCAATCCCACGCCCCCTTGCAGCAGTACCGGGTGGGAGCACCGATGAAGCGGGTATGAGTGGACATTCTGGGCCCTTTCCCAACCACGGACCGACCGAGGGAAACGCTACGTGCTGGTCACAATGGATTACTTCACCAAATGGCCAGAGGCGTACGCGGTCCCTGATCAGAGTGCCACCACCACAGCATCAAAGCTGGTGGACGAGATGTTTTGTCGGTTCAGCGCACCGGAGGAGCCGCACAGCGATCAGGGATGGAACTTTGAGGCAGAGGTCTTCGGGAAGGTCTGCAGGCGGCTGAGAATCCAGAAGACCTGGACCACAACGCTGCACCCGCAGAGCAACGGCCTGGTCGAACGTTTGAACCTTACCACCCAGCTCGCTGTCCTAGTGAACCAGCGACAGCGAGACTGGGACCTGCATCTGCCCTTTGTTCTGTGGGCGTACCAGACAGCAGCACAGGAATCCACCTGGTGAACTCCTGCAGTGCTGATGTTTGGACGCGAACTGTGCACACCGGTGGATTCCTCCCCCCCCCCCCCCCCCCCGGAGCCGGAGGGCAAACCAGGGTTGGATTATTTGTTTTGCTTGAAAGAACGTCTACACGGTGCACAGACTGGCTCGGGAAGCCCTGGCGGCGGTGGGGAGCCAGCAGAAGTGGGCATATGACTCCTGCTGCCAGGGGAGGGACTTTGCACCAGGAGATCGAGTTTGAGTTTTCTGCCCGGAGCGCGAAAGGGGACTGTCGCCAAAATTGGCGAGCCATTGGTTGGGACCATGCGTGGTCCTACAGAGAATGTCAGATGTAGTGTACAGAGTGAGGCTGCAGAAAAGGAACCAGGTCGTGGTGCTCCACCGTGACCGTCTCGCCCCTTACCAGCCATCTGCCCTGTGGGTGGTCGAGCTGGAGGCTTCATCCTGACCAGATACTCCGGCCGAGGCACAAATGGACAATAACAGGCCTGTACGTGCTGGTCGCCGATAATGGCGGCCGCCCCGACACCTGGACGGATTTGTGTTGGACTTTTGAGCTGGACTTTATTATTCTGGGGACAGAAACCAGTCCGGGGGGGGACAGTGTAATGTCAGGGCTGTGATAAGGGGGGCAGGGATTCTCCTGGCATGCCTGCACCGCAGAGGATTCAAAGACTGTTATTATTCATGTGTTCTAAGTGTCATTGCTGTGTCATTATAACTGTGTTATAATGACACAGCAGTGTTATAGGAATAGTTAGCGTTGTGATTGATCATGTGTTTGTGTCACCATAAGTGAAATGGGGGTCTGTGTAAATGATCTCCCCTCTGTTCTGTACTGTGAGGGGGTGTATAAATAAAGCCTGTTTCGTCACAGTCATCTCTCCTTCTCATGTGAACCCTTACAGCATCACAGTATTATCTTTTTCTAGTCAAATTTGTTGCGCTGTGGTTACTGATGCCGTAATGCACGAATTAGCTAACCAGTAGGAGTCGATCCAAAACCAAACCCCACCCACACTTCTCGAAGCCTGGGCATGAGACGCAGTGGTGGCTAAACTTTTATTGATAGAAATTACATATTTTGACTGAGCAACACCACATTTGAGGATGCACACCCTCATAACTTCAGGAAGCCACGTTTAAAATCTGAGGCCAGTCTGACAAACGGTTCAAGAGATATACGTGGAACAGACAGACAGACACACAGACAGACATTTGCTGCATTTGTAGATAGATTATAAACACCACTATTCAAGCCAACATGTGTCTTAATATTGCCAAGAAGCTGCACTACTGTGATGGTATCTAGATGCTATTCACTTGGAAATATTATTTGTTTGTCCAGAAAGGAGCTAACATTAGCCACAACAGCTAACATTAGCATATAGCATCATATCTGACATAGGGTATTCCACCAAATTAAGTAAGATTCCAAACTGAAAGGAGCAAAGGGTGTTCAGTTCAAAGGAAACTGGGAACTGAGTAGGGAAGTCGTGAACATCACTTCAACAGAAATTGGCAAGAAGATTACCCATAAGTAGTGTTGCCAACTCTCACTCTTTTGGAGTGAGTCTCACGCTTTTTCCCTGTCTCTCACACCACAAACCTTATTTCTCACTCCAAAATGAGGAAATTACTGCCAATATTGTGTTGACTTTCTTCAGATTTTTCTATACAGTAAGAGCCCTCAAGGCAGTATAAAGTAGACTGAACATGCTCTAAAACTTGTTCTGAGGTAATGAAGTGTATGCGCTGCCCCCCCCCCCCCACACACACAATGTTTATGTGTACTGTGTGCATGCATGCTCACTCTCCCCCAACCCTGGTTTCCCCTATGCACAATTCCCTCTAAATCTCACTCCAAGCTTGAAATATGAAAGTTGGCAATGCTGCCATAAGTCATTGCTCCTCAAATACGTATTTGTAATAATATTTTAAGAAATGTGAAATATCCATCATTCATGTCCATGGTTACCATGGTAATGCCCAGAGGAGGGAGGCGACAGTTGTAGGGTGTTTCAAATTGAGAAATTTTGTGAAGGGCAGTAAACTTAAGTGATATTCCCTGAGGGCGGAGCAGGGAGTAGGGAATACAGCTGAAGTACACTGTGGATGGGAGCGTAGCTATCATAGGGGACTTAAGACACTTTGAAGTGTTGTTATGTGCTGCTGGAATATAAATAATCACAGGGCTAACACGTGCAGGTAAGTCAAAATATTACCTCAAATGGCTGAAGGTGAACAAAAAATTTGTAGCAACTGGTGTGAATTGACATGCGGAAATAAAAGCGTCACAGGCCCATAATACTCATTGTCACAATGCATTCTGGCATTGCAGCAGTGTCAGATTCATTTTTGTGGCATTGGTGTTTGCTCGTGTAAGGCTCCATCTCAAAGTGAAACACCGACTTACTGTATGTGTCAGTCCTGTACAGAGCACTGAGAGCGAATAGAGACAGATGAGCACATGGTACGGCATTTTCACAGGAAAAAAAACATGCCCTGAGGCTGTCCAAATAAAACCACAAGACAGGGCAACTGAGGTGACAGAGAAATATAGGTTACTGCTTCTTGTTGACGTCAGCAAACTAATTTTCACCACAACAGTGATGGATCACCGGAGTGGTGGCTCAGTTGGTAGAGCATCCGCCCCACACCCGGGAGGCAGGGGTTCAAATCCCGGCCGGGTCATGCCGAAGACCACATAAAAGCGGAACTTCCTGCCGTCCAGCTTGGTGCTCAGCAGTTATGGAATGGAGGAGGGAAATGTGTGGCGGCGCCTTGCATGGCAGCGACCCTTCTGATTCTACACATGGGGTACTACTACATGCTGCAAAGTCTGCACACAGTGTATTTTAAAAAATAACTACTGTATATATTTTTCTAACTCTTCAGCACACGGGTAGTTAAAAGTCTTACTACTTGGTAATAGCTCAGGCCTCCACAGTAAACTGTCCCCGGTGCAGACTTTGATGTAAAAGGAGAACATCAGGAGGTGAAAGACTCAGCGAGGTGCAGTGTGTGACGGTGACTGTGAAGATGAATTTAGAATTCCTTGAAAATGTTTGCCAATTCCTCCCTTCCTTGGACTGATGTGAAGATGAAAGAACTGAAGCGGATGAAGTGTTAACCACAGCCTTGCCGCTGAACACACTTGCACAACCAGCAGCAACAACAACAACACACCCACACACAGCACTGCAGAGGAAGCAGATCTGTTTGCACAGCACTGCAGAGGAAGCAGATCTGTTTGTGCACGCTAACAAATTGACACCCACCAGCCCCAATACACATGCTTGTGCAATCACAACTTATACAAAACGCCACAAAACAAGTGACAGACTCACCGCCTTCTTGTTCTTCTTTTTGGTGCTGCGGGGCTTCTTGGCCTTCTCGATGACGGCGTAGAGCGCAAAGCACAGGCGGCTCATGCGAGGCAGGTCGGCCACGCTAATGTCAAACTCCAGCTTTTGATCCCAGAGCGGCTCGGAGCACACCGTCACCTCCGAGCAACACTGAGCAGTGCAACACTGAAAAGCTGGACAGACTCCAAAACCAAGCCATGCGAATGATGACAGGAGCCATGCGCAGTACACCTATCAAAGCGCTGGAGACAACAACAGGCCTTGCACCACTGGAAGACAGAAGAAACATCAAGGTACTGACCCAGGCCGCCAAATTCAAAAGACTGGAAAACCATCCCATGAAGGACAGACTGAACAAGCCAACAAAAGGGAGACTTAAGAGATCGAGCTTCATCCACCAGAGCAGGACACTTGAAAGGAGAGACCCAGAACTGATGGACCACATACCCACACCAATACCACCCATAGCATCTGTTCCCTCCTGGAACCAACAGAACTTCCCAGCCATACGCACAGTCATATCGGGCATTGGGAAGAAAGGAACACAGTCAGACCAAGAGAGGAAGTCGCTGGCCCTGGAGTTCATTCAGTCTGCCTACCCTAAAGAGCAGTGGACTCACGTCTACACAGACGGCTCTGCCATGGAAGCAACCAGGAATGGCGGAGGCGGCATGTACATCAGGTACGCTGACGAGGAGACCCATATTCCCATTGCGACTGGAAAGTACGCCACCAATTTCAGGGCTGAGGCAGAGGCCCTGAGAACAGCAGCGGCCCACGTCAGGGAACATCAAGACAAGGCACACAAGCGGGTCGTCATCTTCACTGATGCCCTCTCTGTCTTGGATGCACTTCAGGACCCCCGACGCAAAGAACTGAATGAACTCGCCCTCACTCTGTCTCAACTAGCAACACAGGTGAACGTATCACTCCAATGGATTCCTGCCCACTGTGGAATCTATGGAAATGAGACGGCTGACAGACTTGCTAAGGAGGGTGTGCAGCAAGACCAGGAAGACAGGCAGGTCTCTTACAGTGAGGAGAAAACCATTATTAAGGCCCTGTCTCACAAGAAGTGGCAGCAGCAACACCCAAACTTCTGCAAGGATGACAACTACTATAGTCTGAGCAGGGCTGACCAAGTCGTTCTGTTCAGACTCCGAACTGGACATAACAGAATGCATGCTCACATGCACCAGAAACTTAAAGATGGACAATCGGACAGATGCCCATGTGGTACTGCCCAAATGACCAGCGAACACCTCCTCCAAGACTGCCCAGACCACGCTGCACTCAGACGAGCTACGTGGCCTGACCCCACATCGCTGAACCAAAAGCTGCACGAGGACCTCGGGGACCTCGGCAGGACGGCAGCATTCGTCAGGGCAGCTGGTGTGACCATCTAGTGATCGACGAAGAAGAAGAAGAAGAAGAAGAATACAAAACGCCACAAAACAAGTGACAGACTCACCGCCTTCTTGTTCTTCTTTTTGGTGCTGCGGGGCTTCCTGGCCTTCTCGATGACGGCGTAGAGCGCAAAGCACAGGCGGCTCATGCGAGGCAGGTCGGCCACGCTAATGTCAAACTCCAGCTTTTGATCCCAGAGCGGCTCGGAGCACACCGTCACCTCCGAGCTGGTCACCACCTTGCAGAGGAGCTCACTGCCGTGGAACAGACCAGCCTGCACCACGAGCTGGAGGGGAAGCACACACACACACACACACACACACACAGAGTAATGGTTAGATGGGGGTATAGCACGTGGTTTGGAAGCGTGAAGTGTTTGTGTTCAGGAGACTGTGGAAGATTTACAGACTTCACGAAATCATTCAGAGTTTCCTGCATCGGTCGAGCTTTGAGTCAATGACTTTATACATCCATCATGCAAGCAGGTCAGAAATGAAAAACAGCCTCTACCCTGTACCACCATCGAGCTCATGCCTTCTGCCAAATCAAAATAGGCTGAATGTGCATGGTGCACACAGAGCACATGAGTAGCTCCGGGCTGCGTTTTCAAACTGCCGCCCTGCCAACCACAGACATGGCTGATAACAGGACAAATTAGCTATGAGTCATGAGGCTCTATGGCAGCAGCCGGAAGTGCACTTGGACTTAATAACCCATCTAAACAGTAACGTAGTTAGTTATCAGACAGAGTAACAAACACAGACACACATTAACAAAGTTCACAACTTGTCTTCTCACTATTTCAGATATGGCAAAAAAAAAATAATAATCAGTAATTGGACAACTTATTTCTAGGTAAATATGAACAGTTTACAACTTTCATCAAGATAGGCCAAAACCAGTGTGCAATAGTAACGAGATGTTTGCAACACCTTCAAAAAAAGAAGTGCTTTTGAAAGCGAAAGAGGGAGATACAGCACGAACTCTGCCTTTTTTCTTAGAATCTAGGCCTCAGAATGAGACGTAAAAAAAAAGATAGGCCCTCCCCACTTCCTGTTTTTAAGTTTCAGCCAACCGCCTTGATGAATTATGGGAAACGTGTGGTCTGGACCATGTGACCCCTGTCATTTATATGTCAACCTCAGTGTTCCTACAACTGAAATTTGGTAAACAAACGAGCGCCACATTTCATTGAGCAGCAAAGTGAGAGAAAAACCCACAGACAACCACACCAACCTTCATTCCTTCATCTGCGTTGACTCGGCTGCCCTGCAGCAGGTGGATGTGGAACGGCTCGGCGATGGACAGGAGGGAGGAGGTGTTCTGCTGCAGGATGGAGACAGAGTAGAGAAGGGATTTTAATTTCCTCCTTTGATTCTGTGTTTAAACTGCATTCACACTGGGACTACAATTTCCTGTTTGGCAACCTGTGAAAAGATGCACAACAGTGTCCACTTTCAAAAGAATGGGGAACCAACGCTGAAAATATGAGAAACTGACAAACGCCACAAAGATAGCTTCAAAAAAAATTTTTTTGGGGGGAGGGGGTCTTAGTTGCTGATATTTTTCACTTTAGTAAACAGTTTACAGCAGCCCTCCGTGTTCCAGTGTGGGTTATAGTCAGTAGGTGATCTGAGGACGTCATCAGACTGAACAAAATCCCCCCCCATCCCCATTAAGAGTCCAAGAGTCCAAGGAGAAGACAATAATGAGTTATATTTACTGCATGTTCTCAAGTAGCTTTTTTTTTTTTACAAAATTGTTCTTGCAGCTTTTTCCCAGTTTCGTAAACTTCTGACTCCCCTCCTCTTAATTTTTTACTGCTTTTTCCCATCTTGTAAATGTGTAACTTCCCCATTTCAAAACTCTGCAATACTTTTTCCTAGTTTCGTAAACTTGCAACTCCCCCCCTCTTAAATTTTTCCGACTTTTTCCCCATCTTGTAAATTTGTAATTTATTTTTTCATAAATTTGGGACTTGTGGTAAATTTATGATTTTTTTTTTTCAATTGTTAAATTAGCATCTTATATCATATTTTTGCACCTTTTGTTCTTTGAAATTTATACCCAATTTGCATTCACACGTTTGCACCTTATGCTAAATTTGTGAACACCTCGTCAAAAAAATAACAACTCTCCTACTGGTCATAGTGCAAGCTCTGTGTTAAATTACAGTAAGCGCAAGCAAATTTTTCAGGTGTAAATCATCTACGTTGTGTGCGCCAAAGTCCGCAGGACACTGAGGACAGCTGTGGTGCGTGTGTGTGTGTGTGTGTGTGTGTGTGTGTGTGTTTTTTAAGAAGAACCAGCAGCTGTCTGCTGGCCTCCTACCTTCTTGACAGGCAGAGGAGGAGGTCTGGACATGGAGCGGCTCTTGAACACCTGGCTGCACATCCTGCACTGATCCTCCTGGTATTTTCTGATGGTGGAGTGGTGCACCATGACGAGATGGGGATTGTGACCATTTCTCAGGCATGAGAACATGTACTGGCAAAAGATAAGAGATGGACAGTCAGCCAGTTTCAGCCACAGATATTTCCCAGTGTTCCGATAGCGCTGGTTAACTCCTGAAGGCTGTTCATTTGCTGTAGGTTAATGCAGCCCAAATCTCATTATGCAAGGATGGATGCAGCTCCTTTCTGCAGGGCTGCTAGACAGATATGAGTCACGGCTGCAGGTAGCCGGAGTTTCAAAATCAACAGTGGAGTCTGGCGCTACCAAAATCTGGACTGACAGTCATTCTGGGGCAAAACTAACACACAGCACTCAGACGCACAGAAAATAGAAAAGCGTTTTCCAATATGTGTTCATACTTTTGCAGTGCTGTAGAAAATGTAAAAGGAGATACACTGATAATAATACGGGGTTAAACACATGCACACCATGCTGGCCATAAGAACTGACCTTTTTCAGCACAAGAAAGACATTTATGACGGAGGCCACTCGCTAATCAGTTGGAAATTTCTTCTTGGCAAAAGGAAGGAGACTGTGTTAAAAATTATCATTGCATCTGATTATCTGAAGTCATGCTAGGATGCGGTTTAGAATGCTGGTAAGGGCGAATCGTTTCTGAGAAACACAAAAACACATACATGTATACAGTATATTGTATATCAGACACGCTTTAGAATAAATGAAAATGAATCCCTTGGAGCTAATATGCTGTAAGACAACAATACACAAACTTTTAGGACAAAAAAGGGACCTCACGCAGCCACTCATGCAAAAGACCAAAGTCTGCCTTGACTGTGGGCAGAATCAGCTTCAACACAACGACTACTTGGCTCTACCTTGACACCATCTGTTGGAGGAACTCACTTTATACTGGCACAGCGGGTGCTTCCCATAAATGAACTCCCATCTCCCGTTGACCTGCAAGGTGTAGTCCTCGGGTTCCTGCCGCTCCAGGCGAAAGACGGTGGCCTTCTTCTTCAGAGCGCTCTTCATCAGAGTGATGGGCAGGTCCTGAGGGTTCTGCTGCAGCATGAAGCTTTCCTGCGGGAGCAAATAAATGACACGGTCACAGCAACGGATCCACGCAAAAACATCCCACAAGATGAAACCTCCGTCTGTGTGGATGGATCTGGGTCCCGGGTGGCGTTTTTGTTTGCAGGTGGTGTTTGTGGTGCGGGAGGGGACTTTCCAGAAGTGGCCTTTGTTCAAAAATCATTCTCCACCATGTTTTTACTCAGTTTGGAACCACGGTTTTCATGCCACCTCATCACAACACCACACTTACTTTGTGGTTTTCTCTTAACTGTTGACTCATAACAGCAGCTCAGCTCACCTCGCAGGCTTCAAACTTGACATTGATGAAAAGCTTCTGGGCACTTTTTGACTTGGCGCCCCCGCTGCTGGGCGGAGCGCTGCACGGCTCCAGGTCGCAGGGGAAGCTGTACTCCATCCACCTCTGCCACGGCCAGCTCTGCCGCTCCTGGGCCTTCTCCTCGCAAAACGTGCGCATCTTAGTACGAAACTCGCTGATCTCGTGGTTCTTCTGAGTTTCAAACTCGTGCAGGCCTGAAGGTTTTGGGGACAGCACAACAATCATTTGTGTATCTTCAGCTGAGGATCTCCCTGAAAGTCACCATGTTTTTAATCAGCAGAAACTTTATTTCGACTGACTCAAATTGCGTCTTGTGTTAAAGTGGTGGTTTGCAACGTGTGACCGCTGAGCTGCATGTAGATTCTGAACTAAAAACTAAAAACAAGAAAATGGCTTGCAAATTTATGAGAAAAGTCTACATGAAAAACTTTGAAAAAATTTTTTTAAGAAGTGTAAATTTACAAGAATAAAAGGAGGAAGTTTATGAGAAAAGAAAAAATTCAGGGAAAGACAAAAAAAAAATTATGTGAGAAAAGTTGTAACTGCAATAATTTTCTGGCCAAATTACACCAACGTTCCTTTCAATCCTTTTGGCCAAAAATTGCTCTTTCTGACACCTAAATTAAAGCAAAAATTGAGTGTATAAAAGGACAGCAAGTCTCTAGAGCTGTCCCCAGCAACACTTTTGAGGCTATGATTGTTCTGCAACGATTCACGGCAAATATCCACCTAGGGGGCACTCAGAGAGCCCATACCTCCACCGAGGCCCCGTGTCTCAGAATGTTGTTGGCTTGTCTGACTGTCTGTCTGTTATCAGGATTACGCAGAAACTACTGGGTGTATTTTGAAGAAATCTTCACCAGAGGTGGCACTTTTTTTTTTTCCACAATATCTTTATTGAACCTTTTTTTTTTTTTTTTAACAAACATGATACAAACAATCAAACACTAACACTAAAGTACTACAAAAAAAAAAAAAAATGCACTAAAAACACCAACAACCACCAACAAAATCAAGTCTTCAACAATGCTCCTCTGTTTAGTCTAGACAATCCAATACATTAGTATACATATTATGTTCACCAGTTTGGAATTTACAAGGTCCACACACATCATTCACCTTCTTCTTCAAGAGTTATGTTTAAATTTTTTACATAATCAATAAAAGGTCTCCATATATTCTCAAACACAATTTCCTTTGATTTTAGTATATATGTTATTCTTTCTAATGGAAGGTTTGTTAACATCTGTCTTAACCACTGAGTCACATCTGGTCTATGAGTCTTTTTCCATAATAGTGCAATACATTTTTTGGCATTAAGCAAACTGAGGTCTATGAATGTTCTTTCACTTTTATTAAAATTATGCTTTTCTGGGTACAGACCCAACAAAAACAGTTTAGGATTCAATATGATTTGTTTTGAGATTATTTTTTCAATTGTTACCCTCACCTCTTCCCAAAACATTCTTATTAATCTACATTCCCATAAACAATGAAATAGGGTTCCTTTACTTTCCATGCATTTTGTGCATGTATCTGGTATATTTTTGTTATATCTATTTAACTCCTCCGGTGTAACATACATCCGCATTAACCATTTGAAATGTATCAATTTAAGGCGTGCATTTATTGATTTGGTTTGAGCTTCTGTACAAGCCAATTCCCATTGTTCCTCTGAAATTTCAATTTGCAGATCTTCTTTCCAGTAGTTTAATCTTTTCAGTGAATTTTCACTTGAAGATAGTGTCAGTGAGTTATAAAACTCTGAAATAATACCCTTTCTTTTACTATCTTTCATCATCATTTTTTCCAAGGATGAATAAATAGGTCGAGTGAGAGCTTTATTTTGATTTGATCGAATAAAGTTTCTAAGTTGAAGATATTTAAAAAAATGTGTTCTATTGAGATTAAATTTGATCCTCAGCTCTTCAAAAGACATTATGTTGTCTGCACATGGCAAATATAAATCCTGAATCTTTTGTATCCCTTTTAAATTCCATACTTTAAATACAGCGTCCGCTCTCCCTGGTTTAAAATATTGATTACCCCATATTGGACTAAATTGTGACAATAACTGTGGTTCTTTTAAATAGTTTTTAGCTTCACACCATATTTTGATCATATGCTTTACAAATGGATTTTTAACTTGTTTTTGTAATTTTTTTGCCGAATCTGAGTATATGAATATGGGAAGAGGTAAAGGTAAATTGTATGATTCCATTTCAGTCCAGTGAGGGAGATCATTTGATGAAAAATAATATGTCATAGACCTCAGTTGTGCCGACCAATAATACAACATAAAATTTGGACATTTCAGACCTCCACGATCAAATGGTAAATATAATAAAGACAAACGTAATCTAGCCCTCCTGTTGTTCCATATAAATTCCACTAACTTTTTTTTTATTCTTGAGAATAGATCTAAAGGTGGTGATAAGGGAATGTATTGAAATAAATAAAGTATTTTAGGTAAAATATTACTTTTAAGTATATTGATTCTCCCGATCATCGACATTGGTAGTGACATCCATCTCTGAGTTAACTCATTGATATCTGACATTAAGGCTTCATAGTTGACACTGGCGACTGATTCTAGCTTAGGCATAATTTGGATTCCTAAATATTTAAACTGATTTACAACATTGAATTGATTTACCTCAGGGGCTGGGTAATTTCTCTGGGTCTCATTTAGCATTAATATTGAAGATTTAGTTTTATTTATTTTATATCCTGATATTTCCCCAAAATTCTTTATTAAATTCAACAAGGTTGGAATTGATTTTTTTAGATTCGACATAAACAAAATTATGTCATCGGCGTACAGGGAGATTTTATGTTCTGTTGGTCCAACTTTAATTCCATATATTTGTGAATGTAAACGTATCGCTATCGCTAAAGGTTCAATTGCCATAGTAAACAGTAAAGGTGAAAGTGGACAGCCTTGTCGACATCCTCTATTGATTTTTATTGGTTTTGAAATATTGTTATTTGTTAGGATTTCTGCTGTAGCATTATTGTATATTATTTGAACCCATTTTATGAAATTATTTCCAAGTCCAAACCTTTGTAGGACTTCAAAAAGAAAGGGCCATTCAACTCTATCAAAGGCCTTTTCGGCGTCCAATGATAGGAGAGCTGTATCCGGTGCTTCTTTATTAAAATAAATAATATTAAATAGTCTTCTTACATTATGGAAGCCTTGTCTACCCTTTATAAAGCCATTCTGATCTCGATTAATAATATTTGGTAAAATTTCTTGTATTCGTCTTGCTAAAATTTTACAGATTATCTTAAGGTCGGCGTTTAATAGGCTTATTGGTCTCATATTTTCACATTTATTAGAGGGCTTACCTGGTTTTGGCAGCAGTATAATTAAGGCATTATTTATGTATGATGGTAAATTATTATTTTGAAATGCTTCTAAAACCATTTCCAAAAAAGGTTTTATTAATTTATTCTTAAATTTTTTATAAAGGTCAACTGGAAGACCATCTGGTCCTGCACTTTTTCCTGATTTCATATTATCAATGGCTAGCCCAACTTCTTCTTGACTAATTTTAGAATCCAATATCTCCCTGTTTTCATTTGGAATACACGGTATAGATAGTTCGTTCAAAAACCCATTTAGTTTTGTTAAATCAGGTTCATTTTTGGTATCATATAATTTTTCATAGTAATCTCTAAAGGCTCTATTAATTTCTAAAGGATCTATAACTACCTGTCCGTTACTTATAATACTGGTAATTGGTGTTTTAATTTCCAATTGTTTAATCTGCCATGCTAATAATTTTCCCGATTTTTCACCTTGTTCATAAAAAGATTGTTTCAATCTTAGAAGACTCGAGGCAGCTCTATTCGCTGATTTTTTGTCGTATTCAGCTCTCAAAATCAGTAATTCATTCTCCAACCTTGGGTCACTTCCTGCATACACTTTTTCCTGAAGATTTTTTATTTTATGTTCCAATTTAGCTCTCTCCTCTCGAGTCTTCTTAGATTTTGATCCTGTATAACTAATAATATGTCCCCTAATAAAAGCTTTGAAAGCCTCCCACTTTACACATGCTGATGTTTGTGTAGTATTGATGTCAAAGAACTCGTCTATCTGTTTTTCTATATACTTGACAAATTCCTCATCCTGAAGCCATTTATGCTGAAATTGCCATCTACCTGATTCCTTTGTCAATTTTTTATCTACATATATTAGACAACAGGGTGCATGATCAGAGATCACGATGTTATCATAAAAGCAGTTTTGAATCTTGGACCTTAATTCTGTGGAAATCAAAAAATAATCAATACGTGAGAATGTCTTGTAGGTACTGGAATAACAAGAATAGGCTTTAACTTGTGGTTTCATTTCTCTCCATATATCTAACAATCTCAATTCTTTCATAAGATGATTAATAGTCATCCTACATCCAATGTGCGTACAATCCAGTCCTGTTGATCTATCCACACCTGGATTCAATGTACAATTAAAATCCCCTGCTATTATATGTTGCCCTGTAAGTGATGATAAGATGAGAAATAAATTAGCAAAGAACTTCTGATCATCTATATTGGGACCATATAAGTTCACAAGATTTATATTTTCTAATAGCAAAGAACCTTGAATGATTACATATCTTCCAAATTTGTCTCCAATTACATTTTTCACTTGAAAAGGAACTGATTTATGTATGAGAGTCATAACTCCCCTGGCTCGGGATGAAAATGAAGAGGTGAATACACTTCCCTGCCATCTACTCCTAATTCTTTTAACATCCTCCTCTATCAGATGAGTTTCTTGTAAAAACACAATTCTTGAACCCATGTCCTTTATTTTATTCATAACTTGTTTAAGTTTTTTTAAATTTTGTAGACCTCTGCAATTCCATGAAGTTAAATTAAGATTAACACTTTGGTCCATGATCAATAGAGAGTTTGGGATTACCTTGCAGTGTAAACATGCTCATACAGAGAAGCAAAAACATGAGTGGTTGAACATTCATCCTACAAACTACACACAAACAAATTTCCCCTTCCCACACTTGTGGCAAACCCCCCAAAATCAAAAGAAAAATTCTGTCTCCCGATATAGCCATCGACCGTTCCACACCCACGGGGAACAGCCTAAGCCACTCCTTCTTCATCCTCCCAATCACCCTAACTCTACTGCTTTTAATGACGTAACATTAACTCTCCTCTGTAGTTTTCCAACTTAACTCCAAAATTTTTAACAACTTTGTACATCATAGTTTTTTTTTTTTTGTTTGTTTTGTTTTGTTTTTTTTAATATATAATACAATCTATATTTTGTAAACTTACTATTTACTTCAAGTCAGTCAGATGCCTGTGCAAATGCTTAATTATTCTACCTTATATTTTGTTCATGCTTAGCTCCCACCAGTCTCTTCTTCTTCTTTGATCTTCTTGATGAACTCCTGCGCCTCCTCTGGGGTCTTGAAGATGTGGGTTCTGCCCTCATACGTGGTCAGCAGTCTCGCAGGATAGATTACACCATGACGAATCCCAAGGTTGCGCAGCTCCTTACGTACGGGATCAAACTGCTTCCTCAATTGCTGGATTCCTGTGGCCAAATCTGGGTAGAACCGCACCTGCTGGTCCTGGTGTTTAATCTCTCCTTTAGCACGTGCAGCGTTGAAGATCTTCATCCTGTCTCTGTTGCTAAGAAACTTCATAATTAAGGTCCTCGGCGGTCCCTTATCTCTCCGTGGGCCAATACGATGTGCTTTTTCCAGAACCACTGCTGATTGCAACTCCTCGCTGCCCAGCACCTCCGGAATCCACTTTTCCAGAAAGGAACATACGTCCCGACCTTCTAATTCCTCTGGAAGACCCACCAGCCTCAAATTATTCTGTCTCGACCGAGATTCCAAATCCAAAATATTATCTTCCAGAGATTTATTTTTTTTTTCCAAAGTGCGCACCTTTAATTGAAGACGGGTGACGTCATCTTCAGCACTAGCGAGACGGAGCTCCATCTGCGCCGTTCGTTCTACACAGTCACCCAATTCCTTTCTTATTCCTTCCAACGCTGTCATAATCCCATCAAATCTAGAGGAAAAGTCCGCTCTCATTGAACTCATGGCAGCCATCAGCGCATCTGCGCCATTCCCCGCAGAAATCGCACCGCCGCCAGCCTCCTCCGCCATATATGGAGCCTTGTTTGCTGCGTCACAGACCTGAAAGTCCGTTAATTTGGACTGTTTCGGCGGCTCGCTTTTTCCTTTTCCTGGTTTTCCAGCCTTAGGCTTCGCCGACATATCCTCACCCAAATGCTGGGATACGTTCTGTCCCAAATGAGAGAGTTATTTGCCGATTTTTTTTCTCCAGGAGCAGAGCAGAGCGAGACACGTCCGTCCTACGTGGCAGCCATAACCGGAAGTCAGAGGTGGCACTTTGGTTCCAGTTGAACCCATTAGATTTTGGAGGTGGTCCAGGTCAGGATCCAGATTCTGGATCACTGTTTCACTTGCTTTAAAGACGGGCTCCAGTGGATATAAATCCCCTATGAAAACAAATCTCCATAGTCTAAAATGGTACCTTAGGGCCTTTTTGTACAAAAAAAACCCCCTTTCATTGTCGTACAGTTTTGTGTCAAAGCCTTTTCACTTTTCCTCCTCCTTCAAACGCCAGGTTCTGTGAATAGGCCCACCCACATCCCACAAGGCTAGCGCTACATTAAGCAGAATAAATGCTGTGATAAAAAGACTTACTGGTTTCTACTATTTCTTTACATACCATGAGTGCCTACCTCCACCAAGGCCCTATTTTGCAATGTTAAAGAAAGAGAAAAAGTGATCCAAAATCCACATCCTAGCCTGAATTACCTCTAAAATCTATTAGGTTTACCCGTAGCCCAAAGGCCACCTGTGATGAAAAACTCTTCAAAGTCCATCCAGTAGTTTTCACGTCATCGTGCTAACAAACAGGCAAACCAACATGAAAACATCCCCTCCTTGGTGGCGGAAACTATCCTGTATGGTATTTTTCTCCCTCACAAAACTGGACCAGCACCAGTGATTTTCAAAAATGTGACTTTCCTTAGAAATCTGGACTTTTGCACGTAAATTTGCAGCTCCTTTGTAATTTGCAGCTTTTTCTGCAAATTTGAGACTGTTTGTTTCTTGTAAATTTACTATTTTTTTTTTTGCATAACGCTACAATTTTTTAAGCAATGTATTGTTTTTCCAAAATCTGCAGCTCTTCTCATGAATTAGCGATTTTTTTCATGTAAATTTGAGTCTTTTTTATATATTTGCAACTTCATTCATGTGAATTTGTAACTTTTTTGTGAATTTTGCAACTTTATCATTAAGTTCCAACTTTTTCCTGATGAACTTGTGAGATTTTTAATTCTAAATTTGCAGTGGCTTATTGCTAAATTTAGTAAAGATAAATTTGTATTTTACCTTCAAAAATCAAGCAGTTTGGAGAAAACAGCAAATATTTGCATACCAAATTTTAAAATCTAATACCAATGTAATGAATATCTGGATATTTAAACATATGTGTACAGTCCCATAGGTCGCCACATCCAAAACCATCCTCATAGTGATTTATTGTGTGTTTTGGGAAACACCGCAAAAATGGGCATAAGTGTTGGGTGACTACCATCATTTCACAAAGTTACCACCGGTACCTGATTGTTCATGACACTGTCACACTTATTTGCGATGCCGACGAACAAATAGCAGACGAATAAAGACAGACGCTCCCAACCTTTGCCAATGAGGAGGCTGATTTGGGCGTTGTTGAGTTTCTCCACTCGGTCGCCCTCCCTGGCCACCAGCCTCAGCACACACAAGAAGGGCTGCACGTCGCTTATCCGCCTCGACTCTTCCTCCAGCTCCTCCCTTTCTGCCGTCTCGTTGATGCAGGTGAAGACGTAGCCGTCAGGATCGCCCAGAGCACCGAACAAGGCCTCGCTGCGGGCGTTCTTCCACACCATCTGAAACAGGAGACAGCAGCAGCGTGCAAAGCTGAGAGCCACGGTGTCTGCACGGCTATAGTCACATAAAAGCAGGATTTATGGAGACACTAATTCACAGCATCTCAGCTGGTGTCACTCTTGTGTGACTATCAAGACTGTCGGCCATTCCCATATTTCCCATAACTCCAATTCTCTAATTAATGTAAGGAGCTCAACTTCTGCAAGAAAATGACCGTGTTAATTTTTTTTTTTACACGATTTCCAAAAATTCTCACTGAATCACTGTGACTGGAGGCATTTGATCTTCCAATCATCCTAACAGCTTTCAAGACTAACATTACCAAGCCCAGCTGAATCAAACAGCCTGAGGTGGCAGATCTGTTGGCACGACTGGCGGCACATTCACAACCACCAGCAGAGGAGGAAATCTGCAGCTTTCTCAGCCACAGTAGCATCAAAACTAGTCGGCACTGTTTGAATTGTGCAGCATTTCAATTAGCTGAGTGTTTGAAGGGCACAACCAGTTTGCCTAAAAGCCACATGGTGCTGTCTTAATGTAGATAAACGCAGTCCGTGATCGCACAGAACGTCACTCTCCTGGGCTTGTGTGATATTTAAAAAGCAGCTGCAGGCAACTGCGAGGACGGCGTGTACCTACCTTCTTGATATTCCTGATGGTGTCATTTGGAGACACGGGAAATTTGAGGAAGATCCCAGTGGGCAGCAGGAAGTCCATGTTGATCTCCCGGCCTCCCTCCTTCTCCCACTCCTCCTGCATCCCATACATCCCCAGGGGCATGGTGGCGGCCTCTCATTTACCGTCAGGTCCTCCGCTGCTCGCTGTAGCACCAAAAACAAGGAAGGAAGTGCAGCCGGGGTTAAGATGTCCACTATTAACACATGCTGAGTGTAAAATCCTGTGGGTTTTATTCACCATCGGGGAGGACACAGTTTGGCTGTAGTGGGTGCAAACACACACACACACACACACACACACACACAAGAACAGTGGAAGGGCCTGGCATGCACCTGATCCCTCTGCCTGCCGCTGTGTGCTGGCCAGTCCAGTTCAAACATCAGCACGCACATGTTATGGGACAAACTGGGAACTTTTTCTTCTTGCAGTCACACATCTCCTGCTTTAAGGTTCCCCAAGAGGGAAAAGCCAGTGGCTCAAAAGGCCTGAAAACGCTCGGAAGGCTTAGAAATTAATGTGCAAACGTAGATCGTGTAGACGGGCGCTTCTGCTTCTCACAAATGTGCAAATAGGAAACAGTTTGGATTAAAGTAATTCTGCACTATTGATTGTGGTAAAGAGGACACTTGCGCCGTGTGAGCGGCAGGGTCTGCGTGCAAATAATTGACGCAGACTGACCAATGCCCGCAGCCGATGTTGTAAATGTAATTGCATAATGAAAATACAATTTCAGTGTTAGTAAATGGATGCAGTGGAGACAAAAAAAATAAATAATCTAGAGTAAATAAATAATTAAAACCAGAAATACAGGTGGGCGATAAGGGTGCAGTTCTATAAAGGTGACGCTGCTGTGTGCGCGTAAAACTTGTGTGTGGAGGCGGTGAAGGCGCAACCTGTTGGCGCAGACACTTACCTGTCAGCTCCACGATCCAGTCACCTCTTCACGGCTTTCACGCCGGCGAAGATGGAGGCTTGGGACGTCACCGTGACATGGTGGGCTTCTCAGATCCCCCCCGAGCCGCTCTCTTAAAAGTGAGACGAGGTGCGGCGTGAAATCCAGCTCAGACGGGCAAAGCTCCGGCACGGGGCTCCCGAGAAGCGGCCGAGTCTCTCCCCGCTGCCTTCGGCCGAGTGCGCCGTCATTCATGCGGAGATGTTGCGCCCGACGGCCGAGGAGCGGCTGCGCGCTGCGGGGCCAAGGGACCGTCCGCCAAACGTCAGTGCGCGAAAAGAAAAAGTGGGTTTCTGCCCTGCGATGACTGCCCGCCCTCCGCACATGCCGGCCAGAACAGCCTGTGAGTCACGGTTCATGCTGGAGTGTGAACGCGGCACGGGGAGGAAATTCCGTGGAGTCCACACCTCACGCGCCCCTGTTTCATCATGTACGTACAGTAGCAGTACGTAGTGTTTAAAGGTGGACTATGCAACATTTTTCGAATTACAATTATTTTCCAAATACTTTCAGATATTCCAGAAATGCCTAAAATGTAATTGGAGTGTAAAGACACTTTTGCTGTCATGTCAGATATGATAATTTATGATATTGCAGAGCTATGAATTCATTTATGATTATTGCCGGGCTAACAAAGTGAAAACTACAACTGGACATCAGCAGGGTGAGGATTAAGCCAGTTTTCATCTCAGAGTCAAAAATCCTTTGTTTTAACTTAATTATATTAATTTCTAGACCAGGGCAGAACGTGTTATTGATACCAGTTCAACCCGATCTCAGTAAAAAAATGTAACTAATGAAGGTTTTCAAGCCCTCTAAAAATATACATTTGTACGTAAAACCAAAAAATAATGTACCTGGATACATTTTTACAAAAACAACTACCTGGATACTTTTTTACAAGTGGAGTCCATGCCTCCACTCACTGCATGTGCAAATGCACATGAACAAACATGGTCCTCACTGCACATGAGCAGAACTACACCTATTTTAGGGATTTTCCACACTTAAATGGAGGTGGGAGTTGGGTGGTGGACGGTTAGTTACAAGCACTTTCAAATAATGAAACTAACGACACACAAGTTTGAGTCCCACACTGATCTGTGAGTGACTTTTTTTCCATTTCTTTGTTTTTCACTCCACTAATGAAAGGTAGTGGTTAGGGTTAGGAAAAAAATGTTTTGGAGAGGTGTTAGATGGTGAAAGAGAATGAAAGTGAGAGGAAGAGAAACTGGCAAATGTTGAGGTGCTATGTAACAGGCCGAATAAAACCCCGCCAAGATTAAACCCGGGGTATAAACTGGCCTAGGCCAAATTATACCCGGGGGTGTAAAAGAGCCTAGGCCAGACTATACCCCTCCAGGCCAGAATACAGTATATCCCCCTTGTGTAAAGAAGTTTTGATTGTATTTACACAGTATATTTACAACACAACATGTCACCACATCATGGCATCACTACTTTACGTTACCTTACATTATTATCAGGTGATCTGACCACTTTTTTCTGTTTTGTAAAATGACATATACTGTATATCGAAAGAAATGGCACGCCTGCCCATCCGACTTTTACGTACAGGTAAATATTTTTCTAAAATGGTGAATAGCGTTCACTTATATAGCGCTTTTTCTCATCTTAGATGACCTAAGCGCTATACAGATCCTGCCATCCACCCATTCAGAATCAGAATCAGAATCAGAATGAGATTTATTGCCATTGTTCATGTAGTACACAAACTAGGAATTTGTCTCGGTGCAATGCTGCAACAGCACTAAAGATAAAAAACTATGCATGCAATAAAAGGTAGAATAAGAATAAGAATAAGAATAAGTAATGCATGCACCCATTCACACACACATTCACACACTGCGCTGGCCTGACCCACCAGGAGCAACTTTTTCTACTATAATATTAAAACCATATCTCAGTGTTTTACATCATCTGTCAACGTCAAACAAACATAGCGTTTAGCATCCACACATTCAGTTTCATTTTCCGCTTTTAAAGTTTTTTTTGCCACCCCAAACATGCACCAAACGTGACGAAAATATCTGTAAAAACGTGACGGAAATTGTTTATCATAACTCTGGTTTTACTTGCCTAGCCTAGGCCGCTTTAACCCGGATATTGATTGATTGACTGATTGATTGATTGATTGATTTTATTTGAACATTCCGACAAAAGAAAAAAAGAATTTAAAACAAAAATCAAGCCAAAAATAAAATGTTCAAAAGGAGTGGGAAGAAGCCAACACTTATTTAGTCCCACCCCTTTTCCATACCCAACAACTTACAACATCACTCTTAGTCATCGTTCATCCCACAACCACATTCACCATAATACACCCCATAGTCAAATTATGCAACAGAAATGACACAACAACGGCAGTCCATATTGACAACAATACCAACATCCAACAATAATTGTAACAATAATAAATAAATACTTCTGGTATGTTCAACACAAACACAGACAACACCATCACCATCACAATCACCATAACACAACAACACACACAATAACAACCTTTTTTCATTGAAGACACATTGTAATATTACTGCCCTTTATTTTTATATTGCTCAAAAGATCATTTCTTTATATGTTGATTTAAATACATGGATGTTTGGACATTGCCTGTGTTTCTCCCCCAACCCATTCAGCAATTTTACCCCACACACAGACACACAAAAACCCTTCCTAGTAGATCTTACTAAGTGCATTTTAAATTTTGTGTTCCCCCGTAAATTATATTTCCCTTCTCTCTCACTGAAAAGATTTTGTATATTGTGTGGCAAAAGGTTTTTACTGACTTTAGACATTAATTGTGCTGTATAATAATGAACCAGATCCTGTAATTTCAATAACTTTGAATGTAAAAACAATAAATTAGTATGTTCAAGATACCCAACTTTGTGTATAACACGGACTGTCCTTTTTTTTTGTAATATTAGCAATGAATTAAGTGTACTTTTATAATTGTTACCCCAGATCTCTATACAATAGGTCAAGTATGGAAGTACTAATGAGCAATACAAGATATGAAGTGATTTGTAGTCTAGGACCTGCTTAATTTTATTTATAATTGCAATATTTTTTGTAACTTTGTTTTGTGTGTATCTGATGTGTGGTTTCCAACTAATTTTATCATCTAGTATTACACCCAAAAACTTGATCTCCTTAACTTTTTCAATAATCACATTATCTATATGAATATGTATATCTTCTTTATTTTTACAGTTACCAAATATCATTACCTTAGTTTTATCTATATTCAGTGATAATTTATTAAAATCCATCCATTTGACTTCCGGTTATGGCGGCCGCCTAGAAGGACACGTATCACTCTGCTCTGCCCCTGGAAATAAAAATTCGGCAAATAACTCTCTCATTTGGAACAGAACTTTTCCCAGCGTTTGGGTGAGGATATGCCGGTGAAGACTAAGGCTGGGAAATCAGGAGGGGGAAAAATTGAATCGCCGAAGCAGTCCAAATTAACGGACTTTAAAGTTTGTGGCGCAGTAGAAAAAGCTGCGGATATGGCGGATGAAACTAGCGGTGGTGCGGTAACTGCTGCTGCTGACGATGGCAGCACAGGTGCAGTGCTGGCTGCCATTAGCTCAATGAGAGCAGACTTTTCCGCTAAACTTGATGGGATTATGGCAGCGTTGGATGCAATGAGAAAGGAGTTGGGTGACTGCGTGGAGCGAGTGACGCAGGCGGAGCTTCGTGTTTCATGTGCGGAGGATGAAATCAGCGGACTTCAAATAAAGGTGCGCACTTTGGAAAAAAAAAATAAAGATCTGGAAAATAGCGTTCTGGACTTGGAATCTCGGTCCAGAAGGAACAACCTGAGGCTGGTGGGTTTACCGGAGGGAGCCGAAGGTCGTGATTCATGCTCCTTTTTGGAGGGGTGGATCCCGGAGGCGCTGAACAACGCGGAGCTAAAATCATCAGTCGTCTTGGAAAGCTCCCACCGAATTGGCCCACCGAGAGGTAACAAGGCAGCACCGAGGACGCTAATTATGAAGTTTCTCAGCTACAGAGACAGGATGACGATCTCCAACGCGGTGCGGGCCAAAGGAGAAATTAAATACCAAGATCAGCAGGTGCGGTTCTACCCAGATCTGGCCTCAGGAATCCAACAATTAAGGAAGCAGTTTGACCCTATCCGCAAAGAACTGCGCAACCTTGAGATTCGTCATGGAGTGATTCACCCTGCAAGACTTCTGGTCACATATGAGGGCAGAACACGCATCTTCAAGACCCCCGAGGAGGCGCAGGAGCTCATCAAGAAGATCCAGGAAGAGACTGGTGGGAGCTAAGCATGAACAGAATATAGGGTAGAATATTTGAGCATTTAACTGATTAGAAGCATATAACAAGATTACAAAATATAGAATGTATTACATATTAAAAAAAAAAAAAAGTACAAAATTGCTAAAAAAATTTTGGAGTTAAATTGGAAAATTACAGAAGAGAGTTAATGTTACGTTATTAAAAGCAGTAGAGTTAGGGTGATTGGGAGGATGAAGAAGGAGTGGCTTTGGCTGATCCTCGTGGGTGTGGAACGGTCGATGGCTATATCGGGAGACGGAATTTTTCTTTTGCTTTTGGGGGGATTGCCACAAATGTGGGAAGGGGGAATTTGTTTGCGTGTAGTTTGTAGGGTGAATGTTCAACCACTCATTTTTTTGCTTTTCTGTTTGAGCATGTTTACACTGCAAGGTAATCCCAAACTCCCTATTGATTATAAATCAAAGCGTTAATCTTAATTTAACTTCATGGAATTGCAGAGGTCTACAAAATTTAAAAAAACTTAAACAAGTTATGAATAAAATAAAAGACATGGGTTCAAAAATTGTGTTTTTACAAGAAACTCATCTAATAGAGCAAGATGTAAAAAGAATTAGGAGTAGATGGCAAGGAAATGTTTTCACCTCATCATTTTCATCCCGAGCCAGGGGAGTTATGACTCTCATACATAAATCAGTCCCATTTCAAGTGAAAAATGTAATTGGAGACAAATTTGGAAGATATGTAATCATTCAAGGATCTTTGCTATTAGAAAACATAAATTTGGTGAACTTATATGGTCCCAATATAGATGATCAAAAGTTCTTTGCCAATTTATTTCTTATCTTATCATCACTTACAGGGCAACATATAATAGCAGGGGATTTTAATTGTACATTGAATCCCAGTATAGATAGATCAACAGGACTGGACTGTACGCACAATGGATGTAGGATGACCATTAATCATTTTATGAAAGAATTGAAATTGATAGATATATGGAGAGAAATGAAACCACAAGTTAAAGCATACTCTTGTTATTCCAATACCTACAAGACATTCTCACGTATAGATTATTTTTTGATCTCCACAGAATTAAGGTCCAAGATTCAAAACTGTTTTTATGATAATATCGTGATCTCTGATCATGCACCCTGCTGTCTAATGTATGTAGATAAGAAATTGACAAAGGAACCAGGTAGATGGCAATTTCAGCATAAATGGCTTCAGGATGAGGAATTTGTTAAGTATATAGAAAAACAGATAGATGAGTTCTTTGACATCAATACTACACAAACATCAGCATGTGTAAAGTGGGAGGCTTTCAAAGCTTTTATTAGGGGACATATTATTAGTTATACAGGTTCAAAATCTAAGAAGACTCGAGAGGAGAGAGTCCAATAGGAACATAAAATAAAAATTCTTCAAGAAAGAGTATATGCAGGAAGTGATCCAAGGTTGGAGAACGAATTACTGATTTTGAGAGCTGAATATGACAAAAAATCAGCGAATAGAGCTGCCTCGAGTCTTCTAAGATTGAAACAATCTTTTTATGAACAAGGTGAAAAATCAGGAAAGTTATTGGCATGGCAGATTAAACAATTAGAATCTAAAACACCAATTACCAGTATTATAAGTAATGGACAGGTAGTTATAGATCCTTCAGAAATTAATAGAGCCTTTAGAGATTACTATGAAAAATTATATGATACCAAAAATGAATCTGACTTAACAAAACTACATGGGTTTTTGAATGAACTATTTATACCGTGTATTCCAAATGAAAATAGGGAGATACTGGAGTCTAAAATTAGTCAAGAAGAAGTTGGACTAGCCATTGATAATATGAAATCAGGAAAAAGTGCAGGACCAGATGGTCTTCCAGTTGACCTTTATAAAAAATTTAAGAATAAATTAACAAAACCTTTTTTGGAAATGGTTTTAGAAGCATTTCAAAATAGTAATTTACCATCATATATGAATAATGCCTTAATTATACTTTTGCCAAAACCAGGTAAGCCCTCTAATAAATGTGAAAATATGAGACCAATAAGCCTATTAAATGCCGACCTTAAGATAATTTGTAAAATTTTAGCAAGACGAATACAAGAAATTTTACCAAATATTATTAATCGAGATCAGAATGGCTTTATAAAGGGAAGACAAGGCTTCCATAATGTAAGAAGACTATTTAATATTATTTATTCTAATAAAGAAGCACGGGATACAGCTCTCTTATCACTGGATGCCGAAAAAGCCTTTGATAGAGTTGAATGGCCCTTTCTTTTTGAAGTCTTACAAAGGTTTGGACTTGGAAATAATTTCATAAAATGGGTTCAGATAATATATAATAATGCTACTGCAGAAATTCTAACAAATAACAATATTTCAAAATCAATAAAAATCAATAGAGGATGTCGACAAGGCTGTCCACTTTCACCTTTACTGTTTACTATGGCAATTGAACCTTTAGCGATGGAGATACGTCTACAGTCACAAATATATGGAATTAAAGTTGGACCAACAGAACATAAAATCTCCCTGTATGCCGATGACATAATTTTGTTTATGTCGAATCTTAAAAAATCAATTCCGACCTTGTTGAATTTAATAAAGAATTTCGGGGAAATATCAGGATATAAAATAAATAAAACTAAATCTTCAATATTAATGCTAAATGAGACCCAGAGAAATTACCCAGCCCCTGAGGTAAATCAATTCAATGTTGTAAATCAGTTCAAATATTTAGGAATCCAAATTGTGCCTAAGCTAGAATCAGTCGCCAGTGTCAATTATGAAGCCTTAATGACAGATATTGATGAGTTACTTCAGAGATGGATGTCACTACCAATGTCGATGATCGGGAGAATTAATATACTTAAAAGTAATATCTTACCTAAAATACTTTATTTATTTCAATACATTCCCTTACCACCACCTTTAGATTTATTCTCAAGAATTAAAAAAAAGTTAGTGGAATTTATATGGAACAACAGGAGGGCTAGATTACGTCTGTCTTTATTATATTTACCATTTGATCGTGGAGGTCTGAAATGTCCAAATTTTATGTTGTATTATTGGTCGGCACAACTGAGGTCTATGACATATTATTTTTCATCAAATGATCTCCCTCACTGGACTGAAATGGAATCATACAATTTACCTTTACCTCTTCCCATATTCATATACTCAGATTCGGCAAAAAAATTACAAAAACAAGTTAAAAATCCATTTGTAAAGCATATGATCAAAATATGGTGTGAAGCTAAAAACTATTTAAAAGAACCACAGTTATTGTCACAATTTAGTCCAATATGGGGTAATCAATATTTTAAACCAGGGAGAGCGGACGCTGTATTTAAAGTATGGAATTTAAAAGGGATACAAAAGATTCAGGATTTATATTTGCCATGTGCAGAAAACATAATGTCTTTTGAAGAGTTGAGGATCAAATTTAATCTCAATAGAACACATTTTTTTAAATATCTTCAACTTAGAAACTTTATTCGATCAAATCAAAATAAAGCTCTCACTCGACCTATCTATTCATCCTTGGAAAAAATGTTGATGAAAGATAGTAAAAGAAAGGGTATTATTTCATAGTTTTATAACTCATTGACACTATTTTCAAGTGGAAATTCACTGAAAAGATTAAACTACTGGAAAGAAGATCTGCAAACTGAAATTTCAGAGGAACAATGGGAATTGGCTTGTACAGAAGCTCAAACCAAATCAATAAATGTACGCCTTAAATTGATACATTTCAAATGGTTAATGCGGATGTATGTTACACCGGAGGAGTTAAATAGATATAACAAAAATATACCAGATACGTGCACAAAATGTATGGAAAGTAAAGGAACTCTATTTCATTGTGTATGGGAATGTAGATTAATAAGAATGTTTTGGGAAGAGGTGAGGGTAACAATTGAAAAAATAATCTCAAAACAAATCATATTGAATCCTAAACTGTTTTTGTTGGGTCTGTACCCAGAAAAGCATAATTTTAATAAAAGTGAAAGAACATTCATAGACCTCAGTTTGCTTAATGCCAAAAAATGTATTGCACTATTATGGAAAAAGACTCATAGACCAGATGTGACTCAGTGGTTAAGACAGATGTTAACAAACCTTTCATTAGAAAGAATAACATATATACTGAAATCAAAGGAAATTGTGTTTGAGAATATATGGAGACCTTTTATTGATTATGTAAAAAATTTAAACATAACTCTTGAAGAAGAAGGTGAATGATATGTGTGGACCTTGTAAATTCCAAACTGGTGAACATAATATGTATACTTATGTGTTGGATTGTCTAGACTAAACAGAGGAGCATTGTTGAAGATTTGATTTTGTTGGTGGTTGTTGGTGTTTTTTAGTGCATTTTTTTTTTTTTGTAGTACTTTAGTGTTAGTGTTTGATTGTTTGTATCATGTTTGTTTAAAAAAAAAAAAAAGGGTTCAATAAAGATATTGTGGGAAAAAAAATCCATCCATTTTTTAAGCTTATTTAATTCATTATTTAGAGTATGGATTAGTTGATTATAATTATTTCCAGAATAAAATATATTAGTATCATCAGCAAATCATATTATTTTTAATAATTTAGAAACTTGGAATGTATCATTTATATATATGTTAAATAATTTGGGGCCCAATACTGACCCCTGGGGAACCCCACAGGCAATTCCCATACACCCAGACAGATATTCTCCCATCTTCACAAACTGTTGTCTCTCAGATAGATAACCTGTAACCCAATTCAGAGCCATCCCCTAATACCATACATTTGCAGTTTATTAAGAAGTATTGAATGATTTATTGTATCAAATGCTTTTCTAAAATCTATAAATACACCAATTGCATATTTTCCTTGATCTAATGCATTTATTATTTCCTCTGTTGCTTCCATTATCGCCAGTGATGTTGTACTCTTTGCTCTAAATCCATATTGGTTCTGATTAAGCACATCGTGTTTATTTAAAAAGTTTTCTAATCTGTTGTTGAAAAGTTTTTCCAGAATCTTTGAAAATTGTGGGAGAAGTGATACTGGTCCGTAGTTTGTGTATTGGTGTTTATTTCTTTGCTTGAATAATGGTATTACTTTTGCTATTTTCATTTTCTGCAGGAATGAGCCAGTTTGAAATGATAGATTACAAATATATGTGAATGGTTTTAATATGCCATCAACAGTTCTTTTTACTAGTGTCATATCAATACCATCACAATCAGTAGATAATTTATTTTTACACTTTTCAACAACAGATTTTACCTCTAGTTCATCCCTCACTGTAAGAAAGATTGACCGAGGGTTATTTCCAATCAGTGTCTCACTCACAGTGTCTCTTCCTTGGTTTGGAATTTTTGCTGCCAACTCTGGTCCAACATTTACAAAAAAATTATTCATTTTATTTACTACCATATTCTTATCATAATTATCACCACAATTATCAGTAAAATACTCTGGATATATCATTTTCTTAGTTCCATTTTTCCTTAATTTATTTAATATATCCCAGACTCCTTTTATATTATTTTTATTTTCATTTAACATTTTCCTATATTGTAATTTTTTACTAGTTTGTATTATTTCAGTTAATTTATTTTTATATGTTTATATCTTTTTTCAGATTCTTTGGTTCTTAATTTAATAAAATTTTTATAGAGATAATTTTTCTTTTTACAAGCATTTTGTAGCCCCCTGGTTAACCACGGGCAATTTTTGTATATTTTTTTTTTATTAATTTCTTTAATTGGACAGTTTTTATCAAATAATGATTTAAATATATCAATAAATTTATCATATGCCAAGTCCACTTTTTTTCTCTCTATAGACAACATCCCAATTCTGTAACATTAAGTCTTCTTTAAAGCATTGATTCTATTTTCTGTTCGTATTCTTTTATAAATAATCTTTTTACATGGTTTATTATTATTCTTACTTTCATTATCCCCATAATTAACGTCTAAAGAAACAAATACAGGCAGGTGGTCACTAATGTCATTTATTAGTATACCACTCACCATATTATATTCAATAACACTCGAAAAGGATTAAGCGGAAGAAGATGGATGGATGGATGGTAAAAATGTTGTCTATCAGGGTAGCACAGTGTGTTGTTATTCTCGTAGGTTTTGTAATCTTTGGAAATAAGGTTAAGCTATACATTGTATCTAAGAAATCTTCAGTTGGTTTATGTTGTTTTGTTTTCATTAAATCTATATTAAAGTCACCACAAATAAAGATATCTTTTTGTCTTATTTTTGTATACATCTTTTCCATCCCATTTCTAAATTTTTCCATATCAGATCCCGGTGCTCTATATATACAACTTACTATTATGTTTTTTCTATTTTCCATCATAATCTCAATTGTTAAACATTCCATACTTTCGTTCACTGTTGATGTTATGCTGTCCACTTGTTTACTTTTTAGTTTTCTATCAACATACAGTGCTACCCCACCACCACTTTTACATTTCCTATTTTGTGTGTATATCTCATATCCATATAGTTCAAAATTTACATCTTTTTCTTCATTAATCCATGTTTCACTTATTGCAATAATCCTAAATGGTGTGTTAAATTGATTTAAAAACTCCTTAATACTATCAAAGTTTGCATAGAGACCCCTACTATTAATATGTATTATTGTCAATGTCTGATCCAAATTCATAATTCCATTTAATTGTTGTTCATCATAATAAACACACTTATTATTAATATGATTAAAATAATTATTGTCTGGGTCAGTATCTCCTAAAATGTCTTGTGGTTACTGTTCAGTATTGACAAAGATTTCAGCTTCAATTTGCCCTAATACACTTTCATTATTAAATGAGGAAGGATGATTGGTTTAGATTAGATTAGATTAGATTAGATTCAACTTTATTGTCATTACACATGTATGAATACAAGGTAAGGAAACACAGTTTAGCATCCAATCAGAAGTGCAAAGGACAGCAGTGCAGTATATACAGTAATTAACAGTATGTGCAATTTAAGCAAATATATGCAGATAGGTCAGTGTAGAAAGTTAAGAGTACCGTTATGTGCAAATAATGTACAATAAGTTAGGTGGGCAGTTATGTACAGGTGAGAATGGTAAGAGATGGGAATAAGTTAGCATAAATTACAGAAAAGCAAAGTACAGGTGAAGTGAAGTAAGTACCAGACAATCTATCTAACTATACAGAGTGGCAATATGCAGAAAAACAGTATGTAGTTAAATATGTGATGATAATATACAGAAGAGCAGTATGTATCAATATATAATGACAATATGCAGATATGATATATATGTGTATACAGTTTGAGGAAGCACGGGGGGTGGGGTGTTAAAGGGGAGAGAAGTGGAGGTTCAGCGGGGAACTAAGTTTAATAACGTGACTAATCATAAGTTATGTCAACAATGTACACCAAAAGGAAAAAAGGAAAAAGAACACAAAAATCTCCACTCATAATCTTACTGCACTGTTATTCTTACATCAGGGCTAAGGTTTAAATTTGTCTAATTCCTCCATTTCTCTAATCATTATTACTTTAGCTTCTTCTTGGAGTGCCAAGCAGTTTAATCCACACCTTACAGTTCTTTGTCCATGTCGATTGTATTTTTCCCTGTTTTCTGAGAGCCCTGGCTTGTCTAGCTATTTCAGAGTTCTTTTTTGTTAAATGTTCATTTATATAGACAGCCCTTCCTCTCAGTTTTCTTGCTTGTCGCAGAAGATCAGTTTTTGCTTTCCTGCTGACAAATTGGATGATGATCACTGGTTTTCCTTTACTGTCTTTTTTAGGTAATGTGTGGCAAGCCAAAATAGTCTGATTGTCCACAACAATGTTTTTAGAGTTGAAAAAATGTAATACCTGCTGCTCAAGAGTGTGTGATTCTGCCAATGACTCATCCTCCCCATCCTGGTTACCAACTCCAGCTGTCACACGTGCAGAGGAGCGGTGTCTGGTGTTAAGACCGATCACAATGACATCATCCATTCTCGTATACTGTTCTAATTCATCCACACGTCTTTCTAAGAAATTAATTTTCTTGTCTTTTTCCATGACTCCAGCCTTTAATTCACACACTTGGTCCATAAGGCCAATAAGCAAAGGGTATAGTCCGCATAAGTATAAGCATAAGGCCAATAAGGGTATAGTCTGGACTGGGGGTATACTGTGGCCTGTTACATCGGTAGACTGCATTGGGCTGCACGGTGGCGCAGTGGTTAGCACTGCGGCAGCACAGTTTACCCTTGGCCGGGGGATTGTGGGGATCGTGGGATCGTGGGTTCGATCCCAGCCCCCAACCAACAGTGATCTGTGTGGAGTTTGCATGTTCTCCCCGTGTTGCGTGGGTTTACTCCGGGATTTCTCCGGTTTCCTCCCACATGCCAAAAACATGCATGTTAGGTTAATTGGCTGTTCTAAATTGTCCCTAGATATTTGTTTCCTATAGGCCCTTGGAATAGAGGGTTAGTATTAATGAAAGCGCTTTGAGTGGTCTTTGTGACTAGAAAAGCGCTATATAAGTGCAGGTTAGTTAGTTAGTTAGTTAGTTAGACACATTTCTTAAAGCTGTAAACACCACATATCCACTAAACGTGAAAAATGTTTTTTATGTGCCTATGTAAGTTTTCTCAGAGTGAAAAAAATGTGCAATTTGACCTTTTTTTTTTGGTTACTGGTTCACTTGACGTAGATGGTGTGGATGAACTTGAAGAAATCATCATGGGTCATCAGTAAAAAAAAAACTTTATCAAAATTGCTTCATGAGGAAGGTTCATTAGTGCCATCTGGTGTTACCTGCAATTTCTACCCAGTCCACCTTTAATGTATGCATTATCATCTAAAACTTCTTAATCAGAAGTCATTTGGCAGCATTCTTAATTGTAAAATGACTCAAAGTATAATCTGCAACTTTGCCAATATCGTTAGAGACCAACTCCAAAACTGACTAGAAAAATGTTCAGTGAGTCCACACCTCCGCCAAGGCAGATTTATTTCAGTAATTCAATTCAAAAAATGAAACTCACATATTATATAGATTCATTACACACAGAGTGGTATATTTCAGGTGTTTAGTTCTTTTAATTTTGATGGTTGTGGCTTATAACTCATAAAAATCCCAAATTCAGTTTTTCAAAAAATTACAATATTACATAAAATTAATTTAAAATGGATTTTTAATAGAAATGTTGGCCGACTGAAAAGTATGTCCATATACACACTCAATACTTGGCCAGGGCTCGTTTTGTGTGGAGTGTGTGAAATAAGAGGCAGATTCATGGACAGACGGTTTATTACATACTAAACATCTCACAAGCACAGAACAGACTGAATCATTTCAACAAGCTCTCTTCAGTTAACTCAACTCTCTCTTCACACGTTTCATGGCATTTCCTATCACACAGCATGACATTTACATTACACTGCATTCAACCCCCTATGTCCCTGACTCCTTCCTGCTATCTCGCCAGGAACCCCCTGGGCATTGTTCTCCCATGCTTATTCACTGTCTCCATCTGAAATGCTAAATAATCTGACTTCCCCAAGGTCCTACACCGCCCCTCCAGCATCTTAGATAGAACATCAGTCCACACGCTCTCTTGGCTTCAGTCTCCTCCCATATCTGCTGTAACCGGGGTTTACCGCCTCCATGGTGCTGCTGTGCCGGTGGGGGGGCTGCTGGAAGTGTGTCTGACTGCGGGTGGGCCGTGGCGAGGGGGGGGGGGACTTCGCTCTGTCCGTGTGGCTGCTCTGGTGGATCGCTTCCCTGGGGAGCTCTCCATGGGGGTCTTCCACGCCGAGGGGCCCTAGCCAACAGCACTTGCTCGTCCACTGCTACAAAGGCGGGTTTGAGTCTGTCTATGCCAATTTTCTCCCGCCGACCTCCCAAGTCTAGCAAAAAATGCTTATCTCCTGTTTCCAACACTCTGAACGGTCCATCATAGGGTGGGCGCAATGGTGGGCGGTGGGTGTCGTATCTGACAAACACAAACTCCGCGTTCTTCAAAGTTTTAGGCACGAAAGCACGCAGAAAACAGTGGTGGGCCGGGCCTGGCAGCGTGCCTGTGTTTGCGCTCCGCTGCAAAAGCTGAGACGGGGAGCTGTCCGGCGTGGGATTATCTGGCAGAAATTCCCCAGGCAGCTGTAGGGGCTGCGCAAAAACAAGCTCTGCCGGGGAAGTTTCCAAATCCTCTTTTGGCGCGGAACGCAACCCCAATAAAACCCACGGCAACCTGTCCACCCAATTTGCATCCGTCAGTGAAGCCCTGAGTGCTGCTTTCAGTGATCTATTAAAACGCTCGCATAACCCATTGGCCTGTGGGTTGTACACGGTTGTGCGATGAATTGCAACACCCAGGCTGCGGGCCATCGCGGACCAGAGGTTGGAAACAAATTGAGGGCCCCTGTCGGACGTAATGTCCGACGGGACTCCAAAACGTGCCACCCATGCTGTTAAAAAAGCGCGTGCCATGTCCGCGGAGGTGGTTGCCGCCAGCGGAACTGCTTCTGGCCAGCGCGTGGTGCGGTCCACCACTGTCAGGAGGTGCGTGCACCCCTGTGATGGCGGGAGGGGGCCCACGAGGTCCACGTGAACATGGTCAAACCTCTTAGCCGGTATCCGAAACGGCTCCAAGGGAGCCTTCGTGTGTCTGTGTACCTTGGCTCGTTGGCACGCCACGCAGGCCGCAGCCCACTCTTTTACTTGTTTGCATAGGCTCCGCCACACGAACTTCTCTCCCACCATTTTGACCGACGCACGCACTCCTGGGTGTGCCAGAGTGTGAACCGACTCAAACACGCGGCGGCGCCACGCGACCGGGACCACCGGACACGGGTGTCCCGTGGAGACATCGTAGATTAGGGGGGGCATGCCGTCTTGCAGCACCCTACTCTCCAGCCTTAACCCTGTTGGTCCAGACTGGAGCGCGCGCACGTCTGCATCGCTAATCTGATCCGAGGCCATGGCTGCGTAATCTATCCCCACGTAGACTGGGGCCAAAACGGCGCGCGAGAGGCAGTCCGCCACCACATTCAGTTTACCCGACACATGCTGAATATCGGTAGTAAACTCTGAGATCGCGGCCAGCTGTCTCTGCTGCCGACCCGACCACGGTTCTGAAACCTTGGCCATTGCGAACGTTAGTGGCTTGTGGTCCACGAACGCAGTGAAGCTACGCCCTTCCAGCCAAAACTGGAAGTGGCGTATGGCCAGGTGGAGGGCCAGCAACTCCCTGTCGAACGCGCTGTATTTACATTCACTGTCACGCAAAGTTCTGCTAAAAAAGGCGAGCGGCTGCCAAGCCCTGGCGACGCGCTGCTCCACGACAGCCCCTATAGCCACGTCTGAAGCGTCGGTGGTGAGCGCTATCTGGGCCGCCGGGTCCAGATGCGCCAGCAGTGCGCCGTTTGCCAGGGCTGCTTTAACCTCTGAGAACGCCCGCTCTCGCTCCGGGGTCCATTCGACCCTATCCGCGGGTTTCTGTCTCTTGAGTGCGGCGTACAATGGTTGCATGAGCCGCGCCGCGCGGGGAAGGAAACGGTAATAAAAGTTCACCATCCCCAAAAATTCTTGCAGCGCCCTGACCATCTGAGGCCGGGGAAAATCCGCTACGGCGCGCACTTTGTCAGGCAATGGGATCGCTCCTTCTGGAGAGACGCGGTGCCCCAAAAAATCAATCTCCGTCACGCCGAACTGGCATTTCGCCGGGTTGATTATTAACCCGTGCTCCTCCAACCTCCGGAAAAACATCCTGAGGTGGGTTTCGTGTTCGTCTTCGGACGCACTGGCTACCAGGATATCGTCCAGGTAGACGAACACGAACGGGAGATCGCGCAGCACTGCATCCATCATGCGCTGGAACGTCTGTGCCACGCCTTTTAACCCCAATGGCATGCGCAGGAACTCGAATAAACCGAACGGAGTTATTACCGCTGTTTTGGGTACGTCCTCCGCGCACACTGGGACCTGGTGATAACCGTGGACCAGGTCTATTTTGGGAAAAATGCGTGCTCCGGCGAGGTGAATGGAAAAATCCTGTATGTGGGGAATCGGGTAGCGGTCGTGTGCTGTGGCGTTGTTCAACCTGCGGAAATCACCGCACGGTCGCCATGACCCCTCAGCCTTAGGGACCATGTGTAGCGGGGATGCCCATGGGCTGTTTGAACGCCTGATGATGCCCAACCTTTCCAGGTTGGCGAACTCCTTGCGCGCTATGGCCAGTTTAGCTGCGTCCAAGCGCCAAGGTCTTGCAAAAATGGGCGGCCTGGTGGTGGTGATAAAGTGCTCCACCCCGTGCTTAGCGATTGCCGCTGAAAACATCGGGACCGTGAGTGCTGGGAACTGAGTGAGCAGTGCGTGGAACTTATCGCCTGGAGCTGTGACGTTGGCTTGTGCTGTTGGCCGGGTCCCTCGAGCTATACAGGGGAGAGATGCAAAGGACAGTGCATTAACCAGGCGTCTGTTAGCAACATCCACAAGTAAACCATGTGCACACAGAAAATCAGCGCCCAGGATCTGGCAACACAGTGTTGCTATGATAAAAGTCCACTCATACGAGCGGCCATGTAGAGATAAGGCCAGTGTTCTCTCACCAAACGTCTTAATCTCCGAGCAGTTTACTGCCACAAGTCCGGGGCCGCTAGGTCCTGCCAGCCGGTCAGCGTAGGACAGCAGGATGATGCTCTTCTGGGCTCCGGTGTCGACGAGGAAGCATCTCCCCGAGCGCGAGTCCGTCACGTAGAGCAGCTTGTTCTCTTCACTGGCGGTCGCAGCTGCTACAGACTGCTGGCCTTGGCGTTTCCCGAGCGCTTGAACTGGCACGGTGGCGCGCATCTGCACGCGTTCTCTCCGAAGCGGCGGTGGTAGAAGCAGAGCGTGTCTCTCTGGTGCTCCTTGGCCCCTGCTGCTGCTACCGTCGGTGGCTCCTTGCCTCCTCTGGTCGTCTCGCTGGGCTCAGCCACCACCACATTGACAGTGATCGCCCTGGTGGTGAGGATGTTCCGGTCTGCCTCCTGGGCTAGCGCATGGTAGTCACGCGCGTCCAGCCACGGCGAATTGGCCAGAACCGCTCTCGCCTCCGTTGGAAGGTTCCGGAGGAAAAGGTGGACAAACAGAAAGTGCCCATTGTCCGTGCCCATCAACGCCAGCATCTTCTCCATCAGGTCGACGGCCGAACCATCTCCTAACTCGGTCCGCCCCAGGAGCCTCTCCGCTCTCTCACATTCCAAGAGCGTGTAGCGCCGGGTCAGCGCAGCCTTGAGCGCCTCGTATTTGCTGTGGGCTGGAGGCTGATCGAGCAGGCTCGCTACCTGCTGGGCTCTGCGAGCGTCCAGCGCTGCTACCACATGGTAGAACTTGGTGTCGTCTGCCGTTACTCCCCGGAGGGCAAACTGGGCCTCGGTGTGGTGGAACCAAGAGCGCGGGTTGTGCTGCCAGAAGTCCAGTAGCTTGACTGAAACCGCACACGCATTGCTGGGGGCTCCAGTCCGGGCTGTCTGTGGGATGGCTGCTGCGTCGCTGAGGTTTCCTGACCGGGCCGGCTCCGGGGTTCTTGCCTCGTATTCCATAATTCGTCTAGGGTCACCAGTGTGGAGTGTGTGAAATAAGAGGCAGATTCATGGACAAACGGTTTATTACACACTTCACATTTCACAAGCACAGAACAGACTGAATCATTTCAACAAGCTCTCCTCAGTTAACTCAACTCTCTCTTCACACGTTTCATGGCATTTCCTATCACACAGCATGACATTTACATTACACTGCATTCAACCCCCTATGTCCCTGACTCCTTCCTGCTATCTCGCCAGGAACCCCCTGGGCATTGTTCGCCCATGCTTATTCACTGTCTTCGTCTGAGATGCTAAATAATCTGACTTCCCCAAGGTCCTACATTTGCATGAATTACTGCATCAGTGTGGCATGGAACATCAGCAGATGGAATGGCTCCCCAAATCATCACTGGCTGTGGAAACTTCACACTGGACCTCAATCAACTTGGATTCTGTGCCTCTCCAGTCTTCCTCTAGACTCTGGGACCTTGATTTCCAAATGATATGCAAAATTTACTTTCATCTAAAAAGAGGTCATCTGCTGGTGTTGGTCCACTGTGTTTTACCAAGTCCAAAGTCAGCACAGCCGTCTACCACAGAATTTTTAGAGCACTTCATGCTTCCTTCTGCTGACAAGCTTTATGGAGTTGCCAATTTCATTTTCCAGCAGGACTTGGCACTTGACCACACTGCCAAAAGTCCCAAAACCTGGTTTAATGACCATGGTATCACTGTGCTTGATTGGCCACCAAACTCTCCTGACCTAAACCCCATAGAGAATCTACAGTGTATTGTCAAGAGGAAGATGAGAGACACCAGACCCAACAATTCAGATGAGCTGAAGGCCGCGATCAAAGCAACTGTCATGAGACTGAGCGCGGTGTATCACTGAGCTCAGGCTCTTAATTTATTTCTGAATATTTTCTGTATTTTTCCAGCTTTGTGTTGTTTTCCTGTGTTTTGAGTTATGATGTTTCCTAGGTGGTTTATCGTTCTGTTAGTTATGTCCTTAATATCATTATTATTTTATCAGCCTCTGTAGTTAGGAATTATATTTTGTTTCTGTATGACATGAGTGCCTTACCTTTCCTTCCAGATACCCCCATCCTGTTATTTTCTCACTGTCTGTTCTCTAGTCGTCCCAGCTGTGAGTTGTTGTTAATTAGGTCACCTGCCCGTTCATGCTGCCCGCACCTGCTGCCCATTGTTCATCTTGTTCCCGAAACTATTTAAGGACTGTCAGACTGCTTTCTCAATACGGCAGTCTTAACTATCCTCTCTCGTCGTCACCAGAAGCCCTAATCCTGCTCTGGCGATTGTGCCTGAAGTAGTGATGGCCAAATGAGGCCTTCTGGAGGACTTGAGGCCTTTCATCAAAATGGTTCACATAGGCAAGGCCTCACGTGGGACTTCATTTTCTCTACCAGGCCATCTAGTGGACAAAATGTATACAACATGCTGATTTTTACAAGGGTATTGTTGGTTTAATATGTATTTTTTCAATTTCAATAAATGCTGTCTTTTAAGAAATATCAATGATAATAAGGCAGAAAAATAATAAAACTGACGTGACTACAGTGAATGCGCTTGTGCTACTTATCCATTTTTTTTTAAAGAAGTAACTTTTCAACAGTCATACTTTCTTTCTCAGTACATTCATCGCTGTCCTTATTGTCATGCAGGGCACAATAGGGCTTCAGCATAATGATGTGTTATTGTTGTATCCAAGCTCTTTGAAACACAGCAGACACTTCACTGTGCAAATAAAAAATTATTAGAATGACTGAGCTGGGACTTGAACCCCAGCTTCCTAATTGCAGGAGACATATTTTATCTCTAAGCTGCTTCTTAGTCATGAGTACTTGAGGTTTTCTTGAACACTTGAGCCTTTCATCAAAATGGTTCACTTAGACGAGGCCTCATGTGGAACTTCATTTGCTCTACTAGGCCATGTAGTCGACAAAGTATACATCATGCAGATTTTTACAATGTGTATTTTTCAAATTCAATAAATGTGCTGTCTTTTAAGAAATATCAATGATCATAAGGGAAAAAGAAATAATAAAACTGAGGTGACTGCAGTGAATGTGTCTGTTTTACTTCTTGTGCTTGTACTACTTATCCATTTTTATTAAGAAATAATAAATTTTCAGCAGTCTTATACTGTCCCAGTAAATTTAACTCTGGCCTGATTCTCATGCAGGGCACAATAGCAACAGGGCCTCAGCATAATGATGCGCAATAATGATCCAGGCTCTTCCTTGCAAATAAAAATTAAATTAAAAGAACAACACAGCTGGGATTCGAACCCAGGTCTCCCGCTTGCAAAATTGATACACTACCGCTAAGCCATCAACTCAATTGCAATAAAAAGCCACTATTTGTCAAAAATACATCAATGGGAATGATAGAATAATTTTCAGCATAATTATTCTGAGTCAAAAATCAGGCGGAGTATTTGAATGTAAGTATATTTATTATTAAACCCCATGGCCATTGGTGGAGAGATTACATGAGCATGAAACTTAGTCACACACACCTAACCTCTGAACATACATTTCTGAGTCTGGTGTTTTATAGCTGTGGGTAAACAAAGGGGTAGAAGGAGTAGAAGGCCTTGAGCTATCTGCAGAGCCATTCAGAGGCATCTCGGAGACAGTCTAAATGCTTGTCATAGACCTGGTATCCTAAACAGAGCAGGTCAATATAATATGAGAGCTCATCCTGGGTCATTATTTACATCTTAGATGACCTGCAGTCTCAGGCATTTGCACGCACATCCTGAAGGCCACAGATAAACAATAATTGATCACAGAAACACACCAAGAATATATCAGACATATAATATGAAATATATATATATATACAGTATATATATGTGTGTGTGTGTGTGTGTGTGTGTGTGTGTGTGTGTGTGTGTGTGTATGAGAGAATAATATAAAGGAATATATGAAGTTATCCTACATGGAATGCACATATAAACATCAGACATGAAATGGGAAAGTCATGGAATAATATAAGAATAATAATATAACAAGAATAATGCAGATAATATGGAATTTTTCTATCAGGAGACATGAGCTCAAGTGTTTTTGGTGCTGGCTCCATCTGAAAATTGGCTGTAACAAATCCCTTACACAGTCAAACATGACAAAACAAAACATGAGGGACGGGGAGTTCCACTGGGTAGCACTGCTCAGTTTATTTCTCCTGACCCAGTCACGTGGTCCGACATCAACACATACATCACGAGTCACGCCTCGAAAACCCTCGCCAAATATTTCCTGGATAAGATCGGAGCACCAGTCCCTGCCTTCCCATCACGAGCCTGAAGTAATTCTAGTCTGTAAGTTTCCTCTGTGTTTGTTTTTTTGGATTTTTGTGTTGTGCACCTCGGAATTTTATGTTTTTCTGTAATAAACTCTACAAACTGCAGTTGGCGTGTGGGTCTGTCAGAGAAGCAATTCTTGACAGCAACCTGGGCTCCATAACACCTCAGCAGTAACACAGGCTGATCGCCTCCATGCTACACCTCATTGATGCAGTAATTCATGTAAAAGGAGCCCCAACCAAGTATTGAGTGTGTACATTGACAAACTTTTCAGTCAGCCAATATTTCTATTAAAAATCAATTTTTTTAATTAATTTTTTGTAATATTCTAATTTTTGAGAAAAAGGAGGGGGTTTTCATGAGCTATAAGTCATAATCATCAAAATGAAAAGAAATAAACACTTGAAATACAGTATATCACTCTGTGTAATGAATGTACACAATACATGAGTTTAATTTTTTGAATTGAATTACTGAAATAAATCAACTTTTTGATGACATTCTAATTTATTGAGATGCACCTGTACATCCACCTCCCATACGCCTGATTTTCTTCATTGATAATCCTCTGCGAAATTTAGGTTTTTAAAAAGACATCTTATGTTTTTGTAAAGGTTTAAAAAAAAAACTGAATCTTTCCCTGACTCAGATCATCTCCAAACTCATTCTGCTGTTGCCTACAGTAAATGCCATACTTTCATCAAATTTCAATGAAATCAGGTTAGAAGTTTTTGTGTAATCCCTCCTAACAAACAAACAAATAAACAGATAGGCAGACTGACCAACAGTACAAAAAAACCCCCCTCCTTTGTGAAGGAAAAATGAGACGGTGGGGTCAACATACAACCATAAACCTTAAAAATCAGAATTCCATATTATTCAACTAAGTGCGCCATAAAATACAATCAGTTTTTCTACAAATTCTAAATACAAAATGAACAGAAATTAATGTGCATCCTTTTTCTGGCAACATCAAAATTTCCAAAAGGAAAATAACATTTTTTTTTTTAAATTAAGAATGCGGTAATTGTACCCACTCTGTGACTCCTCATTTTATCATGGTGGAGGGGTTTACATTTCCTAATGATCCCAGGAGCTATGTTGTCGGGGGGGCAATTTGCTCCTGGTAGGGTCTCCCAGGACAAACTGGTCCTGGCTGAAGGGCTAGATAAGAGCAGTCCAGTAGAGCCCCACGAAGAAGTTGCAACAGGGATCCAGTATACCCCACCCATTTTGGGGTTATTGGAGATTGACCGTAGGACCCCGCCGGGCTCAGCCTGAGTGAGCCACCTGGGTCCAACCTCCAGTGGGCTCACCACCTGCAGCAGGGATCATGGTGTTATGTGAACTGGGCAACAGTCTGGGCTTCTTCACGTTTCCATCTATCCAAATGATCCCTGTTAGCTTCCACAGTGTGGGATGCAAAAATAAATAACTAAACAAATCACCAAGCAAACAAACAAAATCCTCAAATACATAATTTTACCCCACAAAAAGCCCTCCTAAAACAAATTTATTGATTTTGGTTCTGTGTTTCTAAACAATCTATATGTAATCAACTCAAAATTATGAACAGCAAAACCTGAACAAAACATATCCATCCATCTTCTTCTGCTTAATCCTTTTCGGGTCGTGGGGGGGGGGGGGGGGGGGGCTAGAGCCTATCCCAGCATCTTTTGGGCGAGAGGCAGGGTACACCCTGGACAGATCGCCAGTCCATCGCAGGGCCAACACAGCGAGACAGCCAACCATTCACTCTCACAGTCACACCTAAGGACAATTTAGAATCCCCAGTTTGATGCCAATTAACCTAACTTGCATGTTTTTGGCATGTAGGAGGAAACCGGAGAAATTCCGGAGTAAACCCACGCAGACACGGGTAGAACATGCAAACTCCACACGGATCACTGTTGGTCGGGGGCTGGGATCAAACCCAGGATTCCCTGGCCAAGGGTGAGTTGCTGTGCTGCCGCAGTGCTAACCACTCCGCCACCACGCTGCCCCAAAACATATCAAAACACAATTTAAAAAAATGCACCTTTCTAAAGTCCATCAGTTTTTGTGTTTCATAAGAAAATTCCATCCATCCATCTATCCATCCATCCATCTTCTACCACTTTTCCGGAGGTCCGGGTCGCGGAGGCAGCAGTTCAAGCAGAGAAGTCCAGATTTCCCTCTCCCCAGCCACCTGCTCCAGCTCTTCAGAGAGGATACCAAGGCGTTCCCAGACCAACTGGGAGACATAGTCTCTCCACCGAGTCATGGGTCTGCCCTGGGGTCTCCTCCCAGTGGGACGTGCCTGAAACACCTCAAGTGGGAGGCATCCATAAGCAAATTATTTATTATAAAAATATAAACAATAAAAGCAGAAATGTATAAATATTTACAGATCACTGAATATTCTTGGAAATTCTTCAAACAAATTCTAATGTCCCAAATCTAAAAAACTGCCCATTTTCTTTAATTTATGTAATCATTACCAACTGAAGTTGTTTGGAAGCTTTCTGTCATGCGGTGACCCTCGCGGGCCACCATAAGACGCCAAAAGTCTCCAGTGAGTTTTGCATTTGATGTTTTATTTTAACAAAGGCAAAACAAGAACACAAAGCTGTGAGCCACTGAGGGCAAAAACACACACTAAAAAATACAAGGGATCGTAGGGCTAACCCCAGCCACTACGACCTTAACCATGAACATAAACAAGAATATAAACACGAACCTGACACGAACGAGGACCAGGAATGTTTGATGATACTCTAGCAATCAACTGCTGCCAGCGCCCGCTAATAAAGGCAGTCGCTAACGAGCAGTGATGCCAAACAGCTGATCGACCTTGACAGCCGGAAACCCCACCGAGCACTGTCACAATAAGAGCCCGGTGGAGCCAGAATGTAATCCAGAGCTGTCAAGGCCGGCAGAGATGATACATGGCCCGAGCGTGGACAAGATCGACGCTCGGGTCGTAACAGTACCTTCCCTCTGAGGGCGGGCTCCAGAACGCCCATAGTCATCCATGCCCCCCCCCCCCCCAGGGTGGACGGGTGGGGGCAGACCCGGTGGGAGAGAGACAAAAGCCGAGAATCAGCACAGACCATGAATGAATGAATGAATGAATCTTTATTTCAGATAGATTAAAAGTAAAGATTAAAAAGAAACAGAATAATATAACAAAGGGGAAAAAAATCCAACAAGGTCAAATTAAACAATAACTTATATTGCCCACCCATATTCCATCCAAGAATTCAAAAGAAAAACAAAACAAGAGCGATTACAATTCGGAACAAAGCTAAGACAAAATGTGACAAAAAAAAAACTAAGCAACAACACAACATAGACTGGATATGACAATCCTTATGTGACTTTACATGTCATCTTGGATATATGTTTGGAGTATTTCTTCCTTTAGTTTTTGTTTAAATTGTCCTTACCACAGTCCAAAGCCCGGAAAGTCCACTCCTCCGGTGGCCGAACCAGGTCGCCCAGCAATACATGCGACGTGTCGGGTGGCCGACCCGAGGCGCTGAACCGGCGAAACAGTTCTTCAGGCGGCCAATCCGCGTCCCTCAGCCACCAGAACTGGGGGAAAATGACCCGCAGCGGCTTCCCTGGCGAGGACAAAACTTGGGAGAGCCGGGGCGAGCGTAGCAGGACCCCCATGACCCCCGGCGAAGATGAGCAGGGGCGATGACTCATAAGAGGGGAATTAAGGCAAGGATGAGCCCAAACTCCGTCCGGCGGTGAAGGGTATGCAGCTCCTCCACCGACCTCAGACCACACTGGCGTTGCACCTCCGCTGGACCCCGATTGGGTCCCGGCTGCACCCACATTGGACCCCAACTAGGCCAGGATAGCTCCTGCGGTGGACCCCGATTTGGCCTCGGGCGCACCCACGTCGGACCCCAATTGGGCCACAGCAGCACCCACGTTGGACCCCAACTGGGTTGGTGCAGCTCCGCTGACGACCTCCACCCCTGAACCCGGAACCTCCACCTCAGCGATTCCGACTGGCTCCGCGCTGGTGACACTGCAATAAAGCTCAGGAGACACAGAAAAACCGGGATCAGTATCACCGGCAGCAACAGAACCCAGCAAGATGAGCTCGGGCGCAGCAGGCGGCTGCCCTTCACTCGCCTCCCCGAGAGGCAGGCAAAAATGCTCCAAGACAGGGGAAAGAGACACAAGAGGGAGCACTTGCCTGCACTCGGGTTCTGTTGCCGTCCAGGACTCCGTCGATCCAGGTTCAGGGCGAAGAAGTTCGTGCGCAGGCTCCAACTCAGCTGCGTCGGCCTCCGCAGCTGGCAAGATGGTTTCCGCAGCCTGAGGTTCCTCTCGCGCTGATGTCCACACCGATAACCTGTTTGGCGTGGAGGCAGGGGACCCTCGACCCACTGGCTTGGACCGCTCCAGCGAGGAGACCCGCGGACGCTTCATCGTCGGCACAGGTTCTGGGCCGCAGTCCACTCTTCTCCTCTGTCCACGACGTGGCTGCAGGGCCGGATCCAGGCTTTCCAGTACCGCAGGCCCCCTCCTCACCCCGCGACATAGACCTGGCGTCGCAGACCACTCAGCAGAGAGAGACACAGAGGCAGCAGGTTTGGTTATCACAACTACAGCAGGTGGCGGGAGCTCGGGGGGCTGCAAACCCCGAACTCCGCCCCCAGGAGTCAGACAAGGCAGGTTACAATTATGGTGTAAGGAACGAACTTGCACTTGCCTTTGTCCCGGAGGGAGGATGATGCCTGCTGTAGGGGACGTTGTTCCTCCTTCTCCCCGCTGGATGGCGACAGAGGGCTCCCTGAAAGGACGAGGAGGAGCCGCTCTCAGAGGTCCGCTGACGGGCTTCGCCAGCAGCGGGTCCAGCTGGGGATTCTGCTGAGGTTGACTGTGGAGGTGACGACGGTTTCTGGCAGAGGGCGAGGCAAAGGTGAGGCCCTGGAATCGCCGCTCCAGTGTGGAGACAGAGGCGAGGAGGTCGGCGAACTCCGGGAAGTCACTTAATTCGGGATTCCTCTCCACCAGTCTGACTGCCGCCGTCACATGTTTGATAATCTGTGTGGGGTGAACTGTGGAACGAGCGGCCGCCACTCGGTCCCAGATGGAAGCAGCTGTGAGTTGGAGCTTCTCCGGGGGATTCCCGAATGACGACACCCTCCGGCGGGGATCACCCCTGGGCGGAGCGAACTCCTGGACCGGAGTGGAGGCAGGAACAGGATCCGGACATGAGGAGCGGGGATGCCTCCTCTTCGGCTTCCTGCCGGGATTTCCCTCCAGCCCACGGAGTATCTCGTGCTGTGCGGCGATATCATCTCTCCTCGCGCCGACCTCAGGGTGATTGGCGTAGCAGGGAAGATGATTTCAAACATCCTCAGCTTGGTCCAGGTACCGGTGCACGTCGCTGTGGAAGTCGAGGAGGGAGGCGGCGATGAGGATTTCGTCCACGCACTCGAGGGCGTCCGCTAGCCTGTTACTCCGACTCCGAGCGCGGACCCTCCGCGATGGCATGCTTCCAGCACGGTACCCAGACAGGAAGAACAGTAGTCCAATTCAGCAAAAACTGAACGGGACGGCGTCTCGGTGTGGCGTCTCCATTTAGACGTCTTGGCTGGAGTATACTGTCATGCAGTGACCCTCGCGGGCCACCATAAGACGCCAAAAGTCTCCAGTGAGTTTTGCATTTGATGTTTTATTTTAACAAAGGCAAAACGAGAACACAAAGCTGTGAGCCACTGAGGGCAAAAACACACACTACAAAATACAAGGGATCGTAGGGCTAACCCCAGCCACTACGACCTTAACCATGAACATAAACAAGAATATAAACACGAACCTGACACGAACGAGGGCCAGGAATGTTTGACGATACTCCAGCAATCAACTGCTGCCAGCGCTCACTAATAAAGCCAGTCGCTAACGAGCAGTGATGCCAAACAGCTGATCGACCTTGACAACCGGAAGCCCCACCAAGCGCTGTCACAATAAGAGCCCGGTGGAGCCAGAATGAAATCCACAGCTGTCAAGGCCGGCAGAGATGATACATGGCCCGAGCGCGGACAAGATCGACGCTTGGGTCGTAACACTTTCCCTTTTTACAGGGTTTATACTGTGACGCCTGTCAGATGGATGGATTATCTTGACAAAGGAGAAGTGTTCTTTATCACTGCTTAAAAACAAACATTTTGTATTTTGCCATTTCATACAGACTCTGCCTGCAAGGTCAGCCCAGGAGGTCAGCCCTGTGCAACAAACAATCATGCTGTTTAATCAGCATCTGCTGGGTAGATGGACTATCTTTTATCATTATGACACAAAAAGCAATTATATGGAATATGATAATATTTTTAAACTTTATTTGTATAGCACATTTCACAGCCCAAAGGTCACAAGGTGCTTTACACATAATAAAACAGAAAACCAAGTAGATAAAGGACAGAGAATTACAAATTAAAAGAATAAACATTTGATAACTAAAATAAAACTCATCAAATTATAAATGCATGTCAAAGTTTCTGGGAGTGGTATTGGAAAATAGTAAAATTCTCTAATTCTCTCTATCTGAGGGGTGAATGGATAAAGGATGCACTGTAAAACGTTTAGGGTGTCATGAAAAGTGCTATATAAATCCATCCATCCATGCAATCTATTATTATTATTATTATTCAGCCAGTGTAACAGTACAAATATTCAATGTAAATTTATCTAATCTGAAATCATTTTGACTGAATTATGATGATGGTGGTTGATGTTTTGTCTATTTAACAAGTAATCAGAAACACATCTAGAATAATTAATATTAATTATAAAATATGATGTGTGGCAAGACTGATTATTTAAGCAATATTACACGAGAGTGAGTACGGTATCATGAATATAGTAACTCTGGGTGTGATACATCTTGTGCCCACTAGAGCATCACACCCAGAGTTACTATATTTATGATACCGTAATGAACTCAAGTTCCAAGGTTTCGGTTCCAAGGTATTCAGTTCCAAGGTTGTCATAGCCAGGAGCGGCACTGGGGTTAAGCTCCCAGTGCTCATAAAATGCTCGTTACGGCGTGTGTCTCGAAAAGCCTCTGACAACTAAGTCCAACTCCTAGCCTGCCCGTGTGGTTTAGTCTCTAAGCCCGGCGGAACTGCTTTTACTAATAGGAGAAGGGGCGAGGGCGGATCTCTGGTGCCTTAAAACCAGATGCTTCGGGTAGATGGTGGCTCGTCAACCTGGGAAGGTAGCCCATCTAGGGGAAGGTAAACCCTGATTTCAAACCTCCTCTGCCTTGCGGCACACCCGGTCACGGAAAAGGCTTCGGGAGTCAACCCTGAGGAAAAATCCGGAGTCGGAGCCCCTAAGGCAGTTCTCTGTTGTGCTCAACATCGTTCTGGCAGCTCCTGCGACAGCGCTGATGCCAAACTGTAGCAGCCCTGCTGTTCCTTTGTGACGTGGAGAGGGGGGACATGCTGCATGGGCAACATCTTGTCCTCCATATCTTCCTGCCCAGGCTTGAATCCTACCAACGCCCAACGCTGGAAGGTAGAACACCGGATCACTGGAGAGGACACTCCAGCTTCGCCTCTGGCGTAGACAAAACACGGGGAATGACAGTTACCGGTTATAAGCCACCGCTCAATTGGCGTAGAGCGCGGCGCCAGGGGTTGTTCCCGACGGTGAGAGGGATCATCGGATCTCACTGGACAGCTACCGCTCGCCTCAAGCTGGGCAGCCCCCAGCCAATAAGGTGTTGTCCCGCCACAGCTTGCTTTCCTCATTGGGTGCATGGGGATGAGGAGAAGTCCGAACAGCAGGCTGAGAACCTTCGCACCAGGCAAGACAAAAAAACAAAAGAGACCAACTCTAAAACTGGGAACTTGGAACGTCCGCACTATGATGACAGGACTCGCTGCTAACCTCAAGGACATCAACGACACCAGGAAGACTGCCATCATCAATAATGAGCTGAAGAGACTGGGAGTGGATATCGCCACTCTCCAGGAAACACGGTTGGCTGACGCAGGCACACTGAGAAAGAAGGACTACACATTCTACTGGCAGGGAAAGGGCAGTGACGAACACAGGGAACACGGAGTGGGCTTCGCAGTGAAGAACACCTTGCTGAAGATGGTGGAACCGGGCAGCAATGGCTCTGCACGACTCCTCACCCTGCGCCTCAACACCACTCAAGGCCCAGTCAACCTCATCAGTGTGTATGCCCCAACACTGACAGCCACACCAGAGGCAAAAGACGAGTTCTACAAGAATCTCACAACAACTGTCAGGATCATCCCCAACTCTGAACAACTCATTCTCCTTGGAGACTTCAATGCCAGAGTGGGTGCTGACCACGACTCCTGGCCCTCCTGTCTTGGACCATTTGGCGTGGGCAGAATGAATGACAATGGACAGCGGCTGCTCGAGTTCTGCACATATCACGATCTGTGCATCACAAACTCGTTCTTCAAGACCAAGCCCCAACACAAGGTTTCCTGGCGACATCCGCGCTCAAAGCACTGGCACCAGCTGGACTTGATCCTGACCAGGCGCACCTCACTGAAGAATGTGCTAATCACCCGTTTGTTCCAGAGTGCAGATTGCGACACAGACCATTCATTGGTGTGTTGCAAGGTCAAGCTGCAGCTGAAGAAATTCCATCGTGCTAGACAGCCTGGAAAGGCACGGATTGACACCAGCAAGATGGCCCAACCAGAACTTGTTGAGCAGTTTGCCTCCACCTTTGAGAAGGAACTTGGTGTACCACAAGAAGGAGAATCTGCAAAGCAGAAGTGGGAAGAGCTGCAAAACACCATCCACCGCACAGCCTTGGCTACCTTTGGGAGGAAGACCTTGAAGTCACAGGACTGGTTTGATGCCAAGTTGACCGAGATGACCCCCGTCATTGAAGCCAAGCGTTCAGCACTTGCTGAGTACAAGAAGTACCCAAACGAGAAGAATCTCCAGATTCTCAGGGCTGCGAGAAGCAAAGTTCAGCAGACTGCTCGGCGCTGTGCCAACGAGTACTGGACTCAGCTCAGCCAAGACATTCAAACCGCTGCCATAACAGGGAACATCCGTGGTATGTACGATGGCATCAAGAAAGCACTTGGTCCGACTCAGAGCAAGATGGCCCCCCTCAAATCCTCCACTGGGGAGATGATCACAGAAAAGAACAAGCAGATGGAGAGATGGGTGGAACACTACTCCGACCTCTACTCCAGACAGAACACCGTGACACCGTCAGCCCTTGATGCCATCGACTGCCTGCCATCCATGGACGAACTTGATGCCGAGCCAACCATCGACAAACTCAGCAAGGCCATTGATAGCTTGGCCGCTGGCAAGGCACCCGGCAACGATGGCATACCCCCCGACCTGATCAAGCACTGCAAGACCGCCCTACTGCTGCCATTGCATGACGTCCTCTGCCAGTGCTGGAAGGAAGGTGCCGTACCACAGGACATGAGGGACGCCAAGATCATCATCCTCTACAAAAACAAAGGGGAGAGAAGCGACTGCAACAACTACAGGGGCATCTCCCTCCTCAGCGTTGCTGGCAAAGTCTATGCACGAGTTGTTCTCGTTCGTCTACAGAAGCTTGCCGAACGTGTCTACCCCGAGTCTCAGTGTGGCTTCCGCGCTGAGCGATCAACGGTAGACATGATATTCTCCATCCACCAACTCCAGGAGAAATGCAGGGAACAGAACATGCCCCTGTACGTCGCCTTCATCGACCTCACCAAAGCGTTCGATCTGGTCAGCAGAGAGGGCCTTTTCAAGATCCTGCCAAAGATAGGATGCCCACCAAAGTTGCAAAGCCTCATCGAATCGTTTCACACCAACATGTAGGGGATAGTGCAGCACGACAGCAACGTCTCAGAGCCATTCAACATACGCAGCGAAGTGAAACAGGGCTGTGTACTTGGCCAACCCTCTTTGGGATTTTCTTTGCTATGCTCCTGAGGCATGCCTTCAGCACAGCAACAGAGGGAATCTACCTGCACACAAGATCTGACGGCAGGCTTTTCAACCTCCCCCGCCTGAAAGCCAGAACCAAAGTACGCGAGGCTCTAATCAGAGACATGCTGTTCGCAGACGACGCTGCAGTCACAACCCACACACAGCAGGAGCTTCAGACCCTGATGGACCACTTCTCCCAGGCATGCAAGGACTTCGGGCTTACCATCAACCTGAAGAAGATTAACGTCTTGGCGCAAGGCACGGAAGCACCACCAACCATCACCATCGACGACTACGAGCTGGAGGTCGTGAATCAGTTCATGTACCTGGGGTCCACGATCAGCAACAACCTCTCCCTTGATACAGAGATTGACAAGAGGATTGGAAAATCAGCCTTCATTCACACTTGCTAGCCTCACCACACGAGTGTGGGAGAATCCCAAACTCTCTGTCAAGACAAAGATGGCAGTGTACAACGCCTGCGTCATCAGCACATTGCTCTATGGGAGTGAGACATGGACAACATACGCCCGGCAGAAAAGAGACTGAACTCCTTCCACTTGCGCTGCATTCGCCACATCCTGGACATATCCTGGCAGGACAAAGTGTCCAACACAGAAGTTTTGTCCCGCGCCGGCCTTCCCTCCATGTTCACTCTACTCAGGCAGCACAGGCTCCGCTGGCTAGGCCACGTTCACCATATGGAGGATGGCAGAATCCCCAAAGACGTCCTCTACGGAGAACTGGCGACTGGCAGGAGAGACGTTGGCCGCCCACAGCTGCGCTTTAGAGACGTCTGCAAGAGAGACATGAAGGCCCTGGAGATCAACACAGAGCGCTGGGAGGACCTTGCAACGGACCGCTCCAAATGGAGAGGCACCCTGACCAGACAGCTCAAGGCGGGTGAAGAGAGACTGACTGCTGCAGCAGATGAAAAAAGGACCTGCAGGAAGAACCGCCACAGACCCAGCAGCACGGAGACCACCCACAAGTGCGACCTGTGTGACAGGGACTGCCATTCGCGCATCGGCCTGTTCAGCCACAGGCGGTGCTGTTCCAGCAGAGTAGACGTTTAGGATTCTCTTCCATGGTCATCATAGACCGACGGAGGCCAACGACGAATGAACTCAAGTGTAATATTGTTTTTATACAATAGTTCCGCTGTTCTGCCATTTTACCATACTTGATCATGGTAGACTGATAAATATAACTATTGGTTTAGCATACTTTGTCAGAATCAGGTGCTCTGCAAATATGCCACTAACATTATATAATTGTTTACCTCCCATCAGCTGTACTGAATAATTTTTAACAGCAGGAAATATACGTATATAATGTATATAAATAGACACACACTGAAAATGTGCCACATTTTTGGATCAGCCAATCACGGTGCAGCGCCATCACCTGTTTCCGCTAGCTGTATCATATGCTGAAATTATGAGCGGAAGCGTATTTCCTGTGTAGTAACCCAGGGTATAACTGTTCTGATAAGTATGGTAAAATGCCACAACACCGGCAAGCACAATTTATTAAATGACAGCAATACTGGACAAAATATTATGATTTGTTTGTTTAACCGTTTTTTTTTTGTTTTTGTTTTTTTGAGCATCTGAGAAAAAATAGTTCCTTCTCAATCTAGCCAGTAACTCTTGCTTAACATCTCAATCAGCATGAAGCTGTCTATTGTCATATGTTTATAAAACATATACCTGTTGAGTCAGTACTGCAGAAGACCCGAGATCAAAACGTATCCAGTGTGGTCGTCAGAACCACCGTTAGACAGCCGGTAGTTAGTAATTAGCATGCTAGCGATTTGGCACACTTTGCTTGCTTTTCTTTGCATTTTCAGATGAAACACAGAGTTCATCATCACAAAGGTATTGTGGTTTGTTAATCAAGACAATAAATCAAACTCTGGCACTGCCTATTTTTTTAAACAGATGTGACATCACTTAATGAGCTTAAAATGACAGCAAGGTTGGGGTACACAGAGGTAGACCTTTTCAAAAGGGTGGCACTTCTGGGTCATGGATGTATAATTTTTTGTCAAACAGCGCCTCACTGTGGAAATTAAGGTGTCCAAAACAGTACTGCAATTGTCAGAGAATTGATAGTAAATCACTGTCAGTAACTAATGGTTACATGAACACTGCAGTGTTGTTCTTAGGACATGTTATGGTGTTACACAGGTGGTGACGTCACCCAGAGTATAAGAGGGCTGTGCAATAGAGGGGCGGTCTCTTCGACCACCTCTCAGCCTAGCGGGAGCATCTGTCTGTATTCTGTGAGTGTATAATAAAGTCCTGTGTAGTTCACCACTCGCCTCATCATTGTTCCACCTTTTACGAACATAACATTTGGTGACGAGGATAAAGTATGGATGCTGGCGTGTCTTCTATTTGGCCATTTTTGGAGTCTCTGGGAGATCCTCCAATGCATTGGGCGAGGTGGTTCGCCGCCTTTCAGAAGTATTTGGTGGCACTGAACCTTGGCGAATTGAAGAAGGTACGAGCACGGGTGATTCTAGTCCACAATTTAGGTATGGAAGGACAGTGTATCCTTGCTACCTTGAGAGCTAGCGATAGCTTCGAGGATGTGGTTGAGCTAATGGCGCAACATTTTTGCGCACCTGCAAACGTCATCGTCAGGAAGATCCAGTTTCGGCAGTGCCACCAGCGGATCGGCGAGTCGGTACAGCACTATGTTGCAGACCTGCGGCAGCTGGTTGGAGACTGCCAATTTGGTGATTTGGAAGAAGAAATGGTCCGCGACCAGCTGGCAGAGCACACGCTGTGCTCGTCAGCATGGTCGAAATTACTTACACACTCCGGTGAATTGACTCTAGCCACGACTGTGGAACTAGCTCAACAGTGTGAAGCAGCGGACAAGTTATTACACGACCTCGGTGAAAGGGCTATGCTGCGCCGCTATGACTCACAATCGACGGTGCAGGCTGTGGATCCAGACAGCGAAGACAGCGAGCAAGGGGAATGCGCTGCAGCTATGAAGATGAGATCCACCCCAGGATCACCCAAATGTTCGGGTTGCGGGTCCACTAAGCACCAATATAAGACTAGAGAGTGTCCGGCGAGAAGTAAACGCTGTGACAAGTGCGGACTCCTGCATCACTTTGCCAGGGCCTGTAATAGGTTCGAGCAAGGGGAACGGTGACACAAAGTGGACACCTCTGTTCCAACTCCCATGGTTATCCACATTGTTTCCCCGGACACCGACAGCCGTATGTATTGTAAGATGGAACTGGACGGAGCAGAGGTACCATTGCTGGTTGACACGAGCGCAGTGAGGTCGGTGTTGAGTTGGCCCACCGTGAGGATTTTCTTCCTGCGCCATCAGTTGAGAGGTCATTTGAAGCCATTATGCAGCTACGGAGGAAGGAGGCTGCCCATCGTGGGTTCGGTGGAGCTGACGGGCCATTACAAGTCGGCGGTGGTCGCCAACTTGAAGTTTATAGTGACTGGCAGTGGCAAGAATGTGATGGGCTGTGATCTCTTCTATGGACTGGGGCTTTCCATCTCCAGTGGCATTGGTGAGGAGTGGTCAGGCTGTGGTTTGTGGGACCTCCCGGTGCCGCCAGTGGTGGATGATGCAGTATGGGACGAACCTTGGCCTAGTAATCTGGAAGGTGAGCAGGACCAACCCCATCCAGGGCCATTGCGGGAGAGTTCCTGCGCCAGAGCCCAAGTTACCCTAGCTGAAGGAACTGTGCGGCGCCGTGGGACGCCCATGACGGCGGATGGAGCTGAGTGGCTGACTCATCCTGCTTCTGGAGTTTGGCTGGGAGGAACCGAGAAATAGGGGGTCACAATGGCTTCGCCAGCATCTCAAATGAAAGCAAGCAGGGCAGGACCGGTTGACACGGTTAAACGACGTGCCACTCAGGAACACTGGAAGCCAAGTAGGGCTCCTCTGGGGGTCATTGATTTGGTCCAACCCAGAGAGGAGGCTCGGTCAAGAGGCGTTCGCAGGAAGCAAAAATTGCAGGAGGACCAGGGGCCGCTGCAGGTGGTGGCTGTTTGGGAGGACGGTTATCTTCAGCTGTCCGATGGTATAGAGAGGCACCCCAACGAGCTACAGCGCATCTAAGAGGAGAAAGAGGCGTCTCGGCACCGACGTAGATCATCTCCGGGCGCCAAAAAAAGGAGATACTCTGGTCGGGGCCCGCCTGATGAGTCTACCGGGGGGAGGGGGGCTCTCTACGGTAACTGACTGATAATTTTGGGGGAAATGTGTTTAATATACAGTGGGGCAAAAAAGTATTTAGTCAGCCAACAATTGTGCAAGTTCTCCCATTTAAAAAGATGAGAGAGGTCTCCAAGTATACCTCAACTATGAGAGACAAAATGAGAAAAAAAAAAAATCCAGAAAATCACATTGTCTGATTTTTAAACAATTTATTTGCAAATTATGGTGGAAAATAAGTATTTGGTCAATAACAAAAGTTCATCTCAATACTTTGTTACATACCCTTTGTTGGCAATGACAGAGGTCAAACATTTTCTGTAAGCCTTCACAAGGTTTTCACACACTGTTGCTGGTATTTTGGCCCATTCCTCCATGCAGATCTCCTCTAGAGCAGTGATGTTTTGGGGCTGTCGCTGGGCAACACAGACTTTCAACTCCCTCCAAAGATTTTCTATGGGGTTGAGATCTGGAGACTGGCTAGGCCACTCCAGGACCTTGAAATGCTTCTTACGAAGCCACTCCTTCGTTGCCCGGGCGGTGTGTTTGGGATCATTGTCATGCTGAAAGACCCAGCCACATTTCGTCTTCAATGCCCTTGCTGATGGAAGGAGGTTTTCACTCAAAATCTCACGATACATGGCCCCATTCATTCTTCCTTTACATGGATCAGTTGTCCTGGTCCCTTTGCAGAAAAACAGCCCCAAAGCATGATGTTTCCACCCCCATGCTTCACAGTAGGTATGGTGTTCTTTGGATGCAACTCAGCATTCTTTCTCCTCCAAACACGACAAGTTGAGTTTTTGCCAAAAAGTTCTATTTTGGTTTCATCTGACCATATGACATTCTCCCAATCCTCTTCTGGATCATCCAAATGCTCTCTAGCAAACTTCAGACGGGCCTGGACATGTACTGGCTTAAGCAGGAGGGACACGTCTAGCACTGCAGGATTTCAGTCCCTGGCAGCGTAGTGTGTTACTGATGGTAGCCTTTGTTACTTTGGTCCCAGCTCTCTGCAGGTCGTTCACTAGGTCCCCCCGTGTGGTTCTGGGATTTTTGCTCACTGTTCTAGTGATCATTTTGACCCCACAGGGTGAGATCTTGTGTAGAGCCTCGGATCGAGGGAGATTATCAGTGGTCTTGTATGTCTTCCATTTTCTAATAATTGCTCCCACAGTTGATTTCTTCTCACCAAGCTGCTTACCTATTGCAGATTCAGTCTTCCCAGCCTGGTGCAGGTCTACAATTTTGTTTCTGGTGTCCTTTGACAGCTCTTTGGTCTTGGCAATAGTGGAGTTTGGAGTCTGACTGTTTGAGGTTGTGGACAGGTGTCTTTTATACTGATAACGAGTTCAAACAGGTGCCATTAATACAGGTAACGAGTGGAGGACAGAGGAGCCTCTTAGAGAAGAAGTTACAGGTCTGTGAGAGCCAGAAATCTTGCTTGTTTGTAGGTGACCAAATACTTATTTTCCACCATAATTTGCAAATAAATTCTTTAAAATCTGACAATGTGATTTTCTGGATTTTTTTTTCTCATTTTGTCTCTCATAGTTGAGGTATACCTATGATGAAAATTGGAGACCTCTCTCATCTTTAAAGTGGGAGAATTTGCACAATTGGTGGCTGACTAAATACTCTTTTGCCCCACTGTATGTTATTGTTGATTGCCCGAATTAATGTGTTCTGCTTGCTGTTAATGTGAGCGATGTTTGATATTATAGTGATAAGACATAATCTTCTGTATATGTGTTCATAAGAGGGGATTGTTTTGAGTTATTTATTCTAGGAGCACGGCACTTTTGTGTTTGAGAGACTGCATTTGATTTAGACGGCAGAATAATCCATCTAGCCATGTGGGAGTGGGACAGTAGTCCACCTGTCCTCCCCTAGCCTTAGTTGTTTTGTGCGAATGTTATAGGCCCTGATATATTTCTGTTTACTGTTAGTGCTCGATTCGGGTTTCAAATGGGGGGGGGGGGGGGTCTTGATTGTATGTGTGTTTTGATTTTTTTGAGGGGGGGGGAAATGTAGTGTTGTTCTTAGGACATGTTATGGTGTTAAACGCGTGGTGACATCACCCAGAGTATAAGAGGGCTGTGCGGTAGAGGGGCAGTCTCTTCAACCACCTCTCAGCCTAGCGGGAGCATCTTGTCTGTATTCTGTGAGTGTATAATAAAGTCCTGTGTAGTTCACCACTCACCTCATCATTGTTCCACCTTTTACGGCCATAACAAACATCTTTGAAGCAGAGTGATACATATCCAGTGAAACTGGAGTGAAATTATCATGGAATATAGTAACTCCTGGAATCCCTATTGTCCAATCAAATTGCTTGGTCGAAACTAACTGTTGTATAATCATAGCTAAGGTAACTGCTACATGAATAGAGTGTCACTAATATGCCAGCAAATAGAAATTAAGTGCAAAAGTTTTCTGGCAGTCAAAAAAACATGCAATAAAAATACTTGGTCTCAGAGAAATAAGAAGAAACACTGACACTGATACATCTGCTCAGACGTATGTCTGTATACGTCTGAATGATTAAACCATTTTGATGTTGGTACTTTATTTTCTATAGCATGCTAAAAATCATTACTCTAAGAAAGCTTTATCAAATTATCATTTAAAATATTGTGACATACAGTATGTGGGGTTCACACAAAGAAGAGGAGCAGATGGTTGTGACGAACAGGCTTTATTTTACACACACCCAACCCCAACACCCCCGAGCACAGACAGGAGGGGGGGTCATTCTCCCAGACCTCCATTTCAATCATGGTTATACAACACATAATACATCTTGCCCTAATCCTGCCTATAAACACTGCTGTGTCATTATAACTGCGTTATAATGACACAGCAGTATAATAACTCAGTAATAACACACACACAGTAACGTTTTCAACTGGCAAAGCATGCTGGGAAATCCCTGCCCCCCTCAACATGGCCCCGACGTTACAATATATATATTCAAATAGACCAAGTAAGGCAAAAATAAATCAGGTGGTTTCTCCTTTTGTTTTCCTTCCACAGTCAGTTTCACAGTCAGAAGCAGTTTGACTGTTTAAAATAGATCTGACCTTGTTTTGGAGTTCGTAGAAATTAGACGGAGGTTACAGCAGTACACATTAACACACGCTGTTAGCAGTTCGGTGCTTTAAGAGTAGAAAACTAAAACATGTTATCATGCATTTTTTTTAATTTATTTTATAAATGTGCAAACATGTAAAATAAAAATATTTTGTGAAAATACCATGTATAAGAGTTTTTAAGAAATGAGTCAAAGTCAGCAGAAGAACTCTAACATTCACAGAATGAACTTTGTTTCAACCTCCTTTTATTTTAACTTTTATGTCTTTTGTCCAAGTGAAAATGTTTGATGGGAAGTTCTCTTTTTTATTTCCATGTGGTCAGAAGGAGACCAGTCAGATTTCGGCTCTCCTGAACGATGTCACCACAATCATGGAAGTGGATCAGCCACAGTAGTGCCACCATAGAAAAGGGAAATGGATGGGCCAATTTCAGCACAATATTACAACCATTTACTCTAATTTTTTAAGTGACAAAAGACCAATCTCTTTGTCAGGTAATTAATATTACCCATTAGCATGCAGATTCTAAACAGGACTGTTTCAGTTGTTGTTATTCAGGTTGGTAGATTTTATGCAGGTGTTACTGTCTGTGTTAGTGGTCTGCTGCACTTGACAACTCTGGCTTCCTGTTGAGAGAGGCTACTGAGCACACAAGATCTCTGCTTCAGTGTATTTTCAAGAACACAAAGAGTAAGTTCACTTCAGACCAGCTGGTGAAAACAGGAAGTGATTGTGCAGAAGAGAAAGTTTTTTGGCCAGATCGACAGACTGAGAGTATGCTTCCCACCCATCTGTCACACAACTACTCGGTGAACTATTTTTAACCGTAAGCCAGAAACCCCCCCCCCCCCCCGACTGTAAACAGGAGTTTATGCTGTAGTTTAATGTGTACCAATTTATCCTGATTTTAAAGGGAACTCCAGGGTCAACTGAAATCCTGACTGCATAAGAGTGAAATGGGTAAAATCTTTGTGCACACATCTCAACTGAAGTGTAGGTAGAACAAGGCAGAGAAGCAGTGTTAATGCACAAAACAAATATTTATTTATTGGGAAAAAAGAAAGAAGAGCCGCCATACTAATTTGAGGTGGTTGTCTATTTTTCTTTGGGGAATTTGTCTTCATATGCAAGTTAATCATCACTGTAAGACAAAGGAGATAGATCAGTTATGGGCATATACAGTATATATACACTACCGTTCAAAAGTTTGGGGTCACTTAGAAATTTCCTTATTTTTGAAAGAAAAGCACTGTTTTTTTTCAAAGAAGATAACTTTAAACTAATCAGAAATACACTCTAATATCTAATATACATTGCTAATGTGGTAAATGACTACTCTAGCTGCAAATGTCTGTTTTTTGGTGCAATATCTACATAGGTGTATCAAGGTCCATTTCCAGCAACTATCACTCCAGTGTTCTAATGGTCCAATGTGTTTGCTCATTGCGTCAGAAGGCTAATGGATGATTAGAAAACCCTGGTGCAATCATATTAGCACAGCTGAAAACAGTTTAGCTGGTTAGAGAAGCTACAAAACTGACCTTCCTTTGAGCAGGTTGAGTGTCTGGAAAAAATTATTATTTCAAATACAAATCATTATTTCTAACCTTGTCAATGTCTTGACTATAATTTCTATTCATTTTACAACTCATGGTGGTAATTAAGTGTGACTTTTCATGGAAAACACAAAATAATTGTCTGGGTGACCACAAACTTTTGAACGGTAGTGTATATACACTACCGTTCAAAAGTTTGGGGTCACTTAGAAATTTCCTTATTTTTGAAAGAAAAGCACTGTTTTTTTCAATGAAGATAACTTTAAACTAATCAGAAACACACTCTAATATCTAATATACATTGCTAATGTGGTAAATGACTATTCTAGTTGCAAATGTCTGGTTTTTGGTGCAATATCTACATAGGTGTATAGAGGCCCATTTCCAGCAACTATCACTCCAGTGTTCTAATGGTACAATGTGTTTGCTCATTGCGTCAGAAGGCTAATGGATGATTAGAAAACCCTTGTGCAATCATGTTAGCACAGCTGAAAACAGTTTAGCTGGTTAGAGAAGCAATAAGACTGACCTTCCTTTGAGCAGGTTGAGTATCTGGAAAAAATTATTATTTCAAATACAAATCATTATTTCTAATCTTGTCAATGTCTTCACTATATTTTCTATTCATTTTACAACTCATGGTGGTAAATAAGTGTGACTTTTCATGGAAAACACAAAATAATTGTCTGGGTGACCCCAAACTTTTGAACGGTAGTATATAGTAGTATATATATATATATATATATTGTAACGTGCTGCTCGACATGGCGATGTCCCACCGGGAGATTTGAACTCACGCCTCCCGCTCCGGAGTCCCGCACCCTACCTGTGTCGCCAATAGGGTCAACCCACTTGGCAAGCCAAGTAGGGTGCTCATATTGAGTTCGCTACACTACTCCCCTCTGGTTCTCAACATCGTCCCGATGTCAGCGCCCCATTACTGCTTTGGACAGGAGATCCCACTTCTGACACCAATGTAACGTGCTGCTCGACATGGCGACGTCCCACCGGGAGATTTGAACTCACGCCTCCCGCTCCGGAGTCCCGCACCCTACCTGTGTCGCCAATAGGGTCAACCCACTTGGCAAGCCAAGTAGGGTGCTCATATTGAGTTCGCTACAATATATATATATATATATATATATATATATACACACAGCAGGGAAAATAAGTATTGAACACGTTGTAGAGGGTGTAAGGAAAGGATGTGGAGGTGAGGCACGAGCGTAGGTCGACACAGGTTCTTTATTCACCCTCTAACATAAATACAGCCTGTGGACTCCAGCGTTGCCCGCTGGGGCCACGTGTCTGGTAGGAGAGTTTCCTCAGCTCTCTCTGCATTCTCTTAAATAGCCCCAATGGTATGCACAAAGAGCTGGGCTAGTGCATTATGCTTGTGTGTGACACATTAACATAACACTTGCTACCTTCCTGACCATACATTCACTCCCTGCCCTCATTGTCTGTCAAGTTACTCCTTGGGGAGTTACCCCCTTCAGTCCATTGTTCTGCCACTCTTCCTGCTTCTGGGTGTGAGAGGAATGTCCACCCGCTGTGTCTATTGTCACCACAACGTCAACATTTTTCTCAGACATATTTCTGATGGAGCCATTGACCTGAGATTTTCACCACATATCAGTAACAGCCAGTGTTGGGCAAGTTACTAAAAAATAGTACCTAGTTACAGTTACTTCTTTTCAAAAGTAACTGAGTTACTTTTGAGTTACTGCATGATTAAAGTAACTAGTTGCTTGGAAAAGTAACTTTCACGTTACTTTTAAGTGCATACCCAAAAAAGAGGAAATGGAAGAAATTAAAAAATCTCTGAACTTTGTGTTAGAAGAATTGGCCAAAATGACTAACCAACAGGCCAAAATAATAAACCTAATAGAAGAGGTACAAGCCCTACATTCAATAATAAAAGAAAAAGACAAAAAAATTATGGACCTGGAGCAACACGGGCGTCTTTTGGAGCAACGCGTCGAGGATCTTGAACAAGGTTCTCGCATTGATGACCTAGTTATAAGTGGACTAGACATCAGATATCAGTCATACGCCCATGCCGCAATAGGATTGAGTGGTGAACATGCTTCCATAAGTGAATCAATATCCTTAGAAAACCAAGTGCTTCAGTTCCTTAATGATAAAGACATTAAGGTAGAAGCCAATGCGATCTCAGCCTGTTATGCTTTACCGAAGAAAGATAACAAAACAAAGAAATCAATTGTGATGCGCTTTGTGAACAGGAGGGTGAAAAATGACCAGAAAACTAAAGGAAACTCAAGTTTACCTAAATGAACACCTGACAAAAAAAAAAACGCTGAATTAGCACGGCAGGCACGGATGCTGAAAAAACAAAATAAGATACAGTCAACCTGGACAAGAAATTGTAGAATTTGGATTAAACTAAATGGAACACCTGAGCAAGCAAAAAGTATAATGATCAGATATGCTACTGACTTAGATAAATACAAATGAACACTGACTATGAAACACAGAGTGAGGAAACTCAAACTCTAAAAATATGCCACTATGCTGAACATAAACCACAAGAGATGGAGAATGATATTGATCCTGATAACCACTTTTTCAATAATATTCATAACCACTGTGAATATTACACTGAAAAGCAATTCAAAAGTCAAGTGCAATTAGATGGTAAACTGTCAATAATACACTTCAATAGCAGAAGTCTTAACAAAAACTTCTCACAGATTCAGGACTATTTAAAACAGCTAAACAGAAAATTCACAGCTATTGCAGTCTCGGAAACCAGGCTTAATGAAGACCAGGCTCCCCTGATGGCAATAGAGGGATATCAGATGTTTAACATTAACAGATCTCAAAAAAAGGGTGGTGGTGTTGCACTGTATATTGATGACCTATATAGATGTAAGCTTGTAAATGAAATGTCCTCAGCACTACCAGGGATTTTGGAATGTGTTACTGTTGAGATTGACCTAGACAAAACAAAAAATCTAATCATAAGCTGCATATACAGAATGCCGGGAACTTGCATTGAGACATTCAGAGATAAATTAGTCGAGCTGTACAATAATATGACTAGTAAGAAAATGGTAGCAATTTGTGGAGATTTCAATATTGACCTACTTAATCCACATCAACAAAATGTAGTTACAGAGTTCATGAACTCTATGTACAGCATGAGTCTATATCCCACAATAACACATCCCAGTAGAATCACAGTTTACTCTGCTACACTTATTGACAACCTGTTTGTCAATGTTCTCGATAAGAAAATAGAAAGTGGATTATTGATAAATGATATAAGCGACCACTTGCCAATCTTTGCACTTATCCATGGCCACACGGGGCCCAACCCAGAAAAAATCTCAAAATCGTTCAGACACAAATCACCAAACGCAATCAGTTCTTTTAAAGAGGACTTGCTGAAGCAAGACTGGACAGAAGTCTATGTATCAGATGTAAATGAAGCCTATGACACATTTATAAACATTGTAACCACTCTTTATGAAAAAAACTGCCCATTAGTTAAAAAAAAGCTTAAACACAAATTTGCTGACAAACCATGGTTAACCAAAGGACTACAAAAGGCGTGTAAAAAGAAAAATTTATTATATAAAGCTTTCATAAAGAAAAGGACAAAAGAAGCGGAGCAACGGTATAAAACATACAAAAATAAGTTAACATATATAATAAGATGCAGTAAAAGAGACTATTACAGTAAAGAACTGAAAAAAACAAAGACAATATTAAAAATACATGGACAATAATCAACAGTATCCTTGGAAATAAATGCAGAAATACTAGCTACCCAACTAATATTCCAAAAAATAATAAATCGACTCCGAATGTGAATATAGCTTCACCTGCAGATGAATTTAATAATTTTTTTGTTAACATTGGACCTAAACTGGCCCGAGAAATACCCACTACGGCGCCTACAGGTGATACAATATGCAATAACACTGCTGTAAAAGACACCATCTTCATAAAGAACACAGACGAAAGAGAGGTCATTGAAATTGTTAAATCGTTCAAAAGTAAAACATCTACTGACTGCGATGGTATTGATATGCTACTAGTCAAAACTGTTATCGAATGCATAGTGAAACCACTGACGTATATCTGTAACCTGTCTCTCCAATCAGGTATATTTCCCAATGCAATGAAAATAGCTAAAGTAATTCCGATTTACAAGACAGGCGACAGAGGGGAACTCTCCAACTACAGACCAATTTCACTATTACCACAATTTTCCAAGATACTTGAAAAAATATTCTATGAGAGAATTGACAACTTCATACTGAAGAATGATTTATTGTGTGAGCAGCAATATGGGTTCAGACACAAAAGGACAACAGCATATGCCTTAATGGAATTTACAGAAAAAATATCAACAGCCATTGAAAATAAAGAGTATTCAGTTGGAGTATTCCTGGATCTTAAAAAAGCATTTGATACAGTAGATCACAATCTATTATTAAAGAAACTACAAAATTGTGGTATTAGAGGGGTAGCACTGTCCTGGTTAAGTAGTTACTTAAAGAATAGATATCAGTTTGCATGTGTTAACAGCAAAAACTCAGAGTTACTGAAGGTCACCTGTGGAGTCCCACAGGGTTCAGTTTTGGGACCATTATTATTCAATATGTATATAAATGATATATGTAAAGTTTCAGAAAAAATGGACTTAATATTGTTTGCTGATGACACTAATCTGCTATGCAGTGGAAACAATTTGGAACAACTTCTGGATACACTCGGAAAGGAATTAGGAAAGCTGAAACTGTGGTTTGATTCAAACAAATTAACGCTCAATTTAAGCAAGACAAAATTTATAGTCTTTAACAACCATCACAACTACCCAGTACCCAAACTCAGTGTAAATGGTGTAGAGATTGAAAGGGTATCCGAAACTAAATTCCTTGGAGTAATAATTGATAACAAACTGTGTTGGAAGCCACATATTAATTATATAAAAGGTAAAGTATCCAAATCAATTGCAATATTACACAGAGTGAAAAATTTGCTGAATCAACCCACACTATACACCTTGTACCATTCATTAATACTCCCATACATGACATATTGTAATGAAGTATGGGGAAATACATATAAAACAAACATATATCCACTCTTTATGCTTCAAAAGAGAGCTATTAGAATAATCAACAAAGCAGCTTACAGGGAACCAACAAACCCACTTTTTCTTAAACAAAAAACTCTCAAGTTGAAAGATCTGATTGACTTTAAAACCACAATAATAATGTTCAAAGTGAAGAATCTATCACTGCCCGCAAATATCCAAAAGTTGTTCCAAACAAGGGAGAAACGATATCACTTCAGAGGAACATGTATATTTCAAAAGCCTACAGTGAGAACAACCACCAAGCAACACTGTATTTCAGTGCAAGGAGTCAGATTATGGAACGATTTTGGACCTGAATTAAAATCATGTACAAAGCTTGGACAATTTAAACAAAAACTAAAGGAAGAAATACTCCAAACATATTTACAAGACGACATGTAAACTCACATAAGGATTGACATTTCCAGCCTGTGTTGTGTTGTAGCTTAGTTTTTCTTTTTTTCTTTTTTTCTCTGTGACACTATGTCTTAGATTTGTTTTTGAATAGTAACCGCTTAACTTAGACTAGCTCAGTTTTCTTTTTTCTCTCAGTCACATTTTGTCTTAGCCTTGTTTTAAATTGTAATCGCTCTTGTCTTGTTTTCTCTTTTTTCTCCTTTGAATTCTTGGATGGAATATGGGTGGGCAATATAAGCTGCGGCTTCAGCCATCACCCATTTCGGATAACTCACGTGGAATTGTATAGTAGAAGGAGTCTTTGTCTAATTTGACCTTGTTGTTATATTATACAGTTTCTTTTAACCTGTAATGTACTATCTGAAATAAATAAATTCATTCATTCATTCATTCATTCATACTTAAATCATCTTGCACACAGCAAGATCAAGGGCCCCTTGTTCTCAGAAAAAAAGAAGAAAAAGAAAACTGATGAGAAAAAAAGTCTCATCTTTCAGAGAAAAAATGTCTCAGATTTACATAAACTATTGTAATCAGTAGAAAGTCAGAAATTTACTAGAAATAAAGCTATGAATTCACAGAGAAAATTTTGGACCCCCGGTGGGCCGTTTTTGGCCCACAAGCCATATGTTTGACACCCCTGGACCATCATAGCAGTCTGTTGTGGGCGACAATGACTGTTTCATTTAGGTCTGATCAGATTCCTCCACGCAGTTCTGTCCTTAGCCTTCCGCTGCCAGGAACTCCTATCTATATCCAGCAACCTCAAGTTTCTTTTTACAGTGTCTTTAAATCTGAGCCTTGGTCTACCCTGATTGTGTTTGCCCTCGCATAACTGTGAGTAGAGTAACTGCCGAGGGAGACGCTGGTGGTCCATCCTCTCAACATGTCCGAGCCATCTCAGGTTCGTCTGTATTAGCATGTCCTCCATTGATAGTAGACCAGCTTGTTTCAACACTTCTATGTTGGTTATCTTGTCTTTCCATGAGATGTTCATTATGGCTCGAAGGTGTCTCATCATGTACGCGTGGAGTTTCTTTACCTGCACTCTGTAGACAGTCCAAGTTTCAGCACCGTACAATAGAGTAGCCAGTACTGTCGCTCTGTACACTTTGCATTTCACATGGATAGACACATGTCAATTGTTCCACAGTCTCTCCCTCAAGTTTCCAAACACAGTGCTTGCGCTTCCCATTCTGAGAGATAGTTCATCCTCCAGCCTAGCATTCTCTGAAACAGTACTCCCTAGATACTTGAAAGTTTTGCACTTGACTAGTGGCTCTGTACCAATGCTGATCTCTTCTGGTAGTGATGTTGATAACTGCAACTTTGGTGGTTGATAAAGGCACTCTGTCTTCTTGATGTTGATTTTGAGGCTGAATTGGCTAGCTGCTCTGGCAAATTTCTCCACTAAAGATTGAATATCTTCCGCACTGTGTGCAACTAGAGTAGTGTCGTTGGCAAAGAGCATTTCTCTTACTACCTTTATCGATGTCTTACTTTTGGCTTTAAACTGTGCCACACTGAACAAGCCTGCTGAGTCTGAGTCTGCTGGTCTGAGAGTCCTTCAGGTACCTTTTGACAAACTCCAGGTGGGCTACCATGTGTCTTTTACTAAGGACTGGCTTCCATCTAGCCACTCTACCATACAGGCCTGATTGGTGGATTGCTGCAGAGATGGTTGTCCTTCTGGAAGGCTCTCCTCTCTCCACAGAGGAACACTGGAGCTCTGACAGAGTGACCATCGGGTTCTTGGTCACCTCACTGACTAAGGCCCTTCTCCCCCGATTGCTCAATTTAGATGGCCGGCCAGCTCTAGGAAGAGCCCTGGTGGTTTTGAGCTTCTTCCATTTACGGATGATAGAGGCCACTGTGCTCATTGGGACCTTCAAAGCAGCAGAAATTTTTCTGTACCTTTCCCCAGATTTGTGCCTCGAGACAACAGGCAGTTCCTTTGACTTCTTGCTTGGTTTTTACTCTGACATGCACTGTCAACTGTGGGACCTTATATAGACAGGTGTGTACCTTTCCAAATCATGTCCAATCAACTAAATTTACCACAACTGGACTCCAGTAAAGCTGTAGAAACATCTCAGGGATGATCAGTGGAAACAGGATGCACCTCAGCTCAATTTTGAGCTTCATGGCAAAGGCTGTGAATACTTCTGTACATGTGAATTCTTAGTTTTTTTAAAATTTTTAATAAATTTGAAAAATCTCAAAAAAACTTCACATTGCCATTATGGGGTATTGTGTGTAGAATTTCGAGGTAAAAATTAATTGATTATTTTTGGAATAACGCTGCAAAATAACAAAATGTGGAAAAAGTGAAGCGCTGTGTGTCAATGGTGAAGGGCTAGTGCCATATCGTGGCTGCTTCATCCATCCAGGTGGATGCCCTGAATTTCCCCTCTGGAGATCAATAAAGTACACAAAATCAAATCAAACAACTAATATTACAAGTGGTTTCTCTACATTCAACACAAAATGCCACTTTTAATAATGACTGCAGTCTCAAAATTATTCAACCCCTTCATAACAAGCATCTTTAGTACTTAGTAAAGCACCCCTTTGCTGTTATGACCTGCTGCAAATGTGATGCATAGCCAGACAGCAGCTTCTGGCAGCATTCCTGAGGAATCTTAGCCCATTCCTCATGGGCAAAGGCCTCCAGCTAACTAATATTCTTGGGTTTGCCCGCTGCAACCACCTTTTTCAAATCCCACCAGAGGCTTTCAATGGGGTTCAAATCAGGCCACTGTGATGGCCACTCTAGTATCTTCCAGGACTCCTCCTGAAGCCAAGCCTTGGTGGACTTTGGAGTATGCTTGGGATCATTGTCTTGTTGGAAGGTCCAATGAGGCCCAAGCTTCAGCTTCATTACAGACAGCATGACATTTTCTCCCAGGATTTCCTGATACTTGATTGAACTCATCTTGCCCTCCACATGTTGCAGGTTTCCAGTGCCACAGGAAGCGAAGCAGCCCCAGAGCATTACTGAGCCACCGCCATGCTTCACTGTAGGCAAGGCGTTCTTTTCAGCATATACTTCATTATTCCTCCTCCAGACATACCGCTGATCCATAGGCCTAAAAAGTTCCAGTTTTCATTGCTCCACAGAACAGAATCCTAAAACCTCTTTGGCTTATTTATATAGTTTTGAACAAATTGGAGCCGACTTTTCTTGCGCTTTTGGGTCAGTAGTGGTGTACGTCTTGGAGTTTGGGCATAGAACACTTCAGCGTTTAGTGTGTGCTTTACTATGAAAACTGAAACCTCAGTGCTTGCTGCCACCAAGTCTTGCTGCAGGTCTTTTGCAGTCAATCAAAGGTTTTTGACCACCTGCCTCTTCAAGACTCTGGTGGCAGCCATTGATAGCTTCCTCTTTCTGCCACGTCCTGGTAGTGTAGGTACTCTTTCTTTAATTTTAAACTTGTGAACTATGCTTCCAGCTGTATCTCTACAAACATTCAGTGCCTTTGTTATCTTTTTGTATCCCTTTCCTTGTTTGTCAGGGCAATGATCTCTTCTCTGAACTTTCTGGACAATTCTCTTGACTTAGCCACATTTCTAACATGATTTATGGCGGTGAGCTGCTTTGAAATGTTACAGATTTGGCCAGCATCTCAGAAAAACTGGGAATCACTCAATATCTCAAGATATGATAGACTGGTAACAGTTTTATTGTTCATATGTTTTCATTAAACTGAAACCAAAGCTGAGGATTTGTCCAAATATCTATTTTCAGAGGAAGCAATATGTGCACAACAGTCTCAAGACATACATGCAGAAAATTTAAATGTTCTAACAAAGAGGAAGTGTTCTAAGTTAAGAATTGACCTAAGTCAGAAGAAAGTTTAATCAGATATATCAGAAACTGCCTACTCTGAATGAAAACAATTCTTTCAGTTTTAAATAGCATTACAGAGAAGCAGAAAAACAGAAGTACCAAATGCTAAAATAAAATGTTATTGTTCATATGTTAGAGGCAGTTGTTAAATTCTCTCAATCTACACCTGAATATGTCACAAATACTGTTTCATTTCCACATATTCCGCAGCTCTTGCTGGAGATAAATTTGTTTTTATCAGACTGTGAAGATAATATATTTTGACAAAACATCATTTTAGTCTTAATATTTGTCTAACTCCATCACCAAATGGAAGAATTGTGACTCACAAAATAATGATTCCAAAAGAATTGCATGTACTTGATATCTTTTCTTACAAATGAAAGCGGCTCAGTGGCATGATCTACTAAAGAATACATTACCTGTGTTCTTTCTTCCCTCAGACAATAAAGGCTTGAATAAGTGTAAATGTACAGTATGTTGGGAGAAAACTGCAGAGGCAAGAGGAGACTTTGTGACTGGGGGTTAATCACCAAACGCAATCCCAGAAGTACCGTAGAACTAACACAGTGCAAAGGGGCGCCTCTAGAAATTTTTCATGGGGGGCCCACATGGGGGCCACTGAAAATCTTAGGGTGGCACATCAAAATCAATTTAAAATGTAATCACCCGTTCGCGTTTGGTCTGAACGCACCTTACGGTGTGAGCTGTCCTACTTTGCGGTATTTTGTTAATATTTGTTAATAATATACAGCACACATCAATTATTCTTAAACATCTACTATACGTGAACTATGGCATAGAAAAACAATTTATAAAATTAAAGCTGCGAGCAGCGATAAATGAGCCCTCGCCTCCTTGCTAGACCTCGGCCATGCCACTCAGAGCACGTAACTCCACACAAGCTCCATTCCTCCCTCCCCAACTCTCCTCCTCCCACTCTTTGTCTGTCTGTCCTTCCGTAACGCCATACGCCCATCCATCTGCCATCCATTCGTCCATCAATCCATTTGCCTGTCCATCCATCCATACCGCCATCCATCACCAGTCCAGCCATCTGTCCATCTGTACATTGCAAGATCGCCGCTCAGCAGAGGTACTCTATAAGCTCGTGGATTACCTCAAAAATCTAATATGTTTACCATAGCCTAAAGTCCACTTCTGGTGAAAATTTAACAAGGAAATTTGTTTGAATTTAGACAAACTATGCCATCGCTATAAATGTTTTTGTTTTTTTTTTATCTGGGGGCACTATAGCTACAGTATATGTGATATAGCTAAATAAATCTCTTCTGGGTGGTACTAGTACCATGTATATCAAGTTTGGGTCCATTTGGATGATGTATGTGTGAGTTACGACAACATCCTGTCCATTGGAGGGAGGGGGCACTACTGTTGCATCTCATTGTATATTATAGAAATGTTCACCATTGGCTGCCTATTAAAGACACTAAATTTGGTTGACTTTGGACAAAGTATGCCAGAGTTATTAAGCTTTGTTTTTCTGCTAGGGGGTGCTAGAGCTATGTGTAATTGTTCATTATAGAAATGTTCAGTGTTGGTTAATCATGCACCACACACAATTTGGTCGAATTTTGACTAAGCATTTCAGAGTTATAAGGCTTTGTTTTTTCTGCTAGGGGGGCACTATAGCTATGTGTCATTTTTCATTATACAAAGGTTCAATGTAGGCGACCGATGCACCACATAAAATTTGGTTGAATTTGGACAAAGTATGCCTGAGTTATAAAGCTTTGGTTTTTTTTCCTAGGTGGCGCTATAGCTATGTTTGTTATCATTACAAAAATCTTTTCTGGGTCTGACTAGTATCATATTGATAGAAAAATTCCATATTATCCAGATTATTATTGTTATTAATAATGTATTATTATTCTTGAGAAGTATCATACCTTTCATATGCCATGTTTAATGTTTATATGTGCATTCCATGTAGGATAAGTTCATATATTCTTGGCTTGTTTCTGTGAGCAATTATTGGCCTTCAGAGAATTCAGACTGATGGTCAGTACATGCGTAAAGGATGATCTAAGCTATATTGATAATCTCTTTGACATGGCCTGTTTTGCCTTGGGTCACAGGAATGCACAGGAACTCCTAGCTTGTGTAGATTAGGTTTATAGATACCCTGTCTCCAGAATGTCTGTGACATTTCTTCATTTGCTCATCACCCAGGATAAGCTCTCATATGTCATGCTGACCTGCTTATCAGGACTGTCTCTCTCTCTCTCCCTTCCTTCTCTTACCCCTCTCCTCCCCCTCCTTTCTGTTGCCCATATATACCAAACCTAAAGAATGTACCTTCAGAGATTCTATGTGTGTGCGGAAGGCCATGCTTTGTAATCTCTCCCTCAAAAATGGCCATTTGAGGTTAAATTTGAACTGAAACTTTTCTTTTATCTATTTTTTATAATAAATGTACCTAAATCCAATATCAAGCCTGATTTTTTGACTTTGAATAATTTAAACTCAGAATTATTCTAACATTTTAGAGCTCCAAAGAGCGGATCCACATATCTCCGTCTTTCCGGCACCTCTGCCCGATTTCAGCAAGTGCACAGCTGATGAAAGACCTTCCCAGGCTGGGTACACGGCTCAGTGTTACTGCAGTGAAGGCATTTCGAACCGGGGCGCTGGAACTGACTGGGTGACGGATCTGAGAATCCTACAGGCGGCTTGGATGTGAGTACATTTGTTATTGAGTTTATGGACGTTGGGTTTGAGTCCCAGTGAGTTAAATACGTGTATGATGTTATATGGTTTTGGCCCGGACCACTTTGACACCGTAAAGCCTGGTTAAGTTCCTCATTGTGACTAAATCGCTGGTCCCCCGGACACAGTGAAAATACCGGGGGGTGGAGGCAGGATTCGTTGCTCTCGGAACTTTGTCGGCTGATGAAGATGAAGATGGCTGACACTGGAGTGAAGAGTGGTTTGATGGGCTCCACTTCTAGCCACTTTTTGCTTATCTACTCCTTCTTATTGTCTTTGTGTGTCTGGACTTGCAACAAGAAGGGTTTTCCGGCCAACTCAATTAAAGGTGAATCTACAAAGTTTTATTTATATGGATATGGACATGGTTATTTCACCCTGTACTCTATCTGGTCCTCAAAAGGCCTGAGAAAAAGTATCCAAAATAAGACAAACATGGCTGTTAAGCAAATAACACAATATGGCAGAGGCTATACAGTTAAAGTACTGTTAGTACTGCTACTTCTGGCAGGGGATATTCACCTTAACCCTGGACCTGCCACTATCAAACACCAGGCCACTGGGTTAGCACAAACATCTGAGCCGGCTGATTGGTTGCTGCTGGGCAACCAAGGTACAAGGGCCTTTGACTCTAGGTCTTGTCATCCCTCCTTTTTCTCTCCTCTGTTCTGATAATGACAAATTTGTTTTTGTTTTCAGACACTTATTCATATAAAGTGAGGGAAAAAATGGATACTGCAGGTGACAACGATGAATTACCATCAACGTCTTCCGGTGAATACGAATGCATTCTACGTTGTGGTCAACCATGTACCAAAAGTGACTCTTTGGATAATACCAAGGACCAAAAATGGAATTCAATTCATGAAAAAACTCTACGATGGAAAGGACTTGATCGGTTTCAATGTGGGAATATTGATTGGGCCAAAGGGCCAAAAGGGCATTATATGCACCAGACATGTTACACCACGTTATCTAACAAGCGTTGTCTATCTCAAGCCGAGAAACGTAAGCATAAATTAGAGGTAGATCTTGAAAGAGACAATCAATCAGTTCAGGAGGATCCATCTCCATCTGCTTCTCTCTTTTCACCGAAGAGGCTCCGGTCCAGCATTGGTATTGTGCATGACAAGAACCTATGCGTGTGGTGCAATAAGGGACCACAGAAAAGCAGTCACCGGGACTGGAAACAATTGCTCCTAATATCAACAAAGGACGCCTGGAGAAAATTCAAGTTACACACTGTACACCTGAATGATCCGGTCCTGAGGTCGAGGCTCAACACGCTGATTGCATCCATTCCAGACTGTGAAACAGCTTTCGGGTGGGAAATCCGTTACCATTGCGGCTGCTGGAAACACTACATTCCCGATTCCCAGCCTCTTACAGAAGAAGTCACTCAACACCTGCAGGATGTAAATCTGCGAGAAGCACAAGCCATCTTCTTCAATCATGTTCGTAAGGTGATCTTTGATGAACATGAATTTCGGACATTGCAGAGTCTACTGGAGGACTATCAGCGAATTATCTTAAATCATGGACATGACGCAAAAGTAAAGTCGAATTATGTGAAGGGAATTCTTATAAAGGAATTTGAGGAGGACATTGGCTTCCATAGACGTAGTCGGTTAAATGAGAGTGAACTGGTATATGACAAGAAAGCTGCAGCTACCTATGTAGAAGCAGCACTATCTTCCTTAGGCATAAGCAAGGATCAGTTGGTTAAGAACGTGGCAGTACGACTCAAAGAGCAAGTTGAAGCGACTGATACTGTTCCCTGGCCTCCATATGTATTAGAGTTGGAGAAAAAGGAGGACCTAAATGGGCTACTCCTAAAGCTAATAACATGGCTAAAACACCCAAGTAAATCAGAAGTTGATGACAACCCATCTGTCTGGACCATTGGGTCGATCCTCACGAGCTACATCACAGGAAGGCGCACTTCCTTTGAGGTGAATCTCTCTGTCTTGCTACATGGAATGACCAAAAGTAGAGAGATCGTAGACCTGCTGCACAAAGATGGCCTAGGCATCAACTACAATGACGTCCTCATGTTGCGAGACTTCTGGGTGTTCAGTGATCTGTAGTGATATAATCAAGTAGTAATACTTGATAATCAAGTAGTGATAGTGATGTGTAGTTGGACATCTTAGTATGATGTGATGTGGTGATTGATAGTGGACTACATGTAATTGAGTTGGACGTTTGCGTGGCATTAACATAAGGTCTAGAGAAAATGTGCCTGCGTAAAGTGTATTCCAAGATGGCGGCTGGGGGCCATTTTGAGCTTGATAGACAATGAGGGCACTAATGAACACAATGGATGGTTCACAGGAGCCTCACTTGACTTTTTTTTAGCTCATTTGGTGACGGATATGAAAAAGTCCATTGCATGTGAAAATGACAGCCGGCCGCCATCTTGGATTTCTCGATTATGTAATCATTTAAACACACTTTTATTGGAATAAACAGATAGTATGACCCCTTAAACCTCTGTTTTGACACCAACATCAGCTTTCTAGGTGCCTTAGTAGTCAAGAAACAAAAAAAATGTTAATCGGTGGCCATATTGGCGGCCATATTGGATTTCATCGTGATGGGTTTGTTTCACAAGTAAACTAATAGCATTAATGGAATGCTTGACCCCAAAAACCTATGTCTAGACACCAAAATCAACCTCCTAGCTGAATTAGTTACTGAGATATAGGTGGTGGTATGCATTTTGGCGGCCATTTTGAATTTTGGGCAAAAAAAAAAAGGTTTCCCGTAATTTTTGGGAGGTACATGGGAGCTTATTTTCATTAAAATGGGTCTAGAATGCTAAATCCAGTGAGAAAAAAAGGTCCTAGGAGGTTGGTCACGAAACCCCCAAAAATGACTCTACTGTGGCGGTTCGTTTTAACCCCACAACAGACTAAGGACACTCAGCCCTCTTTTCTCTGTTTTCCTGCTACACTACTGAGATGCAATGTGCCATTCATGTATTTGTGATGCAAACATGCATGTATTGTGATGTAATGCGCCATTCGGTATAGTGTGCATATGGCTTGTCCTTACTGTGCTTTTTCTGAGCATCTTACATATGTAGATGTGCTTTGGTGTATTAATGTCTACAGGTAGACGAGTTTCTTCTGTCTCACCTATGTGATGTTAATCGTTGCCTTTCATGCATGGTATTCACATCGCGGAGCAGCAAACACTTTTGGTGCGACTCCCCCCCCCCCCCTCCTGCACAGAGCTTTTCCCTGCTCACTGCCCAGACTGCAACATCGAGGTCACGGTCCCCTACCGTTTCCCTCTTGGGGGGGAGCAGTGTAGCGGTTTGATTAAACCCCCCACAACACACAAACAGAACACAGAGACAGTCAGCTCGCACTCCTGGGGTTTGTTCCGCTGCACGCTGAGTTTACAGCCTTGAAGTTAAAGTGTTCATGCATTTTGCCCTTACTGTGACCTAGAGACTCAGATCAATATGTAGATGTGCTGGTTAGCCTCTTTGTCTGACACTTGGAGCGAGGTCTAGCTAATCTGCCCATTGTGATGTATGTCTTACAAATGCAAATACCTCCTGCCTGTTCTGTTGTCCCTTTGATCATTCTAAACTGTGGGGTACGTCTCTTTGATGTATTGTTATGATCAAGTATTTAAGGTGCAACTCTGTAACGCAATCTCTCTCTCTCAATCTGACTTCAACCCTGCTGCAGGACACAGATTTTGTGTCCCCTCTTCACTGAGAGCCTGAGGAATTCGGCTTCAGCCTGCTCACGCTATGGCTGGAGCCGAGTTCCCGTGACGGCGGTATGATTAATAAAATCTGCTTAAAACCACAGCATCATTGCTTATTTTTGCATGCCGCCTCACTGGTGACCCCTCGAACACGCACACGTTTTGTGCGAAAGCAACCTTCCGAGCTGGACAGCCACACAGCTGCGTTGGTGGCCCCTTGAAGACGCACACGTTTTGTGCAACGCAGCCTTCTGTTTTGGATGGCCACGCTGGCAAACCGACGCTTAAAAACACGAGCGGCCAGCGAACGCAACACCCGGGCATGAATGCTCCGTCGCCTGAGATCTGCACAACCACGCTGGACCGGCCGCTCTCACTGAGAGCGCATGCACCTCGTCCTCTCTCCACGACGGCAACCTCCAGGGCCGACGGGGAGCGCAGCGCGTGGAACTGAACGCACCATGGCCGCACGAGCGACAACGATCGTCTCCTCCCTCTCACCGCTCCAACGCAGCTGCACGAGCCCGGGGCACAAAGATCGTCTATTGCCTCGCACCGCTCCAACGCGCCTCCACGAGCCCGAGGGACGGAGATCGTCTACTTCCTCACACCGCTCCAACGCAGCTGCATGAGCCTGAGGAACAAAAGATCGTCTATTCCCTCCCGCCGCTCCAACGCCTCTGCACGGGCCTGAGGGACTAAAGATCGTCTATTTCCTCTCAACGCTCCAACGCACCATGGCCAAATCTACAGCAACAGCTCAACCTGGATTTTATTGGCGCCGTCTGCGCTGATCTCCGCCAAGTTTCTGCACCCTGACTCACCACTCCAGCGGCCCACCCACGCACTGAACCCCCGCGCACGCATCGGGGAGTTACAAGGACGGCGCATCACGCATGGGACAAGTAACGGCTCCACAGACTGCCTTCCTCCTTCGCCGCTGCCTTTCAGGGCTGCTCGCTCACCTGAGGCACGCATGCAGCATACTGGAAGGATTTGTTAACAGTCTCAGCCACGCCACAGACCGCCATCGTCCTCCGCCGCTGCCCACAGAACCTTCAGGGTTGCTCGTTCACCTGAAGCAAGCACGCAGCTCGCCACTGGATTTTTTAATGGTCTTAGCCACGGCACAACGGGATTTCAGCCGTCAGCTGTTCCCAGGAGCTTTGGGGTTGCTTCAGCACCCAAAGCCAACAGTCCCTATGCTTTGTTTACTTTTTCTCTTACAGCCGCTCCTGCTTTTCTTCATGGCCACGAGAGGAGTCAGAGACTAATTTTTCTTCTTGTGGACCGCTGCACGTTCAACGGGACCAGCCCTTCGACATTGCGGACCCACAAGCAATTTTTGCGCGGCTCAGGACGATTTCACAGCTCCTGCCGGCACTTACTACCCCTCCCCTCCCTCCCCCTCCGCCTGCAGCGAGCTTCTCCCACAGCTCGCTCACACAGATGGATCATCGAGGTCGCGGCCCCCTACCGTTTCCCTCTTGGGGGGGAGCGTGTGTGGCGGTTCGTTTTAACCCCACAACAGACTAAGGACACTCAGCCCTCTTTTCTCTGTTTTCCTGCTACACTACTGAGATGCAATGTGCCATTCATGTATTTGTGATGCAAACATGCATGTATTGTGATGTAATGCGCCATTCGGTATAGTGTGCATATGGCTTGTCCTTACTGTGCTTTTTCTGAGCATCTTACATATGTAGATGTGCTTTGGTGTATTAATGTCTACAGGTAGACGAGTTTCTTCTGTCTCACCTATGTGATGTTAATCGTTGCCTTTCATGCATGGTATTCACATCGCGGAGCAGCAAACACTTTTGGTGCGACTACCCCCCCCCCTCCTGCACAGAGCTTTTCCCTGCTCGCTGCCCAGACTGCAACATCGAGGTCACGGTCCCCTACCGTTTCCCTCTTGGGGGGGAGCAGTGTAGCGGTTTGATTAAACCCCCCACAACACACAAACAGAACACAGAGACAGTCAGCTCGCACTCCTGGGGTTTGTTCCGCTGCATGCTGAGTTTACAGCCTTGAAGTTAAAGTGTTCATGCATTTTGCCCTTACTGTGACCTAGAGACTCAGATCAATATGTAGATGTGCTGGTTAGCCTCTTTGTCTGACACTTGGAGCGAGGTCTAGCTAATCTGCCCATTGTGATGTATGTCTTACAAATGCAAATACCTCCTGCCTGTTCTGTTGTCCCTTTGATCATTCTAAACTGTGGGGTACGTCTCTTTGATGTATTGTTATGATCAAGTATTTAAGGTGCAACTCTGTAACGCAATCTCTCTCTCTCAATCTGACTTCAACCCTGCTGCAGGACACAGATTTTGTGTCCCCTCTTCACTGAGAGCCTGAGGAATTCGGCTTCAGCCTGCTCACGCTATGGCTGGAGCCGAGTTCCCGTGATGGCGGTATGATTAATAAAATCTGCTTAAAACCACAGCATCACTGCTTATTTTTGCATGCCGCCTCACTACTATCTATGAGGTGTGAAGTCCCTGATATTTAAGGACGAGAGTTACTGTTTCATACTCTCTCTTTTTTCTGCTTTGAAATGATGGAGATGTGAATAAAGTTGACTCTGAGAAAGAACGCTGGCTCGTGATTTTCACATCCTCCACACTGGTGACCCTGAGACGTATCATGAAAGAAATTCCCCTGGGCCAGCCGCGTCAGGAGCCTCCAGCCAAGCGAACGCCACTACAGTCCAGCTACCGGACTTCTGGCAGAACAATCCGCGCTCCTGGTTCAACGCAGTTGAGGCGCAGTTCAACCTCCGGGGGATATCGGTAGATGTCACGAAATTCTACCACGTAGTTGCAAAGCTGGACAACAACACGGCCCAGCATGTGGAGAGCCTGATCGACCAGCCGCCGGAGAGCGACAAATACGGCGCGTTGAAGGCTGCACTCATCCAGCAATTCACCCCCTCGGCGGAGGAGCGAGCAGAGAGGCTCCTAGCGCTGACGGAGGGGGAAAACGACATGCCCGCGAGCCTGATGGAGAAGTTGTTGAGGTTGAAAGACTCTGACGATGATCACTTCATTTTCACCCACCTCTTCCTCAGGACTCTACTGTCAGCAGCGAGAGCGGCTCTGGCCAGTTCGCCACTGTTGGCCCTACGGGACTACCGTGCGCTGGGCCGAGAGGCGCAGCGGATTGTCAATGCCACCAAGAGACAGCGGTGCCAGACTCACCGATGACGGCGGCGGCAAGGGCCAAGGAGCGTGGACCGGACGTCTTTTGTTTCTACCATCGCCGCTTCGCAGAGAGGGCACACAAGTGTGTACCGCCATGCCAGTTCGGGCGTTCGGGAAACGCCAAGACCGGGGGTCGGTAGCAGCCACGGTCCTCGGGGAAGAGAACAAGCTGCTCTACTTGTCGGACGCATGCTCCGGGAGGCAGTTCCTCGTCGACACAGGCTCCCAGTTGAGTTTCATCACTCCTTCCTACGCGGACAGACTGGCGGGTTCCGGAGGTCCCCTGGTGACAGCGGCAAACGGCTCGGAGATTAAGACCTTTGGTAAGAAGACTCTGCTTCTGTCTCTACACGGCCATGCATATGAGTGGACTTTTGTTGTAGCAACAGTAAATTTCAATATGCTGGGGGCTGATTTTTTGTGCTCACATGGGTTGTTGGTTGATCTCGCTAACAGGCGCCTGGTTAATGCATTTTCTTTTGATTCTGTCCCCTGTGCAGCACGAGTGGCCCCGCCTACAGCACAAGCCAACGTCACAACAGCAGGCGGTAAGTTCCACACACTGCTCACTCAGTTCCCAGCACTCACGGTCCCCACATTTTCGGCAACAGTCGCTAAACACGGGGTGGAGCATTTTATTACCACTACCGGACCACCCGTTTTTGCAAAAGCTCGGCGCTTGGACGCAGTTAAACTAGCCATAGCGCGCGAGGAGTTCACCAACATGGAGAGGTTGGGCATTATCCGATGTTCAAACAGTCCGTGGGCTTCCCCCCTACATATGGTCCTGAAAGCTGACGGATTATGGCGCCCTTGCGGGGATTTTCGCAGGTTAAACAACGCTACAGCGCACGACCGCTACCCAATCCCACATATCCAAGATTTCTCGGTTCATTTGGCAGGGGCGCGCATTTTTTCTAAAATAGACTTGGTCCGCGGTTACCACCAAGACCCAGTGCGTGCTGAGGACATACCCAAAACAGCGGTAATAACTCCGTTTGGTTTATTCGAGTTTTTATGCATGCCATTCGGACTTAAAGGGGCTGCTCAGACGTTCTAAAGCATGATGGACGCGGTGCTTCGCGATCTCCCTTTCGTGTTCGTCTACCTGGACGATATTTTAGTAGCCAGCGCGTCCGAAGACGAACATGAAAAACACCTGGCCACAGTTTTCCGAAGGTTGGGAGATCACGGGTTAATAATCAACCCAGCGAAGTGTCAGTTCGGGGTGGCGCAGATCAATTTTTTAGGACACCGCATCTCCCCCAAAGGAGCAGTCCCACTGCCTGACAAAGTGCGCGCTGTGGCAGATTTTCCCCGGCCGCAGACAGTCAGGGCGTTGCAGGAGTTTTTGGGAATGGTGAATTTTTATAACCGTTTTCTCCCCCACGCGGCGCAGCTCATGCAGCCGCTGTATGCCGCGCTCAAAAAAAAGAAACCCGCGGATAAGATCGCGTGGTCCCCGGAGCAGGACCAAGCGTTCTCGGAGGTTAAAGCAGCCTTGGCAAAGGCTGCGTTGTTGGCACACCCAGACCCAACGGCCCGCATAGCGCTCACCACTGACGCATCAGATGTGGCCATAGGGGCGGTCGTGGAGCAACACGTAGCCGGGGTTTGGCAGCCCCTAGCCTTTTTCAGCAGGACCTTGCACGATAGCGAACGTAAATACAGCGCGTTCGACAGGGAGCTGCTCGCTCTCCATTTGGCCATCCGCCACTTTCAGTTCTGGCTGGAAGGACGCGCTTTCACCGCGTTCGTTGATCACAAACCGCTAACATTCGCGATGGCCAAGGTCTCGGAACCATGGTCAGGCCGGCAGCAGAGACAGCTGGCCGCGATATCAGAGTTTACCACTGATATTCAGCATGTGGAGGGCAAACTCAGTGTTGTGGCGGATTGCCTCTCGCGCGCTGTGGCGGCCCCAGTCAGCGTAGGGTTAGATTATGCAGCCATGGCCGCAGAGCAGGTTCATGACGCGGACGTGCGCGCGCTCCAGTCTGGACCAACAGGGTTAAGGCTGGAGAGCAGGGTGCTGCAAGACGGTATGCCCCCCCTAATCTGCGATGTCTCCACTGGACGGCCGCATCCAGTAGCACCGGCTGCGTGGCACCGCCGCGTTTTTGACTCGGTTCATTCTTTGGCGCACCCCGGAGTGCGCGCGTCGGTCAAAATGGTGGGAGAGAAATTTGTTTGGCCGAGCCTCCGCAAACAGGTCAAAGAGTGGGCAGCAGCCTGTACGGCGTGTCAACGAGCCAAAGTACACAGGCACACGAGAGCTCCTTTGGAACCGTTTCACATTCCGGCCAAGAGGTTCGATCACGTTCATGTGGACCTCGTTGGACCCCTCCCGCTGTCACAGGGGTGCACACATCTTCTGACGATGGTGGACCGCACCACGCTCTGGCCTGAAGTGGTCCCGCTGGCATCAACCACGGCTGAGGAAGTGGCGCGCGCGTTTTTAACAGCTTGGGTGGCACGTTTCGGCGTTCCGTCGGACATTACGTCCGACAGAGGCCCTCAATTTGTTTCCGAGCTTTGGTCGACAATGGCCCGCAGCCTGGGTGTCACAATTCACCGCACAACCGCGTACAATCCGCAGGCTAACGGATTATGCGAACGTTTTCATAGGTCATTGAAAGCGGCTCTCAGAGCGTCACTGACGGATACAAATTGGGTTGACAAGTTACCATGGGTGTTATTGGGGTTGCGTTCTGCACCTAAAGAGGATCTAGAAGCCTCCCCAGCGGAGCTCGTGTTTGTGCAGCCACTCCGGCTGCCTGGGGAGTTTCTCCCAGATAACCCTGCGCCAAACGCCTCCCCGTCTCAGCTGTTGTGGAGTAACATAGAATCAAGCACGCTGCCCGGCCCCACGCACCACAGTTTTCCGCGCGTTTTTGTGCCTAAAACTTTGAAGAACGCAGAGTTTGTTTTTGTTAGACACGATGCGCATCGAACCCCGCTGCGACCGCCTTATGACGGACCATTCAGAGTGCTGGAAACAGGGGACAAGCAGTTTTTGCTAGATTTGGGGGGTAGGAAAGAGAAAATTGGCATAGACAGACTTAAACCCGCTTTTGTGGTGGCAGAGGAGGAAGTGCTGTTGGCAAAGGCCCCGCGGCGAGGTAGACCACCACGGAGGGTTTCACACAGTAATGTTTCCCAAAGTAATGTTTCCCCAGAACACCCGCAGAGACTGACAAAGGGTTTCCGCCCCCAGACGGCAAATCCCCAGCGGGACAGCGCCGCAGAGACGGTGAACCCCAGCAACAGCAGATTCGGCAGGAGGCTGAAACCTATCCAGCATGTGGACTGATGTGTATTGATGCTATCACGGCATGCATGTGGTTATTTTCTTGTTGTTCTGTTTTTCTAAAATGCTGTGGGGGCTTGTGTGGTGAACACTCAATGGACCTGTTGGACCGGTTCTGTGACTCGCATTTTAGGTCAGAACAAAGGCAGGAAGCTTAGCCTTGTTATGCAAGGCTGGAGACTGTGGGGGGTCGATTAAAGGATGCGTGGGAGACAGTGGAAGTGATATCATGGAGGGAAATGCATTGTGACTGTCTTTATTATGCCAGGTGGTGAAATGCATTGTGACTGTCTTTATTATGCAAGGTGGTCTGTGGGACATGTGATCTATGAGGTGTGAAGTCCCTGATATTTAAGGACGAGAGTTACTGTTTCATACTCTCTCTTTTTTCTGCTTTGAAATGATGGAGATGTGAATAAAGTTGACTCTGAGAAAGAACGCTGCCTCGTCATTTTCACATCCTCCACAGGCTACAATTATTTACAAAATTATAACAAAGGATAGAATGGTTCTTGATTGACTAATTGCCACCCGTAGGGGTGTGTGCCCTATTATAGGAGGTTATTGTTGTACTTCTATCCATGAAAATGATGCAAATGGTTATATTAATACTTCGGATACACATAGCTTCATTGCTTTGCAGACAATGATAACAAAACTGATTAAGTCAGTGTTTATCTTCATGGAGAAGTCTCATCATGAACTTGGTAATGATTTTTATAACTTTGGATTTTTCTTGTATGAGTCCTTAATATGATGATGAGGCTGGTTATTGTAAGCTTAGTGATATGTCTTCATACAACTGCTGCAGATGATAAGGATGGTGAAAGGGGTAATACTAACCTAAGGAGTTTGAGGGTTGCAATATAATTTAAGGCTATTTTGAGTATCTTCATATTATTTTCTACGTTCTTATTTGACACAGTCTAAGATTAATTTTGATCATATTACACATGTTCACTCTTTTTTTTTTCCACAATATCTTTATTGAACCTTTTTTTTTTTTAACAAACATGATACAAACAATCAAACACTAACACTAAAGTACTACAAAAAAAAAAAAAATGCACTAAAAACACCAACAACCACCAACAAAATCAAGTCTTCAACAATGCTCCTCTGTTTAGTCTAGACAATCCAATACATTAGTATACTTATTATGTTCACCAGTTTGGAATTTACAAGGTCCACACACATCATTCACCTTCTTCTTCAAGAGTTATGTTTAAATTTTTTACATAATCAATAAAAGGTCTCCATATATTCTCAAACACAATTTCCTTTGATTTTAGTATATATGTTATTCTTTCTAATGGAAGGTTTGTTAACATCTGTCTTAACCACTGAGTCACATCTGGTCTATGAGTCTTTTTCCATAATAGTGCAATACATTTTTTGGCATTAAGCAAACTGAGGTCTATGAATGTTCTTTCACTTTTATTAAAATTATGCTTTTCTGGGTACAGACCCAACAAAAACAGTTTAGGATTCAATATGATTTGTTTTGAGATTATTTTTTCAATTGTTACCCTCACCTCTTCCCAAAACATTCTTATTAATCTACATTCCCATAAACAATGAAATAGGGTTCCTTTACTTTCCATGCATTTTGTGCATGTATCTGGTATATTTTTGTTATATCTATTTAACTCCTCCGGTGTAACATACATCCGCATTAACCATTTGAAATGTATCAATTTAAGGCGTGCATTTATTGATTTGGTTTGAGCTTCTGTACAAGCCAATTCCCATTGTTCCTCTGAAATTTCAATTTGCAGATCTTCTTTCCAGTAGTTTAATCTTTTCAGTGAATTTTCACTTGAAGATAGTGTCAATGAGTTATAAAACTCTGAAATAATACCCTTTCTTTTACTATCTTTCATCATCATTTTTTCCAAGGATGAATAAATAGGTCGAGTGAGAGCTTTATTTTGATTTGATCGAATAAAGTTTCTAAGTTGAAGATATTTAAAAAAATGTGTTCTATTGAGATTAAATTTGATCCTCAGCTCTTCAAAAGACATTATGTTGTCTGCACCTGGCAAATATAAATCCTGAATCTTTTGTATCCCTATTAAATTCCATACTTTAAATACAGCGTCCGCTCTCCCTGGTTTAAAATATTGATTACCCCATATTGGACTAAATTGTGACAATAACTGTGGTTCTTTTAAATAGTTTTTAGCTTCACACCATATTTTGATCATATGCTTTACAAATGGATTTTTAACTTGTTTTTGTAATTTTTTTGCCGAATCTGAGTATATGAATATGGGAAGAGGTAAAGGTAAATTGTATGATTCCATTTCAGTCCAGTGAGGGAGATCATTTGATGAAAAATAATATGTCATAGACCTCAGTTGTGCCGACCAATAATACAACATAAAATTTGGACATTTCAGACCTCCACGATCAAATGGTAAATATAATAAAGACAAACGTAATCTAGCCCTCCTGTTGTTCCATATAAATTCCACTAACTTTTTTTTTATTCTTGAGAATAGATCTAAAGGTGGTGATAAGGGAATGTATTGAAATAAATAAAGTATTTTAGGTAAAATATTACTTTTAAGTATATTGATTCTCCCGATCATCGACATTGGTAGTGACATCCATCTCTGAGTTAACTCACTGATATCTGACATTAAGGCTTCATAGTTGACACTGGCGACTGATTCTAGCTTAGGCATAATTTGGATTCCTAAATATTTAAACTGATTTACAACATTGAATTGATTTACCTCAGGGGCTGGGTAATTTCTCTGGGTCTCATTTAGCATTAATATTGAAGATTTAGTTTTATTTATTTTATATCCTGATATTTCCCCAAAATTCTTTATTAAATTCAACAAGGTTGGAATTGATTTTTTTAGATTCGACATAAACAAAATTATATCATCGGCGTACAGGGAGATTTTATGTTCTGTTGGTCCAACTTTAATTCCATATATTTGTGAATGTAAACGTATCGCTATCGCTAAAGGTTCAATTGCCATAGTAAACAGTAAAGGTGAAAGTGGACAGCCTTGTCGACATCCTCTATTGATTTTTATTGGTTTTGAAATATTGTTATTTGTTAGGATTTCTGCTGTAGCATTATTGTATATTATTTGAACCCATTTTATGAAATTATTTCCAAGTCCAAACCTTTGTAGGACTTCAAAAAGAAAGGGCCATTCAACTCTATCAAAGGCCTTTTCGGCGTCCAATGATAGGAGAGCTGTATCCGGTGCTTCTTTATTAAAATAAATAATATTAAATAGTCTTCTTACATTATGGAAGCCTTGTCTACCCTTTATAAAGCCATTCTGATCTCGATTAATAATATTTGGTAAAATTTCTTGTATTCGTCTTGCTAAAATTTTACAGATTATCTTAAGGTCGGCGTTTAATAGGCTTATTGGTCTCATATTTTCACATTTATTAGAGGGCTTGCCTGGTTTTGGCAGCAGTATAATTAAGGCATTATTTATGTATGATGGTAAATTATTATTTTGAAATGCTTCTAAAACCATTTCCAAAAAAGGTTTTATTAATTTATTCTTAAATTTTTTATAAAGGTCAACTGGAAGACCATCTGGTCCTGCACTTTTTCCTGATTTCATATTATCAATGGCTAGCCCAACTTCTTCTTGACTAATTTTAGACTCCAATATCTCCCTGTTTTCATTTGGAATACACGGTATAGATAGTTCGTTCAAAAACCCATTTAGTTTTGTTAAATCAGGTTCATTTTTGGTATCATATAATTTTTCATAGTAATCTCTAAAGGCTCTATTAATTTCTAAAGGATCTATAGCTACCTGTCCATTACTTATAATACTGGTAATTGGTGTTTTAATTTCCAATTGTTTAATCTGCCATGCTAATAATTTTCCTGATTTTTCACCTTGTTCATAAAAAGATTGTTTCAATCTTAGAAGACTCGAGGCAGCTCTATTCGCTGATTTTTTGTCGTATTCAGCTCTCAAAATCAGTAATTCATTCTCCAACCTTGGGTCACTTCCTGCATACACTTTTTCCTGAAGATTTTTTATTTTATGTTCCAATTTAGCTCTCTCCTCTCGAGTCTTCTTAGATTTTGATCCTGTATAACTAATAATATGTCCCCTAATAAAAGCTTTGAAAGCCTCCCACTTTACACATGCTGATGTTTGTGTAGTATTGATGTCAAAGAACTCGTCTATCTGTTTTTCTATATACTTGACAAATTCCTCATCCTGAAGCCATTTATGCTGAAATTGCCATCTACCTGATTCCTTTGTCAATTTTTTATCTACATATATTAGACAACAGGGTGCATGATCAGAGATCACGATGTTATCATAAAAGCAGTTTTGAATCTTGGACCTTAATTCTGTGGAAATCAAAAAATAATCAATACGTGAGAATGTCTTGTAGGTACTGGAATAACAAGAATAGGCTTTAACTTGTGGTTTCATTTCTCTCCATATATCTAACAATCTCAATTCTTTCATAAAATGATTAATAGTCATCCTACATCCAATGTGCGTACAATCCAGTCCTGTTGATCTATCCACACCTGGATTCAATGTACAATTAAAATCCCCTGCTATTATATGTTGCCCTGTAAGTGATGATAAGATGAGAAATAAATTAGCAAAGAACTTCTGATCATCTATATTGGGACCATATAAGTTCACAAGATTTATATTTTCTAATAGCAAAGAACCTTGAATGATTACATATCTTCCAAATTTGTCTCCAATTACATTTTTCACTTGAAAAGGAACTGATTTATGTATGAGAGTCATAACTCCCCTGGCTCGGGATGAAAATGAAGAGGTGAATACACTTCCCTGCCATCTACTCCTAATTCTTTTAACATCCTCCTCTATCAGATGAGTTTCTTGTAAAAACACAATTCTTGAACCCATGTCCTTTATTTTATTCATAACTTGTTTAAGTTTTTTTAAATTTTGTAGACCTCTGCAATTCCATGAAGTTAAATTAAGATTAACACTTTGGTCCATGATCAATAGAGAGTTTAGGATTACCTTGCAGTGTAAACATGCTCATACAGAGAAGCAAAAACATGAGTGGTTGAACATTCATCCTACAAACTACACACAAACAAATTTCCCCTTCCCACACTTGTGGCAAACCCCCCAAAATCAAAAGAAAAATTCTGTCTCCCGATATAGCCATCGACCGTTCCACACCCACGGGGAACAGCCTAAGCCACTCCTTCTTCATCCTCCCAATCACCCTAACTCTACTACTTTTAATGACGTAACATTAACTCTCCTCTGTAGTTTTCCAACTTAACTCCAAAATTTTTAACAACTTTGTACATCATAGTTTTTTTTTTTTTGTTTGTTTTGTTTTTGTTTTGTTTTTTTAATATATAATACAATCTATATTTTGTAAACTTACTATTTACTTCAAGTCAGTCAGATGCCTGTGCAAATGCTTAATTATTCTACCTTATATTTTGTTCATGCTTAGCTCCCACCAGTCTCTTCTTCTTCTTTGATCTTCTTGATGAACTCCTGCGCCTCCTCTGGGGTCTTGAAGATGTGGGTTCTGCCCTCATACGTGGTCAGCAGTCTCGCAGGATAGATTACACCATGACGAATCCCAAGGTTGCGCAGCTCCTTACGTATGGGATCAAACTGCTTCCTCAATTGCTGGATTCCTGTGGCCAAATCTGGGTAGAACCGCACCTGCTGGTCCTGGTGTTTAATCTCTCCTTTAGCACGTGCAGCGTTGAAGATCTTCATCCTGTCTCTGTTGCTAAGAAACTTCATAATTAAGGTCCTCGGCGGTCCCTTATCTCTCCGTGGGCCAATGCGATGTGCTTTTTCCAGAACCACTGCTGATTGCAACTCCTCGCTGCCCAGCACCTCCGGAATCCACTTTTCCAGAAAGGAACATACGTCCCGACCTTCTGATTCCTCTGGAAGACCCACCAGCCTCAAATTATTCTGTCTCGACCGAGATTCCAAATCCAAAATATTATCTTCCAGAGATTTTTTTTTTTTTTCCAAAGTGCGCACCTTTAATTGAAGACGGGTGACGTCATCTTCAGCACTAGCGAGACGGAGCTCCATCTGCGCCGTTCGTTCTACACAGTCACCCAATTCCTTTCTTATTCCTTCCAACGCTGTCATAATCCCATCAAATCTAGAGGAAAAGTCCGCTCTCATTGAACTCATGGCAGCCATCAGCGCATCTGCGCCATTCCCCGCAGAAATCGCACCGCCGCCAGCTTCCTCCGCCATATATGGAGCCTTGTTTGCTGCGTCACAGACCTGAAAGTCCGTTAATTTGGACTGTTTCGGCGGCTCGCTTTTTCCTTTTCCTGGTTTTCCAGCCTTAGGCTTCGCCGACATATCCTCGCTCAAATGCTGGGATACGTTCTGTCCCAAATGAGAGAGTTATTTGCCGATTTTTTTTCTCCAGGAGCAGAGCAGAGCGAGACACGTCCGTCCTACGTGGCAGCCATAACCGGAAGTCCCCACATGTTCACTCTTAATTACATATTCTACACACATTTTTTTTCCACAATATTTTTTATTGAACCTTTTTTTTTTACAAACATGGCACAAACAATCAGACACTAACACAAAAGTAATTTAAAAAATTAAAAAGAACAATAACAACTACAAAAAAAAATGTATAATAAAAACAACAGCCATTAACAAAAACAAGTCAACAACAATGCTCCTCTGTTTAGTCTAGGTAATCTATTACATAAGAATACGTAATATACATTTACCAGCTTGGAATTTGCAAGGTCCACACATATCATTCACCTTCTTCTTCAGAAGTTATGTTTAATTTCTTTACATAATCAATGAAAGGTCTCCATATATTCTCAAACACATTTTCCTTTGATTTCAGTATATATGTTATTCTTTCTAGTGGAAGGTTTGTTAACATCTGTCTTAACCACTGAGTCACATCTGGTCTATGAGTCTTTTTCCACAGTAGTGCAATACATTTTTTGGCATTAAGCAAACCGAGGTCTATGAATGCTCTTTAACTCTTATTAAAGTTATATTTTTCTGGATACAGACCCAACAAAAACAGTTTAGGGTTCAATGTGAATTGTTTTGAAATTATTTTTTCAATTGTTACCCTCACCTCTTCCCAAAACATTCTAATTTTTCTACATTCCCATAAACAGTGAAATAGGGTTCCTTTACTTTCCATACATTTTGTGCACGTATCTGGTATGTTTTTGTTATATCTATTTAATTCCACTGGTGTAACATACATCCGCATTAACCATTTAAAATGTATCAGTTTAAGATGTACATTTATTGATTTGGTTTGAGCTCCTGCACAAGCCATTTCCCATTGTTCCTCTGAAATTTCAAATTGCAGGTCTTCTTTCCAGTAATTCAGTCTTTTCTGTGAATTTTCACTTGAGAATAGTGTCAATGAGTTATAAAACTCTGAAATAATACCCTTTCTCTTGCTATCTTTCATCAAAATTTTTTCCAAAGATGAATAAGTAGGTTGAATGAGAGCATTATTTTGATTTGATCGAATAAAATTTCTAAGCTGAAGATATTTAAAAAAGTGTGTTCTATTAAGATTGAATTTAATCCTCTGTTCTTCAAAAGACATTATGTTATCTGAATGTGACAAATATAAGTCTTGAATCTTTTGAATCCCTTTTAAATTCCATACTTTAAATAGAGTATCCGCTCTCCCTGGTGTAAAATATTGATTACCCCATATTGGGCTAAATTGTGACAGTGAATGTGGTTCTTTTAAATATTTTTTGGTTTCACACCATATTTTGATCATGTGCTTTACAATTGGATTTTTAACTTGTTTCTGTAATTTTTTTAGCCGAGTCTGATTATATGAATAAGGGAAGAGGTAAAGGTAAATTGTATGATTCCATTTCAGTCCAGTGAGGAAGATCATTTGATGAAAAATAATATTGTGGCGCATATATTGAGTTCATATTTCCCACATATGTATGACTGTATGTGTATTGGGGGCTTCACGTCTCGTGGGACAAAAGAGGTCTGGGCCTGCAGAGATCTACAGGAGATGACGAGGAGGTGTGAGTTTGGGCCTTTGTCTCGGAGAGGATGCCCCAGGAGGAATTCCCGGAACATCAAGGAATAAGAGACAATAGAGGAACATCAAAGAGTGCATTGTGACTGGGATTATGTACCATATGATTGTATGTTTGCTAAAGCACCATGTGACTTAGGTTCGTGGCTTCAGCATTGGCGCAAAGACAGCTGGCCGCGATATCGGAGTTCACCACCGATATTCAGCATGTCGCGGGCAAACATAATGTAGTGGCAGACTGTCTTTCGCATGCAGTAGTAGCGCCAAGCCCCGTGGGGGCAGGCTCGGCAGCCGTGGCCGCGGGCCAGGGTTGTGGCGCGGAAGCACTCGCAGCCCCGGTCCGCGTAGGTTTAGATTACGCAGCCATGGCCGCGGAGCAGGTTAGCGACGCGGATGTGCGCGCGCTCCAGTCTGGACCAACAGGGTTAAGGCTGGAGCACAGGGTGCAGCAGATAGGTATGCCCCCTCTAATCTGTGATGTCTCCACGGGGCGAGGGCGCCCAGTGGTTCCAGCTGCATGGCGCCGCTGCGTTTTTGACTCAATCCATTCTCTGGCGCACCCGGGGGTGCGCGCATCGATTAAAATGGTGGGGGAGAAATTTGTTTGGCCGGGGTTGCGTAAACAGGTCAAAGAATGGGCAGCAGCCTGCGTAGCGTGTCAGTGAGCCAAAATACACAAGCACACTAGAGCCCCTTTGGAGCCTTTTCACATCCCGGCTAAACGTTTTGATAATGTGCATGTCGACTTGGTGGGCCCCCTTCCGTTGTTGCAGGGGTGCACACACCTTTTGACGATGGTAGATTGCACCACGCGCTGGCCAGAAGTGGTTCCTTTGGCGTCAACTACGGCAGCAGACGTTGCACGCGCGTTTTTAACGGCTTGGGTCGCGCATTTTGGAGTTCCGTCAGACACAACGTCTGACAGAGGTCCCCAATTCGTTTCCGAACTCTGGTCATCCATAGCCCACAGCCTGGGGGTGAAGATTCACCGTACTACCGCGTATAACCCCCAAGCTAACGGTTTGTGCGAACGCTTTCATAGGTCATTGAAAGCAGCCCTCAGAGCGTCTCTTACGGATACAAGCTGGGTGGATAAACTTCCATGGGTTTTATTAGGGTTGCGTTCCGCACCTAAGGGCGTGGCAGGCCCGCAGGCCGTCGGGAAGACATTGTTCCGAGCCACCACAGAGATGTGCTAATAATTCTGATTCACAGATGCAGGGAGCCGCTGCAGAAGGAACAAAGCCGGCTTACAGCAGATATGGCAGGAGGTTAAAACCCAAGCAATTGGGGGATTGATTTGTGATATGTTGTGATGTTTTCTGCCATGCATCTCTGATTATGTTTTGTCCCTGAACAGACGTTTGGGGGGGTTATGTGGCGCATATATTGAGTTCATATTTCCCACATATGTATGACTGTATGTGTATTGGGGGCTTCACGTCTCATGGGACAAAAGAGGTCTGGGCCTGCAGAGATCTACAGGAGATGACGAGGAGGTGTGAGTTTGGGCCTTTGTCTCGGAGAGGATGCCCCAGGAGGATTCCCGGAACATCGAGGGATAAGAGACAATAGAGGAACATCAAAGAGTGCATTGTGACTGGGATTATGTACCATGTGATTGTATGTTTGCTAAAGCACCATGTCTGCTGAAGCCAGGTTCGTGGCTTCAGCAGGGTATAAGAGTGTGGTATTTGATTGCTCAGTATTTGATTGCTCAGTCTCTTTTGTTGCTTAGAGATTGATAGAGCATGTGTTCACTTAATAAAGCTGAACCTGAGAAATAAACTCAGCCTCATCCTTGAACGCATTCTCTACACTGGTGACCCTACGACAAGTTATGGCTGGTGACGACCTTCACGCAACGGACTCATCAGGAGCCAGCCAGGCTAACGCAGCTACCGCAGTCCAGCTGCCCGATTTCTGGCAGCACAGCCCGCGCTCCTGGTTCAACACTGTCGAGGCGCAGTTCCATCTTCGGGGAATTTCAGCAGATGCAACGAAATTCTACCATGTAGTCGCAAAGCTGGACAGCCTCACAGCACAGCGGGTGGAGAGCCTGACTAACCACCCACCAGACGACGACAAGTACGGCGCATTGAAAGCCGCTCTCATCCGTGCTTTCACCCCCTCGCTGGGAGAGCGAGCAGAGAAGCTCCTGGTGTTGACTGAAGGCGAAGCAGACAGGCCCGCGGACCTGATGGCTAGGATGCTGAGTCTGAGGGGCGATGATGATGACGGCTTTATCTTCGCCCATCTTTTCCTTAGGACACTACCGTCAGCGGTGAGAGTCACCCTGGCCAGCTCACAGCTGCTGACCAACCGAGATTACCACGAACTGGGCCAGGAGGCACAGCGACTCGTCAACACCCACAGACGGCACACGGCCACGACGGCGGTAGCGGAGCTGAGCGCAACGCCCGGAGACGGCAGGGGGCCAGAGGCTGCAGCACCAGATTCGCTGACGTCGGCAGCGGCGGAGACCAGGAGACGCGAAGCGCGCGACGTCCTCTGCTTTTATCATCGACGTTTCGCCGAGAGGGCACACAAGTGCATTCCACCGTGCCAGTTCAAGCGCTCGGGAAATGCCAGGACCGAGAGTCGGTAGCAGCTGCTGCTCTCGGCGCGAAGAATAAGCTGCTCTACCTTACGGACGGGAAATCAGGGAGGCAGTTCCTGGTGGACACAGGCTCCCAGCTGAGTTTCATCACACCTTCCTACGCTGATCGGCTGGCGCCTTCCAGCGGACCCCTGGTGTTGGCGGCAAACGGCTCGACGATCAAGACCTTCGGGGAGAAGATCCTCCCCCTGTCTTTTCACGGTCGGACATTTGAGTGGACCTTCGTCGTGGCAGCAGTCAGTCATAACATGTTAGGTGCTGATTTTTTGTGCTCAAATGGTTTATTGGTTGATCTTGCTAATAGACGTCTGGTTAATGCACTGTCTTTCCACTCCATTTCCTGTACAGCCCGGGTGGTCCCGCCTACTGCACAGCCCAACGTCACAGCTGTGGGTGGTAAGTTCCAAGCACTACTCACTCAGTTTCCAGCACTCACAGTCCCAACGTTTTCGGCGTCAGTGGCTAAACATGGGGTGGAGCACTTTATAACTACCACCGGGCCCCCCGTTTTTGCAAAAGCTTGGCGCTTGGACCCAGCTAAACTGGCCATAGTGCGCGAGGAATTCGCCAACCTGGAAAAACTGGGCATCATTAGACGCTCTAACAGCCCCTGGGCTTCACCACTGCATATGGTCCCCAAGGCTGATGGCTCGTGGCGGCCTTGCGGTGATTTCCGCAGGTTGAATAACGCTTCAGCACACGACCGCTACCCGATTCCCCACATCCAGGATTTTTCGGTGCATTTAGCGGGGGCGTGCATTTTTTCTAAAATAGATTTGGTGCGCGGGTACCACCAAGTCCCAGTCCGCGCTCAGGACATACCCAAAACAGCGGTAATAACTCCTTTTGGGCTTTTCGAGTTTTTGCGTATGCCGTTTGGACTCAAGGGGGCTGCGCAGACATTCCAGCGCATGATGGATGTGGTTTTACGCGACCTCCCTTTCGTGTTCGTCTACTTGGATGATATTTTGGTAGCCAGCACGTCCGAAGACGAACACGAAAGCCATCTCACAGCGGTTTTTCGGAGGCTGGCAGAGCACGGGTTAATAATTAACCCAGCGAAGTGCCAGTTTGGGGTGGCGCAAATCGATTTTTTGGGGCACCGCGTTTCACCAGAAGGAGCGGTCCCTCTGCCCGATAAAGTACGCACAATAACGGATTTTCCCCAACCTCAGACGGTCAAAGCATTGCAAGAATTTTTGGGAATGGTTAATTTTTATAACCGCTTCCTCCCAAGCGCAGCGCAGCTCATGCAACCATTGTACGCAGCACTTAAAAAACAAAAACCTGCAAGTAAGATCGAATGGTCCCCGGAGCGGGAGCGCGCATTCTCCCAGGTCAAATCAGCCCTGGCGAACGCCGTTTTGTTGGCACACCCGGTGCCAACGGCACGTATGGCGCTCACCATGGACGCTTCTGATTTAGCGGTGGGGGCAGTCGTTGAACAGTTTGTGGCAGGGAGCTGGCAACCTCTCGCGTTTTTCAGCAAAACCTTGCGCGATAACGAGCGGAAATACAGCGCGTTCGACAGGAAGCTGTTGGCCCTGCATTTGGCCATCCGCCATTTCCAGTTCTGGCTGGAGGGGTGCCGTTTCACCGCGTTTGTGGACCATAAACCGCTAACGTTTGCGATGGCCAAGATTTCAGAGCCTTGGTCAGGCCGGCAGCAAAGACAGCTGGCCGCGATATCGGAGTTCACCACCGATATTCAGCATGTCGCGGGCAAACATAATGTAGTGGCAGACTGTCTTTCGCATGCAGTAGTAGCGCCAAGCCCCGTGGGGGCAGGCTCGGCAGCCGTGGCCGCGGGCCAGGGTTGTGGCGCGGAAGCACTCGCAGCCCCGGTCCGCGTAGGTTTAGATTACGCAGCCATGGCCGCGGAGCAGGTTAGCGACGCGGATGTGCGCGCGCTCCAGTCTGGACCAACAGGGTTAAGGCTGGAGCACAGGGTGCAGCAGATAGGTATGCCCCCTCTAATCTGTGATGTCTCCACGGGGCGAGGGCGCCCAGTGGTTCCAGCTGCATGGCGCCGCTGCGTTTTTGACTCAATCCATTCTCTGGCGCACCCGGGGGTGCGCGCATCGATTAAAATGGTGGGGGAGAAATTTGTTTGGCCGGGGTTGCGTAAACAGGTCAAAGAATGGGCAGCAGCCTGCGTAGCGTGTCAGTGAGCCAAAATACACAAGCACACTAGAGCCCCTTTGGAGCCTTTTCACATCCCGGCTAAACGTTTTGATAATGTGCATGTCGACTTGGTGGGCCCCCTTCCGTTGTTGCAGGGGTGCACACACCTTTTGACGATGGTAGATTGCACCACGCGCTGGCCAGAAGTGGTTCCTTTGGCGTCAACTACGGCAGCAGACGTTGCACGCGCGTTTTTAACGGCTTGGGTCGCGCATTTTGGAGTTCCGTCAGACACAACGTCTGACAGAGGTCCCCAATTCGTTTCCGAACTCTGGTCATCCATAGCCCACAGCCTGGGGGTGAAGATTCACTGTACTACCGCGTATAACCCCCAAGCTAACGGTTTGTGCGAACGCTTTCATAGGTCATTGAAAGCAGCCCTCAGAGCGTCTCTTACGGATACAAGCTGGGTGGATAAACTTCCATGGGTTTTATTAGGGTTGCGTTCCGCACCTAAGGGCGTGGCAGGCCCGCAGGCCGTCGGGAAGACATTGTTCCGAGCCACCACAGAGATGTGCTAATAATTCTGATTCACAGATGCAGGGAGCCGCTGCAGAAGGAACAAAGCCGGCTTACAGCAGATATGGCAGGAGGTTAAAACCCAAGCAATTGGGGGATTGATTTGTGATATGTTGTGATGTTTTCTGCCATGCATCTCTGATTATGTTTTGTCCCTGAACAGACGTTTGGGGGGGTTATGTGGCGCATATATTGAGTTCATATTTCCCACATATGTATGACTGTATGTGTATTGGGGGCTTCACGTCTCATGGGACAAAAGAGGTCTGGGCCTGCAGAGATCTACAGGAGATGACGAGGAGGTGTGAGTTTGGGCCTTTGTCTCGGAGAGGATGCCCCAGGAGGATTCCCGGAACATCGAGGGATAAGAGACAATAGAGGAACATCAAAGAGTGCATTGTGACTGGGATTATGTACCATGTGATTGTATGTTTGCTAAAGCACCATGTCTGCTGAAGCCAGGTTCGTGGCTTCAGCAGGGTATAAGAGTGTGGTATTTGATTGCTCAGTATTTGATTGCTCAGTCTCTTTTGTTGCTTAGAGATTGATAGAGCATGTGTTCACTTAATAAAGCTGAACCTGAGAAATAAACTCAGCCTCATCCTTGAACGCATTCTCTACAATATGTCATAGACCTCAGTTGTGCTGACCAGTAATACAACATAAAGTTTGGACATTTCAGACCTCCACGATCAAATGGTAAATATAGTAAGGACATACGTAATCTAGCCTTCCTATTGTTCCATATAAATTCCACTAACTTTTTTTTAATTCTTGAGAATAGATCTGAAGGTGGTGGTAAAGGAATATTTTGAAATAAATAAATTATTTTTGGTAAGATATTACTTTTAAGCATATTAATTCTCCCGATCATCGACATTGGTAGTGACATCCATCTCTGAAGTAACTCATTAATATCTGTCATTAAGGCTTCATAGTTGACATTGGCGACTGAATCTAGCTTAGGCAAAATTTGAATTCCTAAATATTTAAACTGATTTACAACATTGAATTGGTTTACCTCAGGAGCTGGGTGATTTCTCTGGGTCTCATTTAGCATTAATATTGAACATTTTTTGTTTATTTTATATCCTGATATATCCCCAAAGTTCTTTATTAAATTTAACAAGGTCGGAATTGATTTTTTAAAATTCGACATAAACAAAATTATGTCATCGGCATACAGGGAGATTTTATGTTCTGTTGGTCCTACTTTAATTCCATATATTTGTGGATGTAAACGTACTGCCATCGCTAAAGGTTCAATTGCCATCGTAAACAGTAAAGGTGAAAGTGAACAGCCTTGTCGACATCCTCTATTGATTTTTATTGATTTTGAAATATTGTTGTTTGTTAGGATTTCTGCAGTAACACTATTGTATATTGTCTGGACCTATTTTATGAAATTATTTCCAAGTCCAAACCTTTGTAGGACTTCAAAAAGATAGGGCCATTCGACCCTATCAAAGGCCTTTTCGGCGTCCAATGATAGGAGAGCTGTATCTGGTGCTTCTTTATTGGAATAAATAATATTAAATAGTCTTCTTACATTATGGAAGCCTTGTCTTCCCATTATAAAGCCGTTCTGATCTCGGTTAATAATATTTGGTAATATTTCTTGTAGTCGTTTTGCTAAAATTTTACAGATTATTTTAAGATCAGCATTTAATAGGCTTATTGGTCTCATGTTTTCACATTTATTAGGGGGTTTACCTGGTTTTGGTAACAGTATAATTAAGGCATTATTCATGTATGGTGGTAAATTACCATTTTGAAATGCTTCTAAAACCATTTCCAAAAGTGGTTTTATTAATTTATTCTTAAATTTTTTATAGAGGTCAACTGGAAAGCCATCTGGTCCTGCTCTTTTTCCTGATTTCATATTATCAATGGCTTGCCCAACTTCTTCTTGACTAATTTTAGACTCCAGTATCTCCCTGTTTTCATTTGGAATACATGGTATAGATAATCCACCCAAAAACCCATTTAGTTTTGTTAAGTCAGTTTCATTTTTTGTATCATATAGTTTTTCTTAATAATCTCTAAAGGCACTATTAGTTTCTAAAGGATCTATAACTACCTGTCCATTACTTATAATACTGGTAATTGGTGTTTTAGATTCTAATTGTTTAATCTGCCATTCCAATAATTTTCCTGATTTTTCACCTTGTTCATAAAAAGTTTGCTTCAATCTTAGAAGACTCGAGGCAGCTCTATTCGCTGATTTTTTGTCATATTCAGCTCTCAGAATCAGTAATTCGTTCTCTAACTGTGGGTTATTTCCTGCATACACCTTTTCTTGAAGAATTTTTATTTTACGTTCCAATTGGACTCTCTCCTCTCGAGTCTTCTTAGATTTTGAACCTGTATAACTAATAATATGCCCCCTAATAAAAGCTTTGAAAGCCTCCCATTTTATACATGCCATTGTTTGTGTAGTATTGATATCAAAGAACTCATCTATCTGTTTTTCTATGTACTTAACAAATTCCTCATCCTGAAGCCATTTATGTTGGAAATGCCACCTACCTGGGTCCTTTGTCAATTTCTTATCTACATATACTGCTGCACGGTGGCACAGTAGTTAGCACTGTGGCAGCACAGTTTACCCTCGGCCAGGGGATCGCGGGGATCGTGAGATTGTGGGTTCGATCCCTGCCCCCAGCCAACAGTGATCTGTGTGGAGTTTGCATGTTCTCCCCGTGTTGCGTGGGTTTACTCCGGGATTTCTCCGGTTTCCTCCCACATGCCAAAAACATGCAGGTTAGGGATAAGGGGCGCTTGCGCACGCAGCGACCGGCAGCTGGTGGCTTGTCACCAGACTGCAAAACAAATCTACCTATGGGTACAAAATAAATAATAAAAAAATAAATAATATATATACAGTATATATATATATATATATATATATATATATATATATATATATATATACAGTGGGGGAAAAAAGTATTTAGTCAGCCACCAATTGTGCAAGTTCTCCCACTTAAAAGATGAGAGAGGTCTCCAATTTTCATCATAGGTATACCTCAACTATGAGAGACAAAATGAGAAAAAAAAATCCAGAAAATCACATTGAAGGATTTTTAAAGAATTTATTTGCAAATTATGGTGGAAAATAAGTATTTGGTCAATAACAAAAGTTCATCTCAATACTTTGTTATATACCCTTTGTTGGCAATGACAGAGGTCAAATGTTTTCTGTAAGTCTTCACAAGGTTTTCACACACTGTTGCTGGTATTTTGGCCCATTCCTCCATGCAGATCTCTTCTAGAGCAGTGATGTTTTGGGGCTGTCGCTGGGCAACACGGACTTTCAACTCCCTCCAAAGATTTTCTATGGGGATGAGATCTGGAGACTGGCTAGGCCACTCCAGGACCTTGAAATGCTTCTTACGAAGCCACTCCTTCGTTGCCCGAGCAGTGTGTTTGGGATCATTGTCATGCTGAAAGACCCAGCCACGTTTCATCTTCAATGCCCTTGCTGGTGGAAGGAGGTTTTCACTCAAAATCTCACGATACATGGCCCCACTCATTCTTTCCTTTACACGGATCAGTCGTCCTGGTCCCTTTGCAGAAAAACAGCCCCAAAGTCTGATGTTTTCACCCCCATGCTTCATAGTAGGTATGGTGTTCTTTCTCCTCCAAACACGACAAGTTGACTTTTTACCAAAAAGTTCTATTTTGGTTTCATCTGACCATATGACATTCTCCCAGTCCTCTTCTGGATCATCCAAATGCTCTCTAGCAAACTTCAGACGGGCCTGGACATGTACTGGCTTAAGCAGGGGGACACGTCTGGCACTGCAGAATTTGAGTCCCTGGTGGCGTAGTGTGTTACTGATGTAGCCTTTGTTACTTTGGTCCCAGCTCTCTGCAGGTCATTCACTAGGTCCCCTGTGTGGTTCTGGGATTTTTGCTCACCATTCTCGTGATCATTTTGACCTCACGGGGTGAGATCTTGTGTGGTGCCCCAGATCGAGGGAGATTATCAGTGGTCTTGTATGTCTTCCATTTTCTAATAATTGCTCCCACAGTTGATTTCTTCACACCAAGCTGCTTACCTATTGCAGATTCAGTCTTCCCAGCCTGGTGCAGGTCTACAATTTTGTTTCTGGTGTCCTTTGACAGCTCGTTGGTCTTGGCCATAGTGGAGTTTGGAGTCTGACTGTTTGAGATTGTGGACAGGTGTCTTTTATACTGATAATGAGTTCAAACAGGTGCCATTAATACAGGTAACGAGTGGAGGACAGAGGAGCCTCTTAAAGAAGAAGTTACAGGTCTGTGAGAGCCAGAAATCTTGCTTGTTTGTAGGTGACCAAATACTTATTTTACCAAGGAATTTACCAATTAATTCATTAAAAATCCTTCAATGCGATTTTCTGGATTTTTTTTTTTCTCATTTTGTCTCTCATAGTTGAGATATATCTATGATGAAAATTGGAGACCTCTCTCATCTTTTAAGTGGGAGAACTTGCACAATTGGTGGCTGACTAAATACTTTTTTGCCCCACTGTATATATATATATACTAGACAGCAGGGTGCATGATCAGAGATCACAATGTTATCATAGAAACAGTTTTGAATCTTGGACCTTAATTCTGTAGAGATCAAAAAGTAGTCAATACGTGAGAATGTCTTATAGGTATTAGAATAACAAGAATAGGCTTTGACTTGTGGTTTCATTTCTCTCCATATATCTAGCAATCTCAGTTGTTTCATAAAATAATTAATGGTCATCCTACATCAATTGTGCGTACAGTTGAGTCCTGTTGATCTATCTATACTGGGATTCAATGTACAATTAAAATCCCCTGCTATTATATGTTGCCCTGTAAGTGATGATAAAGTGAGGAATAAATGAACAAAAAAGTTTTGATCATCAATATTGGGGCCGTATAAGTTCACCTGTGGAGTGCGTAAATGAAGAGGCAGATTCATGACAGACGATTTATTACACACTCACATCTCACAAGCACAGAATGGACTGAATGGTTACAGCAAGCTCTCCTCTCTATATCCCAAGTCACACTTCACAAGTTTCATGGCACTTCACCTCACACAGCATGATATTTACACTACACTGCATTCAACCCCCTCTGTCCTTCCTGGGCATTGTTCTCCCATGCTTATTCCCTGTCTCTGTCTGAGGTGCTAAATAACCTGACTTCCCCAAGGTTCCAAACCGCACCCCCCAGCATCTAAGACAGACATTAGTCCACACTCGCTTTTGGCTTCAGTCTCGTCCCATATCTGCTGTAACTGGGGTTTACCGCCTCCGCGGCGCTGCTGTGCCGGTGGGGGGCTGCTGGGAGCGTGTCTGACTGCGGGTGAGCCGTGGTGAGGGGGGAGTAACTTCGTTCTGCCCGTGTGGCTGCTCTGGTGAATCGTTTCCCTGGGGAGTTCTCCGTGGGGGTCTTCCACGCCGAGGGGCCCCAGCCAACAGCACTTGCTCATCCGCCACTACAAAGGCGGGTTTGAGTCTGGCTATGCCAATTTTCTCCCGTCTACCCCCCAAGTCTAGCACAAAATGCTCATCCCCTGTTTCCAACACTCTGAACGGCCCATCATAGGGTGGGCACAATGGGGGGCGGTGGGCGTCGTGTCTGACAAACACGAACTGGGCATTCTTCAAAGTTTTAGGCACAAAGGCACGCGGAAAACTGTGGTGGGCAGGGCCAGGCAGCGTGCCTGTGTTTGCGCTACGCTGCAAAATCTGAGACGGGCAGCTGCCCGGCGCGGGATTATCTGGTAGAAATTCCCCGGGCAGCCGTAGGGGCTGCGCAAAAACAAGAGCAAAAACAAGCTCTGCCAGGGAAGCTTTCAAATCTTCTTTTGGCGCGGAGCGCAACCCCAATAAAACCCACGGCAACCTGTCTACCCAATTTGCATCCGTCAGTGAAGCCCTGAGTGCTGCTTTCAGTGATCTATGAAAACGCACGCATAACCCATTGGCCTGTGGGTTGTACGCGGTTGTGCAATGAATTGTAACACCCAGGCTGCGGGCCATCGCGGACCAGAGTTCGGAAACAAATTGAGGGCCCTTGTCGGACGTAATGTCCGACGGGACTCCAAAATGCGCCACCCATGCTGTTAAAAAAGCGCGTGCTATGTCCGCGGACGTGGTTGCCGCCAGCGGGACTGCTTCTGGCCAGCGTGTGGTGCAGTCCACCACTGTCAGGAGGTGCGTGCACCCCTGTGATGGCAGGAGGGGGCCCACGAGGTCCAAGTGCACATGGTCGAACCTTTTAGCCGGTACCGGAAACGGCTCCAAAGGAGCCTTCGTGTGCCTGTGTACCTTGGCTCGTTGGCATGCCACGCAGGCTGCATCCCACTCTTTTACTTGTTTGCGTAGGCTCGGCCACACAAACTTCTCTCCCACCATTTTGACTGACGCGCACACTACTGGGTGCGCCAGAGTGTGAACCGACTCAAACACGCGGCGGCGCCATGCGACCGGGACCACCGGACGCGGGCGTCCCGTGGAGACATTGCAGATTGGGGGGGGGGGGGGGGGGCGCCAACTTGCAGCACCCTGCTCTCCAGCCTTATCCCTCTTGGTCCAGACTGGAGCGCGCGCACATCTGCATCGCTAATCTGCTCCGCAGCCATGGCTGCATAATCTATCCCCACGTAGACTGGGGCCACCACAGCGCGCAAGAGGCAGTCCGCCACCACATTCAGTTTACCCGACACATGCTGAATATCGGTAGTAAACTCTGAGATCGCGGCCAGCTGTCTCTGCTGCTGGCCCAACCACGGTTCTGAAACCTTGGCCATCGCAAACGTTAGTAGCTTGTGGTCTACGGACGCGGTGAAGCTGCGCCCTTCCAGCCAGAACTGGAAGTGGCGAATGGCCAGGTGGAGAGCCAGCAACTCTCTGTCGAATGCACTGTATTTACGTTCGCTGTCGCGCAAAGTTCTGCTGAAAAAGGTGAGCGGCTGCCAAGCCCCGGCGACGCGCTGCTCCACGACAGCCCCTATGGCCACGTCTGAAGCGTCGGTGGTGAGCGCTATCCAGGCCGTCGGGTCCGGATGCGCCAGCAGTGCGGCGTTTGCCAGAGCTGCTTTAACCTCCGAGAACGCCCGCTCTCGCTCCGGGGTCCATTCGACTCCATCCGCGGGTTTCTGTCTCTTGAGCGTGGTGTACAATGGTTGCATGAGCCGCGCCGCGCGGGGAAGGAAACGGTTATAAAAGTTCACCATCCCCAAAAATTCCTGCTGTGCCCTGACCGTCTGAGGCCAGGGAAAATCTGCCACGGCGCGCACTTTGTCGGGCAACGGGATCGCTCCTTCCGGAGAGACGCGGTGCCCCAAAAATCAATCTCTGTCACGCCGAACTGGCATTTCGCCGGGTTGATTATCAACCCGTGCTCCTCCAACCTCCGGAAAACCGTCCTGAGGTGGGTTTCGTGTTCGTCTTCGGACGTACTGGCTACCAGGATATCGTCCAGGTAGACGAACACGAACGGGAGATCATGCAGCACTGCATCCATCATGCGCTGGAACGTCTGTGCTGCGCCTTTTAACCCGAATGGCATGCGCAGGAACTCGAATAAACCGAACAGAGTTATTACCGCTGTTTTGTTTCTGAGAACTGAGTGAGCAGTGCGTGGAACTTACCGCCTGGAGCTGTGACGTTGGCTTGTGCTGTTGGCTGGGTCGCTCGAGCTATACAGGGGAGAGAGTCAAAGGACAGTGCATTAACCAGGCGCCTGTTAGCAACATCAACCAGTAAACCATGTGCACACAGAAAATCAGCCCCCAGGATATGGTAATTCAGTGTTGCTACGACAAAAGTCCACTCGTATGTATGGCCGTGTAGAGATAAGATCAGTGTCCTCTCACCAAAGGTCTTAATTTCTGAGCCGTTTGCTGCCAACATCCCGGGGCCGCTAGGTCCTGCCAGCCGGTCAGCATAGGTCGGCAGGATGATGCTCCTCTGGGCTCCGGTGTCCACTAGGAAACGCCTCCCCGAGCGCGCGACCGTCATGTAGAGCAGCTTGTTCTCTTCACCGAGGGTCGCAGCTGCTGCCGACTGCCAGCCTTGGCGTTTTCCCGAGCGCTTGAATTGGCACGGTGGCGCACATCTGCGTGCGTTCTCTCCGAAGCGGCGGCGGTAGAAACAGAGCGTGTCTCTCTGGCGCTCCTTGGCCCCCGATGCTGCTACCGTCGGTGGCTCCTCGCCTCCTCTGGTCATCTCGCTGGGCTCCACCACCGCCACATTGACTGTGATCGCCCTGGTGGTGAGGATGATCCTGTCTGCCTCCTGGGCTAGCACACGGTAGTCACGCGCGGCCAGCAACGGCGAATTGGCCAGAACCACTCTCGCCTCTGTTGGAAGGTTCCGGAGGAAAAGGTGGGCAAACAGAAAGTGCCCGTCGTCCGTGCCCATTAACGCCAGCATCTTCTCCATCAGGTCGACAGCCGACCCATCTCCTAACTCGGTCCGCGCCAGGAGCCTCTCCGCTCTCTCACATTCCGAGAGCGTGTAACGCCGGGTGAGCGCGGCCTTGAGCGCCTCATATTTGTTGCGGGCTGATGGCTGATCGAGCAGGCTCGCTACCTGCTGGGCTGTGCGGGAGTCCAGCGCTGCTACCACATGGTAGAACTTGGTGTTGTCTGCCGTTACTCCCCGGAGGGCGAACTGGGTCTCGGTGTGGTGGAACCAAGAGCACGGGTTGTGCTGCCAGAAATCCGGTAGCTTGACTGAAACCGCACATGCGTTGCTGGGGGTTCTAGTCCGGGCTGTCTGTGGAATGGCTGCTGCGTCGCTGGGGCTTCCCGACCGGGCCGGCTCCGGGGTTCTTGCCTCGTATTCCATAATACGTCTTGGGTCACCAGTCTGGAGTGTGTAAATGAAGAGGCAGATTCATGACAGACGACTTATTACACACTCACATCTCACAAGCACAGAATGGACTGAATGGTTACAGCAAGCTCTCCTGTCTATATCCCAAGTCACACTTCACAAGTTTTAGGGCACTTCACCTCACACAGCATGATATTTACACTACACTGAATTCAACCCCCTCTGTCCTTCCTGGGCATTGTTCTCCCATGCTTATTTCCTGTCTCTGTCTGAGGTGCTAAATAACCTGACTTCCCCAAGGTCCCAAACACCAGATTTATATTTTCCAATAACAAAGATCCTTGGATGATTAGATATCTTCCAAATTTGTCTCTAATTACATTTTTCATTTGAAATGGGACTGTTTTATGTATGAGAATCATAACTCCCCTAGCTCGGGATGAAAATGATGAGGTGAACACGTTACCTTGCCATCTTCTCCTAATTCTTTTTACATCCTCCTCTATTAGATGAGTTTCTTGTAAAAATACAATTTTTGAATCTATGTCTTTTATTTTATTCATAACTTGTTTAAGTTTTTTTAAGATTTTGTAGACCTCTGCAATTCCATGAAGTTAAATTAAGATTAACGCTTTGATCTATGATCAATAAGGAGTTTGAGATTACCTTGCAATATAAACATACTCTTACAGAGAAGCAAAAACATGGATGATAGAACACTCATCCTACAAACTAAACAAAAACAAATTCCCTTTCCCCACATTCGTGGTAATCCCCCCAAAATCAAAAAATTCCGTCTCCCGTTATAGCTAGTGACTGTTCCACACCTGTGGGGATCAGTCAAACCACTCTCTCTTTCTCCTCTCAATCACCCTGACACTACTACTATTCTTATGACATTAACTCTCTTCTGTAGTTTTTTCAACATAACTTCAAAGTTTTATAGCAACTTTGTACATCGTAGCTTTTTTTTTTTTTAAATACAGTCTGTATTTTGTAGACATGTTATATGTTTCAGATCAATCAGATGTCTGTACATATGCTTAAATGTTCTACCTTTGTCATGTTCATGCTTAGCTCCTGCCAGTTTCCTTTTGGATCTGCTTGATGAGCTCCTGTGCCTCTTGAGGGGTCTTGAAGGTGTGGGTTCTCCCCTTATATGTGACCAGCAGTCTTGCCGGATGAATTACTCCGTGACGAATCCCTAGGTTGCGCAGCTCTTTGCGGGCCAGGTCGAACTGCCTCCTTAATTGTTGTATTCCTGTGGCCAAGTCTGGATAGAACCGCACCTGTTGATCCTGGTATTTAATTTCCCCTTTAGCTCGCGCCACATTGGTGACTGTCATCTTGTCTCTGTAGTTGAGGAACTTCATAATCAGCATCCTCGGTGGTGTCTTATTATCTCTCGGTGGGCCGATTAGGTGAGCTCTCTCTAAAACGACCGATGACTGCAGATCTGCGTTATTCAGCGCTTCTGGAATCCACTTTTCCAAAAAGGAACATGGGTCCCGTCCCTCCGTTCCTTCCGGGAGGCCCACCAGCCTCAAATTATTCCGTCGCGAGCGGGATTCCAAGTCTAGGACGTTATCTTCCAGACTTTTGCATTTTAATTCCAGTGTTTGCAGTTTAGATTGTAGGCTGGTGATGTCATCCTCAGTGCTTGAAATTCAGAGCTCCGCCTGTGACACTCGCTCCATGCAGTCGTTTATTTCCTTTCTCATACCTTCTATCGCTGCTATAATCCCATCAAATTTGGATGAAAACTCTGTTCTCATGGAGTTGATGGCAGTGAGCACTACGTTTGTCCCCTCTTCAGCAGTTCCTGCTCTGCCGCTGGCTCCCTCCTCCGCCATTGCCTCTGGAGTTTTCTCTGTTTCGCCTCGAGCGTGAAAGTCTGTTAGCTTGGCTTGTTTTGTTGAGTTACCTTTTCCTCCACCTAATTTTCCAACCTTGGTCTTTACCATATCCGCACCAAAATGCTGGGATGGTTTTTTGTTCCAATTAAGAGAGTTTTAGTAAAATTTTTATTTTTACGAGCAGAGCAGTGTGAAACACGTCTTTCTACGTGGCCGCCATAACCGGAAGTCCATTCTACACACATTTTTAACTTGCAGACACATAACAGCATGTAAATTCTTACACATATCCTTATATTATTTCATACACTTTATCTTACTACCACTTTGATTATTTTTCTTTTAATCCTGATGCTTTATTAAGCATCAAGGGGAGAATATGATTCCATATCATCCACATTATTGTTATTAATAATGCATTATTATTCTTGAGAAGTATCATGCCTTTCATATGCCATGTTTAATGTTTATATGTGCATTCCATGTAGGATAAGTTCATATATTCTTGGCATGTTTCTGTGAGCAATTATTGGCCTTCAGAGAATTCAGACTGAGGGTCAGTATATGCGTAAAGGATGATCTAAGCTACATTGATAATCTCTTTGACATGCCCTGTTTTGCTTTGGGTCACAGGAATGCACAGGAACTCCTAGCTTGTGTAGATTAGGTTTATGGACACCCTGTCTCCAGAATGTCTGTGACATTTCTTCATTTGCTCATCACCCAGGATAAGCTCTCATATGTCATGCTGACCTGCTTATCAGGACTGTCTCTCTCTCTCCCTTCCTCCTCTTACCCCTCTCCTCCCCCTTCTTTCTGTTGCCCATATATACCATACCTAAAGAATATACCTTCAGTGATTCTATGTGTGTGCGGGAGGCCATGCTTTGTAATCTCTCCCTCAAAAATGGCCATTTGAGGTTAAATTTGAACTGAAACTTTTCTTTTATCTATTTTTATAACAAATGTACCTAAGTCCAATATCAAGCCTGATTTTTTGACTTTGAATAATTTAAACTCAGAATTATTCTAACACACACACACACACACACACACACACACACACATATATATATATATAAAGTTTAGCAGCAATCACACATTCTACATGTGAGTTATGGCAACTTCCTGTCCATTGGTGGTAGGAGGTGCTGACACTATGTGTTATTCTTCATTGGCTACCTATTCACCACAAAAAATGTGGTTGAAATCAGTCAATGTATGCCAGAGTTAGAGCCACTGGAAGGGTGATGACTGCAAACCTGGCCGCACCCCTTCCGCCAAACCATCGGGCATTTGGAAAAGTCTTCAACAACTTTTGATGGCATGTGGGTATAGATTATTGTCACCATAAATGGTACCAATCAGACTATTTGATCCAGAGATATTGAATAAAACCTTTGGTGTAACCTTCATATCTCCAAGAGAGGGTGCTATTGCTACTCATGAATAATCATAGCTAAAATTTTTTGGAGGCATACCCATATACATCATACCTATCTTGGTGCCAATCCAACATTCCATTCCCAAGGTCTTAAAAAAACAACATGATATGAACTTTCTGATGCAAAACTTTCTGCCTCCTACAGGCGGCGCTGTAGATTTGCATTAATATTGTTCTATAGAACTGTTTGGAATTGGACTGATATCCATAATATTGAATTTGGTTGAAATCCGAGAATGCATACCAGAGTTATTTCCATCAGAATGGTCACTGAATGATCATGGCGAGGCATCAAACGTTGCCATGCCCCTACAGCCAAACCGTCAAGCTCAGTGAAAAGTTTTCAATAACTTTTAATGGCACATGGGTATAGATGATTGCCACCACAAATGAGCTCAATCAGACTAAAACCCTAGGACGAGTTTGATCAAATGCGCGAGGTGGAAATCAGGTCACTGCCACTTCCTGCCAAAATGCAGGAAGTGGCAGTAAATATTAGTCAATATAAGTGGCAGTCGATATTAGTCCCACTGCAAACACATGTATATAAAAATAATAAACACAAGTTATAGAGCCCCCGGGTGGTTAAAGGAAGAATTGCTGAAAACGTATTTATTACTCAAGCGCTGCTGGCCAGAATGACGTGACATTTTCTGAGATTCATCAGACCAAAGGGATAATCATAACTGCATATCAACTTTAGCATGACGTCACACATGTTACCACGGACACGCCCTCCTCGCCATTCAATCCGTGAGCTTATGGGGAGGGGTGGGAAGGTCCCATAGTCATGAAATTTGGATCATACGTTGACATGACTGTCATACGTATATAGTCCTATATGGGTGGACCACACATAACTGACAGGGAAGTGTTGCCATGGCACCATGGCGAAGATTGACTCCTCCCCTTACAAAATCAAGCAGCTGTAACTCGGGCAAAACTTGTCCGATGTGCACCAAAGTTTCCATGATGGAAAATATTCCCGCCCAGAACACGTCTACATCAAAATACCTGATGAAAGATATAGCGCCACCTACTGGTTAATGAAAGAATTGCTGAAAACTGTTTTATTTATTACTCACACGCCACTGGCCAGAATGACGTGAAATTTTCTGAGATTCATCAGACCAAAGCGATGATCATAACTGCACATCAACTTTAGCATGACGTCACACGTGCTACCATGGACACGCCCTCCTTGCCATTCAATCCTTGAACTTGGTTGCAGGATTAGGAACGACCTGGAGTCATGAAATCTTGAACAATGGTTGAGGTGACTGTCATATATAGTCTTATATGGGTGGACAACACATAACTGACAGGGAAGTGTTGCCATGGCGACATGGCGAAGGTTGACTCCTCACCATGAAACATTGGAAAGTTGTATCTTAGACAAACTTTGTCTGGTTGTCACCAAATTTTCGATAATGGATAATAGTCCCACCCTGAACGCTCCTATATAAAAATAACAAAAGTTAGAGTGCCGCCGAGTGGTTACAACATCGGACCCTTGTAAATTGGACAAACTTTGGACGATTTTCACCAAATTTTCTACGATCAATATTTGTCCTGCTCCCAATGTGTCTATATAAAAATAATAAACCAAAGTTTTAGCACCCCTATTGATTAAAGGAAGAATTGCTGAAAACTTTTCTTTCTTTTTCTCTCACCAGCAGAAAAAAATGACATGAAGGAATGACTAGGGCTCATTGACAGTATATGTACATAGTACAGAACTGTTTCCATGGCGACCAGCATGCTTCAATGGCTTCCTCGCAATGCAAAACATGACAGTTACAGCTCAGACAATCCTCGTCTGATTTGGACCAAACTTTGCACAAATCATACTGATCCCATTCTGAACACGTCTCTATATCAATATTCACAAAACTGTCACACCAGCACCTACTCCTGACATGAGGTGTTGCACAGAATTGTTTCAAATTTTGCGCAAGGACCGGTAGTCACAATGACATGACATTTTCAGTGGTTTCTCAGAGTGTGGAGTGTTTGTATGTTATGTCAACGTTTTTGTTTGACACAGTGGTGTTGGGTTAGACGTTAGAAAATAATGGATGATCCTTAACCCTCCTGTTATGTTCATTTGTCAGGAACAACAATGGTGTTCCCAGGTCAATTTGACCCAGTGCATGTTTAATTATCCAAAAGATGTCCGAAACCAAAAAAATCCTAACAAACATTGTTAATATTTCATTACTAATTCCATTACTATCTATTCTATCAATATTTAGTGCATTGGTGTCCCTTACCTCTAATAGGTAATGGTTCAATTAGGATAATTCACTCGTTTTTCATAAAAAAAACATGTTCAAACTTTTTTTTTAATGTTTCACCACTTTATTACTTTTGAAAGACCAACATATAAAACATAACATTGAAACATAACATTTAAATTTTGTTTTACATACATGCACTGTTTGTGAACCACTAATGAACAAAATAACACAATATGAACAAGGTGTGTCTGTCTGTCTGTCTTTACGTCTACACAGCACGAGTGACATGTCATCACACTGTGGTTTGTGCAAATGAATTTTCCACATTTCGCACAGGTCATGCTTGTCTTGATATCATCAGATGGCCTGCAGACCTGGCACCTCTTCCTCTTTCTTTTCCCCTCAGCAGCAACCTAGAACCAAGAGGACCATGATCACTTTACTATGCTGTCTTTTTGCTGATCCCAAGACACACACAACGCACTCTCATACACTTATATATACACACAAACACTTACTTACCTCACGCACTGGTGTACTTGGTGCAGTCCTCTCCTGGATCTCCCTCACCGTGGCTGCAGTGGCTGGGGTCCTTGGCAGGTGCTCCCTCCGTTGGATGTGCGGTGTCACAAGCGTCTTCCCCAGCTCCTCGAGAAAGATGCGCCTCTTGTACAGCTTTGACACATTCCAGTCAGGAAAGATCTCAGTCCAACTGACAAATGCGCTGTAGGCCGATACATCGATCATGTTATAAAAGATGACCAATGGCCAGCGCGCAGTCATTCGTTTGGTGCTGTAGGACCCTGTTACTTTGTCCAAGTTGTCTACCCCCCCTTTGGTGGCATTGTAATCCAGGATCATGCTTGGTTTCTGGTCCTCTTTTGTGCTTATTTCAGCATTTTTGTGCAGAGTGCTCATGAGCACAACATTTTTTCCCTTTTTGGGGCAGTAAGACACTAGGGCTGTGGTGTCTGTGAAGGCAAACATGGAAGATTGAGGGGTCCTGTTCTTGATTACCAGCAGCTCAGCAGGGAGTTCAGCCCTGTTCTTTCGGATAGTTCCAACCATTGTGAGCTTTCTCTTCAGAAGCTCCTGACCCAAGTTGTAGTTTGTGAAAAAATTGTCACAGGTTATGTTGTGCCCCTTGAGACCCTGTGCCATGTCGAGCACGACCCTTGTGCCCCGATTCTTCTCCGGGGCTCCTCCAACCGGCTTTCCAGTGTAAACCTGCATGTTCAATGCATAGCTGGTGTTTGCATCACATGCTGCCCAGATTTTTATTCCATATTTAGCTGGTTTGGAAGGCATATATTGCCTAAATGGGCAGCGACCTCTGAATGCCACCAGCCTTTCATCTACTGTGATATTAGGGCCTGGGTTATAGAGTAGTGGAAGTTGCTCTACCTACTTGTCCCACACTGTCCTAATAGCTGCCAGCTTGTCTCTGTCCCGTCTACCAGCCCTTGTCTCTCGATTATCAAATCGGATTACTCTGGAGAAAATGCGAAAAGTCTCCAGAGACAGTGTGGCTCGAAATATCAGCCTCCCTGTCTCTGCATCCCACAGACTGGCTGTTGATTCATCCTTCGATTTATAGACCCCAGCCAGGATGAGGAGCCCCAAATACGCATCTAAATGTGTTTTGTCCAGCTCCTTCCACTTCTCCCCCAAAACACGCCTCCCTTCTAGATTAGTCATTTCCAGAATGATTTTCTGTATTGAATCTGGCATGACCAGCAAAAAAGCTGACTTGATGTCAGTCACACGAGTCACTGCCATCCTAGTGGGCCCTGGCACTGTCTTTATTATGTTTTCTGCAGACAGTTTTGCCTGACGCACATTTGGGGATGAAGAACAATGTATTTCACCATTTTTTGACATAAATGTCTTGCTTGGAGGAACAGGAATAGCTATTCCCTCATCTGGTTCAAAATTAAAATCATTAGAATCAGAATTTAGCTCAAGATAGTCTTCATCTTCAGACACATCCTCCTCTATTTCACTGTTATGATCAAAGATGGCTTCCAGAGCCTCCTGGACTGTCATCCTTTTGCTTCTGCTGCTCATTTTGTAAAGGTCTGCCTGACAGTGTAATGTTGGTAGGACTCCCATGCAGAGAAGCTTTTATATGTTTTGCCCCTCCCCTGTTGAGTGTCCACTGAATATCGGTGGAGTTTTCCCGCGAGAACATAAATGGTTCCCGTCAAAAGTCATAACACCTGCACCTGTGTGTGTGTGTGTGTGTGTGTGTGTGTGAAATATGTTGCAATAAGGTGCAAAGAAAGAAATAGTCTGACATTTCTGACACCCTTTTACCTCCAGTTTGACTGCTGGGTCACATTGACCCAAACAGTATCTATGTGATATAAACATGCAGGGGGTGATTGCAAATATGTGAGATGAACCATTTTCATATTATATGTTGATTACACTAATTAAGGCAAGCAGAAGAAGTTTCATACTGAAAAAAATACTTTTAACTATTTTTCCTAGATGTTCAAACTTTAAAACGGGTCAATTTGACCCGTAACATAACAGGAGGGTTAAACAGTTTTTAATGAACAGTTATTAAAATACAGTAGACTAGAGGGTTAGTACTAGTGAAGCACTTTGAGTGGTCTTTGAGACTAGACAAACAAAACTTTATTTATATAGCAATTTTCCTATAAAAAGTTATAGCACAAAGTGCTTCACAATTTAAATATATGACAATTACACCCCCCCACCCCGCACAGACAGACAGATACACACACATCAATGTGAGAGTTGGCCAAGCGCCGAGGATCCTAGGGTAGAAGCACCATCCTAGGGAGCCATCAACATGAGAGAAGCGCCAAGTCCGCAGCTACAGGGACACCACCTCTGTGACCACCCAAGACCAGCCATTGGGTGGGCAAGGGCAGTCACAGGTCACCCCCCTGCAGATGGAACCAGGTAACCCCCTGTGGGAGGGCCCCTAATAGGAAACACTGGGGTTTGGACTGGATAATAAGATGAATAAAACTATCAATAATAAATAATAAGAAACATAATTTGTTAATAAAAGATAATCATAAACACACCCCCATTTAAACTCAAAACAGTTTAAAATGTAATAGTATTTAATAACATGACTAATTATAGCAAGAGCATAAAGTGAGTTTAAAATTAGAAATTAAGAAAATTAATATAGGAAACTAATCAAAAGCAAGGTTAAAATAGTAGGATTTGAGCCTGCTTTTAAAAACTAGAAAAAGCACTATATAAGTGCAGGTCCTTATCCCTTATACCGCAGCATTTCATTGCAGACTGAATTCAGCAGCCGTTAAAAAAAGACCCGTTGCATATTTTTAGCAATCTGAATCAGATGAGCCGGATACGTTCTACAGTGGTTGGGAGCAGATCATTAAAAAGAATGGGAACTACCTGCTGTGGACACCAAATTGCAGCTGTAATGGACCGCATCCGGAGTCAGTGAAAATCCTGGGTAAGAACGAAATATATGGTTAAGTGTTACAGATGAACTAGGATTCCAGTGGGGATGAATAGAATTTATAGAAAAGTGATCCAAACCACCCGGATCAACAATTATCCCAACGCCAAGCTGGCTGTGTCACTTCCTGTCCACCAAGGTAAGCTCCTAATGTAGTTACTGACCGACGCCAACCGCCTAGCAAAGCTAATAACGAAATGAGCCAGAATGACGTAAGCTATATTATTGACTGTGGATTGGTGAACCAGGTGGGAACAGGGATGTGTATTAGGGTGACTGAAATCTAAAGAAAATAATATGAACCATGCTTAGTAAGTGAGCTTCCTAGTATCAGTTAGTTAAGCCAACGCCTTTTGGTCTCCGCCCAGCTACATGACAGACAGTTACGCTGACCAATAACAGAGCAGCGGGCAGGTGTCAATGTTAATGATGTTTATGTTATAGTGGCAAACAGGAACAAACATGGAAGAGTTAAAATGACTTCATGGACAGAAAAATTACATAACGGCTGTTTTTTTTTTTTTTAAAGTAAGTGCTTAGACATTTTTTCTGATAATCACAAACCCAGAAGATCTGGGGACAGATTTGAGAGAGGATTTTTTTAAAATTTGATTTTTGCTAATATCATGAAAAACACAGGCAGCCTTTGTAGAGGTTATGTGCTCTCTGGGTGCTTCTAGTATGAAAAATGCATTTGCTTAAATTCACTTTCTGATACCTTGTTTGTAAAAACACCAGTTTTAATGAGAAATAAATACTGGATGACCTCAGATAGCCGTTTGGCCACTTATTTTACTTGCTCAAAGATTTGTTTCATACACAATAAGTAGGCCAAGACACTTGTGTAAACAATAAATTTAAGGTTTGCCATCTCAGAAGCCTTATAGGGGTTTTTTGGGCTGTGAGCACAAAGTTTGAGCACACCCCTAAGCAAATCATTCACTCACCAAAAAGCACAGACTAATTCTTGTCATTGACAGATTAATCAGCAATTCACTGACTGACGCTCCGTCCTCTACACTGTCAATTTCATTGCTATGCTCAGTAATGAATTATCAAGTTTTCTTGTCCTGCTAACACAGAAAAACAAACTTACTTGCAGAAACAATATGCTCTTAGTGCCAGTAGAGGGCAATCTTAGCAAAGCACCACATTGTAGAAGAATCATCCTTTAGTAATAATGGATTAATTTAGTTCAGTTCACTTCATATTTATATAGCACCTTTCAAGTACATGTGCAACCATTATAACAAAAAACATTAATAAAGGATGGGCTTAGGGGTTAATTTGAAAACCACATACTAAAATTATTCATTGCGCAACACAGTGAAACAACCCTTCAATCCAATAATAAAACGCATTCATGCTGTCAGTTTAAACAAATGGAGATGACTGCAGGAAATGTACATAAAATTACAATTTGAAAAATAAATGTAATTTGTAATACTGGAAATGTGTTTAAAGCAGAAACTTGATTAAAGTGACACTGGCAAAAATCTTTTTTTTTTTTTCCCTGTTGTTAACATATCTGTAACATGATTTTTGCAACTTACAGACATATCAAGAGCAAAATTTAACCACAGCCCCAAGTCTGTGTTTTTCTGCTGTGAATTTCCAGTTTGGTACTGCCCCTTTCTAACAGGTGAGTTTGGGCAGACCATTTCTAGCTATGCAAGTATTCCTGTTTAACCTGAAAGCGTCCGTTTTGCATAGCGATTAGCAAAGCAGTGGAGGGGGAGAGAAGGTGGCTTGAATGTTGCTCAGCAAGACGCCGCTCTCAGCTTACTTTGTCGGCAGACAAGGCGCCGAGCTGCGGAAATTGAGCCACCCAGTGGAGCACTTTTGGTGAGCAGAACTGGCTCCAGCTCACCGCAGTCGCCAGTGGACGGGGCGCCGCGCTCGTTGAGACCGCTTTCAGAAATATGCTTCGCTTTTTACTTTTGAAGATATAGCCAAGCGTAGTGAACAGACTAGCAGTCCACCCACCAGGAGTCGCGGCCAATCATGTGCAAGTCCTGAAGGTCAGGGAACACGGCGACCAATCACGTGCAAGCCCTGCAGGCCGCTAATTAGGATATTCATAGATCGCACATACTTAAGTAGGTGAAAGATTTAAAAGCTCTTTTCAAGCAATTCTAAGGTAATGAAAGATTTTTTGTGGGTAAAAAGCCACAATATGCTATTATGGGCAATACATATTTGTTTTTGAGGTGGTTTTAGAGCTGCCGGAGTGCATCTTTAAGTTTCTTTTTTTAAACAATTTTTCAAAGAAAAGCTCTTCTTCGGAGAATAGTTCAAATCCATCTTTTATATGTTGAGGCTACAGAACTTTTCAAACACCATTTTTTGTTAATGGTTAATCGTTTTCTTCACACTAATTATTTGTATTCTAGATTAGATGTGCTTCAGTAGCGTGAGTGAAGCTGACAGTTTATCACTTTTGACTCAAAAATAACTCAGAACAACCTGAACACAAAATTTCCAGTTGCCACAAATTCAAACAGGAATTAACCATTTTATTCCTGATTTAAAAATCAAAATATAGTCATTAAACAAATCTTTTCAGATGTTTGAGTGGAAAAGGGGGCTTGTTTTCTCATAATAAAGTTCACCTTCAGCTTACACATACAGCAAATAGTACAGCTTTTTAAATACACAACAGTTCGTGTTCTGCATGTCAAATACAAAATATTCCATGAAAAAAACAAAACAAAAAACAAACCTATTTTTAACACAACTGACACTACAATTCAGAATGCAAGTGCAAAAATAATTCCGATCTATGATGTAAACATTTTCAAAGGTGAAAACTCTCCATCTCTGGGCCTTTCTTTAATTAAAAATGAACATAATTTATATATTATTATTATAAACATTTTTGATATTGCACTTGACTATGGGAGTTTTGACTTTTACAGACTTTGAACATGACATCCGCCCAAGAAATGTAACACATGGAGAGAATTATTTCCTTATTGACACTAAACTGGATAACTAAGTGAAAAACTACCATTTCTCAGCTGAAAAACAACAAAGCCAGTTGTGTTAAAATATTGACACAGCAAAGTCAAAAAATGATAACTTTCAAAACACTAAACTTAATAAACCTTAACAAGACATTGCTTTATCATTTCCAACTTTTGGCTGTTGTAGAAACACAGAAATGCAGTGTATCAGAATATGCAAATGTGACCTGACCCGCTGTGCCTAAGCAGCAATGACTGAACCATTTGTGTTTATTGCAAGTTGCATATTTTATAATAAAAATCCATCATATTCATCAGTGCCCTTTTTAAGTGGGCTAAACCTGTTCTCATGTAGTGACAGCAGTAATGACTCTCAATTTCAAAGGCTTGACTTGTGTTCAGTGCAGTTTTCGGGTAAACATTGATAAAAAAACCCCATTGAGGTCTCTTGCTGAAATGTGACAACTGACATCTTTAAGTTTACCGAGCACCAGCAAAAAATAAATAAGGTCCAGAGAACAGAGGGACTCTGGTGAATGAACGACAGTGTGGAGGCCCTCATGGGGTGTGCAGAGAGAGCAGCGGCAGTGCTCCGACCCAACACTCACGTCCAGTTGTGATACATGTAGAGGCTGGCAAAGAACAGGTTGGCTGTCAGGCTCACCAGCAGAAGCCCTGGCCAGATGAGACACTTCACAAACCCTGAAGAGAGAACAAAAATAAATGGCAGAAGTAGGGTTGGGCAAAAAAGAAAAACATTTAAAATCGAAATTCGGATTATTTGGTTTGGGAAATGTAAAAACCAACAAAAACCCAAAGATTATTGTGAAAGTCAATTGTGCCATTCACAAGAGTAAATATGGTACGAGGGGTGCTCATTAAAGATTTCCCCTGACCCACCTCAGGTTATTGTAAGAGTCTGAAAGGTTTCGCACAAAATAACTTACAGTCTCATATATACAATTACACATGCTCTGGAACCACAACACACAACAGGATGACAATGTTTTCACTGCTCGCACCATGAAGCTTCTTTTCCACAGGAGTCTTGACCAGAAATGCACACGTGAAATGACTAACGCAGGACTGGTTGGCGGTCGGGGGAGTACTGGTTGAGGAATCACCAGCTGTTTGTGTTGACTTTTTTCACCTACTTAAGATTATATTTTATGTGCCTCTATTTATAAATAACCACAAAAGTTGACAATTCTTTCAATCGTCTCAGTCTCCCTTCCAGCTGCATGAAAACCCAGCATAGGCATTCTGATGGCTCCAGCTGACATCATTATTAAGTATTCATTTAGTAATACGTTATTGCACGGTGGCGCAGTGGTTAGCACTGCGGCAGCACAGTTTACCCTTGGCCGGGGGATTGTGGGGATCGTGGGATCGTGGGTTCGATCCCAGCCCCCGACCAACAGTGATCTGTGTGGAGTTTGCATGTTCTCCCCGTGTTGCGTGGGTTTACTCCGGGATTTCTCCGGTTTCCTCCCACATGCCAAAAACATGCATGTTAGGTTAATTGGCTGTTCTAAATTGTCCCTAGATATCTGTTTCCTATAGGCCCTTAGAATAGAGGGTTAGTATTAATGAAAGCGCTTTGAGTGGTCTTTGTGACTAGAAAAGCGCTATATAAGTGCAGGTTAGTTAGTTAGTTAGTTAGTATTGGAAAAATCCTCTAAATATGTATCAGATAAACTACTCTTGTATTTTTTTTCTTATGAATGTGCATTTTTTCTATATTAAATATAATTTTTAATGTAAAATCTCTGACTTTAAAAATGTAAAATTTCTGACTTTTTCCAATTATATATTAGACTTGTTCCATGTAATTATAAGACTTTTTTCTGGTAAATTTGACACTTTTTCCTCATCAGTTTTATTTTACTTTGTGCTACTACTTCTACAGATGTAACGCAGTACATTTAGAAGCAAAACAGCCTGTGTGTCCCAGCTTCCAGCAACAGGGTGGGCTTAGTAGTTTCAACTATTCCACAGGAAAATCTCCTCAGTTGAATGTATACTGTACACTACTCACAAAAACTCAGGGACAAAAAGGTGAACTTAATTTGACCTTCTCTAACCTTTTGAATGTACATGTTTCAACTGTTCAGTGTTTCAGTCCTTTTCCATAACTTGTTCTCTAACAAGGTGCTTAATGGCAAAATTCACAACAGGTGTTTGATCCATGAATCGACCAATAAATTTTCTGATTCAATTAGAATCGGTATTTAAACAGTCCCCTTCACCATGCCGTTCACATTTTGACATCATGGGATCAAGATGACACCTAAGAATTGATCAACAGTACCTCACCATTGCGAGATTTCAAACAGGATGTTCTCAGAGGGAAGTGGCCACTGAGCTTAGAGTGTCATCAGCAGGTTGCAGCAGAGATACAGAGAGAGTGAAAGAGTCACACAAAGGCATAGAAGTGGATGTCCTTTGGCCACATCCCATGCTGATGACCACTTCATTGTGAACAGTGCCCTGTGGAACCAGATGATGAATGCTACTCAACTCCAGGCACATTTAAGGGAGGTGAGAGGCACCCAAGTGCCACATCGGACATTTGAAACTGTTTACATCAGCATGGTCTGAATGCTAGATGACCTACAAGGATACCTGACCACACCACGAGGCACAGGTGTCATCATCTTGCATGAGCCAGGGAGCATTTACGCTGGACAAGGGATCAGTGGGCCTGTGTGCTGTTCTCCGATGATGAAAGTCAATTCACGTTGAGCAGAAATGATGGCCGCCAACGATGTTGGAGATGTCAAGAAGAGCGCTATGCATCAGTCACTGTTGTCACCAGACGAGCCTTTGGTGGTGGTGGTGTTACAGTCTGGGCAGCTGTGTCTAGTCAATACAGAACTGCCCTACACCTTGTGAGTGGTACAGTAACAAGTCAATACTACCTGAATAACATCATTAATCTAGTCATTGTGGCCCTGCATGAACAGCACAGGGCTAATTTCATCTTCATGGACGACAGTGCTCCTGCTCATCAGGGTTGCGTTATTAGGGAACGGCTGCTGGAGGCTGGGGTATCTCAAATGAAGTGGCCTGCACTTTCTCTAGACCTGAATCCCATAGAAAACCTATGGGATCAGCTGAGTCGCCGTGTAGAGGCTCGTAACCCTGCACCTCACAACCTCAATGACCTGAGGGCCGCCCTTCAAGAAGAGTGGAATGCCACACCTCAGCAGACAATAAGTCCACTTGTGAACAGCATGAGATGTTGTTGTCAAGCTGTAATTGATGCTCAAGGGCACATGACAAGTTTTTGAGACAATGACATTTTTTGTTGTGGTATACCTACCACTGTTGTTGGCTTCTGTTTCAATAAATTGTTTGTGATGAGGAAATCACCATTGCATGATTCTACTTAAATGCCCCACTTTCATGATACAGTATAATATCACTGTAGTGTGAACTTTTTACATTTTCCCAAAATTTCACCCATAAGCCAAATATCCCTAACTTTTTGTGAGTAGTGTATATTTCGACACATCTAGGCCACCACTCCGCTTACTGGAGTGGTGGCCTAGAGGTACAGCATCCCGCCCCACAACTGGGAGGCCGGGATTCAAGTCCCGGCCAAGTCATGCCAAAGACCATACAAAATGGAACTTCCTGCCGTCCAGCTTGGTGCTCAGCAATAATGGAATGGAGGAGGGAAATGTTGGTTACCCAGCCACAGTGGGTGCACAAGCCTGTGTATTCCCTGTGCCGGTCCCAAACCCAGATAAAAATGGGCAGGGTTGCGTCAGGAAGGGAGTACGACATAAAACTTAGCTTCAAATCTTTAAGGATGTGGCAGATACATCAGTGTCTGCTGCAGAGACTCATCAAACCCACTTGTAGTGGAAAAAATGGACATTAAAAGAATAAAAAAAAATATATATATATTTTGTTCCGGTGGTTGCATGAAAGCCAGCGGAGGCACTCCGAGAGACCGGATAAGGTTGAGGCTGTATTGAGGAAAGCCGGTGTTGGTATGATCCAGAAACTGTCTCTGCTCATTTGGGGAAAAAACCCTACCAATACAATATAAACTTTGAAGGTATTTTTTTTTTTTTTTAAGTATTAAAAAAAACAAAAGCAATCTGAGAGGAGTGCAATATCCCCCACCTCCATTTTCTTTGACGATCCCTATACTTACTGACGGACAGCAGTTTTCAACTTTTCAATATAATTACTGTGACAGAACCAAATTATGATATGCCCATCATCCAAGAATATACAGCAAAGTATACAACCCATAGCTGTAGGGCAAGATCCTGAGGTGAACCCGTGTAGCAAGTTTGGTGACCCTAGAGGGTTTCACACATTCTATAGTAAGAGAGCATAGGGAGTGTCAACCTTGACGTTTGACCTTTCTACCCCAAACCTGTAGTCAGAGATCATGGTCTCAGAGTGAACCTATGTACCAGATTTTGTGGCCCCAGCTTTACTCGTTTTATAGCAATAGTAAATGTAGCATTTACCATTTACCATAGTGCAACTGCAATGTTAACTTTGACCCCTTGACCCCAAACTCATAGCTAGGTCAGGGTGTAAACTGTCCAAGATGTATATTACTTGTATATTACTCCCTTCTTTCTGGTCTCCCCCTCAAAACTCTTAAAAAACTTCAACTGGTTCAGAACGCTGCCACCCGGATCATTACCAGAACTCCATTCACCCATCATATCACTCCGGTTCTGCAGCACCTACATTGGCTCCCCATCAAACACCGCATTGACTATAAAATCATTCTCCTCACTTACAAAGCCCTCCATGGCCTCGCCCCCCCATACTTGGCTGCACTCCTCTCCGTCCATATACCATCTAGAACTCTCAGATCATCAACTACCATCAATCTCATTGTCCCTCCTGCACGTATGACCACCATGGGCCTTCGATCATTCAGCTGCACCGCCCCCCGCCTCTGGAACTCCCTCCCACCGGACCTCAGGAATTTAAACTCACTCACCACCTTCAAATCCCACCTCAAGACTTTTCTATTTACTAAGGCCTATTCTGTGTGATTGTTGTACTTGTGATGTGTTTGTTTTTATTCTTGTACAGCGTCCTTGAGTGCCTTGAAAGGCGCCTGAAATAAAATGTATTATTATTATTATTAGATACAATTACTGCATCGCTTTAAAAAGCCTACATCATTTCTTTCAGTAGTTATTGTATTTAGAAGATTTAGGGAAAATATGACCTCTGACCTCAAGGTCAACCGATGAGAGTGAAATTGCAATATGCACATCCTCAGGGTATATCAACCATGGTACCAAGTTTCAAAACAATCGGAACAAAACTGTAGGAGGAGTTGATTTCACAAAAGTGGGACAGATGGACAGACTGACCCATAACATTAATCCCCCTTCGGTCTTTGCTCAAACGGCTCTTTGACCCCTTTGGACTTCGACTGGCAGGGGATAAAAAAAAGAGGGTGAACAGCACCGGGACACTGAATGGCAAGGACTGCCTAAGCAGTGAAGCCCAGTTGTCATTTTGGTTAAGTGGTTTTAACTATTCATAAAGAAATACTAAATTTAATGTACAAACTAGCTATATTTTTATAGATATTTCACAACAAACTAAATGGAGAAGGTTTCAAGACAAGGTTGAGACTGAGTTTAGACACCAGCAAGGACTCTGAGACTATCTTAAGAGAAAAATTGTTGCACAAATTTTTTGAACATGTTGAAAATTCCTGCAACATGAGCACAAAGCTCTGCAATTCATAAGAGGAACCTGCAAATTCCTACAAATGTTTGGAGAGCTTTTGGAAACTCTCCCGTGAATGCCATTCTCCAACTAGTTGCAAGCTGTCACAGCCCAGTGGGATATTACTGTAAGATCACTGTGGGGGGGGGGGGGAATCATCCATGACCACTTGCACATGTGCAAGTTGGCTGCATGACGGATTTCCTGGTTGTTCACACCTTTCCAGAAGCAGGAACAAGTCACGTGCTCTGGCCATGTGCCAAGAAATATGGAGGACTGCTTCGACAGATTAATCATGCAGGATGAAATGTGAGTCCATCACCATGATATAGAGACTAAAGCCTAGTCAAAGCAATGGAAGCATTACGACTCACCACTGCCGAAGAAGGCACGTGACCAACCCTCAGTGGGTAAGGTCATGCTTACAGCCTTTTGGGACCATCATGGAGGACTGATGATGGATTTCTTGGCAGAGTACCACAGTTTTCAGGACTTACTATTGATTGATTTTATTTGAACATTCAGACAAAAAAGAAAAAAAAATTAAAACAAAAATCAAAACCAAAAAAATAAAATGTTCAAAAAGAGTGGGAAGAAGCCAACACTTATATAGTCCCACCCCTTCTCCATACCCAATAAATTATAATATCATTCTAGTCATTATTCATCCCACAATTACATTCATTATACAATACCATAATATATAATACACCTTATAATTAAATTATGCAATAGAAATGATACAACAATGATAGTTTATATTGACAATAATACCAACATCTAATAATAATTGTAATAATAATAAATAAATACTTCTGGTATGTTTAAAGTAGAACTGAACTCACCTTTTTACCAAAAAAGTAGAATAGCAGATTAATTCCTTATTACCTATTGTATTTTTCAACACATAAAAGAAATTTTTAGGCCGTGCGATGGCCAAGCTATAAGCCAATAAACTTTTGCCTCTGGCTGGCAGTGCCAAACAAACCGGAAGTAGTGCAGATGACGCTGCGTGACGTCACGAGTGTGACCCTTATCAAAACAACAATGGCAGATGATAGCAGTTCCAGCAGTCAAGAACACCAGAGTTTTCAGAGTGAAGAGGCATTCAGGATCGGTGACAAGACAGAGGAGGATGCAGGAGTGTCAAGTGAACAGGAAGAGAGCGAGGGAGGCATCGAACCGTACAGATTAGAGCCAGAATTTTCGGGGGATTCCGGCACCGACTCAGACCGCAGCAGTGATGGGGAGGAGAGTCGCTTATTGAATACAGAATGGTGAGTCTTTACTTTGGCATGTTTGGGGTGTCAGGATAAGGAAAATTAACAATAAAAAAGAAAGGGAAAAAAACCATCAGCATTTTTCCAACTTATTACAGTGATCCCTCACTTATCGCGTTTAATGGGAACCAGAACCGACCGCGAAAAGTGAAAAACCGCGAAGTAGCGTCACCCCCCACCCCGCAAGGGCGTCACAAGCACTATTTTGCACAAAAAGGCACAAGAGAACAGCGAAAAGTGCCACTAAGCAACAAGAGCGATAAAGAACAATGAATGCGGTCTTCCTTCGCTGGGTATAGGCGCTCGGCAGGGAGCGAAGCTGGGTAAAACGTCTCGGCCAATCAGCTTGCGAGATTCCCGAGCGGTGAAGAGGTGGGCGGAGAGGAGTGGAGCGGTGGTCTGAGAGGTAGATTTTCAGTTGTGCGGGCTCTTTGTGTTGATACCTGATGTTCTAATGTAGAAGGCAGGGAGAAGGCAGGGAGACTACATTAGAACATCAGGTATCAACACGGAGAGCCCGCACAACTCAAAATCCACCTCTCTGACCACCGCTCCACTCCTCTCCGCCCACCTCTTCACCGCTCGGGAATCTCACAAGCTGATTGGCCGAGACGTTTTACCCAGCGAAGGAAGACCGCATTCATTGTTCTTTATCGCTCGTGTTGCTTAGTGGCACTTTTCGCTGTTCTCTTGTGCCTTTTTGTGCAAAATAGTGCTTGTGACGCCCTTGGGGGGGGGGGGGGGGTGACGCTACTTCGTGGTTTTTCACTTTTCGCGGTCGGTTCTGGTCCCCATTAAACGCGATAAGTGAGGGATCACTGTATATCTAGAAACGCATCGCTTCCTGGTCGCTTTTCCTCCCCCTTTCTTTTCTTTCGTCGCCATGACAGCTTTCCTTGGCCACTGAACAGATCTTCCCAGGTGGTGGAAGTGTTTTGTAGTCGACTATCACGACAAAATGCACCAAAAACAACCAGTGTCGACGTGCTCGCAATGGTAAACATGGAGGACTGTGTCACACTCGTGATGTCACGCGGAACTCCGGCTGCACTTCGGCGGATTTGTCTGATTTTTCAGGGCGGGAAATTCAAAATCGCGATTTTCTCCAAGATTCCGGGATTTGTGGAGGGGGTGCCAATGATAAATTATCTTTATAATTGTATGTACTATCACCCAGTGCCGTTCAATGCCGTTCAGTTCAGTTCTACTTTAAGATAACTATAGACAATATTATCATCATCATAATCACCATATATACCACCATATACCCCCACGTGGCTTACAATACCTAGGCGCAATAAGTAACCATATAATAATAATAACCATAATAACAGGTAGCCATATAGTTGTTACAATAACAACAACAATAATAATAATAATGCCACCTGGCCTATATAATACTTCAAATAATTCCATCCTAACAACAATCCTAATACTATAATTCTAGTAATAATGATATCAATAATAATAGTACTCAGCATATATATTCACAATAACAACCTTTCTTCATTGAAGACGCATTGTAATATTACTGTCCTTTATTTTTATCTTGTTCAAAAATCCTTTCTTTATATGTTGATTTAAATATATGGATGTTTGGACATTGCCTGTGTTTCTCCCCCAACCCATTCCACAATTTTACCCCGCACACAGACACACAAAAACCCTTCCTAGTAGATCTTACTAAGTGCATTTTAAATTTTGCATTCCCCCGTAAACTGTATTTCCCTTCTCACTGAAAAGATTTTGTATATTGTGTGGCAAAAAAGTTTTTACTGACTTTAAGCATTAACTGTGCTGTATAATAATCAACCAGATCCCATAATTTCAATAACTTTGAATGTAAAAACAATAAATTAGTATGTTCAAAATACCCGACTCTGTGTATAACACGGACTGCCCTTTTTTGTAATATTAGCAATGACTTAAGTGTACTTTTATAATTGTTACCCCAGACTTCTATACAATAGGTCAAGTATGGAAGTACTAATGAGCAATACAAGATATGAAGTGATTTGTAATCTAGGACCTGCTTAATTTTATTTATAATTGCAATATTTTTTGCGACTTGGTTTTGTATGTATCTGACGTGTGGTTTCCAACTAATTTTATCATCTAGTATTACACCCAAAAATTTGATCTCCTTAACATTTTTCAATAATCACATTATCTATATGAATATGTATATCTTCTTTATTTTTACAATTACCAAATATCATTACCTTAGTTTTATCTATATTTAGTGATAATTTATTACAATCCATCCATTTTTTAAGCTTATTTAATTCATTATTTAGAGTATGGATTAGTTGATTATAATTATTTCCAGAATAAAATATATTAGTATCATCAGCAAATAATATTATTTTTTAATAATTTAGAAACTTGGAATATATCATTTATATATATGTTAAATAATTTGGGGCCCAATACTGACCATTGGAGGACCCCACAGGCAATTCCCATATATCCAGACAGACATTCTCCCATCTTCACAAACTGTTGTCTCTCAGATAGATAACTTGTAACCCAATTCAGAGCCATTCCCCTAATACCATACATTTGCAGTTTATTAAGAAGTATTGAATGATTTATTGTATCAAACGGTTTTCTAAAATCTATAAATACAACAATTGCATATTTTCCTTGATCTAATGCATTTATTATTTCCTCTGTTGCTTCCATTATTTCCAACGATGTTGTACTCTTTGCTCTAAATCCATACTGATTCTGATTAAGCACATCGTGTTTATTTAAAAAGTCCTCTAATCTGTTGTTGAAAAGTTTTTCCAGAATCTTTGAAAATTGTGGGAGGAGCAATACTGGTCTGTAGTTTGTGTAGTGGTGTTTATTTCCTTGCTTGAATAATGGTATTGCTTTTGCTATTTTCATTTTCTGTGGGAATGAGCCAGTTTGAAATGACAGATTACAAATATATGTAAATGGTTTTAATATGCCATCAACAGTTCTTTTTACTAGTGTCATATCAATACCATCACAATAAGTAGATAATTTATTTTTACACTTTTCAACAACAGATTTTACCTCTAGTTCATCCACCGCTGAGAGAAAGATTGACCGAGGGTTATTTCCAATCAATGTTTCACTCACGGTGTCTCTTCCTTGGTTTGGAATTTTTGCTGCCAACTGCTGCAGAAATTGTGGAAGGCCATCAAAAACCGAGGCGTGGCATGCTGAAAAAAGGTGTCCGCCTCCTGCAAGACAAGGCCTGGTTCACAACTTGCATGTTGCCCAGATGTACGGTGGTGTGAAAAAGTGTTGGCCCCCTTCCTGATTTCTCATTTTTTTGTATGTTTGTCACACTTAAATGTTTCAGATCATCAAACAAATTTAAATATTAGACAAAGAGAACACAAGTAAACACAAAATGCAGTGTTTAAATGAAGGTGTTTATTGTTAAGGGGAAAAAATCCAAACCTACATGGCCCTGTGTGAAAAAGTGATTGCCCCCTAAACCTAATAACTGGCTGGGCCACCCTTAGCAGCAACAACTGCAATCAAGAGTTTGTGATAACTGGCAATGAGTCTTTTACAGCGCTGTGGAGGAATTTGGGCCCACTCATCTTTGCAGAATTGTTGTAATTCAGCCACATTGGAGGGTTTTTGAGCATGAACCGCCTTTTAAAGGTCATGCCACAGCATCTCAATCGGATTCAGGTCAAGACTCTGACAAGGCCACTCCAAAGTCTTAATTTTGTTTTTCTTAAGCCACTCAGAGGTAGACTTGCTGGTGTGTTTTGGATCATTGTCCTGCTGCAGAACCCAAGTGTGCCTCAGTTTGAGGTCACAAACAGATGGTCGGACATTCTCCTTCAGGAATTTTTGGTAGACAGTAGAATTCATGCTTCCATTTACCACAGCAAGTCTTCCAGGTCCTGAAGCAGCAAAACAGCCCCAGACTATCACACTACCACCACCATATTTTACTGTTGGTATGTTTCTTTTCTGAAATGCTGTTACTTTTACGCCGGATGTAATGGGACACAAACCTTCCAAAAAGTTCAACTTTTGTCTCGTCAGTCCACAGAGTATTTTCCCAAAAATCTTGGGGATCATCAAGATGTTTTCTGGCAAAACTGAGACGAGCCTTTACGTTCTTTTTTGCTCAGCAGTGGTTTTCGTCTTGGAACTCTGCCATGCAGGCCATTTTTGCCCAGTCTCTTTCTTATGGTGGAGTCATGAACACTGACCTTAACTGAGGCAAGTGAGGCCTGCAGTTCTTTGGATGTTGTTGTGGGGTCTTTTGTGACCTCTTGGATGAGTCGTCGCTGCGCTCTTGGGGTAAATTTTGGTCAGCTGGCCACTCCTGGGAAGTTTCACCACTGTTCCATGTTTTTGCCATTTGTCGATAATAGCTCTCACTGTGGTTCACTGGAGTCCCAAAGCTTTAGAAATGGCTTTATACAGTCAAGTGAAAAAATTAGGATACCCTGTGTGCTTTTTTTTTTTTTAACATATTTGGGCATATGGTTATTTAATATCAGTGTTTAAAATACTGGGAGATTCATGTAATACAACTAAACAATTAAAAATTAATTAAAGACTTTTATCAAATTTTCTGCAAAATATAATTCTAAACAAATAGTGAGGAATAAGTTAGGATACCCCCCCTTTTTTTAGGACACCCCCACATTCATTCCCACTTAAAATGGCTAAAATAAATGTTAAAAATGCAAATAAAAACAAAAACAAGGTTAGACATAGATATGTGAACATTTCTTAATAAAGAACTGAACTATACAAAAATATGAGGAATCAGGAAGGGAGTAAACCCTTTTTCACACCACTGTAAGTATGGCCCTGCTGCTGTGAAATCCTTCCTCACCCCCCTTATTCTCCTGACCTCACACCATCTGATTTCCACCGCTTTCTAACCATGAAGTCATTTTTCAAGGGCCAAGATGATGAACATTGATTTCTGAGGTCAAGTTGTGGCTTCTGACACAACCTGGAGACTTCTACAGGTGGGGTCTCCACAGCTGCATGAAGTGATGGGAGCAGTATGTGACCCTTGGTGGTACCTACGTAAAGAATAATAACAACTGTGCTAAGTTTAGTTCCTCTCAGTCTATGGGAAATGAGTCAGGGGAAATCTTTAATTAAAACGATAGCGGCGCGTGCACAACGTGAGGCTCAGCGTCTCCTCAGATTTTGTGGATTAGCAGCGATATTTCTGCTCACTTCGGGTCTGTTCGTTCAGAACAGCTTTGCTTTCACATCCTACACCCGAAATGAGCTTTTGGACATTGGATTACAAAATAACGATCTTTTTATCAGCAACCTACGTCTCATCCCTGAGCTCCGGAGAACACCCAACGCTAGGCAAGCTACCCGGCCGACCGGAAGTGCTCGCAGGCGGCGTAGAGACCGTAAACAAAGGCGGGGGAAGTGCGGAGGGCTAAGAGCTAAGCTAAAGAATCAGAATCAGATCTATTGCCATTGTTCATGTGATACACAAACTAGGAATTTGTCTCGGTGCCATGCTGCAACATTAAAAACATAATGAGAAAAAGGGATAAACTAAAAAACTAAAGGACTAGAAACGTACAATAAGTGTAGAAAAATAAGTAATAATAATAATAATACTAGTAATAATGAGTAGTACTAGTCAAGGCAGTTTTAAAAAATTAGCATGTAGCAGATAATGTGAAGTACCACATAGTGCAGTCAATAATGCAACAGAAAAACAGTGATGACTGACATGAGTCTGGTTGAGCTGCTGTACATAGTGCACGAGAGTCAAAAGTCACTTAGTGTTCAGCAGTCTGATGGCAGAGGGGAAAAAGCTGTTCATGTGCCGGGAGGTTTCTCATTCCCACATACAGACAGAGATTGAAGCTCACTAAACCTGTCGTGAGCACTACGAAGAAACGGACCAGTGAAGCTGAGGAGAAGCTGGAAACGTGCATGGAAATATCCGACTGGGGCATGCTTAAAGGAGCCACGCATGATCTGGATGAGTACACGGACACTGTGAACTCATATATCCACTTTTGTGAGGAGAGCATTCTTCCATCACGCACCAGGGTGAGTTACTCTAATGACAAACCCTGGTTCACAGCTAAGCTCAGACAGATCAGGAAGGAGAAGGAAGCAGCGCTGAAAAGTGGAGACAGGGACTGCTACAGGGAGGTTAAATACCGGTTTAACAGAGAGCTGAAGAGGGCTAAATCTGTGTATTCAGAGAGACTCCAGCAGCAGTTCACTGCTAATGATTCGGCTTCTGTGTGGAGAGGACTGAGGCAAATCACCAACTATCGGCCTCAGGCTCCTAAAGGTCAGGATGACAAAGCTCTTTGTCAAAGACTGTCCCAACACTATGCCCATTTTGACACCTCGTCATCTGTGTCCAACTCCCCCCCTCCCTCCAGCTCCACAGCCTCCACAATCCCTACTTCATTAAAGGCACCCCCCTCCTCCCCCCCTGCCCTTATCATCAGTGAGCAGGACGTGCTCAAACAGTTCTCCAGACTGAACCCGCGCAAGGCCCCCGGCCCGGACGGCGTGTCTCCCTCCACCCTGAGACACTGTGCGAAACAGCTGGCTCCTGTCTTCACAGACATTTTTAACACCTCCCTTAAGTTATGCCACGTGCCGTCCTGCCTCAAATCCTCCACCATCATCCCTGTCCCCAAGAAGCCACGGATCACTGGACTTAATGACTACAGACCTGTAGCGCTCACCTCTGTAGTCATGAAGTCCTTTGAGCGCCTGGTCCTGCCCCACCTCAAGTCCATCACCACCCCTCTCCTGGACCCGCTGCAGTTTGCCTACCGAGCCAACAGATCTGTAGACGACGCAGTCAACCTGGCCCTCCACTCCATCCTGCAGCACCTGGACTCCCCGGGAACCTACGCCAGGATCCTGTTTGTGGACTTCAGCTCCGCATTCAACACCATCCGCCCCGCTCTGCTCCGGGACAAGCTGTCCCTGCTCAACGTGCCTGACTCCCTCTGCAGGTGGATCACCGACTTCCTGACGGACCGGAGGCAGCATGTGCGGCTGGGAAAGACTGTCTCAGACTCTACTAGCATCAGCACCGGATCATCCCAGGGCTGTGTACTTTCCCCCCTACTCTTCTCCCTTTACACCAACTCCTGCACCTCCAGCCACCAGTCTGTCAAGCTGATCAAGTTTGCGGACGACACCACCCTCATCGGGCTCATCTCCAACGGCGACGAGTCCGCCTACAGGAGAGAGGTGGCCCAGCTGGCGTCCTGGTGCAACAATAACAACCTGCAGCTGAACGGTCTGAAGACAGTGGAGATGATTGTAGACTTCAGGAAAGTCACTACCCCTCTGCCCCCCCTCACCCTCTCAGGCTCTCCCATCACCACTGCTGATTCCTTCCGCTTCCTAGGCACTACCATCACCAGGGACCTCAAATGGGAGCCGACCATCAGCTCACTCATCAAAAAAGCCCAGCAGAGGATGTTCTTCCTGCGGCAGCTGAGGAAGCTCAAGCTACTCACCAAGATGTTAGTGCAGTTCTACACAGCCATCATCGAGTCCATCCTCACCACCTCCATAACCGTGTGGTACGCAGGAGCCACTGCCAGGGACAGACTAAGGCTGCAGCGCGTCGTGTGCACTGCTGAGAAGGTGATTGGCTGCAAGCTCCCATCTCTCCAGGATCTGTACATCTCCAGGACCCGGAGGCGTGCTGGCCGGATCATAGCCGATCCCTCACACCCTGGTCACGTACTGTTTGCCCCCCTCCCCTCTGGTAGAAGACTTCGGTCCATCCAGACTAAAACCTCCCGTCACATGAACAGCTTCTTCCCCTCTGCCATCAGACTGCTGAACACTAAGTGACTTATTGACTCTCATGCACTATGTACAGCAGCTCAACCAGACTCATGTCAATCATCACTGTTTTCTTCCTGCATTACCGACTGCACTATATAGTTCTCCACAGTATCTGCTGCTCGCTAATATATTTTAACTGCTGACCAGTACCACTTACTCTTATTCTACACTTTATTGCATGTATAGTTTATTTCTTTTATCTTATCATGTTTAATGTTGCAGCATTGCACCGAGACAAATTCCTAGTTTGTGTACTACATGAACAATGGCAATAAACCTGATTCTGATTCTGATTCTGAATGGACCGAAGCCTTCTACCTGAGGGGAGGGGGGCAAACAGCACGTGACCAGGATGTGAAGGATCGGCTATGATCCGGCCAGCACGCCTCCGGGTCCTGGAGATGTACAGGTCCTGGAGAGATGGGAGCTTGCAGCCTATCACCTTCTCAGCAGTGTGCACGACGCGCTGCAGCCTTAGTCTGTCCCTGGCAGTGGCTCCCGCGTACCACACAGTTATGGAGGAGGTGAGGATGGACTCGAAAAAAAAAAAAAAAGCTAACACTGCACCGGCTTTCTCTACCCAGCATTTTCCTCGCTAATGTACGGTCACTGGCGAACAAAATGGATGAGCTACGGCTTCGGATCACCAACAATAACAAACTTATGGACTGCAATATCATGATTTTCACGGAAACATGGCTACACAGTGGAATACCCGACAATGCTATCGAGCTAGCTGGACAACACTCTCTGGGCAGACAGAGCAGCTGATGACTCTGGTAAGACCAGAGGTGGGGGCGTGTGCATTTATATTAACAAGGCTTGGTGCACGAACTCTGTCACTGTTGGGAGACATTGCTCAGCTAACCTGGAGTTTCTCATGGTTAAATGTAGACCTTTCTATCTGCCACGGGAGTTCACTTGTACCATCATAACAGCTGCTTATATCTCTCCGGATGCTAATGCTAAGCTTCTATGAACGAACTGCATGCAGCTATTAGCAAACAACAAACTGCACACCCAGAGGCAGCATTTATTGTGGCAGGTGATTTTAACCACTCTAACCTCAAGACAGTGCTTCCTAAATTCTACCAGCATGTCTCCTGTCACACAAGAGGGGACAAAACATTGGACCACGTTTACACCAATATTGTGGGAGCCTACACATCAACTCCCCTCCCCCACCTAGGTCAGTCTTTATCTTTGTTCCTTACCCCCAAGTATGTATCACTCATCAACCAGGTGAAGCCATCAGTGAGGACCATCAAAGTGTGGCCAGAGGGGGTTGACTCTGTACTCCAGGAAAAGTTTAGGAACATAGGCTGGAGTATGTTCACCTCTCAGGCTACTTGTGGCTCCCACATAAACATCGACTCTATCACCCACTCAGTCCTGGACCATATCAACACCACTATTGACAGTGTCACCATGGAAAGACAGATCACCACATACCCAAATCAGAAGCCGTGGATGAACAGAGAAGTGCGGCTTCTGCAAAAGGCACATAACAATGCCTTCAGATCTGGTGACGCACAGGCCTACAGTTCATCCAGGGCAGATCTGAAGAGGGGCATCAAGAAGGCCAAGCACAGCTACAAGCTGAAGGCGGAGGAATATTTTGTGGACTCTGACCCCCGACACATGTGGCAGGCCATTCAAGCTATCTCTGATTATAAGCCCAGCAACTTCACACCTACAGCCATGACTGTGTCCTTTCTCAATGAACTAAATGACTTCTATGCTCGTTTTGACAAGGACAATAACGAAAAGAATATCAATTTCCCACCCTCTGACGACCTCCACCACCTCACACTCACCCACACAGACGTCCGTAACGCACTGAGTCATATCAACGTGCGTAAGGCTGCTGGCCCTGACGGCATTCCTGGGCGTGTGCTGAGCAGCTGGCAGGGGTCTTCACGGACATCTTCAACCTGTCCCTGGCCCAGGCGGTGGTACCAGCGTGCTTCAAGACCACTTCTATAGTACCAGTGCCGAAACATTCAACACCATCGTGCCTAAATGACTATCGCCCTGTGGCACTGACGCCCATAGTCATGAAGTGCTTTGAGCGACTGGTCTTGGCACAGCTCAAAAATGCCTGCCCCCTACAATGGACCCTTACCAATTTGCCTACCGGATAATAGGAGTACAGACGATGTGGTTTCTACAGCGCTGCACTGTGTACTCTCACATCTGGATGACAAGAACACCTACGCAAGAATGCTGTTTGTTGACTTCAGCTCAGCATTCAATACAGTCATCCCCTCCAAGTTGATCACTAAACTTGGGGACCTGGGAATCAGTACCTCCACCTGCAACTAGATCGTGGATTTTCTGACCAACAGACCCCAGCATGTTAGGTCAGGCCCCAACCGCTCTTCCACCATCACATTCAACACTGGTGTACCACAGGGCTGTGTGCTCAGACCATTCCTCTACTCCCTCTTCATCCATGACTGCAGGCCTATGTATGGATCCAATTCCATCATAAAGTTCGCAGATGACACCACGGTGATCGGACTCATCAGAAACAACGATGAGTCAGACTACAGGGCAGAGGTTGAGCACTTGGCTACTTGGTGCGCTGACAATAACCTGCTCCTTAACACCAGCAAAACCAAGGAGCTCATAGTGGACTACAGGAAGGAGAGGGGAGAGACACATGACCCCATCCATATCAATGGCATGGCTGTTGAACGTGTCTCCAGCTTCAAATTCCTGGGGACCCACATCTCGGAGGTCCTGTCCTGGTCAGTTAACACCACCAGCCTGATCAAGAAGGCCCATCAGCACCTCTTCTTCTTGAGGACACTGAAGAAGAACCATCTGTCAGCTGACATCCTGGGCAACTTCTACCGCTGCGTGATAGAGAGCACCCTGACCACCTGTGTTACAGTCTGGTATGGGAGCTGCTGTCGCTGACCGTAAGGCGCTGCAGCGGGTGGTGAAAACTGCCCAATGCATCACAGGGACTCCACTTCCAGCTATAGAGGACGTCTACAGGAAAAGATGTCTACGCTGGGCACACAGCATTCTTAGGGACTCCACCCATCCTGCTCATGGACTGTTCCAGCTTTTCCCCTCCAGAAGGTGATTCAGAAGCCTTCGGACTAGAACCAGCAGGTTTAGGAACAGCTTCTTTCCAACAGCTGTCACGCTATTGAACTTAGTTCCCCGCTGAACCTCCACTTCTCTCCCCGTTAATACCCCCCCCCCCCCGTGCTTCCTCAAACTATATACACATAAATATAATTGTACTCCAACTTTCTACACTGACCTATCCGTATATATTTGCTTAAATTGTACATACTGTCAATTACTGTATATACTGCACTGCTGTCCTTTGCACTTCTGATTGGATGCTAAACTGTATTTCGTTACACTGTATTCATATATGTGTAATGACAATAAAGTTGAATCTAATCTAATCTAATGAGCAGCCCTCATAGCCTCAAGCTCTCACCCTTCCTCATCACTTAAAGTTAAGTGTATAACAGTTAAGTTGGCACTTAATTAATCAGAAATGTGTGGATTCACCTTAGTTTGTTTAAACTTTTATTATTAAAAAAAAAAAGGCTTGGTTAAAGCCAGGTTTGCACTTTATTGCCAATAGCGAGTCATGTTTATTTGGGGGGAAAAAACTATTTGAAAAAATTCCTTGTTTTCAATCCAAAATACAGTTTAAAATCTAAAATTGAATGTGGCATGAAAAAAAATGGAGGTTTACAGGGTTTCCTCTGGCTTAAAGATCTTGGCGCGGTGGCAGCATATTTTTCCGGGGGGGGGGGGGCAGAAGACACATGACACGATTGTAACCACAATATGTTAATTTTACACTATTTTTATTTTTTAAAATTTTGCACAGTAATAGTGCATTATGGAACTTACCATTCAAAGTATTGTACAACCAAGGCTTGAACATTGGAATATTGGGCCAGTTGGGGTCCCTCCCAGATGTCCTGTGTTTGGACTTTTTTTGTGGTGTCATCCTTCTCTCCTTCTTCTGCTCTCACCTCTCCTGGACCCTCTGCCTGAACACTTTCCTCTCCTTGGCTCCTCTCTTCTGTCTCATCTTGCCCTCTCTGAGCTTTGTCTATTGGGTTCTCTCTCTGTCTATGGTGGTATACAAACAGGTTAGAAAATGTCAAGTGTCATGTTTTGTCCTGCAGGATATTTTTTCATGGTTTACATAAATAACCAAAATGCATATTTTTTTGTATTTTTATTCTAGTGTTTCTTTTTTCCATTGACAAAGAGAAGGAAAGGGAAGGGAAAAAAACATTCATAATAATAATTTACTCATGCATACGTAAATTATATGATCAGAGGTGGGTATAGTAGTCAGAAATTCTACTCATGTAAAAGCAGTGCTATGAAATTAATAATTAAAAGTAGACAACCAAAACTTTCTAGTTGAATTAAGGGTACAAAGAGCACCTACTTAAAAACTTGAGTAATGACTTCAGTCTTGAAGGTTTGAGGTTTTTCTCCAAAATTTATAACAATTTTCTTAGAGTTTTCTACTTTTCTCTGTAAATTTATCTAAATTCGCAACACTTTCCTCAAATTTGTAATTTTCTCTTGTAAAATTATGACTTTTCTTGTACATTTGAGACTGTTATAAAAGTGGATTATTTTATGGCTAATTTTTTATCTTTTTTTAACCCAATCCAACTTTATTTATAAAGCTCTTTAAAAACAACAGGTGACACAAAGTGCTATACATCAACAATAAAATATAAAATCAACAAAAATACAGCTTAACCCCTTGCACTCCGGTCAATTTTCCTAAAAACGCCAAAAAATAATGTGTCCAAAGTAAATCGAAAGCTGTTCTTCAACCCTTTGCAGCATCTTCATGGGGTTGGTCTCATTTAAAAGAAAACACTTTGAATTTTTTGGCAAAAAAAAAAAAAAAAAGATCTCTCTAAGTGCTCCGGCCACTGAGTTACAGTCATCTAAACATAGTGAACTTGAAGAAAATAAATTTGGCCTGGGTGTTTTTTTTTGGATACAAATGCTTGCAAGTAACACACAACTTCAGATCCGGGCTGGAAAATGCAACAGAAATGTAGAACCAAGTGTTATCCAGCTGAGGTCCAAATTTTGTAACAATACCACAAAAAATGAATATATTACACAGCTTTGTTCTCAGGCTGTTCCCAGGCATTTTGGAACTGTGCCAAATGGCACAGTTTGGAAAAACGTCTGTAACTTTTGAATGATTCAACATAGAAGCTTTATCTTGGGCTCAAATGAAAGGTCACATTCAGGGCTGTGTCTGTGTGTGTGTGTGGGGGGGGGGGGGGGTTTGTCCCCCCACCCCCCGCTACAGAGGACGGAGATCCACCCTCGCTACATGACGGATTACACTCGGATAAGGCATGTTTCCACAGCAGCGCTGTCACCGCGGCTCCCCCCCCCCCACTACAGAATCGTAGAGGCGGGGGGGGGGGCGTTCACGGTCCGGAGGCGGCGAAGAACCGTGTAACGCAGCGCACGCACTTCGGACATCGTGCGCCACACAGTTGTAATTTACCGATCGGTCAAAAGTCATTTTTGATTACAATTTTCATGGATAAAAAAATAATTTGGCTTGTAACACCTTACCTCTTCACAGCCACATTGTCCTGGCGAACTTCTCTTCCTCATTGTCAGACGAACGCGACGCTGGTTCTGGTCTCGTGACCCAGTCAAAACATAATTCCATGATTGCGGTTTTGGCGAATGATTTACGACCTTCGTCGTCGGCCTCTGTCAGTCTATGATGACCATATAAGAGAATCCTAAACACTCTGCTGGAATTTAAAAAAAAAAAAAAAAAAGCACTGCCTGTGGCTGCTGAAGCAGTCTCTCTTCACCCAGCTTTAGACAAAACAGCTCAGCGAACTTCTGTGCTTCAATTGGCTCGCAGCCATTGGGAGGCGGGTCCTTCTGGCTAGGTTTTCATTCATTGGTTCTTCAAGGTTTCAGAAACCCAATTCAAAGCTCTTATTAGTCGAATGAGAGGTCAATCAGATGAACTAATCTGTTTGCGGCTGTGTCTGCAGCGCCACACCACCTACATCACCACCATCAGGATCATGCGTCCGAGTCATGCGTCCGGCATCGTGCGCTCTCGTGCGCCCTAGGACGCAGAGACTTGCCCGTCCGCGGTACAATGGAGCGCAAGAGGTTAAGTACAAAACAGCACAAACAAAACAATAGTCATACAATAGAGACAATAAGAACAAATAAAATCAATGTCTCAAACTGGGTCAAAAGCCAAAGAATAAAAATGGTTTTTAAAAGGAGTTTTAAAACTGGACAGTGAAGAGGCCTGTCTGATGGACAAAGGCAGATTAGTATAAAATTACTTTTTCTAATAAATTTGAAACAGAATGTGGCAATTTTTTTTACTTTTTTCCTCATATAATTTAAACTTTTGACCATAAGTTTGTAGAGCCACAACAGAACAATAACTTTAACTCTGAATTCAAAGAAATATAATTATTAAAATTATATTTAAAGAAATAAATTAACTTAAATGACCAAGGATGCAGCTATTTCTGTTATAATATTTCTATATAGTTATAGTTTTTTTTAGAACTCTCCTCACCACCCAGACAGCAAGAAAAACCTCCCTTATTTTGAAATCCAAATGTTGGCATGTTTAGTTTGTCTGAAGACTGCTGACGGATTAAAGTCACTGACCTGGTGAATTTCGGTCATCTTAACTTGCCAGGTACATAATAGGGAACATTGTGGGACACATATATGCACATATGTATATCACTGTATGATTCATACATATACCACCTTAGGCTTCACATCTGAGACGGAACAAAGGACTGAGCTTCTTTGGAGATAACACGAGGATGTGAAAGTTTGGTCTTTGGCAGGCAAAGAGACGGCCTTGGGGGATTTCGCCCAGCGGCCAGAGACTGAAGGTGGGGGGTGTTAAGACCGGGAAGAAGATGCATTGTTACTGGGGATTAAGCACAATGTGACTGTGTGCTTTGATGTCCTGGGGTATAAAAGGGACAGATGTTGGGGGATTCTTTCTCTTTCTGTTTTTGGATGATGTTGGAGAATGTGAATAAACCTGACTCATGAGATAAACTCAGCCTCGTCATTTCCACAGTCTCCACATTGGTGGCCCTAAGACGTATCATGAGCGAAAGAAATTCCCCCGAGCTGGACTCATCAGGAGCCAGCCAGGCGAATGCAGCCACAGTCCAGCTACCAAACTTCTGGCAAGACAACCCGTGCTCCTGGTTCCACTTGGTCGAAGCACAGTTCACCCTCCAGGGGATAACGGTAGATGACACGAAATTCTACCATGTTATTGCCAAGCTCGACAACCGCACGGCTCGACATGTGCAGAGCCTTCTGGAGCGCCCACTGGCCGACGACAAATACAGCGGGTTGAAGGCTGCGCTCATCCAGCGCTTCACTCCCTCAGTCCAGGAGACAGCGGAGAGGCTCCTGGTTCTGAACGACTTGGGAGATAGCACGCCCGTCGACTTGATGGAGGACATGCTGAGGTTGAGGGGCTCAGACAGTGACGACTTCCTCTTCACCCACATTTTCCTGAGAACCCTACCGTCGGCCACGAGAGCGACCCTGGCCAGTTCACCGTTGTTGGCCCAGCGGGAACTTCCGCGCGCTGGCCCAGGAGGCACAACGGATTCTCAACGCCAGCAAACAGCGCGCGGCCACCGAGGCAGCAACGGAGCTCGGCGCAACGACCAGAGATGGCAGGGGGCCAGAGGCAGCGGTAGCAGACCCACCGACAACGGCGGCGGCGAGGGCCAAGGATCGCGGAGGAGACGACCTCTGTTTCTACCATCGCCGCTTTGCAGAGAGGGCACGCAAATGTATACCACCGTGCCAGTTCAAGCGCTCGGGAAACGCCGAGGCCGGGGGTCGGTAGCAGCCGCGGCCCTCGGGGAAGAGAACAAGCTGCTCTACTTGACAGATGCGCGTTCCGGGAGGCAATTCCTCGTGGACACAGGCTCCCAAGTGAGTTTCATCACGCCTACCTATGCTGACCGGCTGGCGGGTCCCGGAAGCCACGGAGCGTCAGCAGCGAACGGCTCGAGGATTAAGACCTTTGGTGAGAGGACTCTGCTTCTGTCCCTACACGGCCATACAGTTGAGTGGACTTTTGTTATAGCTGCAGTGAGCTTCAATATGTTGGGGGCTGATTTTCTGTGCTCACATGGTTTGATGGTTGATCTTGCTAATAGGCGCCTGGTTAATGCACTTTCTTTTTATTCTATTCCCTGTGCAGCCCGAGTGACCCCGCCCACAGCACAAGCCAACGTCGCAACGGCAAGCGGTAAGTTCCACACACTACTCACTCACGGTTCCCACATTTTCAGCAGCTGTCGCTAAACACAGAGTGGAACATTTTATTACTACCACCGGACCACCCGTTTTTGCAAAAGCTCGGCGCTTGGATGCAGCTAAACTGACCATAGCGCACGAGGAGTTCGCCAACCTGGAAAAGTTGGGCATCATCAGGCGTTCGAAAAGCCCATGGGCTTCCCCGCTTCACATGGTCCCTAAAGCTGACGGCTCGTGGCAACCTTGCGGAGATTTCCGCAGGTTGAACAACGCTACAGCGCACGACCGCTACCCAATCCCGCATACCCAAGATTTTTCCGTTCATTTGGTGGGGGCGCGCGTTTTTTCTAAGATAGACTTGGTCCGCGGGTACCACCAAGTCCCAGTATGCGCTGAGGACACCCAAAACAGCGGTAATAACTCTGTTTGGCCTATTCGAGTTTTTGCGCATGCCGTTTGGGCTTAAAGGCGCTGCGCAGACATTCCAACGCATGATGGACGCGGTGTTGCGCGATCTCCCCTTCGTGTTCGTCTACCTGGATGGCATCTTGGTAGCCAGCGCGTCCGAAGACGAACACGAAAATCACCTCACGGCAGTTTTCCCGAGGTTGGGAGAGCACGGGTTAATAATCAACCCAGCGAAGTGTCAGTTCGGGGTGACGCAGATTGATTTTTTGGGGCATCACCTCTCTCCAGAAAGAGCAGTCCCTCTGCCTGACAAAGTGCGTGCAGTAACAAATTTTCCCCAGCCACAAACGGTCAAAGCGTTACAGGAGTTTTTGGGAATGGTGAATTTTTATAACCGTTTCTTTCCCCGCGCAGCGCAGCTCATGCAACCATTGTATGCCGCGCTAAAAAAACAAAAACCCACAAATAAAATCGAATGGTCCCCGGAGCGAGCATTCTCGGAGGTCAAAACAGCCCTGGCAAACGCTGCGTTGTTAGCACATCCAGACCCAACGGCCCGCATAGCGCTCACTACTGACGCGTCAGATGTGGCCATAGGGGCGGTCGTGGAGCAGCATGTAGCCGGGGCTTGGCAGCCGCTCGCCTTTTTCAGCAGGACTTTGCGTGATAGTGAGCGAAAATACAGCGCATTCGATAGGGAGTTGTTAGCTCTCCACTTGGCCATTCGCCACTTCCAGTTCTGGCTGGAGGGACGCCGTTTCACCGCGTTCGTCGACCACAAGCCGCTGACTTTCGCGATGGCCAAGGTTTCAGAACCGTGGTCACGCCGGCAGCAGACAGCTGGCTGCAATCTCAGAGTTTACTACCGATATTCAGCACGTAGCGGGTAAACTGAATGTAGTGGCAGACTGTCTCTCACGCGCCGTAGCTGCTCCAGTCCTCGTAGGGATAGATTATGCAGCCATGGCCGCGGAGCAGGCTAGCGACGCGGAAGTGCGCGCGGCCCCAGTCCGCGTAGGGATAGATTATGCAGCCATGGCCGCGGATCAGATTAGCGACGCGGACGTGCGCGCACTCCAGTCTGGACCAACAGGGTTAAGGCTGGAGAACAGGGTGCTGCAGGATGGTATGCTCCCCCTAATCTGCGATGTCTCCACGGGACGACCGCGCCCGGTGGTACCGGCTGCGTGGCGCCGCCGCATTTTTGACTCGATTCATTCTCTGGCGCACCCGGGGGTGCGCGCGTCGGTCAAAATGGTAGGAGAGAAATTTGTATGGCCGAGCCTGCGCAAACAAGTTAGGGAGTGGGCAGCAGCCTGCATAGCTTGCCAACGAGCCAAGGTACACAGACACACGAGAGCTCCCTTGGAGCAGTTTCACATCCCGGCTAAGATGTTCGATCATGTTCACATGGACCTCGTAGGCCCCCTCCCGCCGTCACAGGGGTGCACACACCTTCTGACAATGGTACACCGCACCACGCGCTGGCCGGAAGTGGTCCCACTGTCATCAACCACAGCCGAGGAGGTGGCGTGCGCGTTTTTAACGGCATGGGTGGCGTGCTTTGGAGTCCCGTCGGACATTACGTCTGACAGAGGTCCTCAATTTATTTCCAAACTTTGGTCAGCGATGGCCCGCAGCCTGGGGGTAACGATCCACCGCACTACTGCGTACAACCCGCAGGCTAATAGGTTATGCGAACGTTTTCACAGGTCATTGAAGGCGGCCCTCAGAGCGTCGCTTACGGATGCAAATTGGGTGGACAGGCTACCATGGGTTTTATTGGGGTTGCGTTCTGCACCTAAAGAGGATTTACAAACCTCCCCGGCTGAGCTAGTTTTCGTGCAACCACTTCGGCTGCCCGGGGAATTTCTCCCAGATAATCCTGCGCCAGAATGCTCCCCGGCTCAGCGGTTGCAGAGTGGCATGGAAGCGGGCATGCTGCCTGGCCCCGTTCACCACAGTTTTCCGCGCGTTTTTGTGCCTAAGGCTCTAAAAAATGCGGAGTTTGTTTTTGTCAGACACGATGCACATCGCCCACCGTTGCGACCACCTTATGATGGACCATTTAGAGTGCTGGAAACAGGGGATAAGCATTTTTTGCTAGATTTGGGGGGCAGGAAAGAAAAGCTTGGCGTAAACAGGCTCAAACCCGCCTTTACGTTGGCCGACGAGGATGTGCTATTGGCCACGGCTCCTCGGCGCGGCAGACCCCCTAAGGAACATTCCCCAGAACACCCACAGGGATTGACTAACAGTTCTCATCCTCAGACAGCAGCTCCCCAGCAGGAAGACGCCGCGAAAGTGGTAAAGCCCGCTTATAGCAGATATGGGAGGAGACTGAGGCCCAAGCAGCACGTGGACTGATGTGTAATAATTTTACCATGACATGCAGACTGTTATTACGTTGTTCCATCTTAGACGTTTGGGGGGGGGGGGGGTCATGTGGGACACATATATGCACATATGTATATCACTGTATGATTCATACATATACCACCTTAGGCTTCACATCTGAGACGGAACAAAGGACTGAGCTTCTTTGGAGATAACACGAGGATGTGAAAGTTTGGTCTTTGGCAGGCAAAGAGACGGCCTTGGGGGATTTCGCCCAGCGGCCAGAGACTGAAGGTGGGGGGTATTAAGACCGGGAAGAAGATGCATTGTTACTGGGGATTAAGTACAATGTGACTGTGTGCTTTGATGTCCTGGGGTATAAAAGGGACAGATGTTGGGGGATTCTTTCTCTTTCTGTTTTTGGATGATGTTGGAGAATGTGAATAAACCTGACTCGTGAGATAAACTCATCCTCGTCATTTCCACAGTCTCCACAACATAACTTAATATTGTAGTGACTGGTGAAATATATCCTCAGCAATTCATCAGTCTCCCTTGCCTTTCCCTTCATATGAAGCCGGCTGCATATAAATTCTAACCACATCTCTTAGCTAAGTGACTCTTCCATTATTGCTCCTGTTTCCAGCGGATTAAAACCATGATAAATGCCTCCAGTGCTTACATACCTCTTCTGATTTTTTTCTGCGTTTAAAGTACTTTAATAAAATCATGTTTTTCTTGGACAGTCATGCTAGCGAGAGACTCTGCCTGACTGGAAAGCTCGCGTGGGCGGGCGCTTCTAAACTCCGCACGGATGATGGCCACGCGCGTTGTTTGTGTGCGCGCTTGCAGAAAGTCACTGCTTCATATATTTTTCTTAAATTCATATCTCCTCATTAGTGTGGCGGTAATTTTTCTGGCGAGGCGGGCCGCCACCCAGAAATGTTACCAGAGGAAACCCTGGGTTTATTTGCAGTTGACATTGGCATACATGTAGAGGCATTTCAAAAAATCCACTCCTGGCATTTTATTTTAATCCAACTCCAAGATCAGCGGAAAAACTAATGTTTGAAATTTGTTCAGTCCCAAATTTGTTGTTGTACTGTAATATTGTACAATGGTAATAAAGCCTATTCTATCTGCATTGAAGCTCAACAAGTTAGCACCTGCATGTCTGAGCAGCAATGCTAAAGTTAGTCTCAGGCAAAGTCAGTCTCAGGTACAGAAGCCCTTTGAGGGAAAAAATACAGCACACAGATGCACAAGTAATGTATGTAAATGAACCTACTGAGCAACATAAAGGCCCTTTTCCACTAGCCTCACTTGGCCCTACACCGCACCACTCAGCCCGCTTTAGGCGCTTTTCTACTAGCCCCAGCACCGGTTAAGCGGGTACTTTTTTCGTACCTGATCCAGGGCAGGGTCTAACCGGGCCGAGTAGGGCTGAGTATGGCTGTGATATGACTTTAAGAGACTGGTCACCTCTGATTGGTCAGGTTGTAACGTCATGAAAGCGACTTTTTCTGCTGAATTTACTCCACGACCGCCATTTGTAATTGTTCAGCAGTGAACACAGTGCGCCCCTTTAATATGGTATATTATATTAATATACTGTATAATATACTTATATAATAATATACTCCTAATATTATATATTAGGAGGTGCGCAATTTTCTTTCTATATTAGGCAACGATCGCATCCAGCGCGAGTTGGACGGATCTACTCGAAATGCAGGTGTCCGAGCAGAAGGCTTCTCAAGGGCACATCCATACTGCCAAACAGTGTCGGGAGAAGCTGAAAAAGCTGAAAAGCGATTACCGAGCAGTGAAGGACCACATTGCTCGAAGTTCAGCGGATGGAAGGAGTGGAAGTGGTTCGCTGAGAGACATTGGGCTCGACACGTCACTGTCACGGCCACCGTCACGGTCACGGCCCTTGGAAACCGTGGATGGTGAGTGTTTATTTGATATTGCGCATCTGTTCGCCACTTTATCCTTTCTGTGCCAAGCTCACTGTTTTTAAGAAATAGGAAGGTTGTTAGATTGTGGGTAATGGTTGTTACTGAGGCTTGCGTATTGTTTTGCAGCCAACTGCAGATTCACGCTTGCTCTGTGTTAAGTATTAGCGCGAACAAAACGCTGAATTACGCTTATTGTATTACGGTTAAAAACTTGAGAGTGTTGTGTACATGTTGCACTTTGGTGTTAAGTTTTAAATTGCGTGCATTTTCTTTCTAGAATCGCATTTCATATCACAGGGGTCCACCTCAGTGCACATGACGGACACAGCGGACTCTCCTGGCGCTGCGTCTGCGTGTGCGTCTGGCTGAGCGCCAGCTGGATCAGCTCCACATCACCACCTCCATCTGGATCACGTTCAAGTGCCGGTAAGGCACAATAACCACGATTTTTTTTTTGGTTGAAACAGGTCCAGCAGCGGAAACCAGGGTCGAAAATCCATCCATCCATCTTCTACCGCTTAATCCTTTACAGGTTGCGGTGGGGCTGGAGCCTAACAAGTTATGTACCAAATTGATTAATGCAATTTCCTGTAGCTGCATATTAATTAATTGAAAATGTCTTTTTAAATGTACAAAAAGGTTATTCTTTGGTCTTCACTTATCGGTGTTCCACAACCATTTTTAGGTGTGGTGATTGGTGCTGTTGTAACTCCTGTTTTAGACAAACAAAAAATCAACATGCTTCATTGAAATGCTTTGCGTCAGCTGACTGTATTAACCCATTCAGATTTCTGCGGCCACACTACAAGCAACTAGTTTAAACATTACCCATCCATCCATCCATATTCTTAATCTTAATCCTTTTTAGTTTTGCAGGGGGGCTGCAGCCGAAGACAGCACCCTGCGTGTTGCAAAATCTGCTCTACTGAGGGGCAGCAACATGACAGTTCAGCTTATATACAGCAATGAAGCATAATATAATAGTGACATTCCACCACAGACTTTCACCTGTGTAATTCCATATTATACGTAGTGATCCAGCTTTAACGACCATGCCTTTCTGTCTTTCCATCTAGGCAAGACGAAAACAGACAACTCCCATCGCTGACCTTACATTAGCGATGGTCAACATGCATGACGAAGAGATGCGGCTCTTGGAACGGCAACATGACCAGTGGCAAGAATCAGGAGTACATGCAGCATTTGCGACAGGTGGCCGCAGATGTGCAGGCAGATGCGCGTGAAGCCCTGGAACAGGACGCTGCGTTATGAAGGGAAGAGCTCGCAGAGATGTCATCGCCCAGTCTGTTTTTTTGTTTGTAAATTTTGCTTCGGGAATAAAATTGTATTGTTTGCATCAAAAGTCTGGTTTATCTGTTATGACACCGTATGAGAAAAGCCAATAATTACATACACATTCCATTCTCTGTTCACTCCACATGCTGCTGTTCATCAGGTCAGGTGTATAGCCTTCTAATGGTAATTTAATTTTTAACAACACAACGAAACGTAATGTCTTGGTAGGTTTTTTTTTTATTTTAAACAAATTTGCAATGCGGAATCCATTTCTCTTGAACAGGTACATTTTTTAGGTTATAAGCAGTTGTACAGGTGTGCTTGAACTTGTAGACACTGCTAAAGGTAAGTACGTGTAAGTTGAATGTTGCATCACCAGTCAAAATTTAATAAATTAAGAAGGAATCTAGCAAAAATTTGGCACTAATAACAGTAGACAAATCGGACAAGGATACACAACTGTGTTTTTGTTGCGCACAACTGTTAGTAGTAGTAGATTAGTTTATTTGACAGGGACAGTGCAATAAACATAGACAATTAATCAAAGACAATCAATCTGATGTGTTGCACATAGAGTGTATAGCTATTAGCTAATTTGCAACTCTTGTCCCTGGATGGGCTTTAGAAAAAAGAATCAAGATAAAAATATACACAATAACCACATACATCAATGCAGAAAAATTATAAATACACAATTATAAATATTATAAATATTATAAATACACAAATATAACAGCCTGACTCACCTTTAACATAAATATTATAAATACACAAATATAACAGCCTGACTCACATTTAACACATATAACATAACTCACATTTGCCTATTTCAGGCCTTCCTCCCTCCGTCACTCACTATAAACAAACACATTTATTCCTTCCCTTCATTCACTCTCACTTTGCAGACAAATAATTCATACATGAGTACATTCTTGTTTATTTTTCAGCCAGTTTTTAACATTTTTAGTGAATGTTTTAAAGTCCGTTATTATTTTAATTTCATTTGGCATTGTGTTCCAGATGTGACTGCCCTTTATAGAGAAAGCTGTTTGTCCAAATGTGGTTCTGCGGTGGAATATTTTACAGTTATTGTTAACAGAACTCCTGGTGGCTCTGCTGCTGTCCTGTCTTTGGACGAAACCAGCAAGTGGCTCGGGTGCTGATTTATGGAAACATTTGAACGTTAATTTCAGAAGACAGAGGTCAATGAAGCTCTCAAAACTCAATAGGTTGTATTTTTTTAAAACATTACAGTGATGCCACCTAATGGGCTTTTTGTCCAAGATTTTTAGGGTTTGATTATATAATGAACCTATATGTCTTATTGTGGAAGGGGCTGCTTGAGCCCAGACTGTCAAACAGTATGATATATGAGAAAAAACCATAGAATGCATATACAGTGCAGCTGCTTCGTAAGGTATGTAATATCTAATTAATTTAAAGCAGTTCAGATTTTTTTTTACTGTTTTTGAAATTTTCTTTATATGAAGATTAAATTTGAGTTGAGGATCTAGTACAATGCCAAGGTATTTGAATTCTGTAGCTAAACTGATGTCATGATCATGTATATTAACTTTAAAATGTTGCAGGTTACATTTTTTGATTGAAAAGCACATTGAGACTGTTTTCTGAAGGTTCAGCAATAGATGGTTCTTGAGGAGCCACTCTTGGACATCAACCATACTTGTAGACAGTACATCTGCAGCCTGTGCTGGAGTCTTGGCAGCTGTGTAAATAACTGCATCATCTGCATAAAGTTGGCATGTTGCAGCTGAGCAGTGTAACGGCAAGTCATTAATAAAAATGCTGAAAAGTAAAGGACCAAGAATGGACCCTTGTGGGATACCCATGCGGTTGTTTAAAAATGAGGATTTATCCTGGTGAACTTTTACACACTGTTCTCTATTCTGGAGATAAGATGCAAACCATTCTAATGTATTTGGGGAGAAGTTAAAAGATACCATTTTGGATAAAAGCAAACTGTGGTTTACAGTATCGAAAGCCTTTTTGAGATCTAGAAAAACAGCTCCTACCACATTACCCCTGTCCAAGGACTGTTTGACGTTTTCAATAAGGCAACAATTTGCTGTTTCTGTTGAGTATCCTGGTCTAAAACCAAATTGATGTTGTTACCAACAAGTGCAAAATTTATATTCCCTTTTCCCAAAAATTAAAAATCAATTTGTAAGTTAAAGTGGGAGACCTTTACATGGGAAAATATGACATGTATCAGCACATGATTTATAGTTCAATTTGCATTTCCACCTAAGCAAAAGTGGCTTGTCGAGCTGGATTTTTGTGAAGATGGCCTGTGCGGTGTTTCTGCATGTAATTACATACCTGTCAAGTGATACGGTTTCGCCGTATTTTAATATGGGGAAAATGCAATTTTAGCAAATATGGGCGTATTGCCATTTCTGTATGCCAAAGAGAAAAATATACGGGAAAAAAAATTGAGAGTGTGGGGAGGAACACGTCGTGTGTGACCCCCACAGCAGGGCTGTCAGAGCGCTCAGCATGAGCAATTATCACAACAGAAGTGTGGACTCATCATTAGGCTGATGGCTTCGCACCTTCTTAACAGATAAGTGTTATGAACAAGAGGACAGGTAGATGGACCATGCACAACATTTTATTTACAAAAAACATTTTTGAAATATGTATGCACATAAATGTGGACAAAATAGACAAGTATTGCATCACAGCATCTTGTGTTATATTGCAACGTGCAGCTCAACATGGCGACGTCCCACCGGCAGGTTTGAACTCACGCCTCCCGCTCCGGAGTCCCACACTCTACCTGTGTCGCCAATAGGGTCAACCCACTTGTCAAGCCAAGTAGGGTGCTTATATTGAGTTCGCTACAATATCACCACCCTGCTCCTCTGCTCTCTGTGCCGCTGCCACCACTGGTTCATCTACTGCATCATCCAATGTAGTGTCAAACGTCTCTCCATGACTCTCACACAGATTGTGCAGAGCACAACAAGTCAGCACCATAGATTTAACCAGTTTCATGTCACAGTCATTCCTCCTTCCTTCTCTCCTTGTCATCAGCCATGTTTGTTGTGGAGGATTCAGTCGCGTGTGTTTCACGTCACGAGGGTGTGGCGCCGCCTGCTGTTCAACAAATCCCACCCACAGCAGGTGTGCCAGCAGGTGCGCCAGCAGTAGTTGAAAAGCAACTGAGGCTGAACCGAACCGAAGTGAGTAGAGCCGGGTTTTCAAACCGGGGCTGAGTGGGGCTAGTGGAAAAGCGCCTTTAGTGTGCTTCTCGGCACTGGTTAACCTTGAGACAGATTAAAGTACTCGCTGGATAATCAGTGGATATATAAAGCAAGCAAAAATATTGCCATCTATACACACTAAGGGATGAACAGTTAAGTTGAATTTTAGGGTTATTAACAAGGCTTGATGTTAACTTTTTTGCTCACCAGCCACTGTGGCTAGTGATGTTCCAAAGTTACTAGCCACTCAGCCTTTTAACTAGCCACAATTTTGTGGTTGGAAAATTATGTTTAATATGGTCAAATTGAACTATGACATGCTAAAATTTACTTGGAACTAAATTTACAACCTTTTTCAATGTAAATTATGCTTATACATACATAAAAAATAGCAAGAGAAACACTGTCTGTTATGAAGCGCAGTAAATACTGTAAAGCTGTAGAGAAAAATATTTGCAACACGAGAGTGAAGTGCAGGTAGATTTGGGGCTGTCCCAGTTCTCATTTGTACCCCTACCCCTTCGCCTACGCTTATGAATTGGGACACCCCTTCATGGCTGCACAATGTCATTTGTGGTTGCTAATGGATTTATCCTAAATGGACACTAATTGTTTTCACCAGAAAAAAGAAGAGAAAGAAAAAGAGAACTGATTAGAAAAAAAAACATACAGTATGGGAGTTGTAGTTTTGTCATCTCACACTGCAATAGGTTTATTATTTTAGATGCCATGTCAGAAAACTACAACCGGCCAAGGTGGCTAGTGGGTATGGCTGTCTTACCAGCCACTGCTGAAATCCACCAGCCGTTGGCAGGTGTTTATGTCAAGCCCTGGCTACTAACAACCAAAATTAAAGTGTTGCCATTAAGGCATGTCTTAAGATGTACGAAGCCCACACAAGCATGGGGTGACCATGTAAACTCCACAAAGAAGTGTTCAACCTGGGCCTGACCCCCTGGCTCTGTGACACTACTGCTAACCACTGGTTTAGCATGTTCAGGATCCACAAGGGGACCCCTCAAAATGTAATTGTCAGGGCATTTGTTTCTTTTTACACTTGGCACTGCTGCAAAAATGTTACCTCTAATTTTTATGTTCATGCAGTAAGCAACCAAACAGAAATTTAACTGAACTGAAATGTAATCAAGTTGTCAGTACATAGTGTACATAAATCAATATTTTAACTAATACATTTTACACACTGGTTATTTATTCATGTAGTTTAAACTGACTTGCTTCCTTAATGGGATATGGAGGTTGTTTTTTTCTCTGAACCATTTAAGAGGTGCAAAAATCAGTTCTCCACGACAACACCACCAACAACAGATATCAAAAATGGTAAATAATAGTATTTTAGAGGAATAATGGTTAATACGATAGTGTAAATATTTTTCTAACAGAAAAAAACTGAGTGTCTGAACCAGTACAGTAAACCAAAATGTTCAATTTGCCATTTTCTATTTCAGCCAAGACACTTGCATCAGCAGTCAAAGACGACATGTCTACCATCTGTCAGATTTAAGCCAGACTGCTTACCCTTCTTTGAAAGCATCTCCTCAGGACTTTGAGTTGTAGTGCCAACCTGGCATGAAGAAGACCTGGAGGAGTTGCTTCGTTTTTCCTCTTCTTCAATCACACTGCCGTCTCTTAACAAGGAACTCAAATCTGCACAACAGTAAGACCAGGAAAAAAACAAAAAACAAACATGAAGCTGCTATTTAAACAGGATAAAATAACCCTTAAACAGAGGCATGAATCTAAAAATATTTATAAAGGCGCCATCTGGTGGTAGTATCAGAAATGACAGAAAGGTAGGCACAAGCGTCCTAAAATGTACATTTCTGAAAACAGTTGTACTTGCCATTTTGACTTTGCAAAGGTGACACGTCGGGTGAGAAGCAGCCACTGTAAATGGAGGATGCAGGTTCTACAACAAAATGTGATGGAGATGCAGGCGGCGACATGCGCGTGGGTTCTGGCTCCGCTGAGAACAGCCGCAGTTTTTGGCCGCTGATGTTGAGGCGGGCGGGGCTGATGAGAGGACGGCGCAGTCTGGCAGAACCTGAACTGGACGTCACTGACCCGGCTACTGAAGGAGTTGGGGAGGGTCCAGGGGACGACGGCCGGCTCATAGACTTCAGCGAGTGGTAGTCTGCACACGCGTGCGCACACACACACACAAAAAACATGAATTCAGTTTCATGATCTGAAATCTGTTCTTTGATTTACGTGCTTGTTCCATGATGACCTGTGTATTTTTATTCGTTTAATGCTAGGTATGCATCTCTGTGCTTGTTTTTTCTTCTTCTTCTTCTTCTCTACTGGGGCCTCTTGGCCAGGTCATGTTTATAAATGAGAACTGGTTCTCAAAAATTTTTTCTGGTAAAATAAAGGTCAGATAAATAAATAAATTCATGTTAAACTATATAGGGTTGGATCAATGGGGAAAAAATGACCAGGAGTTTTAATACCTGAGGAAGTGGAGTCTTTGTAGTGTGACGCCGGTTTGCTTCCACTAAACAGGTAACCAGAATCTGGGTAAAAAAGGACCAAGCATCAATTTAAATCATTCAACACAAAGACAAATCAATCCTTTCTTTAAAACTGCACCAGATTAAATTACTGTAATTTTAAACAGCTTCAACTATTGCAGAGATGATTGGAGCAGTAGCTGACATCAAATAACCAATTTTCTGTGAGGGAATTAAACCAGCTATAAAATAGCTTAGCATAAACCACAGAACATATGCAGCACTTGAAAACTACGAAGCTTGTAATGACCAATTCAAGCTCAAACATGTTTAATAAAAAAGGCAGCGTTTGCACGCTTACACCTGAAGATAGTGATCGGCATCTTTACCCGCAAAATTAATCCACCCATATCGGACAAACTGCCACCTGTCAACACAAACTCAGAAATGCAGTTCTACCTGTCCTGGTGAGGGAGGGAATTGTGCCAAGGCAGAGCGCCCTGTTGAGCCGCCCCGGCAGAGAGGAGGGGGAGGCCTTGCGCTCACGAGGACCGTGCTGGCGTTGGAGGAGCTGGGAGAGGTTGGGGGGCGGAGAAGGAACGAAGTAGTCTGTCAGGTCAGGAGAAAGCAAAGGAGGCTGGCTGCTGAAGGGGGGAACTGTGGAGTTGCCTGCAAGGTATCTGCAACAGAAAAGCAATGCAGTGGTCTACAAACAAATAAAAACTGTTAAGAAACTCTTAACACTGAAGAAAAATAGTCGTCTGCTTCAAACGGTGGTTCTTTTAAGTTGTCTGATGAAATTCAGTGTTAATAAGTAACAATGTTTCTATTCAATACATAAGGAATTGAGTCTTAAAATACACCTGTTGGGGGAAAAAACTTTCCCATACAGCGCTGTTATGTTAGCTCTGCAAAAACACAAAACAGATGAAAAATCCCTTCAAAACTTCCCTCATGGTACTCACGAAGCTTCTTCTCAAATCTAAAAGTTGGAGGAGGACATTCAAAAGAAGACAAGACATTGTGTATGGAGGCAAAAAACAAGTTGTATCCTTATATGTATATGTTTATTAAATTTCATTCACAGCAAGAAAATTCTACAGTCTTCATAGCGGAGCTTCACATTAAATAGCAAGATTCCCAATTGAATCTGTTTTATGAGCAACTGGCAGGAAATGATTCAGCAAGTGTGGCACTCTCTTCTGAGGCTGCTACAAGAACTTGTCAGTAAAACATATAAATTGCTTGTGAGTAAAAACATTTTGTATAGCAACAGATTTTTTTTTTTTCAAAACACTGCTTCTTGACTAATTAATAAACTGTAAATAAATACGGATGATACCCAAGTTCTCCAAATGTGAAGGCCGTGCATCTCAACCACCCTCTGGTGGCTGGCTGCAGTAAGACTTTAGCCCCGCCTCCCCCCATTATTTCATGCACCACTTTATCAAAACTGAAAGTTAATTAATACTCCTTAAGTAGTTTGTCCCAAATATGGTTTCTGTCTTTATGTAGTTTTTATTCACTGGGATTCATGTTCAAGAGTTCATGTCTCACAACACGTCAGTTTTAATTACTCATTCGATACTATTAAAATGGGTGTTCGGTGTGACTGTGAATGGACGACTGAGGGAGATGCCAGTGGGTGGGAACTCCACAGCAGGTCTCACTTCATGGCCACTACTACACAGACTTTGGCTGTAAATGTGCAACATGGGAGTCGCCTAAATCCAGAAGTAGAGATTCAGTTTTCTACAATGAAAGTAAGTCAATGCATGTCATCCGTATTTATATACAGTCTATGAACACATGACAAAAACATTTATGGCAAAAAAACATTTTCAGCTACTTGGCATCTACAGTAAAACACATGTAAAATAATTAATGTGTCAATTAAAAAAAAGTAACAGTTAATGACACAAAATATGAAATAACTGTAGTCATATACAGTAGCTTAAAACTATGATTCACATACAAATTTGAAAAAAAGAGCTGAATGCTTGATACACTGAAGCATTACAGTCATATACTGCAGCTTATCAACAGACAACAATTGGCCTATTTTACAGCAGCTATAGTAGGCAGACAAAAATTTTAATACTGGAGGTGCCCAAATTATTTAAGTCTACATTGAGTGCTATAAGATAGAATAAATTCTTAGTTTTAAAATGCATCACTTGCACAAAATTATGATTTTGAACCTACAATAAAATTTCAAAGTAATTATAATTCTATACAATTAATTAAATTACAATCCCTATATTCTGTTGCAATAAATGTATAAAAATTACTTTTCACAGTTCTTACAGTCCAAACCAGACTGAAAACCAGCATGAGCTTGTCAGATCTTACTGGCCCAAAACAAAAGGACATTTGGCCATTTCTTTTTTCAACAAATTTGCTCTATAGTACCAGTGCAATAGACAGCCGAAGTCACGCCCCCTCTACTTCCGCATATGGGACCTTAAATCGAAAAAATTCTCCACCGTAATGAATGGCAGGAGTGAAATTATCTTTTGATCCCAATCATATTTTGCCACGAGTTACACTTACGGGACCGTATTTTGATGGTCAACCGCGCACTTTTCTGACAGACTTTCCACCGTGCTCCAGTGCTTTTGTTATTTTCTGTCAGCGCATTGTCTGTTTTTTACGCTTTGCGTCACGCCATCAAATTACCAGTAGACAGCGCACCCGCTATGCGCTCGGAGGAGGTGCCTCATTTCAAAGAGGTGTGGCGGCATACAATCTAATGCGAACAGTGCATTTCATCAGAATCCACTTTTGATCAGGAAAAAGGAGGTCTTTCTTCAGAAGTGCATTGTACAATGATATTTCAGTCGCATGTTTTAACATTGTGCAGCTCCAGAGCTCAGGAAACAGCATGGGCTGGGATCTTGTAACAGTCATGGGGCTGTATTACAACGACAAGGTTAGTAGATCAATTGTCTAACACAGAACGTGTTTATGGGCGTTTCCAGGTTCATTTCCTTATCACAACGGTGTAAAAACAAACTTTATGCCAGTCCATGACGCAAAGAGGCCGGTCTAACCATTCAGAGGTGTGTTTTGGATAATCCAATCCAAAGCGCTCCTTCTCATCCCTTTAATGTGAAAAGGCGCATTATCTAAAGTGAAGTGTGATCATGACAGTTTATGATGGGTTTTGCGCTGACCAACACCCGTTTGTGAGCCAAAATGCACCCAATGGTAATGCTGCTTGGTAATAAGGAAGGCATCAATCACAGTTGTGGCCCACTTACTTGCAGTGCATCAAGAAAGAATTCACAGCGCTTCACTTTTTCCACATTTTGTTATGTTACAGCCTTCTCCCAAAATGGATGAAATTCATTTTTTCCTCAAAATTCTACACACAATACCCCATAATGACAACATGAAAAAAGTTTTTTGTTTTTTTTTTTGGGGGGGGGGGTTGAGATTGTTGCAAATTTATTAAAAATAAAAAACTAAGAAATCACATGTACAGAAGTATTCTCAGCCTTTGCCATGAAGCTGAAAATTGAGCTCAGGTGCATCCTGTTTCCACTGATCATCCTTGAGATGTTTCTACAGCTTAATTGGAGTCCACCTGTGGTAAAAATGCAGTTGATTGGACATGATTTGTAAAGGTACACACCTGTCTATATAAGGTCCCACAGTTGACAGTGCAGGTCAGAGCACAAACCAAGCATGACATCAAAGGAACTGTCTGTAGACCTCTGAGACAGGATTGTCTTGAGGCACAAATCTAGGGAAGGGTACAGAAAAATTTCTGCTGCTTTGAAAGTCCCAATGAGCACAATGGCGTCCATCATCCATAAATGGAAGAAGTTCAGAACCACCAGGACTCTTCCGAGAGCTGGCTGGCTGTCTAAACTGCACGATCGGGGGAGAAGGGCCTTAATCAGGGAGGTGACCAAGAACTCAATGGTCACTCTGTCAGAGCTCCAGTGTTTCTCTGTAGAGAGAGGAGAACCTTCCAGAAGGACAACCATCTCTGCAGTAATTCACCAATCAGGCCTGTATGGTAGAGTGTGCAGACAGAAGCCACTCCTTAGTGAAAGGCACACGGCAGCCCACCAGGAGTTTGCCAAAAGGCACCTGAAGGACTTCCAGACCATAAGAAACAAAATTCTCTGGTCTGATGAGACAAAGATTGAACTCTTTGGTGTGAATGTCAGGCGTCATGCTTGGAGGAAACCAGGCACCGCTCATCACCAGGCCAATACCATCCCTACAGTGAAGCATGGTGAAGGCGGCATCATGCTGTGGGGATGTTTTTCAGCGGCAGGAACTGGTAGACTAGTCAGGATAGAGGCAAAGATGAATGCAGCAATGTACAGACAACCTGTTCCAGAACGCTCTTGAACTCAGACTGGGGCAACGGTTCATCTTTCAGCAGGACAACGACCCTAAGCACACAGCCAAGATGTCAAAGGAGTGGCTTCAGGACAACTCTGTGAATGTCCTTGAGTGGCCCAGCCAGAGCCCAGACTTGAATCCAACTGAACATCTCTGGAAAGATCTGAAAATGGCTGTGCACCAACGCTTCCCATCCAACCTGATGGAGCTTGAGAGGTGCTGCAAAGAGGAATGAGCGAAACTGCCCGAAGACAGGTGTGCCAAGCTTGTGGCATCATTTTCAAAAAGACCTGAGGCTGTAATTGCTGCCAAAGGTGCATCAACAAAGTTTTGAGCAAAGGCTGTGAATACTTATGTATATGTGATTTCTTACTTTTTTATTTTTAACAAATTTGCAAAAATCTAAAAAAAAACACTTTTTTTACATTGTCATTATGGGGTATTGTGTGTAGAATTTTGAGAAGAAAAATGAGTTTAATCCATTTTGGAATAAGGCTGTAACATAAAATGTGGAAAAAGTGAAGCGCTGTGAATACCTTTCAGATACACTGTATGTTAGAAAGAAAAAATGGGTAAGAATGGGCTGGAAAAAAATGAGATGAATTGTTTAATGTGCGCACGGATGCAACACAGACATGAAGAAAAGAGGATGGTGCCTGTGCAAACTTTCATAAACTTTCATTAACGATGGCGTGGAAGTCACTCCCGGCTGTGGAGAGATGGAATGCTCCCTCTCCTGTTGCTTTTGCTGACCGAGGGTCTCCCCCTATCTGTCCTGCGTAGGAGGTGATCTGCCACCTCTGGCCCTCGCCATAAAGCGAGCCCGCTCTCATCAGCCTCTGCCAGGGCTGACAGGTGGCTGTTGGGGAGCTTGCTGGGCTGAAAACCCGGGGCGCATGGCCTATGCAGATGTGGACGCATCTCCTGTCTCTCAGGGGAGTTAGTGAAAAGTAAAATGCTGCACACTTCTTGTTCATTCATTTATTCCCCTAAAAATAAACACATTAATGCCTAATACAGACGTGGACAAAATTGTTGGTACCCCTCTGTTAATGAAAGAAAAACCCACAGTGGTCATAGAAATAACTTGAATCTGACAAAAGTGGTAATAAATAAAAATTCTATGAAAATTAACCAATGAAAATCAGACAATGCTTTTGAATTGTGCTTCAACAGAATTATTTTAAAAAACAAACTCATGAAACAGGCCTGGACAAAAATGATGGTACCCCTAGAAAAGATTGACAATAATGTGACCATAGGGACATGTTCAACCAAGATGTGTCCTCTAATTAACATCACAGGTGTCTACAAACTTGTAATCAGTCAGTCAGCCTATTTAAAGGGTGACAAGTAGTCACTGTGCTGTTTGGTGACATGTTTGGTGACATGACTGTTTGGTGTGTACCACACTAAACATGGACCAGAAGAAGCAAAGGAGAGAGTTGTCTCAGGAGATTAGAAAGAAAATTATAGTCAAGCATGTTAAAGGTAAAGGCTATAAGACCATCTCCAAGCAGCTTGATGTTCCTGTGACTACAGTTGCACATATTATTCAGAAATTTAAGATCCACGGGACTGTAGCCAACCTCCCTGGACGTGGCCGCAGGAGGAGACGGATAATACGAATGGTAACAAAAGAGCCCAGAACAACCTCTAAACACATTCATGGTGAACTCCAAGGTCAAGACACAACAGTGTCAGATCACACCATCCGTCGTTGTCTGAGCCAAAGTGGACTTCATGGGAGACGACCAAGGAGGACACCACTGTTGAAAACAAATCATAAAAAAGCCAGACTGGAATCTGCCAAACTGCATGTTGACAAGCCACAAAGCTTCTGGGAGAATGTCCTATGGACAGACGAGACAAAACTGCAACTTTTTGGCAAGGCACATCAGCTCTATGTTCACAGACGCAAAAATGAATCATACCAAGAAAAGAACACTGTCCCTACTGTGAAGCATGGAGGAGGTTCTGTTATGTTCTGGGGCTGCTTTGCTGCATCTGGCACAGGGTGTCTTGAATCTGTGCAGGGTACAATGAAATCTCAAGACTAGCAAGGTATTCTAGAGAGAAATGTGCTTCCCAGTGTCAGACAGCTTGGTTTCAGTCACAGGTCAAGGGTCTTGCAACAGGATAATGACCCAAAACACACAGCTAAAAACACCCATGAATGGCTAAGAGCCAAACATTGGACTATTCTAAAGTGGCCTTCTATGAGCCCTGATCTAAATCCTATTGAACATCTGTGGAAGGAGCTGAAACATGCCGTTTGGAGAAGGCACCCTTCAAACCTGAGACAACTGGAGCAGTTTGCTCATGAGGAGTGGGCCAAAATACCTGCTGAGAGGTGCAGAAGTCTCATTGACAGTTACAGAAATCGTTTGATTGCAGTGATTGCCTGAAAAGGTGGTGCAACAAAATATTAAGTTAAGGGTACCATCATTTTTGTCCAGGCCTGTTTCATGAGTTTGTTTTTTAAAATAATTCTGTTGAAGCATAATTCAAAAGCATTGTCTGATTTTCATTGGTTAATTTTCATAGAATTTTTATTTATTACCACTTTTGTCAGATTCAAATTATTTCTGTGACCACTGTGGGTTTTTCTTTCATTAACAGAGGGGTACCAACAATTTTGTCCACGTCTGTAAGTCCGTGATGAAAACGACCACCCCCCATCACATTGGAACACACTGGCACACATGCTGCATGTTCATTCATTCATTCCCCTAAAAAAAATAATACATTAATGCCTAATCTATCGACCAGGATGGAATCAAAAAAAATAAGTGTGTGATCATCATATAATTAAAATGATGGGCGAGTCTGACTTGTTACAAGATCCCAGCACATGCCGTTTCCTGAGCTCCACAATGTCAAAACACACCACTGAAATATAATCAAACAATGCACTTCTGACGATAGACCTCCTTTTTCCTGATCAAAAGAGGATTCTGATGAAATGCACCATAATAGTAATGTGCATCCTCCAAGCGCATAGTAGGCGCACTGTCTACTGGTAATTTGATGGCGTCACGGAAGGCGTAAAAAACAGACAATGCCCTGACAGAAACTAAAGCTAAGATTCATGCTGCATTTCCCCTCTGGTACGCGTGCACTTTGGGTACACACGGCACTGTACCATGCACACTTTTTTTGTCGAGCAGGTGAAGCGGTTGACGCTTGCACACAAGTGTTATTTGTAGTTTCGCCCGAGCCCTATGGGTAGCACAAATGCGCTAACATGCCAGTTTGTTCACCGGCTATAAGCGCAAGAGTGAGCCACATTTTTTTGTGGCACAACAATGGCATTGTTTCAAGGAAAAGGAGGAATTACCGTTTTTCAGTGCTCTTCTCCGTCCAAGCTGGTGCTGCTGAAAAACAATTCATGTATGTTTATTCTTGTCTTCCGCTTCCTCTTCGTCTTCTTCATCTACTTTGGCTTTGTATGTTGTGTTGGTAGCACCACCTTGTGAATGGGATGTTCAATTTTGCGCAAGCGCAGTCAACATGGTCAGGCCGTACGGTCAGAAAATTTGGGCTGCACGCAGTTGGCCACAGAAGAGCTCTGCAGACACTAGCGGATTGGAGGATATGACCTAAATTTTGTCACACAAGCCTCCAGTTGTGCATACACGGACAACAGAGGTGCAGCATGAATCCAGCTTTACAAAAACACTGACGCATGGAGCATAGTGTGTCTGAAAAGTGCGCAGATGACCGTTCGTGCACATTCAGCTGATTTTTCAGCCCATTCTTAAAGGTTTGTTCTTTTTGACATAACTAACTGGGCATCAACTGTGACTGATGTCTTCCTTATTACCAAGCAGCATTACTATCAGGCACATTTTGGCTCACACACACAGGCGTTGGTCAGTGCAAAACCCATCTTAAACAGTCATGATCACATTTCACTTGAGATACTGCGCCTCTTTGAATTAAATGGATAGGAAGGAGCGCTTTGGAATGGATTATCCAAAATACACCTCGGAATGATTAGACCGGCCTCTTTGTGTCATACGCTGGAGGAAAGTTCGTTTTTATGCCGTTGTGATAAGGAAATGAACTTGGACACGTCCATAAATGTGTTCTGCGTCGCTGACATCTGATCACCCAACTCTGTCAGTGTAATATGACCCATGATGTTTATCAATTCCATCCATCAATTTTCTACCATTTTTCCGGAGGTCCGGGTCGCAGAAGTAGCAGTTCATGCAGAGAAGCCCAGCCTTCCCTCTCCCCAGCCACCTACTCCAGCTCTTCAGAGGGGGTACCAAGGTGTTCCCAGACCAACTGGGAGACGTAATCTCTCCAGCGAGTCCTGGGTCTGCCCTGGGGTCTCCTCCCAGTGGGACGTGCCTGAAACACCTCAAGTGGGAGGCGTCCAGAAGGCATCCTGATCAGATACCCAAACCACCTCAACTGGCTCCTTTCAATGTGGAGGAGCAGCGGTTCTACTCTGAGCCTCTCCCAGATGACTGAGCTCCTCACCCCATCTCTAAGGGTGAGTCCAGCAATCCTACGAAGAAAGCATACTTCAGTGGCTTGTATCTGCGATCTCGTTCTTTCGGTCATTACCCAAAGCCCGTGACCATAGGCGATGGTAGGAAGGCAGATTGACTGGTAAATCGACAGCTTTGCCTTACTAGCTTAGCTCAGTCTTCACCACAACGGACCGGTACAACGTCCGCATCACTGCAGATGCTGCTCCGATCTGTCTGTCAATCTCTCGCTCCATTCTCCCCTCACTTGTGAATAAGACCCAGAGATACTTAAACTCCTCCACTTGGGGCAGGAGCTTGTCTCCAACCCGGAGAGGACAATCCACGTTTTTCCGGCTGAGGACCATGGACTTGGACTTGTTGATTCTCATCCCAGCTTCTTCACACTCAGCGGCAAACCATCCCAGTAAAACCTGTAGGTCACTACTGGATGCTGCCAACAGGACATCATCTGCAAACAACAGAGATGAGATCCTGTGGTCACCAAGCATGACACCCTCTGCTCCCTGGCTGCGCCTAGAAATCCTGTCCATAAAAATTATGAACATGATTGGTGACAAAGGGCAGTCCTGGCGGAGTCCAACTCTCACTGGGAATGAGTCTGATCGAGTATTGGCAATGCGAACCAAACTCTCACAACGGTCATATAGAGGACGGATAGTTCATAACAACAAGCCCGATACCCCATACTCCCGAAGCACCCCCCACAAAAAACCATGAGAGGCGCGGCTGAATGCCTTCTCCAAGTCCACAAAACATATGCAAACTGGTTGGGCAAACTCCCACGAACCCTTGAGGATTCTCAAGAGGGTAAAGAGTTGGTCCGATATGCCACGACCAGAACGAAAACCAAATTGCTCCTCCTGAATCCGAGGTTCGACCAACGGCCTGACTCTCCTCTCTAGTACCTTGGCATAGACCTTCCCAGGGAGGCTGAGGACTGTGATCCCTCTAAAGTTGGAGCACACCTTCCGGTCCCCTTTCTTTGAAGAGAGGAACCACCACCCCAGTCTGCCATGTCAAAGGCACTGTCCCCAACCTCCACACAATGTTGCAGAGGCGTGTCAACCGTGACAGCCCTACAACATCCAGGGCCTTGAGGTACTAAGGGTGAATCTCGTCCACCCCTGGGGCCCAGCCACCAAGGAGCTTTTTAACCACTTTGGCAACCTCAACCCCTGTGATGGGTGAGTCGTCCCCCTCGTCCACAAGCCCTGCTTCCTCTGTGGAAGACGTCAGTGGGATTGAGGAGATCCTCGAAATATTCCTTCCACCGCCCAACGATATCCCCAGTCGAAGTCAACAGCGCCCCATCCGCACCATACATAGTGTGGACAAGGAGCTGCTTCCCCCTCCTGAGCCGCTGGACAGTTTGCCAGAATATCTGTTTTCTATAGGCCCTTAGAATAGAGGGTTAGTACTAGTGAAAGCACTTTGAGTGTTCTTTGTGACTAGAAAAGCACTATATAAGTGCAGGTTAGTTAGTTAGCTCTTCGAGGCCGACCAAAAGTCTTGTTCCATGGCCTCACCGAACTCCTCCCACACCCGAGTTTTTGCTTCAGTATGGTGGCGCAGTGGTTAGCACTGCGGCACCACAGCAACTCACCCTTGGCCATGGGATCCCTGGCTCGATCCCAGCCCCTGACCCAACAGTGATCTGTGTGGAGTTTGCATGTTCTCCCCGTGTCTGCGTGGGTTTACTCCAGGAGTTCTCCGGTTTCCTCCCACAGGCCAAAAACATGCAGGTTAGGTTAATTGGACACTCTAAAAGTGGCCCTAGGTGTGAATGTGTGTGTGAATGGTAAAGGGATAGCGCTGTACCATGGCTGCTTCATCCATCCAGGTGGATGCCCTCAATTTCCCCTCTGGGGATCAATAAAGTATACAAAATTAAAATAAATAAATAAATAAATAAATCAGTAACCACCCAAGCTCTACTCCACTTGGCCTGCCAGTACACCTCAGCTGCTTCAGGAGTCCCACAAGCCAACCAAGTTCAACAGGACTCCTTCTTCAGCTTAATGGCCCCCCTCACCACTGGTGTCCACCACTTGGTTCGGGGGTTGCCACCACGAGATGCACCGACGACCTTGCAGCCACAGCTCTGGGCAGCTGCTTCAACAATGGAGGTGGAGAACATGGCCCATTCAGACTCCATGTCTCTAGACTCCCTCAGAATGTGGTCAAAATTGTTCCGGAGGTGGGGGTTGAAGACCTCCCAGACAGAGGCCTCATCCAGACGTTCCCAGCACACCCTCACTATACGTTTGGGTCTACCAGGTCTGAATGGCATTCTCCCCTGCCATCGGATCCAATTCACCACCAGGCGGTGATCAGTTGACAGCTCTGCACCTCTCTTTATCTGAGTGTCCAAGACATACAGTCGTAGGTCTGATGACACGATAACAAAATCGATCATCAACCTAGGGTGTCCTGGTGCCAGGTGCACATATGAACACCCTTATGTTTGAACATGGTGTTCGTTATGGACAAACTGCGGTTAGCACAGAAATCCAATAACTGAACACCACTCAGGTTCAGATCGGGCAGGCTGTTCCTCCCAATTACCCCCCTCCACGTTTCACTGTCATTGCCCATGTGCGCATTGAAGTCCCCCAGTAGGACAATGGAGTCCCCAAGAGGAGCACCCTCCAGCACCCCAGTCAAGAGACTCCAAAAAAGGGTGGGTACTCTGAACCATCATTTGGTGCACAGGCACAAATGATGGTCAGGATCCGTTTCCCAACCCGAAGGCGCAGGGAAACAATCCTTTCATCCACCAGGGAAAAGGCCAATATAGAGGCAGCAAGGTGGGGGGGATACAAGAAAACCCACCCCTGCTTGTCGCCTCTTGCCCAGAACAACTCCAGAGTAGGCCAAGCTCCAGCCCCTCTCCAGGGGACTGGCTCCAGAACCAGAGCTGTGTGTTGAGGTGAGGCCGACTATATCTAGCCGGTATCTCTCAACCCCATGCACCAGTTCAGGCTCCTTCCTCACCAGAGAGGTGGCATTCCATGTCTCAAAAGCCAGTTTAGGAAGCCTGGGATAAGACCGCCAAGGTCTCTGTCTTTGACCGCCACCTGATCCACATAGCACCGGACCCCCATGGTCCCACCTGCAGGTGGTGAGCCCACTGGAGGATGGGTCCATGTAACTCTTTCAGGTTGAGCCCGGCCGGGTCCCATGGGCAGAAACCCAGCCACCAGGTGCTAGCCATCGAGCCCCTCCCCCAGGCCTGGCTCCAGGGTGGAGCCCCGGTAACCCTATACCAGGCGGGATACAATGAATCCTTGTTCTAACATTCATCATGAGAGTCTGTTGGATCGTTCTTAGTCTGGCCCTTCACCCAGGACCAGTTTATCTTGGGTGACCCTACCAGAGGCAAATTGCTCTGGACAACATAGCTCCTGGGATCACTAGGGCACGCAAACCCCCCACCACAATAAGGTGATGATTGCCTGTGGTTCCCAACTGAGATAATTACAAGTCTCAGACCTGATATCGTGCTTTGGTCATCCTCACTGCGAACTGCCTTCTTAGCAGAGCTGATGGTGACCTGGGAAGAGGCAGTTGAGGAGGCCCACGAATGCAAGAATCTCAGGTATGCTGAGCTGGTAACTGACGCTGATCAATGTGGCTGGAAGGCTGGAGTTTGGCACAAATGATGGTCAGGACCCGTTTCCCAACCCGAAGGCGCAGGGAAACAACCCTTTCATCCACCGGGGAAAACTCCAATATAGAGGCAGCAAGGTGGGGGGATACAAGAATACCAACAAAATGTTTGTCAATTTAAAAGATAATTTTCCATGTAATTAAACTTGTCCACTGCTGTATAATAACAGAGTAATATTTACTTTTTTGTTTAAAGGATTAGTAGACAACAACTCCCATCCTCCCACATCACTGAACATGATTATGGCGGGAGATTAGTAAAACCTGACCTCCTGTTTCCTGACCGATGAAAGAACGATCCAAAAAGGAGAAAAACAACACAAAGGTACTGTTTGTATTGTGAGAGCTGCAACTGATCCAGCAGACTGTTAGTTACTTCACCCTGGGCGCGCTTTGAAAAGATGATGTGAACTCCGTCCATCTTTGTTTGTAGTTTTTTTTAATTTACGTATTTTCACAACCTTATACCTTAACAGTTAGACAACAACCTACACCATTATTTACATGGAAAATTATCTTTTAAATTGACAAACATCATATGTGTAACTCGTGGCAAAATTCGACCTGGATCAAAAGATAATTTCACTCTTGACATTCATTTCAATGGAGAATTTTTCTGATTTAAGGTCCCATATTCGGAAGTAGAGGGGGCATGACTTAGGCTCTCTATGTCGCCTTCCTCAGCAACAGCTGTGTTTTGCCTACTATTTCATGACAAAATGGCTGCTGTCAAATTGACCTTTTCTCTACAAACATGCATATACAAACAGGCCATTTTGCACAAGAAAAATTCACACTGGGTGTTCACAGCAGAACTATTTTGGATGGATCATATGGACCTTTGGCAAAATAACACATTTAGGTAGTACCTTACACACAAATAGTAAAGATATTCCATTTCCTACAGTATATTTTTGTTAATTTCTGAACACACAACTGTGCAGTAGACCAGTGTGCTGTCCAATGTCCAAGTATTTAAATCACACTACTATTCACTACTACAGCTTAGCTGAATATTTTTAGTCACTAATATTGTTTTCAAATGTTTAAAATATAGTTTGCCAAGTGCTGCAGTACTTTGACAGATGTGGGTATAAACTATTGTACAATCATGCTATATATCATCACAATTTTTGCAAATAAAGTCAAATCACAGCTTATGAATGTATAAGATGAACAGAATACATTCCTTTCTAACCTACCTACATACAACATTTCTAGTGTCTAGAGTTACAGTATTTTAAAGCTTTGACACTACTGCACCAAAGGCGCTGGTCTGAGAACTCAACTCCATCTACTAGTCAGTACAACACTGAGTTAAAACCTTACAGTCACAGCATTAAAACACACTACAAATTGAAATATAATCATCATCATAGTTTGCAATACTATCAAATAAGTAATTCCGTACAACTCAAAGTAAAATAAAGCAACAAGTAATAAACTGGTGTGAGACTTAATGTTAGCACATGCATGTGATACATTAGTGTATAATACATAAAGGAAATTTTAGTGTTATTGGAACTGATTCTCTGAGGCAAAAGACATACTAGAAATATACTAAATGTTTTCTTAAACTACTAGATTTTTTTCATCTTCAAGAAAGATTGCATTATTCTACTTTACATGAACCTTTTAGGGAAAAATGGAAAATGAGTGGAAATGAGAAGGTGGAGTCATCTATCATCTGAACAGTGTGTGCGTTATTGTAAAATTGGCATACAAAATAAAGAACATGTACACACAGGGCTGTGCAATATGATGATATACAGCAAGGAAAAGAAGTACTGAACACGTCAACATTTTTCTTAAACATATTTCTGATGGAGCCATTGACTTGAGATTTTCACAAGATAACAGAAACAACATACATACATACAAAGAAATCAAGGCAACCGTGTTCACAAAACAAGTTACATTTTAAAAAGCAGAATGACACAGGTACTAAGTATTGAACACATGAAGAAAAAGAGGTGTAAAAAGACATAGAAAGCCAAGAAACCAGCTGAAATCTATCAGAATTTAGGAAGCCATCCCATCCCTCATCAGTGCAAATTAATTTTAGCTGGTTAAGTCCTGACTGATAGCCTTTAAAAAGGTCTGTGAATATCAGATTGTCACACCACAAAGAACTCATGATGGGTAGAAGCAATGAGCTCTCTCCAGACCTTCACAACCTCATTGCTGCAAAACATAATGATGGCACTGGTTACAGGCGCATTTCTAAACTGCTGAATGTTCCAGTGAGCACTGTTGAAGCCATCATTTGGAAGTGGAAACAATCTCATTTTATCATAAACCGGCCACAATCAGGAGCTCATTGCAAGATTTCTGACAGAGGAGTCAAAAGAATTATCAGAAGAGTTATCCAAGAGCCAAAGACCACTTGTGGAGAGCTCAAGAAAAGCCTGGAGTTAGGAGGTACTGCTGTTTGAAAGAAAACGATAAGTAAATGATAAGTAACGCACTCAACTGACATGGGCTCAATGCCCGCTCACCTCCAGACTCCATTGCTGAAGAAAAAGCATGCTGAAGCTCGTTTAAAGTTTGCTGCACAACATTTGGGCAAGCCAGTAAAAATACTGGGAGACTATAGTCTGGTCAGATAAGACCAAAATTGAACTTTTTGGATGCCACAACACACAGTATGTTTGGAGAAGAAATGGCACTGCACATCAACCCCAAAACACCATACCAACAGTGAAGTTTGGAGGTGGGAGCATCATGGTATGGGGGTGTTTTTCAGCACATGGTACAGGCAGACTTTATATAATTGAAGGAAAGATGAATGGACAAATGTACAGAGACATCCTTGATAAGAACCTGTCGCCATCTGCCAAGATGCTGAAGATGAAACATGGGTGGACATTTCAGCAAGACAATGATCCCTAACACACAGCCAAAAAAACTCTCACCTGGCTGCAGAGAAGGAAAATAAAGCTGCTAAAATGGCCCAGTCAGTCACCTGACCTGAATCCAATTGAAAATCTATGGAACGAACTGAAGATCAGAGTTCATAGAAGATACCCACAGAACCTTCAAGATCTGAAGGCAATGTGTGGAAGAATGTGCTAAAATCACTCCTGAGCAATGCCTGTGCCTAGTTTCACCATACAGGAGGTATGGAAGCTGTTATTACCAACAAAGGCTCTTCTACTAAATATTAAATGAATTTCACCAAGCATGTTCAATACTTATTTCCTGTGTCATTTAACTTTATTAAATGTAACTTATGTGAACACAGTTGCCTTGATTTTTTTGCATGTATGGATTACTTGGGTTGCTACTGATATCTGGTGAAAATCTCAGGTCAATGGCTCCATCAGAAATATGTTTAATGAGAAAAATGGTGTTCAATACTTATTTTCCCTGTTGTATATCGGATGATGAGATAAAAATGTCTATTGTTTCATATAAAATTCTATTGTTTATATCGGGATTTTGCAAAATACACATTACTTCAGGCTGTGGATCTACACTTAAATTTTTGCTGATTTATTTGTTTCAATTACTTTTTTATTTATTGATATTTTTGCAGGCATGATGCTTAAGGCTGCGTGTCCACCAAATGTGTTTTTTGTTGCCCGACTGCCCTGAGCATTTTTTTTTCAGCGTTTCTGCACGGTGCTCTGGGAAAAAAAAGTCTGTGCCCTGTATCCCAGCAACAGCTTGTCACTCTCAGCTCAGCACTTCCGCTTTTCCTATTGTCAGACTTTCTACTGATTTTTTAATAGCAGTCTCTAAATAACAATGGACAGGAAATGTTTTCTAGCAGTTCTGGATGTAAAATGTGATGACATGGAAAGCAGGAGTCTGAATACAGACTAGTACTGGCGTCCTATGTCCTGCCCACGCAGCAGTTCTGATTGGCTGCTTGGTCTGACATTGACAAGCTCAGCTGCAGTCTCTGAAAAGATTAACTTTTTTCAGCTCTGAGTGCTGCGGCAAAAAACGGCCACCGATGAGAGTGTTTCTGCGCCGAGGGCGCTGAGCGCTGTAAACGCTGGACTACATAGAGAATGAATGGAAAATAGCTGCCCAGAGCAGAAAAAAACGCGTTTGGTGGACACACAGCCTAATAAAGACAAGGAAGTGGCTACTAATGTGGAAGCTGTATCCCTATACAAAATGTCTAAGTACAGAAGAGTTGAAAATTCAACAAAACCTTCTCAGATCGACTCCAAGAGCCTGCTGCAACTATGGCTTAGGTGAATAGTGCGGTTGATCTGTGATCCCAGGGTTGCTGGTTCCCATTGTGTTCTTGCTGCCATACCCACACCATTTTACTTGACAAGAGATGGAATTTAGAATTAAAATTAAGATGGGTTTACTCCGGGATTTCTCCGGTTTCCTCCCACATGCCAAAAACATGCAAGTTAGGTTAATTGGCATCAAACTGGGGATTCTAAATTGTCCTTAGGTGTGACTGTGAGAGTGAAAGGTTGTCTGTCTCTCTGTGTTGGCCTGCGATGGACTGGCGATCTGTCCAGGGTGTACCCTGCCTCTCGGCCAAAGATGCTGGGACAAGCTCCAGCCCCCTTGCGACCCGAAAAGGATTAAGCGGAAGAAGATGGATGATGGATGGATGTTACCCCTAGGATTTGGTAGGGGGTAAGGTTAAAAAAGTAGTAAATACTGTAGATGTTACTTAAAAAATTCAAACAAATAAATGCCTCAGATTTCCATACCTGTAGCCTGCTGGCTTTGAGGGTGCTTTCACACCTACAGGCTTTAGTTCTTTCTATCGAACTTGAGTTCATTTTCTCTGTTAGTACGGCTTGTTTTGTCTGGTGAGAACATGGTAATCACACTCAGGTGTGCACCAAACCAACCACACCAAGACCGCCTGAAACAGGTGGTCTCAATTCAAATCAAATGGCAAACTCTGGTGCGGTTCTGCAGGTGATAAAATGACTGCACTAAAACAGGACCAGCGGCAAACAGTAAAACATTTTATGCCACTGTACATACCTGATGGATCTTCAAAAATATCTGTGGCTGAGCATGCCACGGTTCTGGAGGATTAATGAACGTTAACATGTTATTTTCCTTCCGTAGCTGCGCTTCATTTTCAAACTGTACAATTTGCTGAAAGTGGTATATGCACGTAACGTAATAAACAATAATCAAGGCGATGAAAACCCTCCGTAGATTACGCTACGATTTCTATTATTTTCTCCCCAGAAATACATACAGTGGGGTAAAAAAATATTTAGTCAGTCACCAATTGTGCAAGTTCTCCCACTTAAAAGATGAGAGAGGTCTCCAATTTTCATCATAGGTATACCTCAACTATGAGAGACAAAATAAGAAAAAAAAAAAAAATCCAGAAAATCACATTGAAGGATTTTTAATGAATTAATTGGTAAATTCCTCGGTAAAATAAGTATTTGGTCAATAACAAAAGTTCATCTCAATACTTTGTTATATACCCTTTGTTGGCAATGACAGAGGTCAAACGTTTTCTGTAAGTCTTCACAAGGTTTTCACACACTGTTGCTGGTATTTTGGCCCATTCCTCCATGCAGATCTCCTCTAGAGCAGTGATGTTTTGGGGCTGTCGCTGGGCAACACGGACTTTCAATTCCCTCCAAAGATTTTCTGTGGGGTTGAGATCTGGAGACTGGCTAGGCCACTGCAGGACCTTGAAATGCTTCTTACGAAGCCACTCCTTCGTTGCCCGGGTGGTGTGTTTGGGATCATTGTCATGCTGAAAGACCCAGCCATGTTTCATCTTCAATGCCCTTGCTGGTGGAAGGAGGTTTTCACTCAAAATCTCACGATACATGGCCCCATTCATTCTTTCCTTTACACGGATCAGTCGTCCTGGTCCCTTTGCAGAAAAACAGCCCCAAAGTATGATGTTTCCACACCCATGCTTCACAGTAGGTATGGTGTTCTTTCTCCTCCAAACACGACAAGTTGACTTTTTACCAAAAAGCTCTATTTTGGTTTCATCTGACCATATGACATTCTCCCAATCCTCTTCTGGATCATCCAAATGCTCTCTAGCAAACTTCAGATGGGCCTGGACATGTACTGGCTTAAGCAGGGGACACGTCTGGAACTGGAGGATTTGAGTCCCTGGCGGCGTAGTGTGTTTCTGATGTAGCCTTTGTTACTTTGGTCCCAGCTCTCTGCAGGTCATTCACTAGGTCCCCCCGTGTGGTTCTGAGATTTTTGCTCACCGTTCTCGTGATAATTTTGACCCCACGGGGTGAGATCTTGCGTGGAGCCCCAGATCAAGGGAGATTATCAGTGGTCTTATATGTCTTCCATTTTCTAATAATTGCTCCCACAGTTGATTTCTTCACACCAAGCTGCTTACCTATTGCAGATTCAGTCTTCCCAGCCTGGTGCAGGTCTACAATTTTGCTTCTGGTGTCCTTTGACAGCTCTTTGGTCTTGGCCATAGTGGAGTTTGGAGTCTGACTGTTTGAGGTTGTGGACAGGTGTCTTTTATACTGATAACGAGTTCAAACAGGTGCCATTAGTACAGGTAACGAGTGGAGGACAGAGGAGCCTCTTAAAGAAGAAGTTACAGGTCTGTGAGAGCCAGAAATCTTGCTTGTTTGTAGGTGACCAAATACTTATTTTACTGAGCAATTTACCAATTAATTCATTAAAAATCCTTCAATGTGATTTTCTGGATTTTTTTTTTCTCATTTTGTCTCTCATAGTTGAGGTATACCTATGATGAAAATTGGAGACCTCTCTCATCTTTTAAGTGGTAGAACTTGCACAATTGGTGGCTGACTAAATACTTTTTTGCCCCACTGTAAATGCATGGTAGTCATCGTACTTCCTGTATTTATCTTTCCTGTTCTCGCGGCAAAAAAAAATGACCAATAAGAACAGAGAACGTTCTGATGCAAGTCTCGCGGGATTTAATGTGACGCAGTTTGGTCCACTTGAATTTATGCCAGTGTGAAAGGGAACCAAACCGAGGAGAAAATGATACAAAGTAACAAACTTGACAAGATTATCAAGAAGGCTGGCTCTGTAATTGGTCTCATGCTGGAGACTTTTGAGAATGTGGTGGAGAGCAGGACACCGAACAACTGTTATCCATCATAGACAATCCTGATCACCCCCTCAATCACACACTGGACAGACAGCAGAGCACTTTCTCCAGCACACTGCTACAGCTTCGCTGCCAAACGGTCAGATACAGGAAATCTTTCCTGCCACATGCCATTTCACTGTACAATAACTCACTCTAATGCTGAATCTTGGTCATAACAATGCTGCCATACTGTACCTTACATTTCACCCTGCGCCCGATAGTCCTGCATTGTACAGCTAGTACGATCCATGTATCTACTGTATATGGGTCATCATCTATTCATCTGCCATGTATATAAAGTCATTTAGGCAGTTTTGCTTTCCCTGGGTAATTCCTTTTTCTATTGTGCTGTGTGTGTTTCTATCGTTTCGGTTGTCTACTGTGCCATGCTGCTGTTCCACAGTCATTTCCCAGTTTAGGGGAAGTCTGTCTGTCTGTCTATCTAAACTTATCAACCGATATGGACCAAAGTAAATGAATTTAGGTGTGAAAGCACCCTAAGATTAATAATTAACTAATAGAACATATTGCCAATCAGATTTGAGCCGCAAGAATTCTATGGGTACGGTTCCATATCCATAGCCACTGCCTAAAGATAACTAAGCCAAAGTAACCTAACAGCCAATTTATATCTGTCGATGGCAGTGATGGGAATTTTTTTAATTTTCAGACTGACATTTTTTTTTAAGTTACTGCTATTCTCCCCTGGCTCAGGAAGTGTTTAACTTATTAACGTGTACTTTTAATTCAGACCAACCGACCGACATACTTTATTAATCCCAAATTGAGAAATTTTAGTGTAACAGCAGCATGACATACAGTCAATATGATATGATTTAGAAGAAAAAACTCAAATTTGTGAGAACCAAGTCTCAAATGCACATTAAAAATACAATTTCATAAAAACACTGCAAAATTATGAGTGGAAAAAGTTGCCTAAAATTAATGACAGATGAATTTGTACAACTGATTTTTCAGTATGTGATTTAAAATGTTAAAAAAAAGAGATGGTCCTTTTTATGTGGTTATTATATCTAAACTATAAAATTTACAGAAAATGTACATCGGGATACATATCATTATTAGGATATAAGATTACTTATATCGGGATATGAAATTTTGGTCATACAGCACAACCCTATGTACACAGAACATCCGTGGAAAATATGGACATGACTCTGCTGAGCTGAGCTCACTGTTTAGTGACACTGATAAGAGGATTTTAGTTATGTTACAATCCTGTCTTGCTTTTGTGGAGAACCAGCAAAGTTCTAGGATTTGAGTATTGGGTTTTAATGAATTACTTTATATTTATTAAATGGGTCTAGATTATAAATGAACCTTTTTGTATATTGTTTGGATCCAAAAGTTTTATCTTTTGGGCCAGTAAAGTAACTAACTATGAAGGCAGAAAGTATCACTTTTGCATGGCCTTTGGTATAACCTTATCGGGGCTTGAACTCTTGACCTCCCAGCTATGAGGCAAAAGCTCCAGGAACAGACAACCACTATTTTGTATTTAGCTTATAAATTTTTAAAAAGTCAGTTTGCAGAACACTGCACAAAGCAAAGGTGCATGTAGAGAATACTGGTAGACACTAAAGTCTGGTTTACATTTTAAGCCAGATAATTAGACTGACAACTAGACTTTTGGTCACTGACCAAAAGTCCCCATTACCTGTCATCTAGGTTCCAATGCTGCAAAGACTCAGTCAAGTTGGTCTGCTATTAGTCACGAGCTCTGACCAGATATCTAGCATGTTAAATATCTGGGGTGCATGTAAGCTTCAGGCAGTGAAAATACAGGACATACAAAGACTGGCTTCACAGAGAAACTTTCCAAACTTTAACTGAGGTTTAGAACCTGTATTTTTATCATCACAGTGCAAACAACTCCTCGGATGTCGTTTTGACGGGAGTCAATTTTAAAACTCGGGTTTCATCACTCCTTGCAAATCTTTTGATGTCAGAGTATTGTTATGGAGACTAGAGAACCACACGGGGTGAAAGATCATGTAGTGTTTAAGCACCAGTCAGTGCACTGTCACGTATAGTAGTATGAACCACTTACGATCTCATGACACACGATCATAAGAATGCTGTATAACGGGAAGTGAACATCCAATCAGACAACTCTGAAGTTGCGTAGTTTGAACTTGGCTTAAAGGGTGACTTGAAGTAAAAGGGGGAAAAAATGATACAGAATCTACTAGGAAATTGCATAAGCAAAACATTAGAATGGGAAAGCGGCAAATACTGTCCATATAATCACCAAACAGAAAATGACATTAAGTAGTGACTGTTTACCACAGATTTTCAAATTCCAAATGGTGACCCACCCTCAGCCTAATGAGCTTTAACATTTTATACAGAGGAAAAAAGCAGCTGTTACAAATCATCAGTGCATTTACATGAACACCAGTACAACCGCTATGACCTGGTCTTTTAAGTATCCCATTTATGTGAATTTGCATGTAAACATCACATTCAATTTTTTTTAGAAATCAGGCTACACCCTGATCCTGTTTATTAAAAATCTGAATATGCTACCTGGAGTATTCCTACCATAACCCAGCTATTATTGCATGAAAACACCATGTCATGGAGACTAACAGTTCCAAGGTGATGTTGCATGTGCATCATTACAGCAAATGACACGCAAGAAATGCAAACATAGCAGCAGCTGTGGGGAAAATACCTCAATTCTGGAGTAAAGAAAAAACAAAACAAAAAAATCTCTCTCAATTGCCAGTTTCCATCATGGCGACCCTGTCCCACCAGTCACGACTTTGCAATCTCGTGCACCACTCTTTCACCCATCATCTGAAAAACACTGTGACAGCTATCAGGTGGTCTCCAATTTGGTACTTGATGTTTTTTGTCACAGCTTTTTAGGCGTTTTAAATGATTTTTGCACGAGAAGGGGCAAGGAAAAAAATGCTTTAAAAAAAACATTACTGTGCTTACAAACAAAAACGTATGTTGCAATTATTTCCTTTTGAGTAGGCAATGCTCAAGAGACGACGCTTGCAGACAGCGACATTTTTGTGAACGCCCTTACAGTCGATACTGAAGCCAAAATGCCCTCGCCCAACAGAGTTAAATGACGGTGACCCTTCCACTGCTCGGTACCGCTGCTGCCTGTCTTACTGCTGCCATGTTGAATGAATTCTCACGCCTGTAGGGAGACCATCATGACGACATTTCTTCCCAGGGTGCCTGTGTGCGGCTGGGTGCCGGTCAATGCAGGCTCAGGCAGATGCAAACTGAGCAATTTTAGACCAAAATATCATACATGCAAACTACTAGAAAATGCCATGGTTTACAATCATGTATTGAACTGAATCATAATCAAATGGAATGTTAGAGTGGCTAGAGAATCCTACCCCTAAGGATGATAACCAGGAACCAGGTTCAGAACCGGGATACTAGTGCTCATGTAAACAAACTCACGGATGAAGAACATTTTTTGCCAGCAGTGAATATCAGAACAATCGGAACACAAATTTGGGGACTAATGTATACACCGATTTTTTTTTTTTAATCCAGAGATGTCTTACAGAGAAGAGCTACAGTTGACAGATTAAGGGCTTCCAAAGAAAATGCTGATTTTAAAATCTATTTCCAAGATCTCCCTTTGAATATTAAGAATGGAGTTTGTCTCATGATTTCACAACATTTGCATTTTATGCCTGATCTGTCATGAGTGAAAGTTTTCAATCCACGTTCAGCGGGGTGTTCATAAATAAATGAACACAATAAAATGCTCTAGTAGTATGTAAGTACAGTGTAGACAGATAATACTGGTTAGTAGGTTACAATGTTAAAAAAAAACTTCTCACATTTCAGTGTGTTTAAACACAATTTGTATGATTAATGAGAAATTATGAATGTGAATACTAGTCAAGAGAATAAATACAAACACAGCAAAGAAGATGGCACAATTTTCACATACAGATTAGGTAGTGCTGCCGATTATATTAGATTAATAAATAAAATTTTTGCTTAGCAGTAATTCATGATTGTTAAAACACTTTTCACTAAAGGTTTAAAAAAAATCATCAATGAAAACTCTATTGACAGACGAAGAAGCTATTCATGCATCAGGTGAGATTAAGCAAACACTGAGTTTATGGCTGATATACAGCCACAGTCGTCGCCACAGAGCAGAATGAGTGAAAGTGGGAAAATAGTGAATTAAAACAAACAAAACATAGAGCACTGGCACCAATTAAATTAATGCATTTTGGTTTGACTTGGATGAACACAAGTGACTCGTGGAGAGACAATTCTATTTCCCAACACAATGAGAACATTACTGCTCGGATTCTGACCTTCGATATCTGGGTCTTCGTGGACTGAGAGGCTTACGAGTTGCCACAGCAGCAGCAAAGCTGACAAGCCAACAGAAAGAGATGGAAGCAACTTTTGCTGTGTCCATCCAGCTCAAGGCACTACCTAAGTAGCTCTCAACCAGGTAGAGGCACAGGATGATGAACCACATGACAGAAGAGACGGCATCAATTCTTCTCAACCTAAGAGTAAAATAAATAAAATAACATTAAATTCTGTATTTGGAACAATGTATCCAACAACAAATTACATGATAGCCTTACCTAGTGGGTCCTGCTAAGAAGATAGAAGACAGACAAGTCAATACACCAAGAGAAACTACAGCAAGCTGGTTATCCCTTCCATGATGCCACACCAGCTTGGCATTTTCTTTGGCCTCGTTTGGGAGCAGATCCAGCAGACCCTGCCATACAGGCGCAGTACCATTGTTGTCGTTGTTGGTGGTGGATTCATTGTGGGGCTGAGGCTTAGGAGGAATCACCCCCCCACTTAATGTCTGAGGGCTAAGGGGGGAATCAGGCTGGTTCGACACTTTACAGAAAGACACAGCAAAGAGGAAAGCACATATCAGGAAGGCAAGGGCCCGCAGCAGTATGACGCCCGTGGGAGAAGACATGGAATAGGAACTCTGCATGGGAGAGAAGATGTTGGCATTTGAGTCCTGGCACTTTCACAGCTTATAGAAAAAAAAAAAAAAAAAAAAAAAGACTAGACAGGGTAAAAATGCATGACTGTTTTAACACAAATATTGGCACTTATCACATGTCAAGTGAGAATAATTGTTAACAAATTTATTCACATTACTGAATCAGATAGCTGACTAAATTCCAGCTCGGCTATCAAATTAAGAAATGTGACTACATTCCCACAGTGAACAGTGTTATTGCATTTGATGAGAAAGTCAGATATATTCTTAGCCTAAAATAGTGTTTATACATACAGTGGTGTGAAAAAGTGTTTGCCCCCTTCCTGATTTCTCATTTTTTTTGTATGTTTGTCACACTTAAATGTTTCAGATCATCAAACAAATTTAAATATTAGACAAAGAGAACACAAGTAAACACAAAATGCAGTTTTTAAATAAAGCTGTTTGTTATTAAGGGGAAAAAATACAAACCTACATGGCCCAGTGTGAAAAAGTGATTGCCCCCTAAACCTAATAACTGGTTGGGCCACCCTTAGCAGCAACAACTGCAATCAAGAGATTGTGATAACTGGCAATGAGTCTTTTACAGCGCTGTGGAGGAATTGTGGCCCTCTATTCTTTGCAGAATTGTTGTAATTCAGCCACATTGGAGGGTTTTTGAGCATGAGCCACCTTTTTAAGGTCATGCCACAGCATCTCAATCGGATTCGGGTCAGGACTTTGACTAGGCCACCCCCAAAGTCTTCATTTTGTTTTTCTTAAGCCATTCAAAGGTGGACTTGCTGGTGTGTTTTGGATCATTGTCCTGCTGCAGAACCCAAGTGTGCTTCAGCTTGAGGTCACGAACAGATGGCCGGACATTCTTCGTCAGGATTTTTTTTTGGTAGACAGCAGAATTCATGCTTCCATTTACCACAGCAAGTTTTCCAGGTCCTGAAGCAGCAAAACAGCCCCAGACCATCACACTACCACCACCATATTTTACTGTTGGCATGATGTTCCTTTTCTGAAATGCTAAAACCATATTTTATGGTGATTTCAATATCAACTGGTCTGATAATAAGGAAAAACAGAAACTGAAAAGCCTCATGACTAAATTTAATTACAAACAAATGATCAAAGGACCCACCAGGATAACCAAACAATCGAGAACACTTATTGACATGGTATTCACTAATAAACCAGAACGAATAACCAGAACCTATAATCTTGTAACTGGTCTCTCAGATCATAACATGGTTCTTGCTGTCAGAAAACTCACTAAAAAGCGACTACAATATTTTGGAGGAGTCGATATTGACAAACCAAATTTTATTATTCCCAAATCAAAAAATGAGGAGTTTGAACATTACTTAGAGAATCAAAATTGGGAGCAGCTCATGTCAATAAACGAAGTAGATGATTGTTTGAACTTTTAACTTCTCCCCAGATACATTAGAATGGTTTGCATCTTATCTCCAGAATAGAGAACAGTGTGTAAAAGTTCACCAGGATAAATCCTCATTTTTAAACAACCGCATGGGTATCCCACAAGGGTCCATTCTTGGTCCATTACTTTTCAGCATTTTTATTAATGACTTGCCGTTACACTGCTCAGCTGCAACATGCCAACTTTATGCAGATGATGCCGTTATTTACACAGCTGCCAAGACTCCAGCACAGGCTGCAGACGTACTGTCTACAAGTATGGTTGATGTCCAAGAGTGGCTCCTCCAGAACCATCTATTGCTAAACCTTCAGAAAACAGTCTCAATGTGCTTTTCAATCAAAAAATGTAACCTGCAACGTTTTAAAGTTAATATACATGATCATGACATCAATTTAGCTACAGAATTCAAATACCTTGGCATTGTACTAGATCCTCAACTCAAATTTAATCTTCATATAAAGAAAATTTCAAAAACAGTAAAAAAAAATCTGAACTGCTTTAAATTAATTAGATATTACATACCTTACGAAGCAGCTGTACTGTATATGCATTCTATGGTTTTTTCTCATATATCATACTGTTAGACAGTCTGGGCTCAAGCAGCCCCTTCCACAATAAGACATATACAGTAGGTTCATTATATAATCAAACCCTAAAAATCTTGGACAAAAAGCCCATTAGGTGGCATCACTGTAATGTTTTAAAAAAATACAACCTATTGAGTTTTGAGAGTTTCATTGACCTCTGTTTTCTGAAATTAACGTTCAAATGTCTCCATAAATCAGCACCCGAGCCACTTGCTGGTTTCATTCAAAGACAGGACAGCAGCAGAGCCACCAGGAGTTCTGTTAACAATAACTGTAAAATATTCCACCGCAGAACCACATTTGGACAAACGGCATTCTCTATAAAGGGCAGTCACATCTGGAACACAATGCCAAATGAAATTAAAATAATAACGGACTTTAAAACATTCACTAAAAAGGTTAAAAACTGGCTGAAAAATAAACAAGAATGTACTCATGTATGAATTGATTGTCTACAAGGTGAGAGTGAATGAAGGGAAGGAATGAATGTGTTTGTTTATAGTGAGTGATGAAGGGAGGGAGGCCTGAAATAGGCAAATGTGAGTCAGGTTGTTATATTTGTGTATTTATAATATTTATAATTGTGTATTTATTGTATTTATAATATTTATAATTGTGTATTTATAATCTTTTTGCATTGATGTGGTTATTGTGTATTTTCTTTATTTCTTTTCTTTTCTTTACTTGATTCTCTTTTCTAAAGCCCATCCAGGGACAAGAGTTGCAAATTAGCTAATAGCTATACACGCCATGTGCAACACATCAGATTGATTGTCATTGATTAATTGTCTATGTTTATTGCACTGTCCCTGTCAAATAAACTAATATATCTATCTATCTATCTGTGTTACTTTTACGCCAGATGTAATGAGACACACACCTTCCAAAAGTTCAACTTTTGCCTCGTCAGTCCACAGAGTATTTCCCCAAAAGTCTTGGGGATCATCAAGATATTTTCTGGCAAAACTGAGATGAGCCTTTATGTTCTTTTTGCTCAGCAGTGGTTTTTGTCATGGAACTCTGCCATGCAGGTCATTTTTACCCAGTCTCTTTCTTATGGTGGAGTGATGAACACTGACCTTAACTGAGGCAAGTGAGGCCTGCAGTCCTTTGGATGTTGTTGTGGGTTCTTTTGTGACCTCTTGGATGAGTCGTTGCTATGCTCTTGTGGTAATTTTGGGCGGCTGGCCACTCCTGAGAAAGTTCACCACTGTTCCATGTTTTCACCATTTGTGGAAAATGGCTCTCACTGTGGTTTGCTGGAGTCCCGAAGCTTTAGAAATGGCTTTATAACCTTTTCCAGACTGATAGATCTCAGTTACTTTGTTTCTCATTTGTTCCTGAATTTCTTTGGATCGCATCATGATGTCTAGCTTTTGAAGCTCTTTTGGTCTATTTCACTTTGTCAGGCAGGTGCTATTTAAGTGATTTCTTGATTGAGAACAGGTGTGGCAGTAATCAGGCCTGGGTGTGGCTAGAGAAATTGAATTCAGCTTTCCAAAGATGTGATAAACCACAGTTCATTTATGTTTTAACAGGGGGGGGGCAATCACTTTTTCAACCACAGGGCCATGAAGGTTTGGATTTTTCTTTACCCTTAATAATAAACACCTTCATTTAAAAACCATATTTTGTGTTTACTTGTGTTATCTTTGTCAAATATTTAAATTTGTTTGATGATCTGAAACATTTAAGTGTGACATACAAAAAAATGAGAAATCAGGAAGGGGGCAAACACTTTTTCACACCACTGCATATATTTAAAAGATAAAAAGTTAAAGTTATTTGCTTTTTCTTAAGACAGAAGAGAAACAAAAAAAGATTAAAAAATATATATCTTTATACATATGCTATGACTGTTAGTTACACTAATTATATTACAACGCTCCTTTCAGTCACTCTTACAGACATCTACCAAGACAGCTAAATGTGACCCGTGCTGGCAAAATGAGTCACTTTGAGGAAATTAACAAACTGAGGTAATGTTTTTTCCATATTCTGTATTGAAAGACCTTCAAAATGATACTTAATTAGGAGGAAGTGTGCAAAAAAAAAAAAAAAAAAAAAAAAAGCTGATTTGTTTATATATTTTGCCTAGGTTTAAAACTCGCATTCGATCGGTCGGGAGTTATGTCTTCTGCAAAAATGTGTATTTTTAGAAAGCACAATTTCTAAGCTTTACAATGACAGCAGGCACTCATGGGGGTTTTCCCGGGACTTGCTGCTAGCAAATAAAGAAAAAGTCATGATTTATGACTTCTTGTGCCTGTAGCTCATAATGACGCGGTGCGCATTCCGAATCATTTTGCTAGCACAGGTCACAAATGTGGTATTTTACAATCATAAAATATTTTAAAAGTAAAAGCATTAAGTAAAACATTGTTTTACCCATTTCAGCTGACATCTGCCCAATTACAGCTCTGGGAAAAATTAAGAGACCAAACAGACAACTGCAAAATTATCACTTTATCTGGTTTTACTAACGAACAATTTTGTTTTATTCTCTAACCTGCTGAAAACAACTTACCCAAATTCCAAGTCAAAATATAGTCATTTAGAGCATTTATTTACAGAAAATGACAACTTCCCAAAACAACAAAAAGATGTTGCTTTTATATGTGCTTATAGATCAAATAGCGCAAAAAAACCCCAAAACATTCTGTGTTCATACTAAACCAATACAATACTGAAGTTTAAACTTGCAAAGAACTCAGAAATCTGTATCTGTGTAATAACTGATTTTTATTCACAGCTTTCATGGGTCTTACCATGCTTAGACCATCACCTAATCAGTACCTCCTTAAGCAGATTGAGATGTTCTTGTGTTGGAATTCAACAGATACTCAAATTGAATGGCTGCCACACAAATAGAGATGCTAATTTAGGGACGATTTTGCAGTGGGCTATTAATTTTTTCCAGAGCTGCATGTCCTACAACAATATTACACTACACTATACTGTGTGAAATCACAGTTTAAAGTTGATCCCAATATTTCTTCATTCTACTTAAAAATGAATGACAAACAATTTAAACGTAGCTGGTCTGTTTAAAAAGCTCTGAAGATCAGATCATGTTTTATGGAATTTAAATAATTTATTAACAGAATTTCAAAGTTTGTTTGGCAAGCTGGTGACTAGAATTTGGGCTGCACCAACCTTTACAAATCCCATATCCGTTTCTCTGGTGCGATGAAGCTGATGGTTTAGGAGTACTGTACGAAGCTGACGGTTTTGATATTTGATGTAGTACTCCACCGCAGTCTGACACGGTCGGCACAACTTGTAAGTCTGCTCTAGGTGGTGTTTATAAGCTTCAATTTCCGCATCATAGTTCTCCTTAAACAGAATGGAAGCAATAAATACATTACTCGTTGATCATCAACACAATACTGTCTCCATTAATATGAACAAACAAGAGGACAAATACATACATCATCCCTGGGGATATATGAAGCCAACTGTTTTATCTTTGCAGACTGGTTGTTATTACACTTCCTGCATAGCAGCATCTGACAGTTGACCCACTGCAGAGTCTTCGGAGTTTCAGATGAAGGAAGGCTTCCAGATATGCCATGGTTGAGATGTTCCATGTACTGAGCTGGGATGGGTTTGTTGTAATCCCCATTCTGAGGGGAAAAAAAACACCACCACCACAAGAAAAAGGAATGTAAAAATGCTTTAGAAAACACATGTATTTGACTCCTTTTTACTGACGATACACAAAAGTCAAATGGTCATTTTCAAAGCTCACCTCCTGGAAGCCATTGTATTGATCACAGTTGGGACAATCCCAGCAGTTCCTGTTCCCATAGGGAACCACTGTGTTCTGATTACAGAACCAGCAGTTCACATTAGCATGGATGGGCTTCTTTCTGCAAGTAAAAGAATGGGTTTTCTCATGACAAAGTAAAACAGAACTGATGAAGAGTCAGAGAAAATAAATAATTGTTTGTCTAGATTTTAATGAAATTTTCCAATTATCTGTTTTAAAGTTGTTTTTTTAAGGCAAAGGAATTTTGAAATATGTCACTTCTGCTTTTAACTACAGTATATTGAATGCCCATTATTAATGTGTGCTTGTACACTACACCACAATCCAAAATTACCAGAACACCAATATTATCCAAGTGGAAAACTTCTGCTCATTTTATGTGCTTCATGAAATACATCAATATTCAAATCAAACCTAGTCAATTATAGTGTGTGGGACACTATTTTGGACACCCATGATTATATTGATTATTTATCAAAATATCCATAGAAAGCTTTTATATGGCACCACAAATTCAAGATCTTCTCAACCCCATATGACAAAGGAATAACAAAATCGCGGATTGGTTGCTTCAATAAGTATCAACCAATCAGTGGCCTTGTTACATTACATTACTGATCTCACTGGGTAGCGCGTTCTGCGTGGTGGATTTTAGAAGCCGATCGAAAATACGACTCGCCGCTCATAAGAGACCTCACCCCCCCCCCCTAAAATTTTCTCCTCAAATTTAGACGATTCACGAGAATGGCCCTAGACATGATCAAATCCGAGGAATTCCGCGGATCCGAGGAGGATTCTCATCCCTGTAAGACTCATCTCTAACCCTCTTCCTCTTTTTCAGGACACCATGGGAAAAGCAAATGGACTCTTGATGTTTATTCTGGACAATCAATAATAGGTCTGAAATGTATTAATCCTTGATTTAAATATCTGCATGCTAAAATGTTTAAATGAATGTTTATTTTTGCATGTTAATTTAGAAGCACTGCTTATGTTACATTAATCACTAAGGTTAGCTTAGTTTATACATAAGGGTATAGAGGAATATTCCAGTATTAAAATGTGTATTAGATTTGCCAAAATATCGCTCAAATCATGTGACTGATCTCAGCCAATCTCTGCTTGACAACAGCTCTCTTAAAATGCAGAAAAAGGACTGTTTGTTTAATAAACTAAAGTTCATAAAGCCCACCCACGAAGGAAGCCTATTGGTTTGAGTTCCTGTCAATCACCGAGGCCCGCTAAAGTTTCCCCCAGATAAAAAGGAAACGACGCCCTTTTTCATTCTCTTTTCGCCGCCGTTTTTCGCCAGATCTCTCTTTCGGCTTTTCGTTTCTATTGTCTTCACGTCTGTCACAGCAGAGAACCACTGGAGAACAAAGGGACTTATCCCACGTGTTTTCTTTCCTATGATCACAGAGCCTGAAGTATCCTTATCTTTTTTTGTAATCTCTTTGTATCTTAATGTTTCTTTAAATGCCTAGGAATTCTTTCTCTCTGAGCTCATTCTAATCAGGAGTTAAACTCCAATCCTAGACGTTTATTTCTATCACTTTTTCCTGTTAAACTTTCTGTAAAACCACCGTTTTTAATATTAATGTAAGCTTTAATCATGACTTTATTTTTATAATATTTTTATTGACCAATCCCACACCAGAACCCCTTTTATTTAAAGTCCTAAACTCTTTTAATTTCAGACCAGATTAGATAATTTTAATTAATATCGAATTCCCTGAGAAAGCCGCTTGCCAACGAAGAGGAGAGAAGACGCAGCTCCCCACGATCACGCATGCTGAAGGAATCCGCACGCCACGGAGATTAGACGCCTCGGCTGGATTTCAACCATTGGGATCCAACATACCAATCTCATCCCTCGTCAAAGAATATTTGCTGGTCAAATATTCTGACTTTTGGAGCCATCTAAGAACTACAGGACAATGCAGAAGGACCTTCAACATCAAACGCCCGTCACGTGAGCTGAAATGTTATTCATCTGCTGAATTAAACTTCTGAGGTTTGATAATAATTTGATATCTAATCAGATGCAAATTAAGGATCCATTAACATAACTCCTCTTTTCATTAAAATTGTTTTTATTTTATTAAGAGTAATCCAGAACTCTTCATATAATTGGTAAAACTTCCCCCATAAATTTGCGTTGTCTTCCACAATCTGTTAACTCAAACTGATCTAAATTCATTTCACAGTTTAACCCTGGTTCTGCAAATGTTCAGTGTTAATCTATCATTTACGAGTTTAATTCTATGGTTAATGAAATCACTGCAATGTCCTTTAATCATCATTTCATTTAATAAATATGTGAAAATGAGAGAAGTTGAGAATTTATTTCATTCTGAGTCTGGTTCAAGTCCCCAGTATCGAATTCACTAAAATTTTGAGACTGATTATTAATTAATTTATTGAGTGATTAAACAGGTATAAAGTGAAATTAAAGATTAAATTGCTTCTTAGAGATAGAAGCTGGTGCCCCACGAGTGTTATTAACTTTTCCGGTGTATATGAACCGAGAATTCATCTCAGGTTCCAATACATTAATATAAATTAAATAATTTTTAGACCTGATCATAATTATTAATTCATATTTTGTTACAGTAAACAGTATTTGGTGCAAACACAACACTGCTCATCACCACAAGAGCACCATACCTACAGAGAAGCATGGTGGTGGCAGCATCATGCTTTGGGGCTGTTTTTCTTCAGCTGGAACTGGGGCCTTAGTCAAGGTGGATGGAATTATGAACAGTTCCAAATACCAGCCAGTGTTGGCACAAAACCTTCAGGCTTCTGCTAGGAAGCTGAAGATGAAGACTTCATCTTTCAGCACGACAATGACCACACATCCAAGTCAACAAAAGAATGGCTTCACCAGAAGAAGATTAAGGTTTTGGAATGGCTCAGCAAGAGTCCAGACCTGAATTCGATTGAACATCTGTGGGGTGATCTGAAGAGGGTTGTGCACAGGAGATGCCCTCACAATTTGACAGATTTGGAGCATTTCTGCAAAAAACAGTGGGCATATATTGGCACATGTACCGCTACCCAAAAAGACTCAGTGCTGTAATAAAAGCCAAAGGTGTTGCAACAAAGTATTAGTTTAAGGGTGTGAATATTTATGCAACCAGATTATTGTAAGGTCAGTGTTTCCTCTGGCTTAAAGACTTTGGCACGGTGGCAACACATTTTTTTGGGGGGAGGGGCAGAAAACACATGCCACGCTTGTAACCAGAATATGTTAATTTTACACTGTTTTTATTTTTTTTTTTAATTTTGCACAGTAATATTGCATAATGGAACTTACCATTTGAAATACTGTACAACCGAGGTTTGAATATTGGAATATTGGGCCATATGGGGTCCCACCCAGACGTCCTTTGGACTTTTTACTGGTGTCATCCTTCTCTCCTTCCTCTGTTCTCACCTCTCCTGGACCCTCTGCCAGAACACTTTCCTCTCCTTGACTCCTCTCTTCTTTCTCATCTTTCCCTCTCTGAGCTCTGTCTGCTTCAGGTTCTCTCTCTGTCTATGGTGGTATACAAACAGGTTAGAAAATATCAAGTGTCACATTTTGTACTGCAGGATTTTTTTTTGTCATGGTTTACATAAATGACAAAAATGTAATTTTTTGGGGGGTATTTTTATTCTGGTGTTTTTTTCCATTGAGAAAAAGTAGGAAAGAGAAGGAAAAAACATTCATAATAGTAATTTACTCATGCATACTTTAATTATATGATCAGAGGTGGATATAGTAGCCAGGAATTCTACTCATGTAAAAGCAGTGCTATGAAATTAATAAAAGTAGACAACCAAAAATTTCTAGTTGAGTTAAGGGTACAAAGAGCACCCACTTAAAAACTTGAGTAATGACTTCAGTCTTTAAGGTTTGAGGTTTTTCTCAAAAATTTACAATTTTCTTATAGTTTTCTACTTTTCTCTGTAAAATTTATTTAAATTTGAAACCATTTTCCTCAAATTTGTAATTTCGTCTTGTAAAATTGACTTTTCTTGTACATTTGAAACTTTGCTATAAATTTGTGAATTATTTTATGGCTTATTTTTGTCTGTTTTTTAAAATAAAATTACTGTTTTTTAAATAAATTTGAAGCAGACTGTGGTCATTTTTTTTTTTACTTTTTCCTTATAACAATTTATATTTGTGACCATAACTCTGCAGTCAGAACAGAACAATAATTCAACTCTCATTACAAAGAAAAAATATTAATAAAATTGTATTTAATGATTTAAATTAACTTAAATGACCAAGGATGCCGTTATTTCTATTATAATATTTCTATATATTTATAGTTTTTTTTTTTTAGAAATCTCCTCACCGCCAAGATGGCAAGAAAAACCTCCCTTATTTTGAAATCCAAATGTTTGCATGTTTAGTTTGTCTGAAGGCTGCTGACAGATTAAAGTCATTGACTTTGTGAATTTCGGTCATCTTAACTTACCAGGTACATAATGGGGAACATAACTTAATATTGTAGTGGCTGGTGAAATATATACTCAGCAATTCATCAGTCCCCCTTGTCTTTCCCTTCATATGAAGCCGGCTGCATATGAATTCTAACCACATCTCTTAGCTAAGCGACTCTTCCGTTATTGCTCCCATTTCCAGCGGGTTAAAACCATGATAAATGCCTCCTGTGCATACATACCTCTTCTGATTTTTTTCTGCGTTTAAAGTACTTTAATAAACTCATGTTTCTGCTGGACAGTCACACTTAGCAAGACACTCTGCCTTGTAAAGCCTGCTTCATGCTGCATTTCCCCTCTAGTCTGCCTTGGTCTGCGTACGCTTTGGACGAGCCTGGCACGCACGTGGCGCTGTTCGTGCTCACTTTTTTCATCTACCCAGGCCAAGCAGTTGACGCATGTGCACAACCATCATTTGTAGTTTCACTCCCGCCCGATAGGTAGCGCCAAGGTGCTGACGCACCAGGATTTTCACCAACGAAGAAACGGCGGACTTCTTCACAAAGTTTCTCTTCAAATATAGAGTCCATTTCTGCTGTTTGACTTCCCAGTTTTCACTCCATTTCCATGAAGATGCTGCTGTGACAAAGATGACGCTGTGAAAAAAAGTATGTATGTATGATTCGTGTATGTTTTTATTCTCGTTTTCTGACTGATTGGAAAGCTTGCGTGGGCGAGGCGCTTCTAAACTCCGCGCAGATGATGGCCATGTGTGTTGTTCGTGTGCGCACTTGCGGAAAGTCATGTATTTTTGTCATGTATTTTTCTTAAAATTCATATCTCCTTAGTGGCGTAGTGGTAATTTTTCTGATGAGGCGGGCCGCCACCCAGAAATGTTACCAGAGGAAACCCTGAAGACCACCCCCCCCCCCAAAAAAAAGATTTCAATTTGTTTTTTAATGGGGTTGTACAGGTTATAGGTCACATCAATGGTGGAAAAAGTTTTGAAATGATTTATCTTGGTCTCATTTTTTTACATCACAAAAGCCTGGCATTTAAACAGGGGTGTGTAGACTTTTTATATTCACTGTATGTATTTTTATCCATGTACTGTACATATAAGATTTTTATCAGATAAACTCAATTTCATTTTTTTTTATGAATTTCTATGCAGTTTATATCAACTTCTACATACGGTCTACTATGCCCAGCCTAAGTGCACATATTCAGCATATGGGTCTTTAGTATTCTATATTGTATTGTGCTGTTATGCTTGGCTGCAGGCACACAAATGCATTTCACTGTACAGCCTACCAGGTGTCACTGTGTGTGACGAATAACTTCTCCAAATTACATAAACAAGGATTGAAAGATCAAACAAGATTAACCAAAACAAATCAGTCGGGAGCTAGCCTAAATATACAAACGATTCACAGAAATCAAGAGCCTTGTTTGCTGCTTTTTTCCTTCCCTTCTGTGGCATCATTCCCTCAAAAGCACAAGCAATTCGGGGACCGTCTGCTAACTTATGCTAACGTTAAACTGCATCTGAATGCTAGCTAGCAGAGCAAAAAACCTTCCAAGTTACCTGGTAGCGATTTTATAAATGAGCGCTCCACCGGCAACAAACGCCGTGGCCCCGACTCCGCTGTACATTAACTCTGGATATTCCAAGAGAAGCTTGTTAAAAATCTCCATTTTCACAAGAATTTGTCGCTGTATTTTCTTTTATATTTCGCTAAACGCTGCAAAAACGCACGCGGCAGCGGGAAGCCTTTTGTTCACGCCCCTGTAACCGGTGTCATGCCGAGAATCGCTCGCTTGTCGAGAATTGCATCCCATCCGCCAAAACTATAAAATATAACACTACAGCCAGGCTTGTAACCATTTGTGCATTTTAGAAGTACCCATTATACATTTTTAGAAGTAAAAATTGTTATTACCGCTTGTAAACTGTCTTTAAATTATATTTATTCGCCAGATATTTTAGTGTTTCAAAGAGGGTTAGAAATCAGTGTGATCCACCGCCACGTTTTACGATCTTTAAAGTCGAGATTTTGCATTTATGCATTGTCGGTAAAAAGGGTAATCACTTTTTCAAAGTATTTTCAAAAATATATCGTTGTATTGACTTAACTTAACACTAAACACCTGCTTGCGACGATAGGATGCAATTCTCGGCAGGCATGCAATTTTCGGCATAACACCGGAAATAACGACATGCACCAGGCTGCGTTCCAATTTGTTTGACTTGGTTCTTCTTCTCAGACTGAATCACTCTCCCCCAAATAAACTTTTTATACAAGTTGTGACACATAGCCATTTTTAATGTCTCTTGGGAGTATGCGTTTATTAAAAAGTCAATTCAACTAATTTACTTCCATGCCAAACACCTCCTCATGGAGCAGACACGAATCATGGAAGTGTTGGAATGTGGAAGAAGCAAAGGCGCTCCTTCACTTTTGAAAACGGCTGATATTGAGCACCCCCCAGCATTACATTATTACAGATGAATATTTTAATTATGTAGGCTATAATTCGAAAAGGGCTTGCCCTTCCTTAAAATTCTATCCTTTATATATACGTATATATACAGTATATATATTGTTAGGTTTCAAAATCGTGATGAAAAACCTTAGTAGAAAAAACCATCTAAGTCTACCCTTTAAAAACTTATCTATGTGTGTAGATGGTTTACCCAGATTCGTTTTCCAAGGAAGAGATTCAGTTTAATTGGAACATGTATTTATTAAGTAAGCAAGTTGAATATAGTAGGTTACAGCGCCGGGTCAAACATTCTCTCCCTGACAGCAACAGATCGTGTCAGTTCATGAAGTCTGACTGGCTATGCTACCCCTGACCCGGAATATATGTACACACATGAACAAAGAACAAAGCATGCATTTAATGAGTGGACAGTCCAGGTGTCTGGTGCAGGGAGGATCGTTCCTGGCGCCGAATGTCTCCACATGAAGGTCACTTCACCAAGCTCAGCCATTCCTTATCGCAACTGTGCCTCCTTTCCGTAAATCCCAGGCGTTTGTTATTCTCCCTCATGAGACAAAGGTCCACTATTTTGCAGAGAGTGAACCACACACTTGGCAATATTTTCCATTATGGTATATTGATCATTTTACCTAGATATAAGCAGAATACAAACATTTTGAGTCACACAAATAACTGTTATATGATTATATTGACCACACATATATTTTGAAGCACACAACTAACTACTATGTGGTTATATTGATCACACACATATTTTAAATCACACAGATTACTGTTATTTGGTTATTTTAATCACTTTATCCCATCAATTTCCCCCTTTTGGTCTCATCCAAATGAGACCAATAACTCAAACCCTTTAAGCCTTCAGAGCCACGTCATAATCCTCCTCATCATCATCTTTGTCTGATTCCATGTCAAGTGCAATTGATCCATCAGGTTTTAATAGTGGCATTTGGTATGGAGGAGGTTGTTTACCTTCCACTGCCATAGTGATGACCCTGAGGCAAAGAGATCGAATACAAGGGACACAACAACACCCACAAAATGCAAAGATAGCAATAACACAATGGATCTAATGATAGAAACAATCACATTTTTCCATTTTCCAAGCATTCTCTCCAGTCATCCATCCAGGAGATTATTAATGCCAGAGGCCATTCACCATACAGTCACACAGTTATGCAATTACACAGTTCACTAATTACTGATTATGTGATGATTTATACTTCTTAGCAAACAAATAAAAACCTTTAAGCAATTAATGACTACAAAACACTTTTATTATATAAAAAGTCACTGGTTACTGTCCTTTAAGTCCTTTCTGATGTTACTCAATGTACGTCCTGGTTCCTCAGCAGCTGCACACATACTCCAGTGATACCCTGTGTCGCCTTTACCTTTTAACCTCACAGCGTGTGAAGTTCTTTCCACTACTTGGAATGGTCCTGTCCACCTTGGTTCTGACCACTTCCTTTTTATGCACTTCAGGAGAACCCACTCTGTTGTGATTGGTTCCGTGGGTTTTAAATCACTTCCTGGTTTCTTCTTTTCCTGTACCTGTTGTGAGAAAGCTGACACAAAAGCTCTTAGCTGGTCATAGAATGGTTTATAGCCCATCTTGGCTCTCCTTCCTCACACAACTGCAATTGTGCTCCCGATCCCGGGAACTGACGACCTGTTAAAAGTTCATAAGGAGTAAAACCTGTTAAGTTGTTAACAGAACTTCTAACCGTCAATAGGGCAATAGGCAAAGCATCCAACCAGTTCATTCCTGTCTGGCTACAGATCTTAGCAAGCTTTACCTTAATGTTTTGATTCATCCTCTCAACCTTACCCTGAGATTGAGGGTGATAAACTGTTCCAAATGAATGTTTTAGACCTAGCATTTTTCCACTTTTTGTAGGTCTTGATTTTTGAAATGTGTTCCATTATCTGATCTAATTCTCCTGGGAAATCCGTAAGTAGGGATGTATTGATTTATCAAAAATTTGATCACTGTTTTGGATTGTAAGAAACACAAATGGCACAACTTTTACAAAATTTTGTATCATATCAGGGAGAAAGGGATGCCACCAGTAACTCAAATGTCTGTTCATTTGTTTAGCTCCTACATGTGCTAATCCATGAGCTTCATGTAACACATTTTCTCTGATTCCTGGGGGTAACACTGGTCTACCATCCTGTGCTCTCCACAACCCTTCTTTTTCTGTGGCGCCTCTCTGTTTCCACACTGTTTTTTCTTCAGGAGACGCTTTTCTCTGTTCATCTATTAACATATTTACATCAATCTGTGGCAAAATGTCCCGAACCTCCTTGCCTGTTTGTGTCAACATTAACGATGGCTGATATCCTGCTGCCTTTTTTGCTGCTTTATCTGCCTCATGATTACCTCTGGCCACATCTGTTTCTGTTTTGTTGTCATGACCTTTGCACTTAACCACTGCTAGCTGTCGTGGTAAAATTAGCACTTCTGCTAATTTCTTCATTTCTGTCTCATGCTTTATAGGAGTCTGAGATGCTATCAAAAAACCTTGTCTAATCCATTGTGCTAATTCTGTGTGGATTGACCCAACAACATAAGCTGAATCTGTATAAATGGTAACCTTTTTTCCTGCTGACCACTCCAATGCTTTGATCATAGCTGTCAATTCAGCCAACTGAGCTGATTGTCTGTCCTGCAATGTCCCATTTAGCACTTCCTCAAATCCATTTGCTTTTTGTCTCACAACTGCATATCCTGCCTTCAATCCTTCTGTGGGGTGACGAAAACAACATCCATCTGTAAACAAAACTTCATCTGGGTCAGTCAGTGGTGTCACAGATAAATCTATCCTCACCTTCACATCCTTTCTGACCCTTTTTTCACATTCATGTGGTTCCCCATCCAACATCTGATCTGCCATGTTTATTCCTTCATGTGTGAATGTGATGTGTGGTGCTGATAGGATTTTTTCCATTCTTGTCTGTCTGATTGAGGTCATAGTGAATGCTGCAGAATTTACATATGACATGACGCTATGTGTGGTCAGGACAGTCAATGGATGTCCCATAACCACATGAGCTGTTTTTTGCAAAATTTTTGCCACTCCTGCAGCATGACGTGTGCATGCTGGTTGCCTTTTTTCCATTGGGTCTAATATTATGCTGACATAGAGGAGTATCCTTCTTTCTCCCCCTTTTTTCTGAAACAGAACACCATTTACTGTGTGTTCTGCTTCAGAAACATCCAAGTAGAAACGTTTGTTGTAATCAGGTATTGCCAAATCAGCTGCATGTGAGAGTTCATTTTTCAAAGCAATGAATGCTTCCTCAGCTTCCTGTGTCCACAATAAATGTGCAGCAAGATTTCTCATACCTTGTTCATTAACCAGTGCACGCAATGGTTTTGTCCTTTCACTGTACTGTGGTATACATATAATGTCTACTGAATCCTGTTAGACCCAAAAATGATAACATTTGTTTTACCGTGCATGGTTTGGGGTGATGAAGGATGGAATCCCTGTGCGACGCAGAAAGGCCAGAACCTGTGGATGTAATGACACGGCCCAAAAAGGACACATAACGTCTTGCACACTGTAGTTTTTGTCTTGACACTTTAAATCCACATTCCAACAAGCTCAACAACACACTCTTTGTAGCTTCCAGACAACTGTCAGGATTTGGTGCTGCAATCAATATGTCATCTACATACTGTATCAGAATGACGCCTGGAGGAAGAGGACAACCTTGTAGTTGTTCCTTCAAAACCTGATTGAAAATACCTGGTGACAAAATGAACCCCTGTGGTAGCCGGGTGTAGCGCAGCTGTGTGCCCTTGTAGGTGAATGAGAAGAAATCCCTGCACTCCTCTGCTAAAGGAAGACAGAAAAATGCATTAGCCAAATCAATACATGTAAACCATGAATGTTGTGATGTGAGAGCAGATAGAGCAGTGTATGGGTTTGGCACGGGTACTGTGGGGGTGGAAATCCGTGAATTGACACGCCTCAAATCGTGGGCCATTCGATATTTACCGGTATTTTGCTTTTCAACTGGGAGAATAGGAGTGTTCCAGGCAGAGTGAGAATTTTCTAATACCCCTGCCTGAAGCAGCCCTTCAATGGTATCAGCAATGCCTTCCTGTGCCACAGGCTTATGCGCATACTGATTTTGCCGTATGGGTTGACCTTGTAAGACCTGAAATGAGATGGGAGAGATATTAATACCAACGTCCGTGGGTCCCTGTGACCATAAATTTTGTGTCAGTGAATTCAACATATCTGCTGCTGATTCATGATCAGTGCGTTCCCTACCATGCTCCCTCTCAATTTGTCTGTGTTCAAACAAAAGCTCATCAGTTGTGTCAATTTTAATGCGATAGGCCTAATGTTTTGTAGAGTATTCAACATTTGGGATCTGTGTCACCTGCCAATCAGTGGCTTCAGCCAGTGTTTTAACCATAGGCCCTAACTCTTTAGCTTGATGATTAGCATGTATGAGCAAGGTAATGTGTGGAGCTGATTCCTCTGACATTTCATACCACTGTAATTGCTCTGCACTTAATACAGCATCTGCGGCGACACCCTCTTGTCCTACATACAGAAACCTAGATTTGATGATCCAAGTTTGACCATCCAGTTGGGAGAAAAATCTATCATGATAAACATCATCTGAATTTCTGTCACAATACAGAGTGACATGTAGGGGATCAATGGGAGGTGTGTGGGGTGCCAGAAGAGCAATCCACGGCTTCCAGGCCATGAACACTGGCAACACGCCAGTCTGTGAGGGCGAGTCAGGCGATAACAAGCCCCAGTAAATGTCAGCCCAGGTATTTGGCGCTTGTGGTGTCACATCAGGTTTCAACAGCATTTGTCCATGCACAGAAAATCCTTGCACTGAACAGTTCATAGCAACACCATTAGGGAATGACAAGATGACTCCATCAGCCGACCACAGCACTGATGCTCCCAGTTTAATCAGCAGGTCTCTCCCCATCAAGTTTGTGGGAGAGCTCTTTGAGCAGGCATAACGTTGTTTCACCGTTTGACCAGCAACACAAGTGTCCAAAGGTTTTGTCACAGGCAGTCTTTCAGGAACCCCAGAGAAACCAATAACCTCCACAGCTTTAGCCGATAACAGTATAGGCTCAATGTCACAGTTCAAAGTGGAATAGGTTGCCCCCGTATCAACCAGAAAAGGCAGGTCACAGTCCATAACCTTTAATGTGACCATGGGATCTGCCATTCCCACGTCACTTTTTCTCTGTGGGCCCCATCATTGTTCCTCATATTGTGTGAGGTACACTTCCCCCGCATTTGAAGTGTATGCTGGATATTGGCCAGCAGGTGGAGCTGCCGCTGCATAAGGTGCTTGATGTCCTGCACTTGCTGGTGCCACTGGTGGTGGGTAAGGATTAGTTGGACAATCCTTCCTCCAATGACCATTTTGACCACAGCCATGACATGCATTCAGGCCCATGACCTTTCGACCCTGAAAGCTTCTCACACCCCGCCTTCCACGAGATGCCCCCCGATAATAATTAAAACCACGTGGTACACCCTGAAAATATGGTATCTGGGGTGTCCAAGCTGTGGGTGCCGGGTACACAGGGGCAGGTAAAGCTGCCATGCCCGGTGTGGGCGTTGGCCCTGAGGGTGTTTCCGGAGCCTGCTGTACCAACTGCTTAGCTGGTTTGTTTATCTTTTTAACCTCAGCCACTTCTTGTTTAGCCTTTTGTAACTGCAATTTTAACAGTTGCAGTTCTTGATTATCTCTGTCAACCTTTTCTTTCTCTGCTTTTTCCTGTTCTTTACGCATGTGATGTGTGAAGTGCCTTTCCCACAATTCCACAGAGCTACTGGGAATATCAGGGTTACTGTCCATGGCCTCTCTCACTGCCTGAGGCACTCCTTTTAACACTGCCTGCCTAAATACGTCCCTTTGAAAATCAGATGTATTAGGATGAGAGCCAGCAGCCGCTGTCCACTCCATTTTACATCTACTGATAAATGCCATAGGAGACTCATTCTCCTTAATTGAAAAAGTTAAAGCTCTTAAAGCTCCTGGTGGAATTGGAAATTTGTGCCTCATTGCTGTGCCTAAGGCTGATGCTACAGGGGTGAAAGGTGCTGAATCTGAAACTGTTTGGGTTCCTGCCAACTGTTCAATTTGAGAGACTTCCACAACACTTAATTGTCTCCCAAGCAAAGCTCTAAAATCTCCCATTGCCACTGTAACTCCTTGAGTTAACTGATCAAATTTTGTCATCCACTGACCTCCACCTTCACAGGGCGGGGGGCATTTTTTCTGAAATGCCATTTATGTCTGTCCATGAGAATGGCTGATATGTTCTGCCTCTGCTTTTCATTACCAGCGGTGCTTGTGTGTGTATGCGGCGCTCTATGTCCTGTTGTGTGTGTCTGCGTGTAGCTGAATTAAGACGGCGGCCTGTAGAAGGGTCACATTCATCATCATCCCAAACTCTTCGACATAGATCTCTATTTCTGAAACTATAAGGCCTGCCTCGCACGTGCTGTTCCTGATCTCCTAATTCTTTTTGTTGTTGATTCGCCAATCTCACTTGTCCCATCAATTGATACAATCTGTTCTCTTCCAATGGCCTGCTTTCATGTTTTTGTGCATTATTTATTTTTGTAAGAGCTGCAGTCATAGCATCTGAACTTTCTCTCCTCTGCCTGCTCTTAAAATCATCTTGACCATAAGGAGTAGATGAAGCAAATACTTTAAGGGAAAGGAGATGTATTTCCTCACTGTCTGTGTGTTCACTCCACTGACCACAGTCATCCTTATAACCCCTGTCACTTATCTGTTGATCAACTATACCTTCATCATCTGCTACACCAGATTCCACACTGCCAGCATTAGACCATAAACTATGCTGAAAATCCTGTGTTTGTCTTTGCAAATTAATTACATCAGCTTCAACATTCTGCAGCTGTTCTCCCACAGTCTTTTCCAACCTTAATCTTTCAAGCTTTTCCTGCAGCCTGTCCATCTCCTGCCTCTGAGTTTCCAGCCAACCTTTCAACTGTTCACCTTGTTCCTGTGATGTCACCTCCTCAACTTCCACTAATCCTTCTTTTAACTTCACCAAAGGCATCTGATTAACACAATATGGCGGTGGGGGCAATTCCCTTTTCAAATCTTCCAAATTAGGGTAGAGGGACAGCACCTCTCCCTTCTGTTTGTCCAGCTTCTTATCAACCAGTAAATCTTTATTCTTCTCTGTCTCACTCACACACCTCACTGGGTCAACCGCTGCTGACTCCTGCCTCAGACCACTGTCTATCTCCCTCTTCATCATGTGCTGATCCTGGTCTTTCTTAATCTGTGTCTTCATCAATTTCACACCATTCATTGCAGCAGAGCATGTAGCCAAATTATGAATCAACCTGCGCTCACGTTCAACCTTCTCAATATGATACTTATGCTTTCTTTTCACCAAAAACCCTGTGACATCCATATCTTTCATAGATTGTATATCATCTAGTCTTCTTTGTTCCAAATCCATGAAAAACTGGGTCAAACTGTCCTCCTTATTTAAATTTAGAATGTCGTCTTCCCTCAATTTCTGATACAATTTATCACATTCTGCTTTAACTCCCTTTCTGTCTTTGGGTAATGTACCACTAAGCATTTGAGTCACTGTTAAATCCCATTGTTTTTTTATATTTCCTTTATGCCACTCAGCATCTCCCAAGCCTTGTGAGGCAGACAGCCCCGCCTCTTGCATTCTTCACTTGAGCTGAGCAAAAATTCACCTTCTGTTTTTTTCTAGAGGCCAAATCTGCCTCTCCCCCACCCCTCAGGCAAAAGGAGAGAGAGAGAGAGAGAGTGATAGAGAGCGCTACTCGCTCCTCCCCTTGCTGATGGGAGAGAGAGAACAGCTGCTCGCACCTCTGCCTTTTTTTTTTTTATTTAAAACTTTTACCTTCTCACTTACAGCGTTCCCAATATAACACAAATAGCAATACCTTACCAATATAAACCAAATAGCACTTGCAGCAGTGATTAAATAGTATTCTGGGTGCACTACGTCCAGGGAATTTCACCAGTTCGTGATTAACGTCTTAATCAACGTGCAAGGGAACTGTTCGAGGGCGCCACTTCCCCGGGGCGTTACCCCAATTCTCGCCTTCCCGTCGGACTGCGAAGGATTGTCTCCTTGGCGCTGGACTTTTTCGGGTACTAAACCGAGGGCGTCACTTTTATATGACCCAGGTTTTATAGCCTTCGTCAAGGCTAAGGGAGTCCAACCCAGTTCCTGTCCTCACAAGTCACGGACCAATTTGCTCAGTCCGTGAACCCGTAGTCAGGCCGGATGACCATGAATAAATATGCAGCGATATCATCCGGGCCGGGGGGCCTTTCACCTCCCCGGTCTTGGCCGTTAATGTCCCAAGCGATCACAATCTAATCAATCAATATAAAATCAATGTCAAATCGTGATTGGTTGGTCAAAATCGGGTCCTGCACCCGAGCCGGGGGCCTTTCACCACTCTCTCTCGGTCTTACGGTCTTTTTAAGCAAGCCAGCATACATCTTTCTTTACCAAAGCATCTTTTTTAACCAAGCATCTCTCTTTAACCAAGCATGTATTCATCAAAAAACATTTACCATATTCAACTGCTTTTTTAACCTAGGACACACATCAAACCGTTTGACAACACAAAACTTTGGTTATAGTCAATAGCAGAACTTTTGATATAACAGGCGTCTGCTTACCTGGTTTTTTTTATAGGGCGCCCTTGTGTTGTCAGCCGGTGATGCAGGTCCGTTGTCCAGACAAAGATCGATCCAAATCAGATGATAATCTCCCCCTTTCACCGGACGAAGCCCCCAAATTGTTAGGTTTCAAAATCGTGATGAAAAACCTTAGTAGAAAAAACCATCTAAGTCTACCCTTTAAAAACTTATCTATGTGTGTAGATGGTTTACCCAGATTCGTTTTCCAAGGAAGAGATTCAGTTTAATTGGAACATGTATTTATTAAGTAAGCAAGTTGAATATAGTAGGTTACAGCGCCGGGTCAAACATTCTCTCCCTGACAGCAACAGATCGTGTCAGTTCATGAAGTCTGACTGGCTATGCTACCCCTGACCCGGAATATATGTACACACATGAACAAAGAACAAAGCATGCATTTAATGAGTGGACAGTCCAGGTGTCTGGTGCAGGGAGGATCGTTCCTGGCGCCGAATGTCTCCACATGAAGGTCACTTCACCTCCCAGGTCAGCGTAGGCCAAGCTCAGCCATTCCTTATCGCAACTGTGCCTCCTTTCCGTAAATCCCAGGCGTTTGTTATTCTCCCTCATGAGACAAAGGTCCACTATTTTGCAGAGAGTGAACCACACACTTGGCAATATTTTCCATTATGGTATATTGATCATTTTACCTAGATATAAGCAGAATACAAACATTTTGAGTCACACAAATAACTGTTATATGATTATATTGAACACACATATATTTTGAAGAACACAACTAACTACTATGTGGTTATATTGATCACACACATATTTTAAATCACACAGATTACTGTTATTTGGTTATTTTAATCACTTTATCCCATCAATATATAAATATTGTAGCGAACTCAATATGAGCACCCTACTTGGCTTGCCAAGTGGATTGACCCTATTGGCGACACAGGTAGGGTGCGGGACTCCAGGAGCGGGAGGCGTGAGTTTGAATCTCCTGGTGGGACGTCGCCATGTCGAGCAGCACGTTACATGGTGTCAGAAGTGGGATCTCCTGTCCAAAGCAGTAATGGGGCGCTGACATTGGGATGATGTCGCCATGTCGAGCAGCACGTTACAATATATATAGTGGACTAGCCTGCCACAATTTCGATATCCAGCTTATTTTTTTCCCATTAAAATCTGATGTGTTTTCAAAGTGTTCCCTTTATTTTTTTGAGCAGTATGGTTTAATGAAAGAAAAACCCACAATGGTCACAGAAATAACTTGAATCTGACAAAAGAGGTAATAAATAAAAATTCTATGAAAATGAACCAATGAAAATCAGACAATGCTTTTGAATTGTGGTTCAACAGAATTATTTTAAAAAACAAACTCATGAAACAGGCCTGGACAAAAATGATGGTACCCCTAGAAAAGATTGAAAATAATGTGACCATAGGGACATGTTCAACCAAGATGTGTCCTCTAATTAACATCACAGGTGTCTACAAACTTGTAATCAGTCATTCGGCCTATTTAAAGGGTGACAAGTAGTCACTGTGCTGTTTGGTGACATGGTGTGTACCACACTAAACATGGACCAGAGGAAGCAAAGGAGAGAGTTGTCTCAGGAGATTAGAAAGAAAATTATAGACAAGCATGTTAAAGGTAAAAGCTATAAGACCATCTCCAAGCAGCTTGATGTTCCTGTGACTACATTTGCACATATTATTCAGAAATTTAAGATCCACGGGACTGTAGCCAACCTCCCTGGACGTGGCCGCAGGAGGAGACGGATAATACGAATGGTAACAAAAGAGCCCAGAACAACCTCTAAACACATTCATGGTGAACTCCAAGGTCAAGGTACATCAGTGTCAGATTGCACCATCTGTCGCTGTTTGAGCCAAAGTGGACATCATGGGAGACGACCAAGGAGGACACCACTGTTGAAAACAAATCATAAAAAAGCCAGATTGGAATCTGCCAAACTGCATGTTGACAAGCCACAAAGCTTGTGGGAAAATGTCCTATGGACAGACGAGACAAAACTGGAACTTTTTGAAAAGGCACATCAGTTCTATGTTCACAGATGCAAAAATGAAGCATACCAAGAAAAGAACACTGTCCCTACTGTGAAACATGGAGGAGGTTCTGTTATGTTCTGGGGCTGCTTTGCTGCATCTGGCACAGGGTGTCTTGAATCTGTGCAGGGTACAATGAAATCTCAAGACTATCAAGGTATTCTAGAGAGAAGTGTGCTGCCCAGTGTCAGACAGCTTGGTCTCAGTCGCAGGTCATGGGCCTTGCAACAGGATAATGACCCAAAACACACAGCTAAAAACACCCAAGAATGGCTAAGAGCCAAACATTGGACTATTCTAAAGTGGCCTTCTATGAGCCCTGATCTAAATCCTATTGAACATCTGTGGAAGGAGCTGAAACATGCCGTCTGGAGAAGGCACCCTTCAAACCTGAGACAACTGGAGCAGTTTGCTCGTGAGGAGTGGGCCAAAATACCTGCTGAGAGGTGCAGAAGTCTCACTGACAGTTACAGAAATCGTTTGATTGCAGTGATTGCCTCAAAAGGTTGTGCAACAAAATATTAAGTTAAGAGTACCATCATTTTTGTCCAGGCCTGTTTCATGAGTTTGTTTTTTAAAATAATTCTGTTGAAGCACAATTCAAAAGCATTGTCTGATTTTCATTGGTTAATTTTCATAGAATTTTTATTTATTACCACTTTTATCAGATTCAAGTTATTTCTGTGACCATTGTGGGTTTTTCTTTCATTAACAGAGGGGTACCAACAATTTTGTCCACGTCTGTATACACTACCGTTCAAAAGTTTGGGGTCACCCAGACAATTATTTTGTGTTTTCCATGAAAAGTCACACTTATTTACCACCATGAGTTGTAAAATGAATAGAAAATATAGTCAAGACATTGACAAGGTTAGAAATAATGATTTGTATTTGAAATAATAATTTTTTTCCTTCAAACTTTGCGTTTGTCAAAGAATCCTCCATTTGCAGCAATTACAGCATTGCAGACCTAACATGATTGCACAAGGGTTTTCTAATCATCCATTAGCCTTCTGACGCAATGAGCAAACACATTGTACCATTAGAACACTGGAGTGATAGTTGCTGGAAATGGGCCTCTAGATATTGCACCAAAAACCAGACATTTGCAGCTAGAATAGTCATTTACCACATTAGCAATGTATAGAGTGTATTTCTGATTAGTTTAAAGTTATCTTCATTGAAAAAAAGTGCTTTTCTTTCAAAAATAAGGAAATTTCTAAGTGGCCCCAAACTTTTGAACGGTAGTGTATGTATGTGTGTGTGTGTGTGTGTGTGTGTGTGTATATATATATATATATATATTTTAGGATGTTTCAGCTATGCCCATTACATGTGAGGGTGTAGTCCTAAATATATATTTGAGATACAGTAGATACAGTAGTGTAGCAACCATTAACATATAAAAATACAATAATAGTTTATGGAATTGATAAAAGAAAATTTGACTGACTAGAAATTGAAATGACCAAAAATGACCATGCTAACAAATACTATATCATTATTATTAGCATTATTAGTAGTAGTAATAGTATTGTTGTTGTTAAACTCAATAACTTACACCATCTGATGCAAAAATAACATTTTATTCAAACAAACATGATGTATTTTACACCACACAAACAGGGCTTGAATGCCATCAACTGTAATAGCAGCTCAGACAAATTAATCCATCCAGAAAAGAAATAAATAATGGCATAACAAATGCAGGCCTCAGACCCATTCAAAAATAATCCAAATAAAACATCCAAATAAACAAAATGAAAATGAAAGCAAAAGGAAAAAAAAAGTTAAATCAACCGACTTCCTGCAGTTCAAACTTTATTTTGGTCAGTTTAGTTCAAAGCGACATGTGTGGGCCTATAGGTTATAGAAGGAACTCTGGAACTCTTATGTAGTGTAAAAGTGAGCCAACAGCTTATTTAACAGTTAATCAGCAGTTAACAGTTTCGCATTCCTTGACAAACCAGTGACAGCCGAACTGGAATAGCGCGATGGGTGAACTTGAATTGACAGCCTGTCAGAGACTTTCTTATCCACGGTCCTCCTACTCGTAGGCGAACTGCTGGTAGCTGCACCCAACGGACACGGCGCCTCGCTCCGGGCTCACCGGCTGGCTCGCCCCGCCGTAAGGACACCCGTTGTGTGGAACCAGCGCCGGAGCATGTCGGCGGTTGTGCTGGCGGTAGGCGTCGTAGGCAGGGTGGTGGAAGTAGGAGCTCGCCGGGGAAGCGCCGCGGGCGTGGCCGCTCATCACCTGCGCTGACTGGCGCTGGCTCCGCGGGCACAGGCTGCAGCTGCACACGTACGGCTGAATGTAAAAGGGAGGCTCGGGGTACTCCGCCGGGTTGCCGATGAGGCAAGGAAGGCCCGGGGGTCTGTAGGGCCTCCTGACCCTCCTCCGGCGCCGGTAGTTGCCCTGATCGAACATGTCCTCAAAGGCGGGGTCCAGCATCCAGTAGTTGCCCTTCCTGTCCCCTCCTGCGTCCCTGGGCACCTTGAGGAAGCACTCGTTCAGAGACAGGTTGTGCCTCACGCTGTTCTGCCAGCCTTTCTTGTTCTTCTCATAGTAGGGGAACTTTGCCGTGATATAATGATAAATCCCGCTCAGGGTTTGTCTCTTCTGCTCGCTGTCCTTGATGGCCATGGCGATGAGAGCCACGTAGGAGTAGGGGGGCTTCTCCAGCTGCCCGGGGTCCTCATCCCGCGCGCCTTTGGGTGCAGGCAGGGGCGTGTTGGAGCTGATGTCTAGGAGCTGGACTCCGTCTGCATCCATGGCTCAGGCAGGCAGTGAGTTCTGCGGGTCCCGTCTGTGCCTGCAGCCCTGTGCCGTGCCGGGCGGTGTCTGCAGGTGCGCTCACTCCTCCCACAGATAACAGCGGCCTCCTTTTTTTCCCACGCTGCGCCGACACTGTTCAGGTTGTTTGGGTTGAAGTAAGGGTCACGGGACCATGTTTCTGCCAGCGAGGGAAATATTCTCACTTTGAAACAAGCTGATCAAAGACTCGGACAGGTGCTTTGTTCAGCATTTTTTTTAACCCCCCCCCCCCCCATTTTTAGGGTATAATTATTGGTTTTTAGTGTATTTCTTATATTGTTATTCTATTTTCGTTATCATATGTTGTCTGTTGCATCAATATCTTTTTTTTTTTCTTTTTTGAGGACCACACTGCAAACAAGTATAATGATATGCTTTTAGGTGTTATCTTTGGCATTTGTAATGCATGTGTTTTTATGCATGTACATATACAGTCATGTGAAAAAATTAGGACACCCTGTATAAGCATGTGTGTGTGTGTGTGTTTTAACATATTTGGACACATGGGTATTTAATATCAATGTTTAAAATACTGGGAGAGTCATGTAATACAACTAAACAGTTAAAAATGAATTAAAGACTTGTTCAGATGTTCTGTAAAATGTAATTCTAAACAAATAGTGAGGAATAAATTAGGACACCCCCCATCTTTTTTAGGACACCCTCACATTCATTCCCACTAAAAATAACTAGAATAAATGTTTAAAAAAAATGCTGATAAAAACAAAAACAAGGTTAGACATCGATATGTGAACATTTCTTTATAAAGAACTGACTATTTAATGGGGTGTCCTAATTTTTTCACATGACTGTATGATTTTTACTAAATAAACTCACTCACTCACTCAGAACCACTTTAGCAGAAATACACATGAATCACATGACCGGTGCACATAACTATTGACAGCTCAGTGTTGTACATTTCATTTACATCTGAAATAACTGTTGATGAAGTGATGTAACAACAACATTAATAATAATAACAACTACAACAACAATGATAATAATAATAAAAAAAAAAATTAGTTTGATAACTTGGTTGTTTCTCTTTGACTTTATGCAATTTTAGTATTTTTTCACCCTGTTCTTGCAGGGTTACATCCAGTGTGCGATTTGTGAAAAAAAAAATGGGGGCGGTATTTCTGAAGTATTTTTATTCATAAAAATAATTCAAGAACAACAGTGTGCCTATATTAACTATGAAGCCTGTTAGCGGTCTGGCTCAATACAGCCTCCAACCCGGCCTGGGTGTGAGGGTGGAGACGGCGGCGGCTGCTGCTCATTGTCCAGTGATGCTGGCTGCTGGTTATTATTGCCGTTGTCATCTAGAGTTGGTCCTGTATTATTACTGTGGCAGTTTCACCATCTGCTCGTAACTTCTTCTGTTGATTTTTTGGCACAAAAATGGCGAAATGCTTTGTTGCCGTTTCATATACTTGCCACTTCTTTCTTTTTTGATAACTAGCTAAGTACCTGTGCGTCTTTGGCCGAATCTCATTCTCCTCCCTTGCAGACTTGTTGACTTTTGGCGCATTCATGTGAAGTGAAAGGCCGTCCCAATCTGAAATCAGGAAGTGGCTGACTGCTCACTTGCTGACTTCATGAGCCCAGCATAGCATGCTGACTTAAGATAAGGGAATTACCCACAGTTCAGAGCGCCATGTCGGGGTTTCTCAAGGAAAAGCTCCTGATTCGTCACCTGTTCATCACTGACCACCTCTTCATCCTTGCTCCACCCCACAAAAAAACCAAAAAAAACCCCCCCAAAAAAGGTAAACACAGAAGCATGAAAGGAACAACTCCAAACATCACTAAAAAGAAGTTTATGTTATATGGGGATTTATTGTGAAATGCGGTATGATGATGTTGCCTTCCTGTTGCGTCATCACACCGCCCTATGTTATCGGGCAGCCGCCATGAGGACTTCCTCTTGGGCTGGATGACTCCGCTGGATGCAGTCTATACTGTGTTCCTAAATTCCCATTAAACACGCATTCAGTGTGCTTTTGTTTTTGTTTTTTTTGCTCGAGTCTCTGCCTGCAGCGCGTACACATACACACACACGTATTTGTTCGTATAATGGGACCTGTCAGGGTTTTTCCATTTGACTGGTGGTCAGACTGCAGTCTGTACCATGAGCTGTCCAGTGTTGTTCTGATAGATATGCCAAAATGTCAGAACACTGGAGGAGGTGGATCCAATCAGCTGATCACCTGAAGCGCAGAGCACAGCTGTTTCCCATGATAAATCACACTTTCCTGATGGCTGCGCCTCCCAGCAAAAGCACACTCCATGCATTATCTTGTTTTTTTTTTCACTTCATTGAAAACTAGAAAAGCACTCGGAGAGCGCAGACCTCCGCCAAGCACCACAGTTCCCCCCTACAGTGTTTATGCGTACGTTTTCAGATTCCTTGACCATGAAAACATATGACTAGCAATTGGATTGACAATGATAGGATTAGTGGTTCAGTAGTTATTCACGAAAATGACATTTTCCGTAATGGCGGCCACAGTTCCGCCCATACAGTGTTTGTGTGTACGTTTTCAGATTCCTTGACCACAAAAACATATGACTAGCAATTGGATTGACAATGATAGGATTAGTGGTTCAGTAGTTATTCACGAAAATGGCATTTTCCGTAAAGGCGGCCACAATTCCCCCCATACAGTGTTTGTGTGTACGTTTTCAGATTCCTTGACCACGAAAACATATGACTAGCAATTGGATTGACAATGATAGGATTAGTGGTTCTGTGGCTGTTTGGGATAACCCCCACAACAGACTAAGGACAGACAGCTCGCTACTTTTGGTTTTTTCTGCAGCACTACTGTGATGTAATGTGCCATTCATGCATTGTGATGTTAATGTGCCATTCATGCATTGTGTTCATGCGTCCTGTCCTTACTGTGACCTAGGGACTGAGATCAATATGTAGATGTGCCTTGTAACCTCTTTGTCCTGCAGCTGGAGCAGAGGCCAGCAATCTACCTATTGTTATGTATGTCTCTCATATGCAAATGCCCATACCAACTGCTGTGAATGCTCTTTCATGTATTGTTTGTAACTGGGTATATATGCTGCACGATTCTGTAACTCACCCTCTCTCTCTTCAACTGCTGCTGCTGACACACACTGTGTCCCTTTGCTGGAGAGCCCCGAGCCGCCCATTGGGCGAGCTTCGTGACGGCGGTATGATTTAATAAACCTGCTTAAAACCTCTCATCGCTGCCTTTATTATATCATCCGCTTCACTGGTGACCCCAAGGATGCACACGCTTTGTGCATCGCAACCTTCTGGCTTAGACAGCCACGCTGCCGGCGAACGCAGCGCCCGGCGGTGATGCTCCGACAACAAGCGAACGCAGCAGCTCCCTTCTGTTTCAGTGAACTCTCCGGACATTACCCACGACCGGGAAAGCCGCAGCAAACTTCATGGTGGGATCTGCACGCCTAGATCGGCACATCCACGCTGGACCGGCCGCGCTCACAGCTCCTCCACACGAGAGCGCATGCACCTCGTCCCCTCTCCACGATGGCGACCTCCATGGCCGACGGAGAATGCAGCGCGTGGACCTGAACGCACCATGGCCGAGCGAGTGACAAAGATCGTCTCCTCCCTCTCACCACTCCAACGCATCTGCACGAGCCCGAGGGACAAAGATCGTCTATTTCCTTTCACCGCTCCAACACATTGAACAGGGATGATTACGCTCCCTGACCCTGTCTCCTCTCCAGCTGGCCCAACAACGCACGGAACCCCGGCACACGCACTGGGGAGATACGAGGACGGCGCACCACGCACGGGACCAATACGGCTCTTCAGACCGCCATCGTCCTTCGCCACTGCACACAGAACCTTCAGGGCTGCTCGCACACCTGAAGCAAGCACGCAGCTCGCTCACAGGATTCTCTAATGGTCTCAGCCATGGCGCACAAGGGGATTCAGCCATCAGCTTTTCCCGAAGGCTTTAGGGCTGCGCCCGCACCTAAAGTCAACACGCCAAGTCCCTCTGCTTTTGTTTCTTTTTTTCTTACAGCCGCTACGCAGCCTCGCCGCTCCTGTTTTTCTTCATGGCCGCGAGAGGAGTCAGAGACTAATTTTTCTTCTTGTGACCTCCACACGTTCAACGGGACAGCCCCTCGACATCGCGGAACAGCAAGCAATTTTTGCGCGGCCCGGACGATTCCACCGTCCCCGGCCGGCATTTACTACCCCCCACCCCCCTCCACCTTCGCCTGCACAGAGCTTTTCCTGCTCGCTGCCAAAGCTGCACTATCGAGGTCTCGGCCCCCTGCTGAGCCCTCTGGGGGGGAGCAGTGTGGCGGTTTGGGATAACCCCCACAACAGACTAAGGACAGACAGCTCGCTACTTCTGTTTTTTTCCACAGCACTACTGTGATGTAATGTGCCATTCATGCATTGTGATGTTAATGTGCCATTCATGCATTGTGTTCATGCGTCCTGTCCTTACTGTGACCTAGGGACTGAGATCAATATGTAGATGTGCCTTATAACCTCTTTGTCCTGCAGCTGGAGTAGAGGCCAGCAATCTACCTATTGTCATGTATGTCTCTCATATGCAAATGCCCATACCAACTGCTGTGAATGCTCTTTCATGTATTGTTTGTAACTGGGTATATATGCTGCACGATTCTGTAACTCACCCTCTCTCTCTTCAACTGCTGCTGCTGACACACACTGTGTCCCTTTGCTGGAGAGCCCCGAGCCGCCCATTGGGCGAGCTTCGTGACGGCGGTATGATTTAATAAACCTGCTTAAAACCTCAGCTCGCTGCCTTTATTTCATGCCGCCGCAGTTCAGTGGTTATTCACGAAAATGGCATTTTCCGTAATGGCGGCCACAGTTCCCCCCATACAGTGTTTGTGTGTACGTTTTCAGATTCCTTGACCATGAAAACATGTGACTAGCAATTGGATTGACAATGATAGGATTAGTGGTTCAGTAGTTATTCACGAAAATGGCATTTTCCGTAATGGCGGTTTTCTTGTGGACGGTGATCCGGATCATCCCCAAAATTTAATCAGTTCTTCCTTATACCATTTCCAACAACGCCTGAAAGTTTCATGGAAATCCGTCCAAAACTTTTTGAGTTATCTTGCTAACCAACAGACAAACAGACAGACAGACAGACAAACAGACAGACAAACCGGCATAACCTCCTGTCCTGCGGCCTGGCGGAGGTAATAAACTTTCTTGATCGCCATCAGTTTGCATGCCTTTGCACCAGGTTGTGACAACTGTTTTCTGATGTTCCTGACGTGTCACATCAGCTGTTTTAGGTGTGACTGATCTGACAGATTTGACAGCTCTGCCAGGTTGGTCACACCCCCTCCGTGATCTTTGGAGGGAGAGTCATCTCGGTTGAACAGAGATGATCTCTCCCACACCTAGGATTCATGGATCGGGAGGCAGTGGCAGTTTGGCATGACTGTGCTATGCAGAAGTCAGACTCTTGTTGTGCATAAGTTGTGAATGTCGGCAACATGCTAAGAATTAGTTGGTTTAAGTTACTATTACTTAATTACATGTCCAAGTCATTATGTATACACGATGCATATGGCCAAAAGTGAAAATTTTGGCGTATACCAGCGTTTTAGAGCAATTTTTATACGTTTGGCGAACGCTGCCTAAATCGTCACGGTGTGACAGTAGACAGCTCAAGTTTGCAAACCCTGTCTGGCTCCAATTATCTACTCGATCAGTTGCAAACAACAGGCACTCCCAGCAAGATAATTTGCAGCAGTCCTCGGAGCCTGTAATCCAAGGATACTGCTCGTTGCTAAGATGGAAGTGACGGACAAATCCTTTCCCTGGCTGAGACAGGCCTGCTAGCTTCAGGGTTGGCCAACCTCTCTTCACAATGACCAGCTTTTCTTGAAAAGTCCGTCTGGAAAATAGAATTTTTTAAATATCAGCGACCAGATCATTTTCCTCTTCCCTGTCAGCCATTGTGGGTGGAAAAACGGCGATTATATTTAAACAGATACAGTATATTGTAGCTGCTTAAGCAAGTCCTTGCACTGGTGTTTTGCTAGCTAGGACCCTCTGCATTGCGGGTGGAGGAGTCTAACCATCCAATCAAAAAACATGAAATGCTGACGTTCTCGGATGCCTTCTATGTGTACCCCTGGATCTACAGAAAACATTTTATTGGTTAAAGCAACAGAATAAGTTTAACAGTTAATTTAACCAGCAGAGTGCACTGTTAATTCCTGAAGACCCAAGGCAGATTTGCTTGACCCTGGCAACACAGATGGCTGAAATATGATTGGACAAAAAAACTCTAACATGCATTACACTACTGGAAGGAGCGCAACCAAGAGAAAAGCTATAAAATGAAGAGAATAGACTATTGGGAATAATTTAATACATCCTCATGGAACAAATATAAGAACATAGGCTGTAAATGTAATTCTGATAGTGTTTAGGCCAGCAGAGAGTGTTTTGCTTGCCCTGAGGGTCCACCACTGTTATACAGTATCTACACGTACTGTATATATCCAGTAAATCTATGTATTTTTCCATGTAACCTGTGTGACTGCATTATTTTAATTGCTTTTAATCCTATGTCAAGTTTGCTTCTGGTTCAAAATGTATCATAAGTGTTAAATATATCTTATTATACCTAACTCAGTACTGTTTACTTGTTGAAATGTATATTTTACGGCTAATATAACTCCATAACTACAATATGACACCTGGTAAGACGAGATAAGATAAGCCTTTATTAGTCCCACAATGGGAAATTCCAGGATTGCAGCAGCAAAGGGATAGCAGCACTCAGAGCAATAGTAAATAAGATAATAGGATAAGAACTGGTTAGCCAAAGCAGTAAATAAATATACATATGTACACAGTTATATACATAGTGCAGGAGCATTGCAGCTAGATGGTATCAACAGCATTACAGTTTGTTAAATTACCCAGCAAAATATAAATATGTACCCAGACAGTATATTTTGCATTTGAATCAACAGTGTTGTTGCCACCCTCAATAATAATTGTTATTGTCTTAGTTGTGTATTAGAGGGGACAATCTCTATTGTGCAAGGTTATTACATTTAGAATATTTAATACCGCCTCTATGAGCAGCGTTGGTTAGGTTATAGGCTGATGTAGTCTGTGATGGTGTGTGTGATGCTGTCAATGTCCTCACCATGTGGATCACAGAGCTGGTCCCACACAATGGATTCAAAACAGTTCTTCAGAGTGTCATCTGCCTCCTCAGACCACATCTTCACTGTGCGGGTAACAGGAGGTTGTCTGTGTGCCAGGGGTTTGTACACAGGCAGGAGGTGAACCAGGTTGTGATCAGATCTTCCAAGGGGGGGGAGTGGTGATGAGGTGTAAGCCTCCTTGGTGTTTCATTGGTGATCAGTTTTTGGCAGCTGATCACTTTTTGCCACAACACCGGCATTGCTTTGTCTGTCTGTCTCTTACCAACATTACTCCAAAATTTATTAACAGATTTTGACTAAATTCTCAGGAAAGTTGTGTGATGGCTTTGGGAACAGATGTTTACATTTTTGTGGTGATCCGGGTCACCACCTGGATCCAGGAAGTTTTAGGAAAAATCAGTATCAAACTAGTTAAATTTTACTTTTGCTGGTACACCAGAATTAGCTAAGCGAAGTTACCTAATACTATTTATTTGTTATATCAATAAATCTTATAGAAGGAAACTTGAATTAGTATTTTTCATCAGTATCAACTACAGCAATGTTGCATTTAGAAAACTGATGCATTTCTAACTAGAAAAGCACTCAGAGAGCGCATACCTCCACCAAGACTCCTTCTGTCTGTCATGGATCATCTCCAAAATGTAATGGGTTTGTGTGTAGGCCTAGAGCCACTTCTGGTGAAAACTGCATCAAAGTGTGTCCGTTAGTTTTGGAGTATTATTGCTAACACACTGTGAGAAAATAAGAGCCTTGACTGAGGTATGCATTCTCAGATCATCACCAAAATGTAATGGGTTTGTCTCTAGCCCAAGAACCACCTCTGGTGAAAATTTCATCCAAATCTATCCAGTAGTTTTGGAGTGTTGTTGCTAACACTGTGAGACGATAAGAGCCTTGGCAGAGGTATGCATTCTCAGATCATCACCAAAATATACTGGCTTCCTCTGTAGCCCAAGAACCACCTCTGGTGAAAATTTCATCAAAATCCATTCTGTAGTTTTGGAGTATTCTAGCTAAAACTCTGTGAGAAGATAAGAGCCTTGGTGGAGGTATGCATTCTCAGATCATCACCAAACTGTAATGTGCTCCTCTGTAGCCCAAGAACTACCTATGGTGAGAATTTCATCCAAATCCATTCAGTAGTTTCAGCGTATTGTTGCGAGCACTCTGTGAGAAGATAAGCGTCTTGACGGAGGTATGCATTCTTGGGTCCTCACCAAAATGTAGTGGGTTCCTCTCCAGCCAACGAACCACCTCTGGTGAAAATTTAATCCAAATCCATTCAGTAGTTTTTGTGCAATCCTGCTGCACAAATACAAACAAGGCCCTTGGTGGAGGTATGCACTCTCAGATCATCACCAAAATCTAATCATCTGTTTCTCGTGCCATTACACACCTTTCCTGAAAATTTAATCAAAATCCGTTCATAACTTTTTGAGTTATGTTGCTAACAGGCAAACCAACACCACTAAATACTGACATAACGCACGGCTCAGGAGACGCACACACACAGGCTTAGAGTAGTTCAAAGAGTTTATTAACAGCAGGAGTGAATGAGTGCGTGTCTGCGGGGTGTAAATGTGTTGGTGATGGCGTCTGCTTCAGGCACAGAGGCAGGTGACCGTTCAGCCGAGCAACCCTATGGAGAGAGCACAGGGAGAGGGTGACGGGCATACACCAACACAGGAGGGAATTATGGCGAGAGAAGGACTTACTTGGATTGTCAGGATAGCTGGCACAACAAGGGGGCGAAGCCCGGAAGACAGCCACCTGGAGAGCTCCGTACAGCAGCGAGGAATGGGCGATGGAGTGGAGATGTCCGCCGCCGGGGAATCCACCTGTGCACAGGGGAGCAGACTGGGAAAGAGAGGTAAGGGTTCTTACCCAAATAATGTTGCTGAAGAGAAGTAGCTCACAACGGTGAGGGACGAAGTCTGACGGCTTCAGGCCGAGCCTCCGGGCGAGACGGCCTTTATCCCTCGCCGGTGATGATTGTCAGGTGTGTGAGCAGGTGGCGCCGCTGATGAATGGCGCGGCGTGACAGTACTCCCCCCTCTAGCAGCGCCTCCTGGTGATGGCTTATCCGGGTGCGCTCGGTGGAAGTCCGCGATGAGCAATGGGTCCAACACAAACGACGGGGGCACCCATTGTCGATGCTCGGGCCCATAGCCCTCCCAGTCCACCAAGTATTGCAACCCACGACCTCGGCGCCGGGAGTCCAGGATGGAGGAGACGGACCAGGCCGGATGGCCACCAATCATCCGGGGCGCGGGTTGCGCTGCAGGAGGAGGGCAAAGGGGGTCGGTGACTGCCAGTTTCACCTTCGACACGTGGAAAGTGGGATGGATGCGGAGGGAGGGGGGAATAGCCACGCGCACAGCCACCGGGTTGATGATCCGGGTGATGGGAAAGGGACCCATGAACCGCTGTGCCAGCTTCCTCCTCTCGCCTTTTAATGTGACGTCCTGGGTAGACACATACACGAGTTGCCCAACTCTGCACGCCGGGGCAGGTCGTCTGTGCCGGTCCGCCACGGTCCTGTTGCGCTCCGCTGTGTGTAAAAGCGCATGACGCGCGGCAGCCCAGGTGGAGTGGAACTGCCTAAGGTGCGCCCTAACAGAGGGGACAGTTACCTCGCTCTCCTGCGCTGGAAACAGCGGGGGGTCGTAACCCAGGGACGCCTTGAAGGGGGACATTCCCGTTGCAGAAGAGCGGGCGGTGTTGTGGGCATACTCCACCCAGGCGAGATGGTTGCTCCAGGACGTCGGCTTGGATCCGGTACCACAGCGGAGCGCAGCCTCCAGCTCCTGATTGGTCCTCTCACACTGCCCGTTAGACTGGGGGTGATGGCCGGAGGAGAGGCTCACCTTGGCTCCGATGGCGTTACAAAAGGATTTCCAAACCTCGGATGAAAATTGGGGGCCCCGGTCCGAGACCACGTCCACCGGAATCCCGTGCAGCCTGACCACGTGTTGGACGAGGAGACCCGCCGTCTCCAGGGCGGTAGGGAGACCTCGCAGGGGGACGAAGTGTGCCGCCTTGGAGAAACGGTCCACGATCGTCAGGACGGTGTCAAAGGAGTTGGAAACGGGGAGTCCGGTGACGAAATCCAGTGCGATGTGCGACCAGGGCCTGCCGGGGACGGGCAGAGGCTGGAGCAGACCCGCTGGAAGGGCATTTCCCGACTTGCTGGTGGCACAGATTGGGCAAGCCCGGGCATAGCGGGCTGCATCCCTCCGCAGGCCTGGCCACCAAAAGGACCGTTGGAGGAGGCTGATCATCCGAGAGGTGCCGGGATGACAGGTGAGCCGGGAGGTGTGGAGCCAGTGGATGACCTCTCCCCGGACCGCAGATGGGACGAACAGTCTTCCCTCTAGTCCGCCGCCAGGATCAGGTTCCACCTCCTGCGCCTTCCGGATCTTGTCTTCAATGTCCCAAGAGATGGCTCCCACGACGCACGACCTGGGCAGGATAGTGTGGGGCGTCTCCTCAGCCTCCACGGGGGTGAACTGCCTAGAGAGGGCGTCAGGCAGGCTGTTCTTGGAGCCCGGCCTGAAGGTGATTGAGAAGCGGAACCTGGCGAAGAACAAAGACCAGCGCGCCTGGCGGGCATTCAGGCGCTTGGCAGATCGTAAGTATTCTAAGTTCTTGTGGTCCGTCAGGACCACAAACGGCAGGTCCGCCCCCTCTAGCCAGTGGCGCCACTCCTGTAAGGCGAGTTTAATGGCCAGGAGCTCTCTGTCCCCCACATCGTAGTTCCTCTCCGCCGGGGACAGGCGCCGGGAGAAGAAGGCGCACGGTCGTTTGGCGCCATCGTCAGGTGACCGCTGGGATAATACTGCTCCCACTCCCGTGTCCGATGCGTCCACCTCCACAATGCACTGCAGCGCGGGGTCGACCTGGCGAAGGACCCGGGAGGAGGAGAACTCCACCTTCAGCGCCTTAAAGGCAGCAGCGACCTCTTCGGTCCAGCGGAACGGGACCTTCGGGGACGTGAGGCGGGTCAGCGGTCCGACGATCGAGCTGAAATTCGGGACAAAGCGGCGGTAAAAATTGGCGAAGCCAACAAATTGTTGCACCTGCTTCCGGGATGCGGGAGTAGGCCACTCCACCACCGCCTTCACCTTCTCTGGGTCTGGGAGCACCTGGTCTTGAGCGATGATGAATCCCAGGAAGGATGTGGTCCTAGCGTAGAATTCGCATTTTTCAGCCTTCACGTAGAGCCGATTCTCCAGCAGTCTTTGGAGGACCCGCCTCACATGGACCTGGTGCTCGTCCCTGGACTTGGAGAAGATAAGGATGTCATCCAGGTAGACGAACACGAAGAGGCCGATGAAATCCCGGAGGACGTCATTAATGAGGCGCTGAAAGACGGCAGGAGCGTTGGTCAACCCGAACGGCATGACTAGGTATTCAAAGTGGCCGTTCGGGGTACGGAAGGCTGTTTTCCATTCATCTCCCTCCCGGATCTGGACGAGGTGGTAAGCGCTGCGTAGATCCAGCTTGGTAAACCAGGTCGCCCCCTGGAGGGAGTGAAAGGCAGTGTCCATGAGGGGCAGGGTGTAACGGTCCCTCTCAGTGATGTCATTTAGCGCTCGGTAGTCTATGCAGGGGCGGAGGGATCCGTCCTTTTTTCCAATGAAGAAAAACCCTGCCCCCACGGGTGACGACGATGGGCGAATAATCCCAGCGCTCAGTGATTCCTTCAGGTAAGTATTCATTGTCTCCTTCTCCGCCGCCGACAGGCTGTAGAGCCGACCAGAAGGTAGGCGAGCCCCCTGGCGGAGGTTGATAGCACAGTCATAGGGTCGATGCGGGGGAAGAGACATAGCTTTCGATTTGCTAAATACCATACCCAGGTCGTGAAATTCTGGAGGCACCAGCGACAGGTCCGGAGGTGCTGCGTCCGCCACAGGAGGAGCAGCGGATGGGGAGCAGGCAGCGGACTGAAGGCAGGTGCCCATGCAAAAGGTACTCCACGCCGATACCCCAGCTGACCTCCAGTACAGGACAGGGTTGTGGAGGCGTAGCCAGGGATACCCCAGGATGACGGGCGACACAGAGTTGGGCAGGACGTAAAATACCATCTCCTCCCGGTGGTTCCCTGAGATGATGACTGGGACAGGCATGGTTTGGTGAGAAACTCTCCCAAGGGAGGCACGGGAGAGATGGACCAGGGAGATGGGGTGTTTTAATGCCTGACAGCGGATGCCCAATTGGGTTGCCAGGCCTTGTGAAATGAAGCTGCCCTCTGCGCCCGAATCCACCAGTGCGTGGGTGAGGTGCCCAGTGGGATTGTGGCAGAAACGGATGGGCAGCTTTAATTGGGTGAGGGTGTCTAACCGGTTGAGATCCGCGAGGCTCCCTACAGCGATTCGCGGACCCCGCCGACTGGCTTTCCGCGGGCAACGCTCCACAGTGTGTTGGTCACCTCCGCAATACATGCAGAGGCCCAACTCATGGCGGCGTTGTCTCTCCGCAGGGGAAAGCTTGGTCCAGCCCGTCACCATCGGCTCCGACTCCTCGGGGCACGATGCTGGCGGCGCCGCCAGGGGGCGAGCTTGGAACAGGTGCGGCGAGACTCCACGAGGGTGAGAAGAAGAAGACTTCTGCCCCGAGGAGCGCTCGCGCAGCCTGTTATCCAAACTTACCGCTAAGGATGTCAGCGCCGCTAGCGTCCCAGGGATATCCCGTCCAGCCAGTTCATCCCTCAGATCATTATTGAGGCTGCGGAGGAACAGGCCACAGAGGGAGCGTTCCTCCCAGCCCAATTCCTCCGCCGCTACCCGGAAGTCGACCGAGTAGTCCGCTGCCGACCGGCCTCCCTGCTGGAGAGCGAGAAGCCGATCGACCTGGACCGTCTCGGTTTGAGAATGGTCAAAGACCTCCAGAAAGCGCCTCACGAACTGGTCATGGGTGAGGGTGGCATAACTGGACCTCGCCATTACGGCGTAGGTCCAAGTTAACGCACGCCCCTCCAGAAGATTCCCTATGTAACCAATCCGGCTGTGATCCGAGGGAAAATCTCCGGGCACACGGTGGAACACGGACTCACACTGCATAATGAACCCCCGCGCTCCGCCGAGCTTACCGCTAAAGCGGGCGGGGGTCGGAATCGGTGTGAGCCGAACCGGTGCCACTGGAGCCGGCTGGACGGCCGCTGGAACAGCAGAAGCCGCGCCACCCTGACGAGCCGGGGGGAACGGCTGTTGAGGATCCAAGCGGCCCAACCGGTTAGTTAAGTTTAATAATTGATTTAGGATAACCTGCTGTTGATAAGCAATTTGATCCACTCTAGCCTCGAGAGTGGTAAACCGGTGTGCGAGCCCGCCGTCCGCCGAGCCGCTCTGCTGAAGCCGTACTGACATAACGCACGGCTCAGGAGACGCACACACACAGGCTTAGAGTAGTTCAAAGAGTTTATTAACAGCAGGAGTGAATGAGTGCGTGTCTGCGGGGTGTAAATGTGTTGGTGATGGCGTCTGCTTCAGGCACAGAGGCAGGTGACCGTTCAGCCGAGCAACCCTATGGAGAGAGCTCAGGGAGAGGGTGACGGGCATACACCAACACAGGAGGGAATTATGGCGAGAGAAGGACTTACTTGGATTGTCAGGATAGCTGGCACAACAAGGGGGCGAAGCCCAGAAGACAGCCACCTGGAGAGCTCCGTACAGCAGCGAGGAATGGGCGATGGAGTGGAGATGTCCGCCGCCGGGGAATCCACCTGTGCACAGGGGAGCAGACTGGGAAAGAGAGGTAAGGGTTCTTACCCAAATAATGTTGCTGAAGAGAAGTAGCTCACAACGGTGAGGGACGAAGTCTGACGGCTTCAGGCCGAGCCTCCGGGCGAGACGGCCTTTATCCCTCGCCGCTGATGATTGTCAGGTGCGTGAGCAGGTGGCGCCACTGATGAATGGCGCAGCGTGACAAATACATTACCTCCTCCCTTGGCAGAGGTAACAATGTCATTTGGGGGAAATGAGCTGCTTGCTGCTTGCTGCGCTCTCCAAGTGCTTTTCTAACTGTTTTTGCTGCTGTTTCTCTGTCTGTTAGCAGGATCACGCAAAAATTTACAATGGATTTGGATGACATTTTCACCAGAGGTGGCCCTTGGCCCAAAGATGAATTCATTACATGTTGGAGATCATCTGTGAGTGCATACCTCCGCCAAGGCCCTAGCTCGCAATGGACGGACAAAGGGACAGAGGGGAGGACAAAGGGAGGGACCCTTGGCGGTGGTATGCACTCTCCGGATGCCCTCTAGTTAGACTCTTACTGCTTAATGCAAAGTGACACACCTCATTCAAATTACCGTAACTCCTCAACCTTCATGTCAGCACTGTAATTCCAACAGATTCTAAAAGCTGAGAAGTCAAGCTTTGCACTGATATAAGGTACATTATGGTAACTGCGGGACTGCCTGCATGAATGAAGGAGGAAGTAAGCACAGCAGGAGTGCTGCAGGTGGAATGGAGAGTGTAGTGTATGTGAAACGGCGCGACACACTACGCTGTGGTAGCACACATGCACGTGTGACATCATGACGCCACAGGGTATATTAGACGGCTGTTCTGTTGTTGTCATGATCCTCAGCGGCAGGTGGTTCTTGAGGTGGAGCTGTGTTACCCTTTGGCTGTCCATTCAGGATCTGGTCCACATGATGTCTCCGTGTTTGTTCACCAACAGCAACTGTGTACATCAGTGGTCCTGTTCTTGTAGCTATCTTACCCTGCCAGGAGAAGAGGAGGCTGCTGGTCCCAGGAAAATGGCAGAAGGAGGGCATCACTGAGGAGGAGGAGCAGTAATGGCCAGGACCACCATGATGCCAGCATTTGGGGGAGGACATGTCTGTGTGGAGCAGTTGTGGGTGCTGCAGGCGAAGGACAGCAAGAGGCAGAGTGAGGAGCTCTGCCTGGGCTGTAAGTATCTAGTTCCCAGATAGCAGCACCCCAATGACGATGATGATGATGATGTTTATGATGATAGAAATCTGGATGTACTGCTGGCAAGTGTCTTCCCTTGTACAGGTTTCCTGAGGGCGTCGGTGTCGTGGTGACAGATGGAGCCTGGCCAGGAAAAGTGGATCCTCCTCTGCTTTTAGGGACTTTCATCGTTTGTTTTTAGCCCACTTTTAGTCTTTTTTAAGCTTAAGTTTTTTAGTTAGTATTTTATTCAAATTTTACCTTGTTTTAATGAAATTTTAATTAGGTTTTATAGCTTTTTATATAAGTGGGCATTTGTTGTACATATTTTATTGTAAATAAATTCTTTGAGCATCCTCATTTTATAGTTTCCCCTGTGGCACACATATGCACATATGTATATCACTTCATGCTTCATATGTATACCACTTTAGGCTTCACATCTTAGATTGAACAAAGAACTGGGTCTCCTTGGAGATAACAGGAGGATGTGAAAGTTTTGTCTTTGGTATGCAAAGAGACGGCCTGGGGGGAGTTTCCTGGCCGCCAGAGACTTTTGGAGAAGGTGTTAAGATCTGAAAGAAGATGCATTGTTACTTGGGATTAAATACAATGTGACTGTGTGCTTTGACAATGTGACTGTGTGCTTTGAAGTCCTGAGGTATTTAAAGGACGACTGTCTGGGTTTCTTCCTCTTTCTGTTTTTGATGATGTTGGAAGATGTGAATAAACCTGACTCGTGAGATGAACTCTGCCTCGTCATTTTCACATTTTCCACACTGGTGACCCTAAGACGTATCATGAGTGAAAGAAATTCCCCCGAGCCAGCCGGGTCAGGGGCTCCCAGCCAAGTGTACGCCGCTACCGTCCAGCTACCGGACTTTTGGCGAGACAACCCGCGCTCCTGGTTCCACTTGGTCGAAGCACAGTTCGCCCTCCGGGGGATAACGGTAGATGACACGAAGTTCTACCATGTGATTGCCAAGCTCGACAACCGCACGGCTCGGCATGTGCAGAGCCTTGTGGAGCAGCCACCGGCTGACGACAAATACGACGGGTTGAAGGCTGCGCTCATACAGCGCTTCACCCTCTCAGTCCAGGAGAGAACGGAGAGACTCCTGGCTCTGAACAAGTTGGGAGATGGCACGCCCGTTGACCTGATGGAGAACATGCTGAGGTTGAGGGACTCAGATGGCGACGACTTCATCTTCACCCATATTTTCCTGAGAACCCTACTGTCGGCCAAGAGAGCGGCCCTGGCCAGTTCGCCGTTGTTGGCCCAGCGGGACTTCCTTGCGCTGGCCCAGGAGGCGCACCGGATTCTCAACGCCAGCAAACAGCGCACGGCCACCGCGGCAGCAACGGAGTTCGGCGCGACGGCCGGATATGGCGAGAGGCCAGAGACGGCGGTAGCAGACCCACCGACGACGGCGGCGGCGGGGGCCAAGGATCGCGGAGGAGACACCCTCTGTTTCTACCATCGCCGTCTTGCAGAGAAGGCACGCAAATATATACCACCGTGCCAGTTCAAGCGCTCGGGAAACGCCAAGACCGGGGGTTGGTAGCAGCTGCAGCCCTCGGTGAAGAGAACAAGCTGCTCTACTTGACGGATGCGTGTTCGGGGAGGCAATTCTTTGTGGACACAGGCTCCCAAGTGAGTTTCATCATGCCTACCTCCGCTGACCGGCTGGCGGGTCCCGGAGGTCACGGGGCGTCAGCAGCGAACGGCTCAGAGATTAAGACCTTTGGTGAGAGGAACCTGCTTCTGTCCCGACACGGCCGTACATTTGAGTGGACTTTTGTTATAGCTGCAGTGAGTTTCAATATGTTGGGGGCTGATTTTCTGTGCTCACATGGTTTGTTGATTGATCTCGCTAACAGGCGCCTGGTTAATGCACTTTCTTTTTATTCTATTCCCTGTACAGCCCAAGTGACCCCGCCCACAGCACAAGCCAACGTCGCAACGGCAAGCGGTAAGTTCCACACACTGCTCACTCAGTTCCCAGCACTCACGGTTCCCACATTTTCAGCAGCCGTCGCTAAACACGGAGTGGAACATTTTATTACTACCACCGGACCGCCCGTTTTTGCAAAAGCTCGGCGCTTGGATTCAGCTAAACTGACCATAGCGCGCGACCAGTTCGCCAACCTGGAAAAGTTGGGCATCATCAGGCGTTCGAACAGCCCATGGGCTTCCCCGCTTCACATGGTCCCGAAAGCTGATGGCTCGTGGCGACCTTGCGGAGATTTCCGCAGGTTGAACAATGCCACAGCGCACGACCGCTACCCAATCCCGCATATCCAAGATTTTTCCGTTCATTTGGCGGGGGCGCGCGTACCATCAGGTCCCAGTGCGTGCTGAGGACATACCCAAAACAGCGGTAATAACTCCGTTTGGCCTATTCGAGTTTTTGCGCATGCCGTTTGGGCTTAAAGGCGCTGCGCAGATGTTCCAACGCATGATGGACATGGTGTTGCGCGATCTCCCCTTCGTATTCATCTACCTGGATGACATCTTAGTAGCCAGCGCCTCCGAAGACGAACACGAAAACCACCTCACGGCAGTTTTCCGGAGGTTGGGAGAGCACGGGTTAATAATTAACCCAGCGAAGTGTCAGTTTGGTGTGACGCAGATTGATTTTTTGGGGCATCGCGTCTCCCCAGAAGGAGCGGTTCCGCTGCCTGACAAAGTGCGCGCGGCAACAAATTTTCCCCAGCCGCAAACAGTCAAGACGTTACAGGAGTTTTTGGGAATGGTGAATTTTTATAACCGTTTCCTCCCTCGCGCAGCGCAGCTCATGCAACCATTGTATGCCGCACTAAAAAAACAAAAACCCCAAAATAAGATCGAATGGTCTCCGGAGCGAGAGCGAGCATCCTCTGAGGTCAAAACAGCTCTGGCAAACACTACGTTGTTAGCACATCCAGATCCAACGGCCCACGTAGCGCTCACTACTGATGCGTCAGATGTGGCCATAGGGGCGGTCGTGGAGCAGCATGTAGCCGGAGCTTGGCAGCCACTCGCCTTTTTCAGCAGAACTTTGCGCGATAGTGAACGAAAATACAGCGCATTCGACAGAGAGTTGTTAGCTCTCCACTTGGCCATTTGCCACTTCCAGTTCTGGCTGGAGGGACGCCGTTTCACCGCATTCGTTGACCACAAGCTGCTGACATTCGTGATGGCCAAGGTTTCAGAACTGTGGTCAGGCCGGCAGCAGAGGCAGCTGGCTGCAATCTCAGAGTTTACTACCGATATTCAGCATGTGGCGGGTAAACTGAATGTAGTGGCAGACTGTCTCTCACGCACCGTGGCGGCTCCAGTCCGCGTAGGGATAGATTATGCAGCCATGGCCGCGGATCAGGATAGCAACGCGAATGTGCGCGCGCTCCAGTCTGGACCAACAGGGTTAAGGCTGGAGAACAGGGTGCTGCAAGACGGTATGCCCCCCCTAATCTGTGTGATGTCTCCACTGGGCGACCGCGTCCGGTGGTACCGGCTGCGTGGCGCCGCCGCGTTTTTGACTCGATTCATTCTCTGGCGCACCCGGGAGTGCGCGTGTCGGTCAAAATGGTGGGAGAGAAATTTGTTTGGCCGAGCCTGCGCAAACAAGTTAGAGAGTGGGCAGCAACCTGCATGGCTCGTCAACGAGCCAAGGTACACAGACACACGAGAGCTCCCTTGGAGCCGTTTCATATCCCGGCTAAGAGGTTCGATCATGTTCACGTGGACCTCGTAGGCCCCCTCCCACCGTCACAGGGGTGCACACACCTTCTGACAATGGTAGACCGCACCACGCGCTGGCCGGAAGTGGTCCCACTGTCATCAACCACAGCCGAGGAGGTGGCGTGCGCATTTTTAACAGCATGGGTAGCGCGCTTTGGAGTCCTGTCGGACATTATGTCCGATAGAGATCCTCAGTTTGTTTCCAAACTTTGGTCAACAATGGCCCGCAGCCTGGGGGTAACGATCCACCGCACAACCGCGCACAATCCGCAGGCTAATGGGTTATGCGAACGTTTTCATAGGTCATTGAAAGTGGCTCTCAGAGCGTCGCTTACGGATGCAAATTGGGTAGACAGGCTACTGTGGGTTTTATTGGGGTTGCGTTCTGCACCTAAAGAGGATTTAGAAGCCTCCCCGGCTGAGATAGTTTTTGCGCAGCCACTTTGGCTGCCTGGGGGATTTCTCCCAGATAATCCTGCGCCAGAATGCTCCCCGGCTCAGCGGTTGCAGAGTGGCACGGAATCAGGCACGCTGCCTGGCCCCGTTCACCACAGTTTTCCGCGCTTTTTTGTGCCTAAGGCCTTAAAAAACGCGGAGTTTGTTTTTGTCGGACACGATGCTCATCGCCCACCGTTGTGACCACCTTATGATGGACCATTTAGAGTGCTGGAAACAGGGGATAAGCATTTTTTGCTAGATTTTGGGGGCAGGAAAGAAAAAATTGGCATAAACAGGCTCAAACCTGCCTTTGTGGTGGCGGACGAGGATGTGCTGTTGGGCAAGGCTCCTTGGCGCGGCAGACCCCCTAGGGGACATTCCCCAGAACACCCACAGGGATTGACTAACAGTTCTCACCCTCAGACAGCAGCTCCCCAGCAAGATGGCTCCGCGGAAGTGGTAAAGCCCGCTTACAGCAGATACGGGAGGAGACTGAGGCCCAAGCAACACATGGACTGATGTGTAATGGTTTATCATGACATGCAGACTGTTATTCTGTTGTTCCATCTTAGACGTTTGGGGGGGGGGGGTCATGTGGCACACATATGCACATACGTATATCACTTCATGCTTCATATGTATACCACTTTAGGCTTCACATCTTAGACTGAACAAAGAACTGGGTCTCCTTGGAGATAACAGGAGGATGTGAAAGTTTTGTCTTTGGTATGCAAAGAGACGGCCTGGGGGGAGTTTCCTGGCTGCCAGAGACTTTTGGAGGAGGTGTTAAGATCTGAAAGAAGATGCATTGTTACTTGGGATTAAATACAATGTGACTGTGTGCTTTGACAATGTGACTGTGTGCTTTGAAGTCCTGAGGTATTTAAAGGACGACTGTCTGGGTTTCTTCCTCTTTCTGTTTTTGATGATGTTGGAAGATGTGAATAAACCTGATTCGTGAGATGAACTCTGCCTCATCATTTTCACATTTTCCACACCCCTTTGATTGCTACCTGTGACTCTTCACCTGATTTAAAAGAACCCTGAAGTTATGTTAATTAACTACCCTCAGTCCTGTTACACGCTCATTGCCACAGTGTTGATGGCCACTCCCAAGGATGAAGGCATGCCTGTGGTGGTGCATTTTGGATTTTATGGCATCCAGAGCAACCTTTGGTCGGGCCCTTTATTTGTTTATCTCTGCCTGGCCACCACACATAGTTCCGGGCTAGGCTCTTCATTTTAACCATACCTAGTTGAGTGTTTCGAGCACTCTCACTCTTTTTTTTTTCTACAATATTTTTTATTGAACCTTTTTTTAACAAACATGACACAAACAATCAAACACTAACACTAAAGTAATTTAAAAACAGTGTACTAAAAACACCAACAACCACTAACAAAAGCAAGTCATCAACAATGCTCCTCTGTTTAGCCTAGGTAATCCATTACATAAGTATACATATTATACATTCACCAATTTGGAATTTACAAGGTCCACACACATCACTCACCTTCTTCTTCAGAAGTTATGTTTAATTTCTTTACATAATCAATGAAAGGTCTCCATATATTCTCAAACACATTTTCCTTTGATTTCAGTATGTATGTTATTCTTTCTAGTGGAAGGTTTGTTAACATCTGTCTTAACCACTGAGTCACATCTGGTCTATGAGTCTTTTTCCACAGTAGTGCAATACATTTTTTGGCATTAAGCAAACTGAGGTCTATGAATGCTCTTTCACTCTTATTAAAGTTATGCTTTTCTGGATACAGACCCAACAAAAACAGTTTAGAGTTCAATATGAATTGTTTTGAAATTATTTTTTCAATTGTTACCCTCACCTCTTCCCAAAACATTCTAATTTTTCTACATTCCCATAAACAATGAAATAGGGTTCCTTTACTTTCCATACATTTTGTGCACGTATCTGGTATGTTTTTGTTATATCTATTTAACTCCACCGGTGTAACATACATCCGCATTAACCATTTAAAATGTATCAGTTTAAGACGTACATTTATTGATTTGGTTTGAGCTTCTGTACAAGCCAGTTCCCATTGTTCCTCTGAAATTTCAGTTTGCAGGTCTTCTTTCCAATAATTCAGTCTTTTCTGTGAGTTTTCACTTGAGGATAGTGTCAATGAGTTATAAAACTCTGAAATAATACCCTTTCTCTTACTATCTTTCGTCAAAATTTTTTCCAAGGATGAATAAGTAGGTCAGGTGAGAGCATTATTTTTTTTTTTTCCACAATATCTTTATTGAACCTTTTTTTTTTTTTTAACAAACATGATACAAACAATCAAACACTAACACTAAAGTACTACAAAAAAAAAAAATGCACTAAAAACACCAACAACCACCAACAAAATCAAATCTTCAACAATGCTCCTCTGTTTAGTCTAGACAATCCAATACATAAGTATACATATTATGTTCACCAGTTTGGAATTTACAAGGTCCACACACATCATTCACCTTCTTCTTCAAGAGTTATGTTTAAATTTTTTACATAATCAATAAAAGGTCTCCATATATTCTCAAACACAATTTCCTTTGATTTTAGTATATATGTTATTCTTTCTAATGGAAGGTTTGTTAACATCTGTCTTAACCACTGAGTCACATCTGGTCTATGAGTTTTTTTCCATAATAGTGCAATACATTTTTTGGCATTAAGCAAACTGAGGTCTATGAATGTTCTTTCACTTTTATTAAAATTATGCTTTTCTGGGTACAGACCTAACAAAAACAGTTTAGGATTCAATATGATTTGTTTTGAGATTATTTTTTCAATTGTTACCCTCACCTCTTCCCAAAACATTCTTATTAATCTACATTCCCATAAACAATGAAATAGGGTTCCTTTACTTTCCATGCATTTTGTGCATGTATCTGGTATATTTTTGTTATATCTATTTAACTCCTCCGGTGTAACATACATCCGCATTAACCATTTGAAATGTATCAATTTAAGGCGTGCATTTATTGATTTGGTTTGAGCTTCTGTACAAGCCAATTCCCATTGTTCCTCTGAAATTTCAATTTGCAGATCTTCTTTCCAGTAGTTTAATCTTTTCAGTGAATTTTCACTTGAAGATAGTGTCAATGAGTTATAAAACTCTGAAATAATACCCTTTCTTTTACTATCTTTCATCATCATTTTTTCCAAGGATGAATAAATAGGTCGAGTGAGAGCTTTATTTTGATTTGATCGAATAAAGTTTCTAAGTTGAAGATATTTAAAAAAATGTGTTCTATTGAGATTAAATTTGATCCTCAGCTCTTCAAAAGACATTATGTTGTCTGCACATGGCAAATATAAATCCTGAATCTTTTGTATCCCTTTTAAATTCCATACTTTAAATACAGCGTCCGCTCTCCCTGGTTTAAAATATTGATTACCCCATATTGGACTAAATTGTGACAATAACTGTGGTTCTTTTAAATAGTTTTTAGCTTCACACCATATTTTGATCATATGCTTTACAAATGGATTTTTAACTTGTTTTTGTAATTTTTTTGCCGAATCTGAGTATATGAATATGGGAAGAGGTAAAGGTAAATTGTATGATTCCATTTCAGTCCAGTGAGGGAGATCATTTGATGAAAAATAATATGTCATAGACCTCAGTTGTGCCGACCAATAATACAACATAAAATTTGGACATTTCAGACCTCCACGATCAAATGGTAAATATAATAAAGACAAACGTAATCTAGCCCTCCTGTTGTTCCATATAAATTCCACTAACTTTTTTTTTATTCTTGAGAATAGATCTAAAGGTGGTGATAAGGGAATGTATTGAAATAAATAAAGTATTTTAGGTAAAATATTACTTTTAAGTATATTGATTCTCCCGATCATCGACATTGGTAGTGACATCCATCTCTGAGTTAACTCACTGATATCTGACATTAAGGCTTCATAGTTGACACTGGCGACTGATTCTAGCTTAGGCATAATTTGGATTCCTAAATATTTAAACTGATTTACAACATTGAATTGATTTACCTCAGGGTCTGGGTAATTTCTCTGGGTCTCATTTAGCATTAATATTGAAGATTTAGTTTTATTTATTTTATATCCTGATATTTCCCCAAAATTCATTATTAAATTCAACAAGGTTGGAATTGATTTTTTTAGATTCGACATAAACAAAATTATATCATCGGCGTACAGGGAGATTTTATGTTCTGTTGGTCCAACTTTAATTCCATATATTTGTGAATGTAAACGTATCGCTATCGCTAAAGGTTCAATTGCCATAGTAAACAGTAAAGGTGAAAGTGGACAGCCTTGTCGACATCCTCTATTGATTTTTATTGGTTTTGAAATATTGTTATTTGTTAGGATTTCTGCTGTAGCATTATTGTATATTATTTGAACCCATTTTATGAAATTATTTCCAAGTCCAAACCTTTGTAGGACTTCAAAAAGAAAGGGCCATTCAACTCTATCAAAGGCCTTTTCGGCGTCCAATGATAGGAGAGCTGTATCCGGTGCTTCTTTATTAAAATAAATAATATTAAATAGTCTTCTTACATTATGGAAGCCTTGTCTACCCTTTATAAAGCCATTCTGATCTCGATTAATAATATTTGGTAAAATTTCTTGTATTCGTCTTGCTAAAATTTTACAGATTATCTTAAGGTCGGCGTTTAATAGGCTTATTGGTCTCATATTTTCACATTTATTAGAGGGCTTACCTGGTTTTGGCAGCAGTATAATTAAGGCATTATTTATGTATGATGGTAAATTATTATTTTGAAATGCTTCTAAAACCATTTCCAAAAAAGGTTTTATTAATTTATTCTTAAATTTTTTATAAAGGTCAACTGGAAGACCATCTGGTCCTGCACTTTTTCCTGATTTCATATTATCAATGGCTAGCCCAACTTCTTCTTGACTAATTTTAGACTCCAATATCTCCCTGTTTTCATTTGGAATACACGGTATAGATAGTTCGTTCAAAAACCCATTTAGTTTTGTTAAATCAGGTTCATTTTTGGTATCATATAATTTTTCATAGTAATCTCTAAAGGCTCTATTAATTTCTAAAGGATCTATAACTACCTGTCCGTTACTTATAATACTGGTAATTGGTGTTTTAATTTCCAATTGTTTAATCTGCCATGCTAATAATTTTCCTGATTTTTCACCTTGTTCATAAAAAGATTGTTTCAATCTTAGAAGACTCGAGGCAGCTCTATTCGCTGATTTTTTGTCGTATTCAGCTCTCAAAATCAGTAATTCATTCTCCAACCTTGGGTCACTTCCTGCATACACTTTTTCCTGAAGATTTTTTATTTTATGTTCCAATTTAGCTCTCTCCTCTCGAGTCTTCTTAGATTTTGATCCTGTATAACTAATAATATGTCCCCTAATAAAAGCTTTGAAAGCCTCCCACTTTACACCTGCTGATGTTTGTGTAGTATTGATGTCAAAGAACTCGTCTATCTGTTTTTCTATATACTTGACAAATTCCTCATCCTGAAGCCATTTATGCTGAAATTGCCATCTACCTGATTCCTTTGTCAATTTTTTTATCTACATATATTAGACAACAGGGTGCATGATCAGAGATCACGATGTTATCATAAAAGCAGTTTTGAATCTTGGACCTTAATTCTGTGGAAATCAAAAAATAATCAATACGTGAGAATGTCTTGTAGGTACTGGAATAACAAGAATAGGCTTTAACTTGTGGTTTCATTTCTCTCCATATATCTAACAATCTCAATTCTTTCATAAAATGATTAATAGTCATCCTACATCCAATGTGCGTACAATCCAGTCCTGTTGATCTATCCACACCTGGATTCAATGTACAATTAAAATCCCCTGCTATTATATGTTGCCCTGTAAGTGATGATAAGATGAGAAATAAATTAGCAAAGAACTTCTGATCATCTATATTGGGACCATATAAGTTCACAAGATTTATATTTTCTAATAGCAAAGAACCTTGAATGATTACATATCTTCCAAATTTGTCTCCAATTACATTTTTCACTTGAAAAGGAACTGATTTATGTATGAGAGTCATAACTCCCCTGGCTCGGGATGAAAATGAAGAGGTGAATACACTTCCCTGCCATCTACTCCTAATTCTTTTAACATCCTCCTCTATCAGATGAGTTTCTTGTAAAAACACAATTCTTGAACCCATGTCCTTTATTTTATTCATAACTTGTTTAAGTTTTTTTAAATTTTGTAGACCTCTGCAATTCCATGAAGTTAAATTAAGATTAACACTTTGGTCCATGATCAATAGAGAGTTTGGGATTACCTTGCAGTGTAAACATGCTCATACAGAGAAGCAAGAACATGAGTGGTTGAACATTCATCCTACAAACTACACAAAAACAAATTTCCCCTTCCCACACTTGTGGCAAACCCCCCAAAATCAAAAGAAAAATTCTGTCTCCCGATATAGCCATCGACCGTTCCACACCCACGGGGAACAGCCTAAGCCACTCCTTCTTCATCCTCCCAATCACCCTAACTCTACTGCTTTTAATGACGTAACATTAACTCTCCTCTGTAGTTTTCCAACTTAACTCCAAAATTTTTAACAACTTTGTACATCATAGTTTTTTTTTTGTTTGTTTGTTTGTTTTGTTTTTGTTTTGTTTTTTTAATATATAATACAATCTATATTTTGTAAACTTACTATTTACTTCAAGTCAGTCAGATGCCTGTGCAAATGCTTAATTATTCTACCTTATATTTTGTTCATGCTTAGCTCCCACCAGTCTCTTCTTCTTCTTTGATCTTCTTGATGAACTCCTGCGCCTCCTCTGGGGTCTTGAAGATGTGGGTTCTGCCCTCATACGTGGTCAGCAGTCTCGCAGGATAGATTACACCATGACGAATCCCAAGGTTGCGCAGCTCCTTACGTATGGGATCAAACTGCTTCCTCAATTGCTGGATTCCTGTGGCCAAATCTGGGTAGAACCGCACCTGCTGGTCCTGGTGTTTAATCTCTCCTTTAGCACGTGCAGCGTTGAAGATCTTCATCCTGTCTCTGTTGCTAAGAAACTTCATAATTAAGGTCCTCGGCGGTCCCTTATCTCTCCGTGGGCCAATACGATGTGCTTTTTCCAGAACCACTGCTGATTGCAACTCCTCGCTGCCCAGCACCTCCGGAATCCACTTTTCCAGAAAGGAACATACGTCCCGACCTTCTGATTCCTCTGGAAGACCCACCAGCCTCAAATTATTCTGTCTCGACCGAGATTCCAAATCCAAAATATTATCTTCCAGAGATTTATTTTTTTTTTTCCAAAGTGCGCACCTTTAATTGAAGACGGGTGACGTCATCTTCAGCACTAGCGAGACGGAGCTCCATCTGCGCCGTTCGTTCTACACAGTCACCCAATTCCTTTCTTATTCCTTCCAACGCTGTCATAATCCCATCAAATCTAGAGGAAAAGTCCGCTCTCATTGAACTCATGGCTGCCATCAGCGCATCTGCGCCATTCCCCGCAGAAATCGCAGCGTTGCCAGCCTCCTCCGCCATATATGGAGTTTTGTTTGCTGCGTCACAGACCTGAAAGTCCGTTAATTTGGACTGTTTCGGCGGCTCGCTTTTTCCTTTTCCTGGTTTTCCAGCCTTAGGCTTCGCCGACATATCCTCGCCCAAATGCTGGGATACGTTCTGTCCCAAATGAGAGAGTTATTTGCCGATTTTTTTTTTCCAGGAGCAGAGCAGAGCGAGACACGTCCGTCTTACGTGGCAGCCATAACCGGAAGTCGAGAGCATTATTTTGATTTGATCGAATAAAATTCCTAAGCTGAAGATATTTAAAAAAATGTGTTCTATTAAGATTAAATTTGATCCTCAGTTCTTCAAAAGACATTGTTATCTGAACGTGACAAATATAAGTCTTGAATCTTTTGAATCCCTTTTAAATTCCATACTTTAAATACAGCATCCGCTCTCCCTGGTGTAAAATATTGATTACCCCATATTGGGCTAAATTGTGACAATAAGTGTGGTTCTTTTAAATGTTTTTTGGTTTCACACCATATTTGATCATATGCTTTACAATTGGATTTTTAACTTGTTTCTGTAATTTTTTAGCCGAGTCTGAGTATATGAATATGGGAAGAGGTAAAGGTAAATTGTATGATTCCATTTCAGTCCAGTGAGGGAGATCATTTGATGAAAAATAATATGTCATAGACCTCAGTTGTGCTGACCAGTAATACAACATAAAGTTTGGACATTTCAGACCTCCACGATCAAATGGTAAATATAGTAAGGACAGACGTAATCTAGCCTTCCTATTGTTCCATATAAATTCCACTAACTTTTTTTTAATTCTTGAGAATAGATCTGAAGGTGGTGGTAAAGGAATGTATTGAAATAAATAAAGTATTTTGGGTAAGATATTACTTTTAAGTATATTAATTCTCCCGATCATCGACATTGGTAGTGAAGTAACTCATTAATGTCTGTCATTAAGGCTTCATAGTTGGCACTGGCGACTGATTCTAGCTTAGGCACAATTTGAATTCCTAAATATTTAAACTGATTTGCAACATTGAATTGATTTACCTCAGGAGCTGGGTGATTTCTCTGGGTCTCATTTAGCATTAATATTGAAGATTTAGTTTTATTTATTTTATATCCTGATATTTCTCCAAAGTTCTTTATTAAATTTAACAAGGTCGGAATTGATTTTTTAAGATTCGACATAAACAAAATTATGTCATCGGCATACAGGGAGATTTTATGTTCTGTTGGTCCTACTTTAATTCCATATATTTGTGGATGTAAACGTACTGCCATCGCTAAAGGTTCAATTGCCATAGTAAACAGTAAAGGTGAAAGTGGACAGCCTTGTCGACATCCTCTATTGATTTTTATTGATTTTGAGATATTGCTGTTTGTTAGGATTTCTGCTGTAGCATTATTGTATATTATCTGAACCCATTTTATGAAATTATTTCCAAGTCCAAACCTTTGTAGGACTTCAAAAAGAAAGGGCCATTCGACCCTGTCAAAGGCCTTTTCGGCGTCCAATGATAGGAGAGCTGTATCCGGTGCTTCTTTATTAGAATAAATAATATTAAATAGTCTTCTTACATTATGGAAGCCTTGTCTTCCCATTATAAAGCCATTCTGATCTCGGTTAATAATATTTGGTAATATTTCTTGTAGTCGTCTTGCTAAAATTTTACAGATTATCTTAAGGTCAGCATTTAATAGGCTTATTGGTCTCATGTTTTCACATTTATTAGAGGGTTTACCTGGTTTTGGCAACAGTATAATTAAGGCATTATTCTTGTATGGTGGTAAATTACTATTTTGAAATGCTTCTAAAACCATTTCCAAAAATGGTTTTATTAATTTATTCTTAAATTTTTTATAGAGGTCAACAGGAAGACCATCTGGTCCCGCACTTTTTCCTTATTTCATATTATCAATGGCTTGCCCAACTTCTTCTTGACTAATTTTTGACTCCAGTATCTCCCTATTTTCATTTGGAATACACGGTATAGATAATCCGTCCAAAAACCCATTTAGTTTTGTTAAGTCAGTTTCATTTTTTGTATCATATAGTTTTTCATAATAATCTCTAAAGGCACTATTAATTTCTAAAGGATCTACAACTGCCTGTCCGTTACTTATAATACTGGTAATTGGTGTTTTAAATTCTAATTGTTTAATCTGCCATGCCAATAATTTCCCTGATTTTTCACCTTGTTCATAAAAAGTTTGCTTCAATCTTAGAAGACTCCAGGGTGTTATGACCCGAGCGCTGGTTCTGATCGCGCTCGGGTTATGTTCTTCTCGCTGCCGGCCTTGACAGCTGCGGGCTGTATTCTGGCATCACCGGGCTCTTATTGTGAAAGTGCTCGGTGGGGCTTCCGCCTGTCAAGGGCCGGTCAGCTGTTTGTCATTACCGTCGTTAGTGCTTCGCCCTTTTAAGCCCGGCACCAACGACGGTAAGACGCAGGAGTATCGTCTGACTTTTCTTGCCAAGCCTGGGTCTACGCCTCGTCGTGCTTGAAAGTGCTGTAGACCTTCATGTCAGGTTCGTTATTGTAGCTTTGTTCACAGTTTAGCTCGTAGCGGCTGGGGTTAGCCCTACGAGCCCAAGTCTCGTCCATGTGTGTGTTTGCCCTAAGGGGCTCATAGCTTTGTTGTGTCACGTGTTTGAATAAATAACATCTTAGCCAAACTCTCTGGTGAACTCTGTGGCGTCTCTTGGTGATCCGCGAGGATCACCACACGACAGTATACTCCTGCCTGGTCGCCTAAACGGAGGCGCTGCATCGAGACGCCGTTTCACCGGGAGTTTGTGCCATAACTGGACTGTTTGTTCTTCTTGTTTGGGTGTCAACGTCTGGAGAATGCCGTCATCCGGGGGCCGCGGTCGGCGCCTGGGTAAGGAGCTAGCGAGCGCGTTGGAGTACGCCGACGGGGCACTTCTCACCGCTACGTTCGACGACACCTCCAGTGACATGCGCTGGCATCTGAACGTCGCTGAGGAGTATCTGGACAACCTTCCCCTCGAGTATGACAATCATCCGGAGGTAATATCAAGGTGGGAGGAACTCGCCGCTCAGCGCGAGGTTCTTCGTGGGCTGGAGGAGGAAGAGAGCGGGAAGCAGAGAAGGAGGCATCCTCGCTCCCCGCATTGGTGTCCCGTTCCCGTCCCGGAGCAGGTCCAGGAGTACACGCCGTCTGGGGGCCGACGAGGACGTCGGCGTAACAGTGCGGGCAACCCTCAGCGGAATCCCCGGCTGGACTCGCTGCCGGCGTATCCCGTCAGCGAACCTCCAAGAGCGGCCCCACCTCGTCTTCCCAGGGGGTCCTCTGTCGCCATCCAGCGGGGAGAAGGAGGAACGACGTCCCCCACAGCAGGAACCATCTCAGCCCCGGGAGGAAGGCAAGTGCACGATTGTTTGTCACATATTAATAATGATCTGCCTTGTCTGACTCCTGGGGGCGGAGTTCGGGGTTCGCAGCCCCCCGAGCTCCCTCCACCTGCTGTGGAAGAAATTATTAAACCTACTGCCTCTGTGTTCTCCCCCGTCGAGTGGTCCGCGACGCCAGGCCAGCGTCGTCGGACGAAGAGGTCCCCTGCAGTGCTGGAAAACCTGCATCCTGCCCTGCAGCCACATCTTGGACGGAGGAGAGGAGCGGACTGCGGCCCGGAGCCTGAGCCGATGAAGAAGCGTCCCCGGGTCTCCTCGCTGGAGCGGTCTGAGCCAGTGGGTCAAGGGTTCCCTGCCCCCACGCCATACGGGTTGTTGGCGTGGATAGCAGCGTGGGAGGAACCTCAGGCTGCAGATGACATCATGCCAGCTGCGGAGCCCGACGCAGCTGAGTCTGGTCCAGCTGACGAGAGTCGCCCAGAACCTGGATCGTCGGAGTCCTGGGTGGCAACGGAACCCGAGTGCAGGCAAGTGCTCCCTCTTCTGTCTCTGTCCTCTGTTGAGCATTTTTGCCTGCCTCTCGGGGAGGCGAGTGAGGAGCAGCCGTCTGCTGCGCCCGAGCTCGTCTCGCTGGGTTCTGTTGCTACCGGTGATGCTGATCCCAGTTTTCCTGTCCCCGAGCTTTGTTTTAGTGTCGCCGGTGGGGAACGGGTCGGTGTCACCGAGGTGGAGGTCCCAGGTTCGGGGGTGGAGTTCGTCAGCGGAGCTGCACCGGAGGCCCAATCGAGGTCCACCGCGGGGGCGGTTCCGGCCCAATCGGGGTCCAACGTGGGTGCACCGGGGGCCCAATCGGGGTCCACTGCGGAGGCGGTTTCGGCCCAATCGGGGTCCGACGTGGGTGCGTCGGAGGCCCAATCGGGGTCCACCACGGGTGTGGATCCGACCCAATCGGGGTCCAACGTGGGTGCACCGGAGGCTCGATTGGGGTCCACCGCGGGTGCGGTTCTGGCCCAATCGGGGCCCAACGTGGGCGCAGCTGGGACCCAATCTGGGTCCAGCGGTGATGCAGCGCGAGCGTGGTCCATAGGCGGAGGAGGAGCTGCAGACCCTTCTTTGCGGAGCGGATTCCTGGCTCGCCCTGCTCATTGATTCCCTCTGAGTCACCGCCTCTATTCATCATCGCCGGGGGCCATGGGGGTCCCTGTTCGCTCGCCCCGGTTCTCCCGAGTTTTGTTCTCGTCAGGGAGGCCGCTGCGGGTTGTTGATGCCCTGGACTGGTGGCTGAGGGACACGGGTCGGCCGCCAGAGAGACTGTTTCGGCACCTCGGTTCAGCCACCCGACCTGTTGTGCGTGCCTTGGGGCAACCTGGTTCGACCACCGAAGGAGCGGACGTGCGCGATTTTGGACTCTGGTGAGCCGCCTGGTCCGCCTCCTTTGACCACCGGCCGGCTGTTGGATGTGGGGAGACCACCTGTACTGTTTCTGTGGCACTTGGTCTCTGCCGGTCGAGGTAAACTGTCGGGGGGGGGTAGTGGTCCCTGGGTTTGTCTCAGTGTTTGTGTTTTTTTTTCTTTGTCCTGGTTATTTTGTATCTGGCGTTCATGCCTTGCAGTAGCCTTGTTGGCATATGTATAGTCTGATGTGAGCGAGTAGTGCTCTGTTTTTTGTTTCATGTATAGTCTGGTATGAGCGAGTATGCTCTGTTCTTGTATTTAATTTTTCTGACCCTGTAGTTCTGTTTTTTTTTCTTTCCCTTGTGCATTTTGTTAGTCTTGTCATTGTCCTGTATGTTTTTTTTTTTTCCTGTCTGTTTTGTTCCTGGGTTGGTTCTCTCCCTCCGCACCTGTCCCCAGCCTCCCACCCTGGGGGGGCGGGGGGGGGGGGGCAGGGTGGTTCCTTGGGGCGTTCGGAGTCCGCCCGTGGAGGGAGGGTACTGTTATGACCCGAGCGCCGGTTCTGATCGCGTTCGGGCTAAGTTCTTCTCGCTGCCGGCCTTGACAGCTGCAGGCTGTATTCAGGCCTCACCGGGCTCTTATTGTGAAAGTGCTCGGTGGGGCTTCCGCCTGTCAAGAGCTGGTCAGCTGTTTGTCATTACCGTCGTTAGTGCTTCGCTCTTTTAAGCCCGGCACTAACGACGGTAAGGGGCAGGAGTATCAGTCAACACTGGTCAACGTTCGGTCAACAACAGTCAACATTACGTCTGTATTGTCTGAGTGTCTTCGTCCTGCCAAGCCTGGGTCTACGCCTCGTCATGCTTGAAAGTGCTGTAGATCTTCATGTCAGGTTCGTTATTGTAGCTTTGTTCACAGTTTAGCTCGTAGCGGCTGGGGTTAGCCCTACGAGCCCAAGTCTCGTCCATGTGTGTGTTTGCCCTAAGGGGCTCATAGCTTTGTTGTGTCACGTCTGTGAATAAATAACATCTTAGCCAAACTCTCTGGTGAACTCTGTGGCGTCTCTTGGTGATCTGCGAGGATCACCACATGACAGAGGCAGCTCTATTCGATGATTTTTTGTCATATTCAGTTCTCAGAATCAGTAATTCATTCTCTAACTTTGGATTACTTCCTGCATACACTTTTTCTTGAAGAATTTTTATTTTGCGTTCCAATTGGACTCTCTCCTCTCAAGTCTTCTTAGATTTTGAACCTGTATAACTAATAATATGCCCCCTAATAAAAGCTTTGAAAGCCTCCCACTTTATACATGCTGATGTTTGTGTAGTATTGATATCAAAGAACTCATCTATTTGTTTTTCTATGTACTTAACAAATTCCTCATCCTGAAGCCATTTATGCTGAAATTGCCACCTACCTGGAACCTTTGTCAATTTCTTATCTACATATATTAGACAGCAGGGTGCATGATCAGAGATCACGATGTTATCATAGAGACAGTTTTGAATCTTGGACCTTAATTCTGTGGAGATCAAAAAATAGTCAATACGTGAGAATGTCTTGTAGGTATTAGAATAACAAGAATAGACTTTGACTTGTGGTTTCATTTCTCTCCATATATCTAGCAATCTCAATTCTTTCATAAAATGATTAATGGTCATCCTGTATCCATTGTGCGTACAGTCCAGTCCTGTTGATCTATCTATACTGGGATTCAATGCACAGTTAAAATCCCCTGCTATTATATGTTGCCCTGTGAGTGATGCTAAAGTAAGAAATACATTAACGAAGAAGTTTTGATCATCAATATTGGGGCCGTATAAGTTCACCAGATTTATATTTTCTAATAACAAAGATCCTTGGATGATTAGATATCTTCCTAATTTATCTCCAATTACATTTTTCACTTGAAATGGGACTGTTTTATGTATGAGAATCGTAACTCCCCTGGCTCGGGATGAAAATGATGAGGTGAACACATTTCCCTGCCATCTTCTCCTAATTCTTTTTACATCCTCCTCTATTAGATGAGTTTCTTGTAAAAACACAATTTTTGAACCTATTTTTATTTTATTCATAACTTGTTTAAGTTTTTTTTAGATTTTGTAGACCTCTGCAATTCCATGAAGTTAAATTAAGATTAACGCTTTGGTCTATGATCAATAAAGAGTTTGAGATTACCTTGCAAAATAAACATGCTCATACAGAGAAGCAAAAACATGGATGGTTGAACATTCATCCCACAAACTACACAAAAACAAATTCCCCCTCCCCACATTCGTGGTAATCCCCCCAAAATCAAAAAAAAAAAAAAAATCAAAAAAAAAAAAATTCCGTCTCCCACTATAGTCAGTGACTGCTCCACACCCACGAGGATCAGTCAAACCACTCATTCTTTTCTCCTCTCAATCACCCTGACTCTACTACTTTTAATGACATGACATTAACTCTCTTCTGTAGTTTTTCCAACTAACTCCAAAATTTTATAGCAACTTTGTACATCATAGCTTTTTTTTTTTTATATAATACAATCTATATTTTGTAGACATGCTATATGTTCCAGATCAGTCTGATGCCTGTGCAAATGCTTAAATATTCTACCTTTATATCTTGTTCATGCTTCAAGCTTAGCTCCCACCAGTCTCTTCTTGGATCTGCTTGATAAGCTCCTGCGCCTCCTGAGGGGTCTTGAAGATATGGGTTCTCCCTTTATATGTGACCAGCAGTCTTGCCGGATGAATCATTCCGTGACGAATCCTGAGGTTGCGCAGCTCTTTACGGGCGGGGTCAAACTGTTTCCTTAATTGTTGAATTCCTGTGGCCAAATCTGGGTAGAACCGCACCTGTTGATCCTGGTATTTAATTTCTCCTTTAGCTCGCGCCGCGTTGGTGACGTCATCTTGTCTCTGTAGCTGAGGAACTTCATAATCAGCGTCCTCAGTGGTGTCTTATTATCTCTCGGTGGGCCGATTCGGTGAGCGCTCTCTAAGACGACCGATGGCTGCAGATCCGCGTTGTTCAGCGCTTCTGGAATCCACTTTTCCAAAAAGGAACATGTATCCCGTCCCTCCGCTCCCTCTGGGAGGCCCACCAGCCTTAAATTATTCCGTCGCGACCGGGATTCTAAGTCCAGGATGTTATCTTCCAGACGTTTATTTTTTAATTCCAATGCTTGCACCTTTAATTGTAGGCTGGTGACGTCATCTTCAGCGCTGGAGATTCGGAGCTCCGCCTGCGATACTCGTTCCATACAGCCGCTTATTTCTTTTCTCATTCCTTCTATCACTGCTATAATCCCATCAAATTTAGACGAAAAGTCTGCTCTCATGGAGCTGATGGCAGCAAGTACCGCATTCGTGCCCTCCTCGGCAGTCACCGCTCCGCCGCTAGCTCCCTCCTCCGCCATTGTCCCTGGAGATTTTTTGCTTCGTCACGAGCGTGGAAGTCTGTTAGTTTGGATTGTTTCGACGAATCACTTTTCCCTCCGCCTGATTTCCCAGCCTTGGTTTTTACTATATCCACGCCTAAACGCTAGGATAGGTTTTTGTTCCAATTGAGAGAGTTTTAGCCTACTTTTTATTTTTAGGAGCAGAGCAGAGTGAAACACGTCTTCCTACGTGGCCGCCATAACCGGAAGTCCCAGCACTCTCACTCTTAGTCTTGATGGAACTATGACTCGAGAGCCAAATAGTAAGGTTCTCTGGCATACCGAGAGTTGGTCTCTTCTGGATGAAAACTCTGGGTATCTGGAATCACCATGCGCTTGCCATCCTTGCATTGATATCTCATACACTTTTGACAATGTGGGGTCATTCTTTGTTTCTTGTATTCCATTGTTTGCCTAACGACTAGGGTCCACGGGTAGACCACCGTGGGACCCAATGCAGCTGGGTGGGTTATTTTGCCACCGTGTCAGCCGCGCTCCTACCTGAACAATCTTTTTCTTACAGACCTTCTTCCATGGGGCAAACAGTTCTGCGTGAGGGGCTTTGTGGCAGGCCTGTGTCGGCCTCATCCCTGGAGCTGTCGGAACCCTGGGGCCAGGGCTAATCTTCATGATGCTGGGGCCCAGGTCCCACACTGCGGTAGCCGACTCCTGCAGAGCCTCTGCGTCTGGAGCAGTCACCTAGACATGCCGTAGTTGGTTTGCGTGCCAAACCGAACCGTCTGTCAGACGGAAGCACGCTGTTCACAGCTTCGCCAAGATCCTCAGCAGCGCCCATTGTTTTGTTGGCTGTGGCCCGGTCAGTCGTAGTCCTGGTCTCTCGCCAGCGTGAAACCAGACCCAGTCCATGACTTGGAGCGGCACCTTACTTAAGTTGTTGCGCTCCCGGTGGCTCTGTGTGCTGGTTCGGTTTGGGACCTCTGTCGTGTTGCGGCAGTTTGGTAGTCATTGTGTTCATTGCTGACCCTTCACCCGCTGTCTCCATTGTCAGTTGAGGCTCATCGTGGGTGCAGAAGATGTCTGGAGCCCCTCCAGGGTGGTTTGTTGAGGCGGACTCTTCACCCATCAGCTCGGTCGTAACCGCTGCAGCTTGTCAAGTGACAGTACAAAAGTAGCCCGGTTCCTCCTCTCTTCTATCTGAAGAGCTCTGCTGTGCCGTATCGGGAGCGTCATTCATACCCGGTTGCTGTCGCTGTGTTTCGGGGTTCTCTGCATGCTCAGGCTCCCTTCCCTCTGGTTCTGGTCCTGGTTCTGGCTGAGCAAGGATGTAGGTGAGTCCGGCTGCTCCCCCTCTGGGTGGCTCACCCCCTGAAAGTGCGCGGTGGATGCTTTGTTGTCTGTGCCATCCCTAATTACCTTGTCATACACCACATCATCATCCTCGAGGTCCGCTGTGCTCCAGCTGCCACATCCAGACCATTCAAACCCTGTGATGTCTCTGATGGTGAAGCCGAGTCTGTAGAAGAGGTCACATCCCATGATGTTGTCACCATGCACTGCCACTTGGAACGAGAAATCATACACAATTTTGGACTTGTAATAGACAGTCAATTCTACTGTTCCGACACTGCACAGTCTGTGGCCACCGTATCCGTACAGCGGCGTTAAGTTCTTGTTGATTTTGTGGTTGGGGAAAAACTTCTTCACCGTGGCCCAATTTAACATCGACCGCACCACTGCCATGTCGAGCAGATGCAGTATGGCTAGCTCAACCATGCTGTATGAATAACCATTGATGTTAGGGCTTACCGCATGAATGGTCGACGTTGGCGGGTGGGCTGGCTTACTTGGCTGGCCCCACAGTGCTGGTGACCGGCACACTCTGGTGAAATGGTTCAGGCACCCACACTTGTTACATCATTGTCCTTTAGCTGGGCAAAAACATGCTCTGTCCTGGTGCGTCAGGGACCTACAACTCCTGCAGACGGGGCCTCTCGGAGCGGACCTTCGGCTAACTGCATTCATCTCAAACTCTTCTGCCATGTCCTCTTCTCCCTCCGGGCTCACTGTGTTAGCTAGCGTCATCTGTCCGGGTAGCTTCTGTGCTTGGAGCCCATTTAGCTCCGAGGCTAACTTCTCTGCAGCCTCTAGCTGGAACGCTAGCTCAATTGTGTTAGCTAGCATCATGTCATTTGGCGCTGTTAGCATCTTAGCTCGTAGTCTAGCGTTGCACGTCTATTCTGCTAACTGGTCCTGCACCATTTCATCTTTTAGCAGTCCAAAACAACACATACTAGCTAAATGCCTTAAGTCAGTGATGAACTGTTGTACTGACTCACCAACCCTTTGACGTCTCTGGCAAAAGTGAATTCGTCATGCAATCATGTTGTCAGGAGTGGCAGAGTCGCTAGCTAGGAGCTCGATGGCATTTACATATAACTCAATTGGTCGTCGCTTGTGGAAAATTTGCTGGCCTTCTATGCCAAGGTTGTGGACAAGGAGTGCTCTTTTCCCTACTTTGTCAAGTTTGCCCAGGTCCAGTGCTGAGATGTAGGTCTTGACCGTGTCCAGCCGTCATGGCCATGGGACTACTGGTTCTCCTGGGCACTCGATGAAGGGCTGTAGCAGTCGTAAGCACACCTCCATGGTTTAGTCTCTCGTCGCCAAATATTATTTTGTGGGAACATGGTGTGGGACTTCTCCACCCAGAAAAGAAGGCAACTGGGGAAGGGGGAAACAATGGACCAAAAGAGGAGGTGTCACCGGGGGGTATCAGATGGGACAGTAAGGACTATGCACCCCCCGGGGAGAGGAGTAAATGCCGGAGCTGCTGGAAGAAGAAGGGTGTGAGAGCGGCACCGGCGTTATGTCATGTTAATGTGCCACACAGGCTTTGCTCTAAACACAATGTATGATGGTCGGAAGTTCCAGGTCTCAATGCATGGTATTAAAGATATAAAAGAGGAAAGCACAGAGACCCGGGAGCACTTTTACTGTACTGTATGTTGGAGATGGAATAAAGTTTCTGTGTCATCTAGCTCGTTGCCTTGCCTGCTTCCTTTCTTCACATTGGTGACCCTAAAACATGCCATAGAAAGCGAGCTGAGCACCATCCCAGAGACTGCCTGGAGGGAGAGCACCAGTGCTGCGTGTGTGGTCTCAGTCCAGCTCCCAGACTTCTGGCTTTACAACCCGACCGCGTGGTTCTTGCACATAGAAGCCCAGTTCGCACACCTCAGGATAACAACGGATGATACCAAGTATTACTACGTGGTCACTGCGCCGGATGCGCGTGCCACGCAACAGGTGATGAGCCTGCTCCAGGAGCCGCCGGCCCAAGGAAAATATGAAGCGCTCAAGAGGATGCTTCTCCAGCGCTATACCCTTTCTGACAGTAAGAGGGCAGAGAGGTTCCTAACGTGTTCAGAGTTGGGGGACAGATCATTAGTGGAGCTCATAGAGAGCATGTTGGCACTGAGGGGGAAGGACGACGAATCTTTTCTGTTTGCCCACTTGTTCCTCAGGAACCTACCGGTTACAGTGAGGGCGATCCTGGCCATACAGCCTCGCCTGCCTCCTTTCTCCACAATGTCCACAAACCTGGCAATGATGATTGACGAGGATGCTGCCATTTACTGAACTTTCTCAAAATAAAGAATAGGGAATACAGGCACATGTACAATGGGGCCAGCTGCCAACCATCTCTCATACCAACTGAGTGTCTAACTCCAACTCTGTATATCTGATTGCTGAGATGGCGGGCCGCCCAATATATAAGACATGGTGACGTCATCCGCAGGATGCCGCACCACTCCCAAAATACCTGGTATTCAAACACAATAACCTCAGTAAAGCTCACCTCAACACGTGGACTTGTCCGCCCTTATTTCCAGACATAACATAGAGGAGGAAGGAAAAGAGAGGAGCTCTTCAAGAATTTTTGTAGTGTTTTTAGCTGTGTTTTCTGTGTAAATAATGGTTCAGTATTGTAAATTGTAGTATTAGTATTGTTTGTGAGAGTTTTGGACTGTAGCAAACAAATGTTTGAGAAGATGTAAAATAGTTTCAATTTCATTTTGTAATCTCAAAGGTTTTGTTCATGTACATTTGAAATATTTATAAAGAGAAACCTAATGAAAAGTCAAATCCGTTTTTGTTATCACACACTGTTTTAAGTATTTATAACATATAATAATAATAATGACAAATACTTGCCAGATTTTATGTTACATTTCTCCTGGAAAAAATGGCAAAATAATTTACACAAAGGACATTTTCTGACACATTTATTGAAAAAAATATTTCAAAAAAACAGGCAAACTATCGAAATTTTAATACTAGAATTAAAGGCTCAAATAGGTTTTGTGGCTCCTTGCAGATTTTTTGGACAAAAATAGCTTAAGATGATTCTTTTCATCGTAGAGGTTGCTGACCCCGATCTAGATTATGAAATGTACATTACTGACACAATACCAATATTTAAATTTTTGAACTGTCATGTTAAATCATCGTAACATCCCTATTTGCCATTATTAAGTGTGTATCCCATACAGCAAACTGCACATGAATAACATAGATGCACTGACAGCCACTCATTTGCACTAATTTGTAGTGTCTTACACACGTTGCCTTTTTACAGCTTTATACATTGTTTCAACTTGATATCACGTGAGGCTTGGGGCTTTCCAGCATATACTGTGCTGAAGTCTGAGGTTGGCAGGTATCAAAGCCTAGCATACCACCCACATACAGAGAGGCATGAACAGCAAGCCTGTCTGTCCTAGATAATGATCACCTGCTCTCACCAGACTGTCTGTCTCCCCTAAACTGATAGGGAAATGCAGATCTGGAAAAGGTAAGTAGAAAGTGGAAAAACAAGAATGTCTTTGCAGAGGATTAGTGGATAATTTGTCTTGACTGCTGTAGGTACTGTAGAACTAATCATGGAAATTATAACTGAATATCTTGCTCAATCAGGAGTATTGAGCATAGTCCAAGAAAAGAATTTATAAGAGCAAAAATCCATCAATCTCTGACTTGTGTTTCATTCTTCTATCCATCCCTCCATCTTCTACCTCTTATCCGGTTGCAGCAATCTGAGCAGAGGGGCCCAGACTGCCGCCAGTTCACAGAGCACCATGATCCCCATGATCCCTCCTGCAGGTGGTGAGCACACTGAAGGTGTACTGCATTGTGAGAGCTGCAGCTGATCCAGAGGACTGTTAAGTTACTTCACCCTGGGCATTCTTTGAAAAGATGATGTAGCTCCGTCCATCTGTGTTTGTAGTTTTTTAATTTATGTATTTTCAGAATCTTATACCTTAACAGTTAGACAACAACCTACATCGTTATTTACATGGAAAATGATCTTTTAAATTGTCAAACATCATATGTGTAACTCGTGGCAAAATTCGATCGGAATCAAAAGATAAGCTAGATTCCATCTAGCTACATTGCTCCGCACTGTGTGTGTTTATATACTTGCATATTTATTCCACCTAGCTGCAATGCTCCATACTGTGGGTGTTTATATATTTACATATTTATTCCATCTAGCTACAATGCTCTGCACTGTGTGTTCATATATTCATATATTTATTCCATCCAGCTACAATGCTCTGCACTGTGTCTGTGTGTGTGTGTGTGTGTATATATATATTTTATAGTAATATGTACATATGTATATTAGCTGCTCTTGCTTGCTTGTTTTTTCTTGCCTTCTGATTGTTGCTCTGAGTGTTGCTATCCCTGTGCTGTTGCAATCCTGGAATTTCCCCGTTGTGGGACTAATAAAGGCTTATCTTATCTTATCTTATAATTTCACTCTTCATTTCAATGAAGAATTTTTCTGATTTAAGGTCCCATATGCAGAAGTAGAGGGGGTGGGACATAGGCTCTCTATACATAACGTCACAAATTCTGGCCTTTAAACTGTACTGTATGAGCAATATACAAACTCAGGAGACTTATAAACTCCAAGAGAGACTCCACTCAGTTCAAACCTACATCGTTCGTGCTCTGTCACTCCCAGCTCTGGGGCTCATATAGGGAAGACTAATTACAAGTTTATTTACTTTCATTTACAGAAACTGAGAGCGTGAAAAATAGAGTTAATCTGAAGAAGACACTTTATATTTTACTTTGTGGATCCTTTGCACCAGCCACAGCTTGCACTGTCCGTGCATTGTTTAAAGTTGAAAAGTAGAATCTGACCAGATCTTACCATCTTTCCTGTTTGGTTATGGTGTTAACAGAGTGTTTGTAGGACATTGGGATATACTGCTCAAAGATTATCATTGACTGCTTACATTAAAACATTATCATAATTAGCTCTTGAATCCTAGAGTGATGGTGAAATACATGCATTTATACTGGCTTTCAAAATCAGTTCATCCTCAAGTCTAAGTGTTTTATTTTATTTTATTTTATTTTTGTCACATGTTAAGAAATTACCATAGGCTTCCCTCTCATATCATATGTAACTAGAAAAGCACTCGGAGAGCGCAGACCTCCGCCAAGCGGCACAGTTCCCCCCATACAGTGTTTGTGTGTACGTTTTCAGATTCCCTGAGCATGAAAAGATATGACTAGCAATTGGATTGACAATGATTATTTGTTTATTTGACATGGACAGTGCAATAAACAGACAATTAATGAATGACAATCAATGTGATAGTGATAGGATTAGTGGTTCAGTAGTGTAAAACGGGGCTATAAGGGACGGCGGGTTGATAAGGGACACTTTTCTGGGAAATGTTTTAAATGTAATTGTGCTTTTTTTATTTTGAGCAGGACGCTGAGTTGTGTTTTTATTGTCAAATATCCATGAATCCTTCATCAAATGTAGGCGGAAGCAAAATTAAAAAAGCAGAATTACATTTAGAAAAGTGTCCCATATTACCCCGCCGTCCCTTATAGCCCCGTTTTACGGTTGTAAAAGCATTGCCTCCTTGGCGGAGGTAATAAACTGAAGTGTTGGTGTGTCCATCTCCTCCACTGATGGATGCAGATTGGTTAGACAGGTTGCCGTGGGTTTTATATTATATTGGGGTTGCGCTCCGCGGCAAAACAGAATTTAGAATCTTCCCCGGCAGAGAGGTCGTTTTTACGCAGCGCCTATAGCTGGGCGGGGAATTTGTGGCAAATAATCGGGCGGCGGACAGGTGGCCGTGTCAGGTTTTGCAGCGTGGCGCAAAAACACGCACGCTGGCGGGGCCAGGCCAGCAGTGTTTTCCGCGTGCTTTTGTGCCTAAAACGTTGAAGAACGTGGAGTTTGTGTTGGTCAGACACGACAAGCAGCGCAATGTGCGCAGCGCCTATGGCTGGCGGGCCCAGGCCACCAGTGTTTTCCGCATGCTTTTGTGGCTAAAACGTTGAAGAAGGCGGAGTTTGTGTTGGTCAGACACGACGCCCAGCGCCGTCGCAACATGTGCGCCTGCGCACATGTTGGAAATGGCCATATGTCACAGTGTGGAAAAATGCTTTAAAAAATTCCTGTATGCAGACGGTGATGCGGATCATCCCCAAAATGTAATCAGTTCTTCCTTGTACCATTTCCAACAACGCCTGAAAGTTTCATGGAAATGCGTCCAAGATTTTTTGAGTTATCTTGCTAACCAACAGACAGACAGACAGACAGACAGACAGACAGACAGACAGACAGAGACAGACAGACAGACAAACAGACAAACCCCGGCAAAAACATTACCTCCTCCTGGCCTTTCGGCCTGGCAGAGGTAAATATAGTATCTGGACAATGTCAATCATGGGAATGGAAACAAAAACATGACTAGGAAGCTGCTGCCCACAATGTAAAAAATTGATTTCTTAGGTTTGGTGTCATAAGAGTAAAGTGAGGCCCCAGACAAAACTCCCCAAAAACAACAAAAAAGATTCAAAGATTTTTATTTGTCAATACTACTATATGTACAGGACATACAGGAGAATTGAAATGGTGTTTCTCTCTCTCTTCAGTGGTGTGCACAATATAAAAAAAGAAAAATGAATAAGTCTGGAAAAACAACAACAGCAGTCTATGTACAGTAATGCTACCCGTAGTGCAAGTGGCGACAAAAGATAGACCCAGGCATCCCACAGTGCAAGATAAACGATGAAACCCAGCAATCCTATATACAGAAAAGTAGAGCAGTAATACTTGTAGTTGTAAGTTTGATGCAGTAGTGTAGGTGCAGACAGTGACAGATAGAACTGCACATGATCAGTATTGCAATAACAAACACAGACAGCAACAGACATGGCATTTGTGCAAATGGTTGCAGTAAAGTGCAGAGACATACAGCAGCAGATGTATTACTGTTGGTATGCCAGTCTTTCTGTGCAAACAGCTGAGGTAGTTATTGTGCAGGTGAGTGCGTTATGGTCCTGGGAGAGGAAGTGGACAGAGTTCAGGGTCCTGATGGCCTGATGAACAAAGCTGTTTGTCAGTCTTGTGGGGCAGGCCCGGAGGCTACAATACCTTTTCCCTGAGGGCAGGGGGCTGAAAGGGGACTGTGAGGGGTGGAAGATGTCGCCTGCAATGTTGATGGCTCTGCGGGTGAGGCAGGTGAGGTAGATGTCCAAGAGGGGGGTCAGAGGGGCACCGATGATCTTGCTGGTTGTGTTCACTGTGCATTGTAGCGTCTTCCGGCAGGGGGCGGTGCAGCTTCCATACCACACTGTGATGCAGCTAGTGAGGATGCTCTCAATGGTGCCCTGGTAGAATAAGCACATGATGGGGGTGGGACTCGTGCTCTCCTCAGTTTGTGGAGGAAGTGGAGGCGAGTTTGAGCCTTCTTGGCCAGTGATATGGTGTTGTTGGACCAGGAGAGGTGCTCAGAGATGTGCACCCCTCGGAACTTGGTGCTGCTCACCCTCTCCACAGCTGCTCCCATCGATGATCAGAGGGGGATGCTGTGCGTGTCCCCTCCTGAAGTCAACCACAATCTCCTTGATTTTTTCCTCATTCAGGAAGAGATTATTGTCTTTACACCACTGGACCAGTTGGCTCACCTCATTTCTGTAGTTGGCCTCCTCGTTGTTGGTGATAAGGCCCACCACCGTTGTGTCGTCCGCAAACTTGATGATGTGGTTGGTGCTGTAGGCTGGTACACAGTCGTGGATCAGCAGGGTGAAGAGCAGCGGGCTGAGCATGCACCCTTGTGGGGCCCCTGTGCTCAGTGTGATGATCTTGGAGGTGTTGCTGCCAACCTGTACATTCTGTAGCCTCCCTGTGAGAAAGTTCAGCACCCAGCTACAGAGAGAGGTTTTGAGTCCCAAGTGTCTGAGTTTTTATATTAGGTGCTAGGCCAAGAACAACATTCACACGTAGGAGTTCTTTGAGCCCAGGTGGGTGAGGGCTGGATGGAGAGCAGCAGTGATGGCATTTTCTTTGGATCTGTTTGACCTGTATGCAAACTGAGATGGATTGTGTGAGGGAGAGAGGATGGACTTAATGTTCTGCATGACCAACCACTCGAAGCACTTCATTATGATGGGAGTCAGTGCTATGGGCTGGTAATTGTTGTAGCTGGATGGGACAAGCTTCTTTGGGACTGGTATTATGGTAGCAGTTTTGAAACATGTAGGAACTTGACTCAGGGAGCTGTTGAAGATGTTGGCCAGGACATTCTTGAGCTCCTCCACGCAGTCCTTCAGAACGCGACCTGGTGTGTTGTCTGGTCCAGCTGCCTTGTGTGGGTTGATCCTGGAGAGGGTCTTCTTCACGCTAACCGGATCCAGACTTATGGCCTGCTCGTCTGGAGGAGGAGTGGTCTTCTGTGCTGATGTGCTCTTTTGTGCTTCAAAATGGCCGAAGAAGTTATTTAGGTTGTTAAGTAGAGTGATGTCACTCACACAGGTCTGAGGTGGGGGTTTGTAGTTGGTGAGGGTCTGTATGCCACGCCAGAGAGAACGTGCATCTCTGGTGTTGCTGAAGTGGCCGGATAGTTTCTTGCTGTACTGTCGTTTTGCCTCCTTGATGCCATGGGACAGGTTGGCACTAGCTGTTGTTAGTCCTGCAGCGTCACCGGCCCTGAAGGCTGTGTCCCGAGCCCTCAGGATCCTGTGGACCTCTGCTGTCATTCATGGCTTTTGGCTGGCACTAACAGTGATCAAATTTCTTATCACTCAAAATCACTTTTAATAAAACACACCATCACTAATTTGTTTTTAATGTGGATTCTTTATTTCCTGAACAAACATAATTTTCCTTTATCTTTACGTGCAGATATTTCATCTCCAAATCTATTTTCTGATTTTTTTTCTATTGAGATAGGTTTTGTACAGATCTTTTGCTGTACAAAATCCTTTGCTACAATGAAATTCTTTAATTATCTCAAGTCTAAAATGTCCATTTCTGTTTAGCAGTAATATGTCTCACATAAGATTAATAAAATCAGTTTCTTACATTGTCAAATTGTTGTATAGAGGCTGGAGGAGGATCCACTAAATTGTACTGTTCAATCTCTTATGGAACAAAAATAGGTTCTGCTAAAACTCCTCCACTCTTCAAACACCACAATCACATATTGGATGCTTGGCACATATTGTCCATATAACTTAGTGGACCCTTTGGACCCTCCATAGCCGCTTCTGTCACAGCTGATGTAGTCTCCTCTTCAGCTTTTTAATTGTACTAACAATCATCGAGCCTTTGGCCTAATGAAGGATAGTTTCTCGGGGGGAAGGGGGGGGGTGACTATATTTAGATTAGAAGACTAGGATCTTGGACTGTGAAGGTGTCATGACTCGCCGCTCATCAGTGGCGCCAGCTGTGCGCACACCTGCGCCTCGTCAGCGGCGAGGGATTTAAGCCGCCTCGCCCTGGGCTTCGGCCTGAGGCCGTCTGTTCTCATCGGCATCTCTTGCTGCAAGGAACCCCCTTCATCAAGCAAGATACCACGTAAGAATCTCTTACCTTTCCTCCCAGCCTTCTCCCCTGTGCACAGGTGGATTTCCCGGCGGCGGACAACGTTCTCCAGCCACCATCTCCTCGCTGCTGCTTCAGGCGCTCCAGGTCGCTGTCTACCGGGCTACGCCCTTGCTTAACGCCAGCCACCTGCCCAAACCAAGTAAGCCAGCTGTCATTATCTTATCTCCTGTATTGGTGTGGTGCCCGTTACCCTTCTCCCTCTGCTTCTCCCATAGGGTTGTCCGGCTGAACGGCTTCCTGCCCCCGTGCCTGACGCAGACGCCACCACCAATACATTCTCATCTCACGGACACGCACTCATACACTCTTGTTGTTAATAAAGCTATTGAATCCACCCTGAGCCTGCGTGTGTGTCTCCTGAGCCGTGCATTATGTCAGTACGGCCTCAGCAGAGCGGCTCGGCAGACAGCGGGCTCGCACGCCGTCTTTCCACCCTTGAGGCTCGGGTGGATCTAATAGCCCACCAACAACAAGTGATCCTCAATCAATTATGTACTATTACTAACCGATTGGACCGTTTGGACCCACAACAGCCGTTCCCCCCGGCTCGTCTGGGTGGCGCGGCTCCTGCTGCTCCAGCGGCCGTTCAGCCTGCTCCGGGTGCACCGGCACGGCTCACACCTATTCCGACCCCCGCCCGCTTTAGCGGTAAGCTCGGTGGAGCGCAGGGGTTTATCATGCAGTGTGAGTCTGTGTTTCATCGCGTCCCCGGAGACTTTCCCTCAGGCCATAGCCGGATTGGCTACATAGGAAATCTCTTTTAGGGGCGAGCGCTTACCTGGGCTTACGCCGTAATGGCGAAGCCCAGCTATGCCACCCTCTCCTATGGCCAGTTCGCGAGACTGTTCCTGGAAGTGTTCGATCATTCGCGTACAGAGAGCGTTCAGGTCGATCGTCTTCTCAGCCTCCAGCAGGGAAGCCGATCGGCCGCTGATTACGCGATCGACTTCCGGGTTGCTGCGGAGGAGGTTGGCTGGGGAGAGCGTTCGCTCTGCGGCATCTTCCTTCGCAGTCTCAGCGCAGGTCTGAGGGATGAACTGGCTGGACGGGATATCCCGGAGACATTAGCGGAGCTGACTTCCCTTGCCATCAGCTTGGATAACAGGCTGCGCGAGCGTGCCTCGGAGCGGAGGTCTTTTTCTCGCCCTCGAGGTGCCTCGGCACGCCTGCCCCAAGCTCGCCCCCTGGCGTTGCCGTCACCGGGGTTCTCCGAGGAGTCGGAGCCGATGGTGACAGGCTGGACAAAGCTCCCCCCAGCGGAGAAACAACGCCGCCGTGAGTTGGGCCTCTGCATGTATTGCGGGGGCAGCCAACACACGGTGGAGCATTGTCCACAGAAGCCAAATGGAGAGGTCCGCAAGTTACTGTAGGGGGCCTTGCGGACGCTAATCGGTTAACTCCCCTCACTCAATTGACGCTGCCCATCCGATTCTGTCACAATCCCACAGGGCACCTCACCCATGCACTGGTGGATTCAGGCGCGGAGGGTAGCTTCATTTCACAGAGCCTGGCAACTCGATTGGGCATCCGTTGCCACCCTCTCAAGTCTCCTCTCGCCCTAGTAAATCTCTCCCGTGTCTCCCTGGGAGAAGTAACACACCGGACGACCCCTGTCCCAGTAATTATCTCAGGAAATCATCGGGAGGAAATCACCTTTTACGTCCTACCATATTCAGTATCACCTGTGATTCTTGGATACCCATGGCTCCACCTCCACAATCCTGTCCTGGACTGGAGGTCCGGCAGAGTGTCCGCCTGGAGCTCTTTCTGCATGGGCACCTGCCTCCAATCCGCTGCCTGCGCCCCGTCCTCTCCTCCTACTCCCAAGGACGCCGCGCCTCCGGATCTCACCCTGGTGCCCTCGGAGTTCCACGACCTGGGTATGGTCTTCAGCAAGTCCAAGGCGATGTCTCTTCCTCCGCACCGGCCCTATGACTGCGCTATTAACATCCGCCAGGGGGCACCCTTACCCTCGGGACATCTCTACAGCCTGTCAGCGCCGGAGAAGGAGGCCATGAACACTTATTTGAAGGAGTCGCTGAGTGCTGGAATCATCCGCCCCTCGTCATCACCATTAGGCGCTGGGTTCTTCTTCGTGGGCAAGAAGGACGGCTCCCTTCGTCCTTGTATTGACTACCGTGCCCTCAATGACATCACGGAGAAGGACCGCTACACCTTGCCCCTAATGGACACCGCCTTCCACTCCCTCCAGGGGGCGACTTGGTTCACCAAGCTCGATCTTCGCAGCGCATACCACCTCGTCCGGATCCGGGAGGGAGACGAGTGGAAGACAGCCTTCCGTACCCCGAACGGTCATTTCGAATACCTAGTTATGCCGTTCGGGTTGACCAATGCTCCAGCCATCTTTCAGCGCCTTATTAATGACGTCCTCCGGGATTTCATCGGCCTGTTCGTGTTCGACTACCTGGACGATATCCTCATCTTCTCCAGATCCAGGGACGAGCACCGGGTCCACGTGAGGTGGGTCCTTCAGAGGCTGCTGGAGAACTGATTATATGTCAAGGCGGAAAAATGTGAATTCTACGCCAAGACTACGTCCTTCCTGGGGTTCGTCATCTCTCATGACCAGGTGCTCCCGGACCCAGCGAAGGTTAAAGCGGTGGTAGAGTGGCCCACTCCTACATCAAGGAAGCAGGTACAACAGTTTATAGGGTTTGCCAATTTCTACCGCCGTTTCGTCCCAAATTTTGGAGCCATCGTCGGTCCCCTGACCCGCCTCACCTCCCCTAAGACCCCGTTCCGGTGGACTGAAGAGGCCGCAGCTGCCTTCCGGATGCTGAAGGCGGAGTTCTCCTCCTCGCGGGTCCTCAGCCAAGTCGACCCCGCGCTGCAATGCATCGTTGAAGTGGACACTTCGGACACGGGGGTGGGGGCGGTGTTGTCTCAGCGGTCGCCTGCCAACGGGGCCAAACGGCCCTGCACCTTCTTCTCTCGGCGCTTGTCCCCGGCGGAACGTAATTACGACGTGGGGGACAGAGAGCTCCTCGCCATCAAGCTTGCGCTTCAGGAGTGGTGCCACTGGCTGGAGGGGGCTGCCCTGCCGTTCGTGGTTCTCACCGATCACAAGAACTTGGAATATTTAAGAACTGCCAAACGTCTGAATGCCCGCCAGGCGCGTTGGTCCTTGTTCTTCGCCAGGTTTCGTTTTAACATCACCTTTAGGCCTGGCTCCAAGAATGGCCTGCCCGACGCCCTCTCTAGGCAATTTGCCCCTGAGGCATCAGAAGACGCAGTCCACACCATCTTGCCCAGGTCGTGCGTCATGGGGGCCGTCTCGTAGGACATCGAAAGCAAGATCCGGAAGGCGCAGGAATTGGAACCGGACCCTGGCGGCGGACCGGAGGGGAGGCTTTTTGTGCCGTCCACTGTCCGGGGGGAGGTCATCCACTGGCTTCACAAATCTAAGCTCACCTGCCATCCTGGGTCCTCCCGGATGATCAACCTCCTCCAACGCTCCTTCTGGTGGCCGAGTCTGCGGAGGGACGCAGCCCGCTACGCCCGGGCCTGCCCCATCTGTGCCACCAGAAAATCAGGTAACGCCCCCCCCCCCCCCCGCGGGCCTGCTCCAGCCCCTGCCCGTCCCTGGCAGGCCCTGGTCGCATATCGCCCTAGACTTCGTCACCGGTCTTCCTGTCTCCAACACCTTCGACACAGTCCTGACCATCATTGATCGTTTCTCCAAGGCTGCTCACTTCGTGCCATTACGGGGTCTCCCATCTGCCTTGGAGATGGCGGACCTCCTCATCCAGCACGTGGTCAGGCTGCACGGGATTCCGGTAGACGTGGTCTCGGACCGGGGCCCCCAGTTTGCCTTGGACGTCTGGAGGTCTTTCTGCAATGCCCTGGGAGCCAAGGTAAGCCTCTCCTCCGGCCATCACCCCCAATCCAACGGGCAGTGTGAGCGGACCAATCAGGAGCTTTAGGCTGCGCTCCGCTGCGTCACTGCAACCAAGCCTGCGTCCTGGAGCACATACCTCGCCTGGGTGGAATACGCCCATAACACCGCCCGCTCTTCTGCCACCGGGATGTCCCCATTCAAGGCATCCCTGGGCTACGATCCTCCCCTGTTCCCTACGCAGGAGAGCGAGTTGACTGTCTCCTCAGTCCGGGCGCACCTCAGGCGGTGCCGTTCCATCTGGTCTTCGGCGTGCAGTGCACTTTTACGCACGGCGGAGCGCAACAAGTCCATGGCGGACCGGCACAGGAGACCTGCCCCTGCCTACCAGGTAGGCCAACAAGTCTACGTGTCCACTCAGGACGTCTGTTTAAAGGGTGAGAGGAGAAAGCTGGCCCAACGGTTCATCGGTCCATTTCCCATCACCAAAATTATCAACCCGGTGGCTGTGCATGTGGCTATCCCCCCCTCCTTCCGCATCCATCCCACCTTCCACGTCTCCAAGGTGAAACCGGTGGTCTCCGATCCCCTCTGCCCTCCACCTGTGGCGCAGCCCGCGCCCCAGATGATAGATGGCCATCCGGCCTGGACAGTCTCTACCATCCTGGACTCCTGGCGCCAGGGTCACGGGTTGCAGTACTTGGTGGATTGGGAGGGCGACGGACCTGAATGGAGACAATGGGTGTGCTCCTTGTTTGTGCTGGATCCGTCCCTCATCACTGAGTTTCACCGAGCGCACCTGGAGAAACCATCGCCAGGAGGCGCTGCTAGAGGGGGGAGTACTGTCACGACTCGCCGCTCATCAGCGGCGCCAGCTCTGCGCACACCTGCGCCTCATCAGCGGCGAGGGATTTAAGCCGCCTCGCCCTGGGCTTCGGCCTGAGGCCGTCTGTTCTCATCGGCATCTCTTGCTGCAAGGAACCCCCTTCATCAAGCAAGATACCACGTAAGAATCTCTTACCTTTCCTCCCAGCCTTCTCCCCTGTGCACAGGTGGATTTCCTGGCGGCGGACAACGTTCTCCAGCCACCATCTCCTCGCTGCTGCTTCAGGCGCTCCAGGTCGCTGTCTACCGGGCTACGCCCTTGCTTAACGCCAGCCACCTGCCCAAACCAAGTAAGCCAGTTGTCATTATCTTATCTCCTGTATTGGTGTGGTGCCCGTTACCCTTCTCCCTCTGCTTCTCCCATAGGGTTGTCCGGCTGAACGGCTTCCTGCCCCCATGCCTGACGCAGACGCCACCACCAATACATTCTCATCTCACAGACACGCACTCATACACTCTTGTTGTTAATAAAGCTATTGAATCTACCCTGAGCCTGCGTGTGTGTCTCCTGAGCCGTGCATTATGTCAGAAGGTGATAAAACTGTGAAAAAAAGTTAATAATAAAATGTCCACATTCAGTCAATAAAAGAGATGGGCTTGTGAGTGAAATGAGTTCAATAGAAAAACCCCTTAATAAAGTTTGTATAAATTAACTTGACAATAAGGCTTGCATATTATTGTAATTGCAATATAGTAAAAAAAATAAAAATAAAATCTATACTGTATAATATGATTGCTATGTCTGAGAATGAGGTATGGACAGTGGATTTGAGCTGCACTCTTATTTATTCAATACACCACTGAACTATATACAGAAGGGTGGCGCCATATGGCGCCACAGCCAGTTCACCACGTAATGACGTTACCTACGGCAAGCCACCATGTCCAAACACCACATTTTACCCCCCACCCTTTCAAAAAACCCCAAAGAACTACGTACAACTACCTGGGCACCCGGGTAGACTACCGGTATGCCTTTGTGACCGAGTGGATTATTCTGCCACTGTTGTCGGTCACACCCTGGCTACACTTACGAGTCTACTTTTCAAAATTTAGTTACAAAGTCCCTAAGGTAGTAGGGTCTCTGCCAAACCCAGGCCGAGTGGCACTCGGGCTGTGTCACCGTCAGTGGCTCTGGCGGACATTTGGACGTCGGGGGTTGTGGGTCTTCCGTCGTCGAGGTCTCAGCCTTACCTGGCCGTGTCCGTCTCCATCTCCTGATCCAGATCCAAAGTCGATGTCACTTTTCTGAGGCGGTTGGTGCGCCACCGTGACTCATCGGCAACACGAAAGGTGGCTTGGCCCAACTGTGCTGTGATCTGTATCAGCATTGTCCAGAATGACTGCAACTTGTGGGCGCGATTGGGACATTGGATCCGAACCCAGTCCAGCACTGTGAGTCCGGGTCCCCTTGCGCTGCGCTTCTTGTCAACTGTTTGCATTATCTGTTGTTGTTGTTTGACCACCCTCCCTCTAGGTGAGGCCGTCTCCGGTGGTGTGGCGGCTGATGGGGAGCGAGGTTGGAGTTATTAGGGTTAATCCTTGTCGCCATTTGTTATGTCTGGGAATGAGGCACGGACAGTGGATTTGAACTGCACTCTCCTTTATTCAATACACCACTAAACTATTACAGAAGGTCGCCACGTGATGATGTCACCTATGTCCAAACACCACACTGATTATCTGGGTATGTGGGTAAAGTTAAAAAAAGGCTTAACAAAACCTCACAAATTAAACAATGAAGGATGGAATCATCGTTGACTTTCCTTCATTTTACCAGGGCAGTACCCAAATATTTGCTGCCTGTTCATGATAGTGGCATTCATTTTTTTAAAAATTTGTTATTTGGATATTTGGTGACCTAGTTGGAGCATCCGCCCCACAACCAGGAGGTCAAAGACCATATTAACAAAAAGGTTCTTCCTGCCTTCTAGCTTGGTGTTCAGCATTACAGAATGGATGAAGGAAAGTTGGTTACCCAGCCACAGAGGTACTCTTTGTGCCGGTCGTAAACCTGAATAAATGCATCAGGAAAGGCATCCGGCGTAAAAATCTTTGCCAAATCGACATCTGGAGCATCGCAATCTAAGGTATGCTGTGGTGACCCCGAAAGGGAGCAGCTGAAAGAAGATTTGGATATTTGCTCTTTCATCCAAACTGCGCAGTTTTAATTATGTTAATTCTGATTGAGAAACGGAGATAGGCGCTGCCCCATACACCACATGGTGTCCTACATGCTGTGGAATGGATTAATTTAACTTAATTCTGACTGACTAAAGTTCAAAAAAAGATCACAAAATTACATGAATAAATTTAGAAAAAAAGAAAAACTTCAAATTTATGTGACAAAAACTACAAATTTATGAACAAAAAATTTACATTTACAAAGAAATCTTCTAATAAAAGATCTTTGGGAAAACGATTTCAAACTACATGGAACAATTTTTTTTGGACTTATTTTGTACCCGTAGGTAGATTTGTTCTGCAGTCCGGTGACAAGCCACCAGCTGCTGGTCGCTGCGTGCGCAAGCGCCCCTTAACTCCCTAACCTGCATGTTTTGGCATGTGGGAGGAAAACGGAGAAATCCCGGAGTAAACCCACGCAAACACGGGGAGAACATGCAAACTCCACACAGATCACTGTTGGCCAGGGGCAGGGATCAAACCCACGATCTCATGATCCCCGCGATCCCCCGGCCGAGGGTAAAACTGTGCTGCCGCGGTGCTAACCACTGCGCCACCGTGCAGCCCCGGTAATTGCATATTTACTGTAAGAAAAATAGCCAAATTTCAAGAAAAAAGGCTCTCAAATTTACACAAAAAGCTGCAACTTTATGAAAAAGGTACAAATTGACATGAATTTTTTTTCTTTATAGAAAAAGCCATTACATCTGAATGTAGTGATAAATGTAGTAAAATACTGTTTTGCAATGCACTCAATTTATAACATCACATTATTCTGAATACTTATTTTTTAATGCAAAATAAATAGTGAAGGGCATTTGGTGACATCCAACCATCCATCCATTCATCCATTTTCTACCGCTTTTCCAGAGGTCCGGGTCATAGAGGCAGCAGCTCAAGCAGAGAAGCCCAGACTTTCCTCTCCTCACCCACCTGCTCCAGCTTTTCTGAAAGGACACCAAGACGTTCCCAGGCCAGCTGGAAGATGTAGTCTCTCCAGCGTGTCCTGGGTCTGCCCCGGGGTCTCCTCTCTGAGATGTGCCCGAAACTGTCAAGAATGCGCCTGTTTACGGTCGAAAAATAGGACACCAAATGCTTGCTGCAGGTTTGCACATTTATTAACTTAAAGAATAAATACAAAGTGCTCCAACATATTAATCTGGCGAGCACACAGAAAAATAAAGAATAAACACAAAGTGCTCCAACATTCTAATCTGGCGAGCACGTTATTAAGTGCTCCAACAAGCAAACTGGCGAGCAACAAGGATACCATACAATTACAATGAAATAAAATGGAATGACACAAATGCTAAAGGAAAGTTGGGCTCCACGTCAGTGGTGCCAAATACAGGCAATGCCTGATAAGGAGGAAAAGCTCAGCCGGAAGACCCCGAGGACAATGGGACTCCACGGCTGAAGAAAAAAACGGAGAGAAGGGGGAAAAAGGCACCACAACGGAGCACACAACTTACTTCGACAGCGAGACCTAAACCCACTGAAGCAGGCAGTGGGCAGGAATGGCAGGGAGAGAGTAGTAGGACACGGCCACGACTGATGTTGTTGTGTTCCTTAAATACACACACATAATCAAAGACAGGTGCAATCCATGAGTAGAAAAATTGGCAGCAGCTGTGCAGGCCTGAAGGAATTGACAGCCAGAAGCTGCACAGTGCTGTCAAAATAAACAAACGGAAACATGAAATACAAATACAACAAAACTCAAAAACATCATAATAATCTAAGAGAACAGAAAATAAACAGCAAAATGTTCACTGGGCAGAAAAAACTGGGCACGGCTCAAACCCGTGCCCCAGAAACATGACAGAAACACCTCAAATGGGAGACATCCAGGAGGCATCCTGATCAGATGCCCAAACCACCTCAACTGGCTTCTTTCGATATGGAGGAGGAGCGGTTCTACTCTGAGCCTCTCCCGGATGACTGAGCTCTTCACCCTCCCTCTGAGAGTGAGTCCAGCAATCCTATGGAGAAAGCTCATTTTAGCCGCTTGTATCCGCGATCTCATTCTTTTGGTCATTACCCAAAGCTTATGACCATAGGTGAGGGTAGGAACGTAGATTGACTGGTAAATTGACAATGTTGCTTTAGAGCTCAGCTCCATCTTCACAATAACAGACCAGTACAAACATCTGCATCACTGCAGAGGCTGCCCAGATCCGTCTGTCAATCTCTCGCTCCATTCTCCCCTCACTCACGAATGAGACCTCGAAATACTTAAACTCCTCCACTTGGGGCAGGAGCTTGTCCCCAATCTGGAGGGGACAATCCATGTTTTTCTGGCTGAGGACCATGGACTTGGACTTGGAGGCGCTGATTCTCATCCCAGCAAGGCCTGTAGGTCATTGGTTGATGAAGCCACCAGGACATCATCTGCAAACAGCAGAGATGAGATATTGTGGTCACCGAGCACAACACCCTCCGATCCTTGGCTGCGCCTAAAAATCCTGTCCATAAAAATTATGAACAGGATCGGTGACAAAGGGCAGCCCTGGTGGAATCCAACTCTCACTGAAAACGAGTTTAACTGGGCGCTGGCAATACGACCCAAACTCTTGCAACGGTTGTTTAGGGACTGGATAGCTCGTAACAACGAGCCTGATACCCCATACTCTCGCAGCACTCCCCACAGGAGACCACAAGGGATGCGATCGAATGCTTTCTCCAAGTCCACAAAACACATGAGGACTGGTTGGGGAAACTCCCATGATCCCTCAAGGGTTCTCGAGAGGGTAAAGAGTTGGTTCGAAGTGCCACAGCCAGGACGAAAACCACACTGCTCCTCCTGGATCCAATGTTCAACCAACGGTTGGACTCTCCTCTCCAGTATCCTGGCACAGATCTTCCCAGGGACGCTGAGGAGTGTGATCCCCCTAAAGTTAGAACACACCCTCCGGACCTCCTTTTTAAAGAGGAACCACTATCCCAGTTTGCCATGCCAAAGGCACTGTCCCCGACCTCCACACAACATTGCAGAGGCGTGTCAACCATGACAGCCCTACAACATCCAAGGCCTTGAGATACTCAGGGCGAATCTTGTCTACCTCCGGGGCCCGGCCACCAAAGAGTTTTTTAACCACTTCGGCGACCTCAGTCCCTGTGATAGGCAAGCTGTCCCCCTCGTTCTTAAGCCCCACTTCCTCTGTGGAAGGCGTGTCAGTGGGATTGAGGAGATTCTCAAAGTATTCCTTCCACTGCCCGATGATGTCCTCAGTCAAAGTCAGCAGCACCCCATCCACACCATACACAGTGTGGACAGGATGGACACGCTGTGACATCCAACCAGGGGTTTGAATTCACAACCTTCCACATCAGAGTCTGGCACTCTACTTGTGTCACCAAGTGGCTTTATCCACTTGGCAAGTCAAGTAGAAATGCTTTTATTGACTTCATTACATTGTTGCTCATCCGTTGCTCTCGATGATGACCAAGGACATCACAGGGAAGAGGACTGGGTGCAGTGTGTCCAGGTGTGGCAGATCAGTCCGATGCAGGCATGGAAGGCTCTGCCACAGGTTGGGCACAGATGGTCTGCACAGGCAGAAGATACAGGGGTGGCTCTGGACTTGCGAAGCTCACGTTTTCTCTGGGCCTTGGCAATCTTGTTCCGCTCAAAAGAGGCAGCACCTTTGCTGGTATGGCTACGCCAGTCTAGTCAGTCTAGTGCTAGGGTCTCCCAGGTGTCAGGGCTGATGTCAAAGCTCTTCAGGGAGGCCTTAGGAGTGTCTTTGTAGCACTACTTCTGAACACCTTGTGAGTGCTTTCCCTCTGCTAGTTCACCGTAGAACAGTCTCTTTGGTAGCCGTGAGTGAGGCATATGAATAAGGTGGCCAGCCCACCTAATCTGGGCTCTCTTGAGCAGGATGTGGATGCTAGGCAGCTCAGCTCAGGAGAGGACCTCTGTGTCAGGGATTTTGTCCTGCCAGGTGATCTTCAGGAGCTTTCTGAGGCTGTTCAGGTGGAAGTGGTTTAGCTTTCTGGCATGGCACTTGTAGACTGTCCAGGTCTCACAGGAGTACAGTAGGGAAGGCAGGACAACTGCCTTGTACACCTTCAGTTTTGTGGTCAGCCTGATGCCTCTCCTTTCCCACACTGTTGCACGTAGCTGTCTGAATGCTGAGCTTGCCTTGGCAATGCACGACTCGACTTCGTCGTCGATGTTGACAGACCTGGAGAGTGTGCTGCCGAGGTACGTGAACTTGTTGACAGCCTTGAGGGTCTCCCCGTTGACAGTGATGGCTGGTTCCGCGTAAGTCTTCTGCGGTGTGGGTTGGTGCAGGACCTCGGTTTTCTTCATACTGATTGTGAACCCAAAGTTGTCGCAAGCAGTGGAGAAGCAGTTCATGCTCTGCTGCATCTGGGCCTCTGTAGTGACGCTGAGTGCGCAGTCATCTGCGAACAGGAAGTCACGCACTGAGTCCCTTTCCACCTTGGTTTTGGCTTGGAGCCTCCGTAGGTTGAAAAGCCTGCCGTCCATTCTGTACCTGATCTTGATGGCGCTTTCTTCACCATCGCAGAAGGCATCAGATAGCATGGCTGTGAACATCATGCTGAAAAGTGTGGGCGCGAGTACACAGCCCTGTTTGACCCCGTTGGTGACTGGGAAAGCTTTGGAGGAGTCTCTATCGTCCAGTAATTGAGCAAGCATGCCATTGTGGAACTGGCGCACCATGATGATGAACTTACCTGGGCAGCTGAACTTTGCCATGATCTTCCGCAGCCTCTCACGACTGATGGTATCAAAAGCCTTGGTCAGATCTACAAATGTTGTGTAGAGGTCCCTGTACTGTTCTTGACACTTCTCCTGAAGTTGTCATGTGGTGAAGATCATGTCAGCAGTTCCACGAGCCTCTCTGAAGCCACAGTGGCTCTCTGGCAGGTAACCGCCTTCCCTGTGCTGAATGAAGCGGTTGAGAAGGACTCTTGCGAGGATCTTGACAGCAATGGCGAGGAGAGAGATCCCACGGTGGTTGTCACAGGACTGCCTTTTTCCTTTTCACTTGTAGAGATGGACAATGGAGGTATCCTTGAGCTCCTGGGGGATAACTTCCTGCTGCCACATGGTCTGAAAGAGCTCAGTAAGTTTCTGCATTAGAACTGGTCCTCTTGCCTTGTAGATTTCAGCTGGGATGGAGTCAGAGCCTGGTGCTTTGCAGTTCAAAAGGAGTTTGATCACTTTTTGGACTTCTGATTCTGTTGGAGGTTCTGCCAGAGACGTGTTCATCTCTACTTGGGGCATGCGAGTGATGGCTTCTGTCTCGATGGACAAAGGTCTGTTCAGGACGCTGCTGAAATGTTCTGCCCATCTTTCCAGGATTGCGTTCTTGTCGGTGCGGCGAGTGGACCTGTCAGCACTGAGCAGTGGTGATGTTCCAGAAGACTGAGGCCCGTAGATGGTCTTAAGGGCCTCGTAGAAGCGTTTGAAGTTGTTGCTGTTAGTGTACTGCTGTATTTCTTCTGCCTTTTTGCTAAGCCAGAAGTCCTGCATCTCTCTGAGCTTTGCCTGCACCTTTGCTTTGATGGAGTTGAAGGTTACCTTCTTAGAGGCAGATCTGCTGTCTTGTTGGTACGCTCTGTGGGCTTCACACCTCCTCTAGCAGCTTTTAGATGTCCTCATCGTTCTCATTGAGCCAGTCTTGGTGTTTGTGTGTGTTCTGGCCCAGATGAATGAGTGAGGTGTTGTACACCATGTCCCTGAAAGCTGCCCAGTCTTCTTCTGCTCCGTATGCCCCGAGGTTGAGCTGACTAAGCTTGCTGTCCAGGTCCTCACTGAGGTTCTGTCACACGGAGTGCTGTTCCAGCTTGCTGACACTGAGTTGCTTGTTTGCCTTTTTCCCCTGTGGACGCCGTTTGGGTTGGATGTGCATGTTGAGCTTTGAGACAATGCGTCTGTGATCCGTCCAGCAGTCTGTGCCACACATCGCCTTTGTCACTCTAACGTCCTGCCTGTCTTTCCTTCTCACAATGATGTAATCGATCGGATGCCAATGCCTGCTGCGTGGATACATCCAGGAGGTCTTGTTGCAATTAGGCAAGCAGTAGACGGTATTAGTGATCAGAAGGTCATGAGAGGCACACGTCTTCAACAGGAGAAGACCGTTGCTGTTGCACTTTCCAACTCCATTTCTCTCAAGGACTCCCTCCCATGTCTGGTAGTCTGTACCAACTCTGGCCTTAAAGTCTCCAAGAACAATGAGTTTGTCCTCCTTCGGTATGCCTTCAATGAGAGTCTCTAAGTCCTTGAAAAACTTGTCTTTGATCTCATTTGGGTTTGTCATGGTGGGGGCATATGCACTGATGAATGTGGCATGGTGTTTTCCTCGGAGGGGGAGCCACAGGGTCATGAGGCGGTCTTTGGTTCCTTTGGGGAGGCTGGTAAGCTTGCTGATCAGATTATATTTGATCGCAAAACACACTCCAGGAAAAGGTGTAGCCGGCTTTGACTTCTGTCAGCTGACTTTTGTCTGCAAACCTGGTCTCGCTCAGAGCTGTGATGTGGATGTTGTACCTGGTGAGTTCTCTTGCGACAAGTGCTGTCCGTCTCTCAGGTCTGTCTGCTTGGGAGCTGTCCATGAGCGTTCGCATATTCCAAGTGCCATTGGTGAGTGATGTCACCTTAGCTGATTTTTTCTGAGAATTTCGACCACTAGGGTGGGATCCCCACCAGCCACGGCTTGCTGGCCAGGGTGTAGCGAAGCAGGCTATGTTTAGGGCACCTTTTCTAGCCCCTTCCTCGGGCCATGGAGGTGAGCAGACAGAATCCTAAAGAGGGCTGCTCAAGACACTCAGGGGACTGCCAAACTCCACTGCTGTTTCGGTCCAGTAAAGAACGATCCTATGCCCTGGGCCGCCTGTGTGTGGGATTGTGGCTACAGCTTCCAGTGTATCTGCACCTGCTACTTTGTCACTTGTCCATCGCCACAGGACTTGGGGGGCGGGGTATGTCTTGACTTGCACGTGAATTTGATTTAAGTGAGGGAGAGTTGCACAGGGTCATCAGCCGCACGCTCTCATCCCAGCCTATCTGGATCCAGTGGTAAGATGTAGTCAAGATGGCTGGAGATAGGTTAGGATGCAGTGGATGGCAAGCAGTGTCCTGTGTCTTACTGTGCCCTAGTTGCGCTCCACAATGCTTTACTGGGTCTGCCTTCCTGCCTGTTGAGCCAATCTGGTGGTTTCCTCCGCCAGGTCCAGTCTACACACGTGTAGGTAGACAAGCCCTACCTCACCGAGGGTTTCAAACCCATCGGCTACCCTCACCTGGTTTCGCCCACCAGTGGAAGCAGTTTACTGGGGTGTGGCCACTGTTGCATGCAAACAGCTACTTGGAGCCACAGGTGAGAGTTGAGTGCCAAGTGGGAACCAAAGTGGACCGACCACCCAGAGGTGCGACTGTTGCCCCGTCAGAGGTAGTATCTCTCCCTGACACTCCATGCAACCCCTTCATTACATACCTATAGACTGTCCACTGCCGAATAAAAAAACAAAAAACAAAAACAAACTCACTTGTTGCAGTCAGCAGTTCTTTGTAGGTAAGCTTCCTGTATCTTTGGCTGATGTCGTTGTTTTTTCTTCTTGATTCTTTTCGACTCATATGCATCCAAGAGTGTTTGTAACTCCTCTCAGAGAAATAAGATACATTCCGATCCCCAGTGTACTTCAACTGTATTCTCTACTCCCTGCTCCATTCTCAGGGAATGTCAGTTAACTGATCTTCACAAAATTTCTCCATTTGAAACACCCTGTAACCATCGGCTCCCTCCTCCGTACATTACCGTGGTAACCATAGACACGTACTGATACTATGATGAATAATCTACTATATTTCTTAAATAAAATATTAATACAAATATATTCTTATTACAATCAGTTGATATAAACAATAACCAACATCAGTTTAGCTTGTTAATAATGTTAGCAACAATAGCTTGTTTTACTCATATTTGAGGCGCAATGGCATATGGGTGATCTTCTTGACAACTTCCGGTGAAGTGATGTACAGTTGTTCACTTCTTCCCTGCTTAGTTCTCAGTTCCCTTTGAACTGAAGACCATTCGCTCCCTTTGGTTTGGAATCTCAGTTAATATGGCAGAATACCCTGTGTGGTCCACTTCGGAGTACACGATTGGGCGATCGGAATGCACCTAAAATTCTCTTTCTTTGCCCTCACTGCTTGTGGTTTCTGAGCTCAACAGATGCTGTCTTAATAAGGTTGCTGTGAATGTGCACATCTCCAGGTCAGTCAACTCTGAGTTGAACAAACTAGAACTAGAAACTCGGACTGAGCTGTGGCAGGTTCACTTAATAATAATAATAATAATAATAATAGTAATAATAATAATATACTTTAGTCTTATATAGCACTTTTCAAGACATTCAAAAATGCTTTACATAGGGGAAAAAAAAACCCTGACTTCAGGGTTTATTTCAAGCTATGTTGTGCTTTGAGATGACTTGTTGTGAAATGGTGCTATATACAGTAAATAAATAAAGTTGAATCAACCATGTTTTCTGGAATCCCCCCTTCAGTGTTGTTTTGTTTTCTTTAGAAATTTGGGGCCAGTTTGAGATTGACTGGGCCAGTCTCAGCATTCCAGCCATATACAGTATGCATTCTCGGTCATATACTGACCCAGAATAAATGATCTGTGAGTGTACAGCATTTACCAACTACTGTAAACATCAGTTATCTCTTGATACAACATTAAAGTAGTTTTGTAGTCACTTGTAAAGGAATATGTTTATACCAAAGCTTAGCTATGTACAGTACTTCTGCCAAACTTACCTTGAGCCAGGAGGGGAAAAAACACATTGACTTTTCAATTCACTAGAGTCATGAACTTCCCATTAGTCATACCATGAATACCTTGTATGCACAGATGGTGATTACAGAGCTGCACTGGTGCAGAACTCCAACGCACCTCCGAGCTGATCAGATAGCTCAACACCTTTACTCATCTTTTTCCTGCTTACATGGAGGGAAAGACTGAATGTGTGTGTGTGCCTGATTTGAGGTTATAACAAATCGAAATATGTTAACAGTGCACTATGTAGCATTTTTTAAAGTTTCCTTGCGCCAGAGCAGGAAGTGTTATTTCCCCATTACTTATATATAAAGTAAATGGAAAATGTCTATTTTTTTCCTCCTCAAACTTTTCTTACATTGTCATTATAAATTTTGAAAACTATTGAATTCTAAATATTTTTGTTTACTTATGTACAGCTTTAGTATAAATAATACCGATACTGTATTCAGACCTTATGTAACTGAAAATATGCAAATATGCTGTTGTTATATCTTCTTCTGCTTTCGGCTGCTCCCTTTAGGTGTCGCCAAAGCAGATCATTTGCCTCCATCTCACCCTATCCCTTGCATCTTCCTCTATCACACCAACCCTTCTCCATATCCTCCTTCACTCCATTCATGAATCTTCTCTGTAGTCTTCCTCTTTTAATCCTGCCTGGCAGCTCCATCTTCAACATCCTTTGTCCAATATATCAACTATCCGTCCTCTGCACATGTCCAAACCATCTCAGCCTTGCCTCTCTTATTTTCTCCCCAAACCACTCAACCTGAGCTGTTCCTCTGATATACAGTGGTGTGAAAAAGTGTTTGCCCCTTTCTTGATTTCTCATTTTTTTGAAAGTTTGACCATCCATCCATCCATCCATCCATCCATCCATCCATCCATCTTCTACTGTTTTCCGGAGGTCCGGGTCACGGAGGCAGCAGTTCAAGCAGAGAAGTCCAGACTTACCTCTCCCCAGCCACCTGCTCCAGCTCTTCAGAGAGGATACCAAGGCGTTCCCAGACCAGCTGGGAGACACAGTCTCTCCAGCGAGTCCTGGGTCTGCCCCAGGGTCTCCTCCCACAGGGACGTGCCCGAAACACCTCAAGTGGGAGGTGTCCAGGAGGCATCCTGATCAGATGCCCATACCACCTCAACTGGCTCCTTTCAATGTGGAGGAGCAGTGGTTCTACTCTGAGCCTCTCCCAGATGACTGAGCTCCTCACCCTATCTCTGAGGGTGAGTCCAGCGATCCTACGAAGAAAGCTCATTTCAGCCTCTTGTACCTGTGATCTCATTCTTTCGGTCATTACCCAAAGCTCGTGCCCATAGGCGAGGGTAGGAACGTAGATTGACTGGTAAATCAACAGTGTTGCTTTAGAGCTCAGCTCCCTCTTCACCACAACAGACTGGTACAACGTCCGCACCCTCAATATACATTTGGATCTACCAGGTCTGAATGTCATCCTCCCCTGCAATCGGATCCAACTTACCACCAGGTGGTGATCAGTTGACAGCTCTGCATCTCTCTTTATCCGAGTGTCCAAGACATATGGTTGCAGGTCTGATGACACGATAACAAAATCGATCATCGACCTGCGACCTAGGGTGTCCTGTTGCCAGGTGCATAAATGGACACCCTTATGCTTGAACATGGTGTTCGTTATGGACATACTGTGGTTAGCACAAAGTCCAATAACTGAACACCACTCCGGTTCAGATCGGGCAGGTCGTTCCTCCCAATCACCCCTTCCAGGTTTCACTGACATTGCCCATGTGTACATTGAAGTCCCCCAGTAGGACAATGGAGTCTTCAAGAGGAGCACTCCAGCACTCCAGCACTCCAGCACCCCAGTCAGAGACTCCAAAAAGGGTGGGTGCTCTGAAACATCATTTGGTACATAGGCACAAATGATGGTCATGACCCGTTTCCCAACCTGAAGGCGTGGGGAAACAACCCTTTCATCAACCGGGGAAAACTCCAATATAGAGGCAGCAAGGTGGGGGGATACAAGAATGCCCACCCCTGCTCGTTGCCTCTTGCCCGGGGAAACTCCAGAGTAGGCCAAGCTCCAGCCCCTCTCCTGGAGACTGGTTCTGGAACCGGAGCTGTGTGTTGAGGTGAGGCCGACTATATCTAGCTGGTATCTCTCAACCTCATGCACCAGCTCAGGCTCCTTCCCCACCAGAGAGGTGACATTCCACATCTCAAAAGCCAGTTTAGGAAGCTTGGGATCAGACTGCCAAGGTCTCTGCCTTTGTCCGCCACCTGATCCACATAGCACCGGACCCCTATGAGCCCTCCTGCAGGTGGTGAGCCCATTGGAGGGCGGACCCATGTAACTCCTTCAGGCTGAGCCCGGCTGGTTACCATGGGCAGAAACCTGGCCACCAGACGCTAGCCATCGAGCCCCTCCCCCAGGACTCCAGCAAACCACAGTGAGAGCCATTATCCACAAATGGTGAAAACATGGAACAGTGGTGAACAGTGGCCGGCTGACCAAAATTACCCCAAGAGTGCAGCAACGACTCATCCAAGAGGTTACAAAAGACCCCACAACAACATCCAAAGAACTGTAGGCCTCACTTGCCTCAGTAAAGGTCAGTGTTCATGACTCCACCATAATAAAGCAACTGGGAAAAAATGGCCTGCATTGCAGAGTTCCAAGACAAAAACCACTGCTGAGCAAAAATAACATAAAGGCTTGTCTCAGTTTTGCCAGATAACATCTTCATGATCCCCAAGACTTTTGGGAAAATACTCTGTGGACTGACGAGACAAAAGTTGAACTTTTTGGAAGGTGTGTGTCCCATGACATCTGGCACAAAATTAACACTGCATTTCAGACAAGGAACATCATACCAACAGTAAAATATAGTGGTGGTAGTGTGATGGTCTGGGGCTGTTTTGCTGCTTCAGGACCTGGAAGACTTGCTGTGGTAAATGGAAGCATGAATTCTGCTGTCTACCAAAAAATCCTGAAGGAGAATGTCCGGCCATCTGTTCGTGACCTCAAGCTGAAGCGCACTTGGGTTCTACAGTGGGACAATGATCTAAAACACACCAACAAGTCCACCTCTGAATGGCTTAAGAAAAACAAAATGAAGACTTTAGAGTGGCCTAGTCAAAGTCCTGACCTGAATACGATTGAGATGCTGTAGCATGACCTGAAAAAGGTGGTTCATGCTCGAAAACCCTCCAATGTGGCCGAATTACAACAATTTTGCAAAGATGATTGGGCCAAAATTCCTCCACAGTGCTGTAAAAGACTCATTGCCAATTATCACAAACGCTTGATCGCAGTTGTTGCTGCTAAGGGTGGCCCAACCAGTTATTAGGTTTAGGGGGGCAATCACTTTTTCACACAGGGCCATGTAGGTTTGGATTCCCCCCCCCCCAATAATAAGCACCTTCTTTTAAAAACTGAATTTTGTGTTTACTTGTGTTATCTTTGTCTAATATTTAAATTTGTTTGATGATCTGAAGCATTTAAGTATGACAAATATACCAAAAAAAAAGAGAAATTAGGAAGGAGGCAAACACTTTATCACACCACTTCACTGTACTTGTCCTTTGTGCATTTCCTCACTTCATCCACCAAAATAAGCCATTTCGACTCATGTTCCTTTAAGGGCATCTGATCTTTAGACAGGCTTTCTTCTAAGTGGCTACACGTTGCAAATAGAAGGTTTGAACTGGGGTGGAGCCTGAAGTGACCACATAAGGTCATTTATTCATATTGATAACAATAAGAGCTGAGATTAGCAAAAATTAAAACCCTAAATTGACATCTTATACAGTATATAGAAAAGCCTCTATAAAGCTGAGTTGTGCCGTCTTCTTCTGATGTGATGAGGATAAGCAAAGCTTGACTCGATTCTCTCTCTATGGCCTTTTGGCATATTTACTGAATGTTACAACAGAACAGAACATTTCTCCATCGTGTCAGTGGCATATACAGATGTAGTTCCTATTTCTATTCTGCTCAGACAAGCTATACACTTCTGCTCAGGAATAAGGAGTAAGGGCACAAATAGATAATACTTAACAGCTCCATTTTAAAAATCTTAATATTCACCAGAAAATTCAACAGACATGCATGTAGGTACGAAGTTCATATTCATTAATTTGCACTGCATTATAACCTATTTTCATTGATAGTTCCTTTGTAATAATTAAAGAACTAGTGTATAAACCCCTGTGTGGATCACCACCTTATTGTGGTGAAGGGGTTTCAGTGCCCTAATAATCCTGGGAGCAACTTGCCCCTTGTAGGGCATTCCAAGACAAACTGGTCCTGGGTGAAGGGCCAAGAGTGGTCCAGTAGATTCCCATGAAAAAAGTTACAACAATGACCCAGTGTACCCAAAGGAGCCACGTGGGACCACTCTCCAATGGACTCATCACCTGCAACAGTGATCATGGGAATCAATGTTATGCGAACCAGGAGGCAGTTTAGACTGATGCCCCACCACCTGGACCCCAGATGAGTGGTAGAGGATGGATGGATGGATGGATTTTTCTTTAAAATTGTAGTTGATCCTCGAACTTCTCAGAAGAACAGTGTAAAGCCTGCGTTATAGTACTTCTACATTAACCGTACATGGGGCCAATGACATACCCTATGCTAGTGGCCTATGCTGTTAGCACCATTTACTATGCTTGTGCACTGGTTTGAAAGCACTGTTGTGGTACCAAGACAAGTTTCTGTTGATTTGTACAGTAATTTGTGTACATCATATGTTATTGTTTATTGAATGATGGTCAATGAGCAGATTGTGATGAAGTTGGAGCTGATAAATTCTTACAAAGCAACTTTTACAATGATTGCTGCAATGGAAAAAAGAGAGAAGATGTCGGAGAAAATGATATGCACAACAACCACACTAGTCGTCACTTGATAATCTATGTAATTAATGGAGTTTGCACAAGTAACCAAAATGTTCATATCTGCTAATTTCCTAAATATTCTGTCTAATTCTGTCCATTGTTTATCCAACTTACTTTGGAAGTGGTGCTATGCTGAGCAGAGACAAGCGTCAGGGAATGTGTGAGGAGACAAAGTTGACCACCTCTTGTGGTCTGCCTAACTGGGATGGGAAGTTACATTTCTGGTGAGGTGCACATCAAGCTATTGTGTAGGGTACACCATCGCTATGCTGACTTTTTGACACAGAAGCATAAATTTGGCTTAAAGAAATAATTTAAAAAAGAAAAAAAGCTCTACAGCTAATATGCGAAAATTGAGCTTAAGTTCCTCACCTCAGAATATGACCAAATGTAGGTCTCCAAGCAACCCAATATCATGGCAGGCATATAATTGACACAATAGTCCAGGACACTGCATAAGTCTCATGGTTTCCCCCTCCAATGTATAGTCATAACAGACAATATGTGTGAATTTATTTTTTATTTTAATTTTGTTAGTGAAACTGCGCTGCACCACTTCAACTGTGCTGATGGCAGGAGGCGAGAACCTTTTATTATTATAATGGTTCGGGAAAAGGTTACAGTTTTTGGTAAAGCTAGTATCTCACAGAGTGGTGAATGCTGACGAGTGCTGCAATTTTTAGATGTCAACTTTTTTGACAAATGTTCACAAAAATCAGGGTTCGCCTCTGTCATTAGGTATATTTAGTGATGTTTAGTGAGAATTAGCAACATTTGTGCGAATGTTTGCAAAAGTGTTGGCAAAAGACAGTTGGCGAATATTAACTACTGTTAACAAATGTTAGCAGCAGTGTTTACACCGATTAACAACTATTTGCCACAGTTTGGGAACATTTGGTACCTTTTGCCAACTGTAGGTGTAAAATACCAGGTGAATGTCAGTCGAATCTCTGACCCAACCCTATAAAAAGGATGAGCAAACTCTCTCAAGCATTCAGATTGCAAGGGTTTGTAAGGCTAGTATCTCACGGAGTGGTGAATGCTGATGATTGTAGCGATTTTTGGATTTGCCAACTTTTCTGACAAATGTTGAAAATCAAGCTAGTATTCCACAGAGTGGTGAAGGATGAGGAACATTCATGAACATTACGATTGCTGGGTTTCATCAAGGTAAAAGATTGCAAAACAGTTTGCACACAGTTTTTAAGGTTGCAGTTTTGTCATAAAGGTTCTTAAACAGTTGCTAGTGCTCACTACTTGACAAACCAAAAACAATAGTGACGTGTTACGGTAGTATCAGAAAAGATCTGATACTACCGTATTATCCTAACAGAGCACTACGTTCCCAAAATGCAGGATTACTTGTAATACCTAGAATCTCCAAAAGTACAATGGGAGGCAAAGCCTTCAGTTATCAAGCTCCTCTCCTGTGGAATCAGCTGCCAATCTGGATTCGGGAGTCAGACTCGATCTCTGTTTTTAAGAATAGGGCTAAAACCTACATTTTTGATATAGCCTACAATTAGGGAGGGATCATGTGTTTCTGAACCCTTCCTTAGTTATGCTGCTAATAGGTTTAGTCAGCCGGGGGACCTCCAGTAATGCACTGGGCCTCACTCCTTTCCTCACTCTCTATGAAATATTTTTTTTTTTGCTGGTCATTAACATCTGTTTGTTCTCTCCCATAGATTGAGTCCCCATCGTGCTGTTTGCTCTCTACATGTCTGTTCTTTTCTTCTTCTCTATCCCCTCACCCCCCAGCTAGTCGCAGCAGATGACTGCCCCTCCCTGAGCCTGGTTCTGCTGGAGGTTTCTTCCTGTTAAAAGGGAGTTTTTCCTCTCCACCGTCGCCAAGTGCTTGCTCACAGGGGATCGCCTGATTGCTGGGGTCTTTCTGCAACTGTGGGGGTTCCCCCCTACAGTTGATAGTGCTATGAGATGACTGTTGTTGTGAAATGGCGCTATATAAATAAAGTTGAATTGAATTGAATTGAATTGAATTGAATTGAAGTGTTACAACTATTTGCAGATGCTTACAACTATTTTGCAAATGTTTGCAACTGTTTGTGGAAAAATAAATTCACAACTTCTTGGTGACAAGAAAAACTGTTGGCAACCTTAAAAACTGTTTGCAAACTGTTTTGCATCCTTTTACAAGGATCTTAGGAGCGGCTGTGGTGCTGGTGTTGTGTGGCTGACTACTGATCGGAGGGTCAGGGTTCGATTCCTGCTCTGTCTGCAATCTACATGTCCTTGAGCAAGACACTGAACCCCCAGTTGCTCCTGGTGGATCAGGCCAGCGCCTTTGCATGGCAGCTCCGCTGCCATCAGTGTGTGAATGTGTGTGTGAATGAGTGGATAGCAGGAGCTGTAAAGCGCTTTGGTCATCCAGAGATGAGTAAAAAGCACTATATAAGTGAATGCCATTTACCATTTGCAAACACCAGAATCGCTATGTTCCTATACATTTCTCAACATTCACCACTCCATGAGACATAGGCTTAAAGGTTCTTAAAGAGCTGCTAGTGTTCACCGCTTGGCACACCAAAAATAACTTTAGCAACACGTGTTACAACTATTTGCAAATGCTTACAACTATTTTGCAAACATTTGCCACTGTTTGCCGAAAAATTCATTCACAAAAATTTTTTGAACATACTCAACATTGCCATAAAAACTGTTTGTGACTTTGAAAACTGAAAACTGTTTTGCAACCTTTTATGAACCCTGACAAAACCCAAAAATCATGTTTGTCAACATTCACAGCGCTTAAGGAAGGTGTGGAAATTTTTTTTTCAACAGATTATATCTTTCTCCTTGTTGGTTCCATCTACCCTGTCTCTGTCTATTGGCTCTGTGATGGACTGGCGAGCTGTCCAGGGGGCATCCCGCCTCTCGCCCAGAGATGCTGGGAGCCAGTCCCCGCCACGACCTGAAAAGGATTAAGTGGCTGTAGATGAATGAATGAATGAATTATAAGATAAGATAAGATAAGATAAGATAAGCCTTTATTAGTCCCACAATGGGGAAATTCCAGGATTGCAACAGCACAGGGATAGCAACACTCAGAGCAATAATTAAGAAGATACAAAAAAATATAAATAACCGCAGTGGATATACATACATACATATAAATATATAAATATATATACAAAGTACAGAGCATTGTAGCAAGATGGAATAAACAGCATAACCGTCTACTTAGTTATCCTACATAGTATGAATATGCACCCATACATACTGTGGGGCAAAAAAGTATTTAGTCAGCCACCAATTGTGCAAGTTCTCCCACTTAAAAGATGAGAGAGGTCTCCAATTTTCATCATAGGTATACCTCAACTATGAGAGACAAAATGAGAAAAAAAAAAATCCAGAAAATCACATTGAAGGATTTTTAATGAATTAATTGGTAAATTCCTTGGTAAATTAAGTATTTGGTCACCTACAAACAAGCAAGATTTCTGGTTCTCACAGACCTGTAACTTCTTCTTTAAGAGGCTTCTCTGTCCTCCACTGGTTACCTGTATTAATGGCACCTGTTTGAACTCGTTATCAGTATAAAAGACACCTGTCCACAACCTCAAACAGTCAGACTCCAAACTCCGCTATGGCCAAGACCAAAGAGCTGTCAGAGGACACCAGAAACAAAATTGTAGACCTGCACCAGGCTGGGAAGACTGAATCTGCAATAGGTAAGCAGCTTGGTGTGAAGAAATCAACTGTGGGAGCAATTATTAGAAAATGGAAGACATACAAGACCACTGATAATCTCCCTCGATCTGGAGCTCCACGCAAGAGCTCACCATGTGGGGTCAAAATGATCACGAGAACGGTGAGCAAAAATCCCAGAACCACACGGGGGGACCTAGTGAATGACCTGCAGAGAGCTGGGACCAAAGTAACAAAGGCTACCATCAGTAACACACTACGCCTCCAGGGACTCAAATCCTGCAGTGCCAGACGTGTCCCCCTGCTTAAGCCAGTACATGTCCAGGCCCGTCTGAAGTTTGCTAGAGAGCATTTGGATGATCCAGAAGGGGATTGGGAGAATGTCATATGGTCAGATGAAACCAAAATAGAACTTTATTGTAAAAACTCAACTTGTCGTGTTTGGAGGAGAAAGAACACCATACCTACTGTGAAGCATGGGGGTGGAAACATCATGCTTTGGGGCTGCTTTTCTGCAAAGGGACCAGGACGACTGATCCATGTAAAGGAAACAATGAATGGGGCTATGTATTGTGAGATTTTGAGTGAAAACCTCCTTCCATCAGCAAGGGCATTGAAGATGAAACGTGGCTGGGCCTTTCAGCATGACAATGATCCCAAACACACCGCCCGGGCAATGAAGGAGTGGCTTCGTAAGAAGCATTTCAAGGTCCTGGAGTGGCCTAGCCAGTCTCCAGATCTCAACCCCATAGAAAATCGTTGGAGGGAGTTGAAAGTCCATGTTGCCCAGCGACAGCCCCAAAACATCACTGCTCTAGAGGAAATCTGCATGGATGAATGGGCCAAAATACCAGCAACAGTGTGTGAAAACCTTGTGAAGACTTACAGAAAACGTTTGACCTCTGTCATTGCCAACAAAGGGTATATAACAAAGTATTGAGATGAACTTTTGTTATTGACCAAAAACTTATTTTACCAAGGAATTTACCAATTAATTCATTAAAAATCCTTCAATGTGATTTTCTGGATTTTTTTTTTCTCATTTTGTCTCTCATAGTTGAGGTATACCTATGATGAGATGGAGACCTCTCTCATCTTTTAAGTGGGAGAACTTGCAAAATTGGTGGCTGACTAAATACTTTTTTGCCCCACTGTATTGTCACCCTCTGTAGCAACTGATATCGTCCTAGTTGTATACTGGCGGGGACCATTTGTGTAAGTCTGTTGCGTCTTTTGCATTCAATACTATTAGGTTGTCATGTTTTTTTGCTATCTCTTGCGAGCAGCCCTACTTAGGTTAAACAGTCTGACAGCCGTAGGTAAGAAGGACCTGCGAAACCTCTCGGTTGCGCACCTAGGATAATGTAGTCTACTGCTAAATGAGCTCCTCAGTGCGTTCAATATGTCCTGCATAGGGTGGGACTCGGACTCCAGCAGAGATGACAGTTTAGCCACCATCCTTCTCTCTCCTATCTCCTCCACTGGGTCAAGGCGTTGCTCCAGGACAGATCTAGCTTTCTTGATCAGTTTGTTCAGTCTCTTCCTATTAATAATAATAATAATAATGCATCGGTTTTATATAGCGCTTTATCATATATACTCAAAGACGCTTTACAAATAGGTACATTATTCATTCACTCCAGACATGCAATGGTAGTGGCAAGCTACTTCTGCAGCCACAGCTGCCCTGGGGCAGCTGTGGTCTGCTGTAATGCCGTTGCCCCAGCAGACCACTCTAAAAGTGATGGCTGATGCCACCACCATGTCATAGAATGTCTTCAGTAGCGCACCTTGTACTCCAAAAGACATGAGCCTCCTCAGTAGGAACAGCCTGCGCTGTCCCTTCTTGTAGAGTGTGTCAGTATTGTGTGACCAGTCTAGTTTATTGCTCAGATGAACACCAAGGTACTTGTAGGATGTCACCATCTCAATGTCTGTTCCCTGTAAGTTTACTGGTGCTGTGAGGGGTTGTTCTTGCCTGCGGCAGTCCACCACCAGCTCCTTAGTTTTCCTCGCGTTGATCTGGAGGCAGTTCTGATGGCACCAGTCCACGAAGTCCTGGATAAGTCCTCTGTACTCAGCTTCATCTCCGTTGGAGATGAGGCCGACGATCGCAGAGTCGTCAGAGAACTTTTGTAGATGGCAGTGTGTTGTGTTGTGTGAGAAGTCTGCAGTATAAAGGGTGAACAGGAAGGGAGCCAAAACCGTTCCCTGGGAGGCCCCCGTGCTACCGATGATCGTGTCAGACACACAATCTCGGGTTCTCACAAACTATGGCCGGTTAGTGAGGTAGTCCAAATCAAATCAAAATCAAATCAAATCAAATCAAATCAAATCAAACTTTATTGTCATATTGCTGTACATACAACTGTAGTGCAGGCAAGATGAAATTGCGTTTCTCTCGGCATCCATATAAGAAGCAGCATGATTAAGACACACTCCCACATAGCTCCCACCCCCCCATCCATTCACACATCCCTGAGACATACTTGGGGAAAAAGAATAACTAACTATAATATACAAAATGTCCATAGGTGCAGTAGTGTGTATGTGAGATTCCGGGTCAGCTGTTCAGCATCCTGACAGCTTGTGGGAGGAAGCTGTTGATCAGTCTGGTGGTTCTGCCTCTGATGCTCCGGAATCGTTTACCAGATGGAAGAAGTTCAAAGTGTTTATGCAGAGGGTGAGAACGGTCCTTGACAATGTTCAGTGCCCTGCTCCTACAACGGTTCTGAAAAAGTTCTTGGACAGAGGGGAGGGAGACTCCAATTACCCTCTCAGCCCCCTTGACTATCCTCTGCAGGGCTTTTTTGTCTGACATACTGCAGCTGGAGTACCATGTAGCAATGCAGTACGTCAGAACACTCTCCACCACACCTCTGTAGAAGGTCCTGAGGATGCAGATGGGGAGAGAGGCCTGTTTGAGTTTCCTCAAGAAGTGTAGTCTCTGCTGAGCTCGCTTCCTGATCTCCAAGGAATTCTTGCTCCAGGTCAGGTCCTGCGAGATCTGCACTCCGAGGAACTTGATGTTCTCTACTCTCTCCACTAAACGGCCGCCGATGCTGAGGGGGACGTGCTCAGGCTGTGACCGCCGGAAGTCGATAATCATCTCCTTTGTTTTGTCCACGTTGAGCACCAGATTGTTCTCCCTGCACCAGCCCTCCAGGTCTCTCACTTCTTCCCTGTACATTGATTCCTCATCCCTCTGAATAAGTCCCACCACCGTGGTGTCATCTGCAAACTTAATAATTTGGTTCCCCTCGTGTCTGGATACACAGTCATGTGTTAGAAGTGTAAACAACAGTGGACTGAGTACACAGCCTTGAGGGGTTCCGGTACTCAGCGTGACAGAGTTGGAGATGTTGTTTCCAACCCGGACAGACTGAGGTCTCTCAGTCAGGAAATCCAGGATCCAGAGACATGTGGCGGTGTTCAGACCGAGAAGGAGTAATTTCTCTATCAGTCTCTGGGGAATAATGGTGTTGAATGCTGAACTGAAATCAATGTACAGGAGTCTGGCGTAGGTGTCTTTCTGGTCCAGGTGGGTGATGACAGAGTGTAGGGTGGTGACTATAGCATCCTCCGTGGAGCGGTTTGAACGATATGCAAACTGGAGCGGGTCATGTGATGCAGGGAGGCAGGCTGTGATGTGTGGTTTGACAAGCCATTCAAAACACTTCATCACAATTGGTGTAAGTGCAACAGGACGATAGTCATTCAAACAGGACACCACTGGTTTCTTTGCCACCGGTACAATGATAGAGGTCTTGAAGCATCTGGGAACGATGGCCTGACTCAGGGAGATGTTATAAATGTCAGTCAGGACATCCGCCAACTCGCTCGCACAGTCTCGGAGCACACGTCCCGGAATGTTGTCTGGACCTGCAGCTTTGCGTGGGTTGATTCTGGATAGGGTCCTCCGTGTGTCCGCTGTGTTAGTGGTAAAAGCTGGTCCGACCGATGGTGGGAGTGGGCCAGCCCTCCCTCTGATTGTCGAGTTTGATGCTTCAAAACGTGCAAAGAAGTCGTTAAGCCTGTCTGGAAGCGAAGCGTCGTCATCATCGACCCCCTACCTAGACTTAAAGCCCGTCAGTGTCCGAACTCCCTGCCACATCTGCTTGGTGTTCCTAGTGTCACAGAGGTGTCCCTGGATTTTCTCCGCATAGGCACGCTTTGCCGCCTTAATTCCCTTTGAAAGCGCAGACCTGGCTGAACGGAGGGCAATCCTGTCCTTCGCTCTGAACGCTGCATCTCTGGCTTTAAGCAGCGAGCGCACCTCTGCAGTCATCCAGGGTTTATGATTACCCCGCATAGCGATGGTCTTCACTGTAGTGACATCCTCTGTGCACTTCGCGATGCAGCTGGTGACCGAATCAGCATACTCCTCCACATCTGTCCTGTCTTCCTGGGAGGCTGCTATTTTGAAGATCTTCCAGTCTGTGTGATGAAAACAGTCTTGCAGTGCAGAAGTTGCACTCTCTGGCAAAATCCTGATTTGTTTCACTGCTGGCCTGCTGCGCTTCAATAAAGGTTTGTAGGCAGGAACCAGCATCACGGACATGTGATCAGAACGGCCGAGATGGGGGCGGGGTAACGCTTTATATGCATCTGTGTTTGTGTACACTAAGTCCAACATATTCTCTCCTCTGGTCTTAAAGTCTACACATTGTTTAAACTTGGGGAGCACAGTCTTTAAGCTGGTGTGGTTAAAATCCCCCGCAACCACCACAAAACTGTTCGGGTGTGACGTTTGGATTTCACTGATTGCATTGTGCAGTTCCCCGAGTGCCTTCTTAGCATTAGCTTTAGCGTTAGCGCTTGGCACTATGTAAACACCAACTACAAACACGTTGCTGAATTCCCTCGGCAGATAAAAAGGCCGACAATTAACAATAAGGAACTCCGCCAACGGAGAGCAGTGTTTAGACACTAACGTGGCATTAACGCACCAGTTCTTGTTAACATAGATGCATAGCCCACCCCCCGGCTCTTACCGGAGCTCGCCGTTTCCCTGTCGGCCCGGAACATCGCCATATCTTCCAGCTGAATGGCCTCGTCAGGAATGTTGTCGTGGAGCCATGTCTCGGTGAAAACAAACACACAGCAGTCCCTCCATTCTCTCCGGGTTTCTTTCAGCAAACGCAGCTCGTCTACCTTGTTTTCGAGGGCGCGGACGTTTGATAGAAGAAGCGACGGTACCGCTGGTCTGGAGGGGTTAGCCTTTAGCCTAGCATGGATCCCAGCCCTTTTTCCTCGCTTTTGCTTGCGCTCGCTCCGCTTCCGCTTCCTCCTCTCCCGGGTAGCTTCCAGCGGGGACTCCGCCAAAATTCCATGCTGGCGTAGAATGTCCAAATCACAACCGATCGCCGCGATTCTTGCAGCGTGCAGTACCTTGATGTTTAATAAGGTCTCACGGTTGTAAGTTTTACAGAATGTACGTCTGGGATGATTAAAACTCTCACACTCGCTGATACCAAGAGGAGCCGCTGCGTCTAGGCGCGCCGCCATCTTTTTTTTTTTTTTTTTTTTTTCCAGGATCCATGATGACATGTGCTGGTCCACCCCTGCGCACAGCAGCTTGTCCTTCAGGATCATCGGTTGAATGGTGTTGAAAGCACTGGAGAAGTCAAAGAACATGATCCTCACTGCATTCCCGGGCTTCTCCAGGTGGGACAGAGAACAGTGAAGGAGGAAGATCACTGCATCCTCCACCCCAATGCCATGCCGGTAGGTGAACTGGAGTGGATCCATCGCTGGTCCCACCAGGGGGCGGAGGTGAGCAAGGAGCAGTCTCTCCAGGGTCTTCATCATGTGAGGCGTCAGGGCCACTGGTCTGTAGCTGTTCAGATCTTTGGGGTGGGAAGTCTTTGGTACAGGTACTACAAAAGATGTTTTCCACAACTGTGGTACCCTCCCCAGCTTCAGGCTCAGGTTGAAGATGTGCTCCACAATCCCACACAGCCGGTCTGCACAGGACTTGAGGAGCTTCGCACTGATGCCGTCCGGTCCCGAGGCCTTCCTCGCCTTGATCTTCCTCAGCTCCGTCCTCACCTGGGTCTTAGTGAGGGTCAGGTTGGGGGGCTGTGTGCTAGGAGTGGGGGGGTGTTGGTGGAGTGGGGTGTGGACAGCAGGTCTCGATGACTTTAGAGGCAGCAGTGGTTGTTGTGCAGTCGGGGGGGAGGGCGATTGGTTAAACCTATTAAAAAACAGGTTCAGATTGTTTGCCCACTCCCTGCCCGCCGTGGCCTGGGGGGAGGTATTCTGGAGCCCAGAGATGGTTTTAAGGTTTCTCCAGACCCCGCCAATGTCACTCTGTTGCAGCTTGTCCTCCATCTTCTTCCTGAAGCTGTCCTTGCCTTCTCTGATCTTCCTCCTCAGCTCCCTCTGTATGGACTTCAGCATCTCCCTGTTCCCCAACCTGAAGATCCTCTTCTTCTCTCAGAAGTGTTTTTATCTCAGGGTTGCTCCAGGGTTTGTTGTTCCAACAACATCGTATGGTCTTGGTGGGTACGGTGTTGTCCACACAGAAGCCGATGTAGTCCATGATGGTGTGAGTGAGGCCATCGATGTCCTCACCATGTGGATCGCAGAGCTGCTCCCAGGCAGTGATTTCAAAACAGTCCTTTAGCGCGTCCATTGCCTCCTCAGACCATAACTTCACCGTGCACATGACTGGAGGTTGTCTGTGTACTAGGGGTTTGTACACCGGCAGGAGATGAACCAAGTTGTGATCCAATCTCCCAAGTGGGGGGAGTGGTGATGAGGTGTACGCCTCCTTAGTATTTGCATAAAATAAGTCCAGTGTTTTATTGTCTCTAGTGTGGCATGTGACATACTGGGTGAGCGTGGGTAGAATGGGGGACAGTGAAATATGGTTGAAATCACCTGAGATGAGGAGAAGAGCATCTGGGTGTTCTGTCTGCAGCCTGCCAGTTACCGAGTGGATGACATCACGCGCTGTCCCAGAGTTCGCCGTCGGATTTGCATAAATAACAATGCAGATCATGTGTGAGCATTCCCTCCGGAGATATGTAGGCCACATGCTAACAGCTAGCAACTCGATGTCTTTGCTACAGTGCTGTTCCTTAACTGTGATATGTCCCAGTCTGCACCAGTTGTTATTGACATACATTATCACTCCTCCGCCCCTTGTCTTCCCACTGTCTGGTGTCCCGTCTGCCCGTATTGCGTGGAAACCCTCCAGTTCGACATTAGCATCTGTTGCTAGTTCTGTTAGCCACGTCTCGGTAAACAACATCAAACTACTCTCTCTGAAGACGCTCTCGTAGCGGGAGATAGCCGCTAGCTCATCAGTCTTATTGAGTAGCGATCGAACATTCCCCATAATGACAGATGGGAGGACGGGTCTGTACCTTATATTCCTCACCCACCGTCTTACTCCAGCTCGACATCCATGCCGTTTCCGTCTTATTTCTCCCGGTATGTTGAGTTTTTGCGTTAGCATTGTGGGCCGGTTAAGTGCTAACAGCTGGTCTCTATTGTACTGCCTCCTGCAAGACACAGTGGCTCCATCCGCTGGCTCAGGAGACATTTGGGCGATCTACGTGTTTGGATGGAATAAAGGTGACGCTGGATCAGAAAGATTGGCAAGAGAGCCAGATAGTAAATAGAAATAGGCAGAAATTGATCTGCTGTTGCAAAAAGGCAGCCTACTCGTGTGGCACCAGAAGTGGAATATCAAAAAAATACAAAGGTATTTCTAGGGGGAGCGGTGTGGGCACCCAGCACACGTGTGGGCACCCAGCACAATGCAGACTGATAATATTCACGCTCAGCAGGGTTTGCATACAAACAGAGAGCTTGTTAATCGCGTGATTAACAACCAGTTAATCACGCAACTGATATGTATGGACTGATATTAATATGTAAATGTGCCTTGCATTCTCTTTTGTCCTATTGTTATACATCCCCGGAGTAAGGAGAGAAGTCTGGCGCCAGTTAATCAAAGCAATTGATATGTATTGACTGTTATGTATATCAATATGTAAATGTGCCATGCATTCTCTCTTGTCTGTATAAATGTGCTGACTTGACATGCCTCAGGAAGCTCACTCACAGTGCACCGTCAACAGCGCACACAGAGCACACAGCGCTGCTGTGTATCTCATTGATGATGGAGGAATAAAACTCTTAAACCTTCAGCTCGCTGTGTCCGCCTGGCATAAAACCAAAATACTTATACCTTTCACTCTCCACCATCTCACTCCATGTAGTTGTTTTCACAACTACTTGAGGTCGCTTTTCAACACGAAACTATAAGGGGTCATTTCTGCTGGTAAAAATGCTCCACATATTCTGTTGGAGGGCAGACTCACATATGTAGTGAGATACAGTTGACTGAGCACCTGTGAAATGTGACTTGTCATTTGGGCACCTGCAAAGCTGTTTCAGAGATGAAAGAAAATGGCTGTATGTGTTAGAGCCTCTGTATATACAGTAGCACATGTGGTTGACCACAGCAGGCTCCGTAGGCTTTACAGTAGACATTTAAAGCACCACTCCCAGTCCTCCCAAATCCATGGATTAGAAGAATGTCTTTCAATGCAACCCAAATCTCAAAAAGACCAACATTATTTGTGGACTTTCCCTCTGCTTTTAATACAATCCAACCTCACATTTTAGTTGAAAGTCTATACAACAATTTGATTTGAGTATCTAATCTAACGCAATCCCGCAAGCGGGATTCTCCAAGCTGATTGGAGAATCTCGCAACCTGCAAGCTGATTCCACAGCTGCCACAGATTGGCAACTGTGGAATCAGCTGCCAATCTGGATTCGGGAGTCAGACTCGATCTCTGTTTTTAAGAATAGGGCTAAAACCTACCTTTTTGATATAGCCTACAATTAGGGAGGGATCATGTGTTTCTGAACCCTCCCTTAGTTATGCTGCTAATAGGTTTAGTCAGCCGGGGGACCTCCAGTAATGCACTGGGCCTCACTCCTTTTCTCACTCTCAATGAAATATTTTTTTTTTGCTGGTCATTAACATTTGTTTGTTCTCTCCCATAGACTGAGTCCCCATCGTGCTGTTTGCTCTCTACATGTCTGTTCTTTTCTTCTTCTCTATCCCCTCACCCCCCAGCCAGTCGCAGCAGATGACTGCCCCTCCCTGAGCCTGGTTCTGCTGGAGGTTTCTTCCTGTTAAAAGGGAGTTTTTCCTCTCCACCGTCGCCAAGTGCTTGCTCACAGGGGATCGCCTGATTGCTGGGGTCTTTCTGCAACTGTGGGGGTTCCCCCTACAGTTGATAGTGCTATGAGATGACTGTTGTTGTGAAATGGCGCTATATAAATAAAGTTGAATTGAATTGAATTGAATTCTGGATTTTTTAACCAACAGGACACAGATAGTAAGGGTCAATAGAACACTGTCTGACCAAAAGTGTTCTTCTATCAAATCAAATCAAACTTTATTGTCATATTGCTGTACATACAACTGTAGTGCAGGCAAGATGAAATTGCGTTTCTCTCGGCATCCATAAAAGAAGCAGCATGATTTAAGACACACTCCCACATAGCTTCACCCCCACCCCCCCATCCATTCACACATCCCTGAGACATACTTGGGGAAAAAGAAAAACTAACTATAATATATACAAAATGTCCGTAGGTGCAGTAGTGTGTATGAAAGATTCCGGGTCATCTGTTCAGCATCCTGACAGCTTGTGGTAGGAAGCTGTTGATCAGTCTGGTGGTTCTGCCTCTGATGCTCCGGAATCGTTTACCAGATGGAAGAAGTTCAAAGTGTTTATGCAGAGGGTGAGAACGGTCCTTGACAATGTTCAGTGCCCTGCTCCTACAACGGTTCTGAAAAAGTTCTTGGACAGAGGGGAGGGAGACTCCAATTACCCTCTCAGCCCCCTTGACTATCCTCTGCAGGGCTTTTTTGTCTGACATACTGCAGCTGGAGTACCATGTAGCAATGCAGTACGTCAGAACACTCTCCACCACACCTCTGTAGAAGGTCCTGAGGATGCAGATGGGGAGAGAGGCCTGTTTGAGTTTCCTCAAGAAGTGCAGTCTCTGCTGAGCCCGCTTCCTGATCTCCAAGGAATTCTTGCTCCAGGTCAGGTCCTGCGAGATCTGCACTCCGAGGAACTTGATGTTCTAATGTTGAACTTGATGAACTTGATGTTCTACTGGCTCTCCTCAGGGGTGTGTGTTGCCACCACTACTCTTCATCCTGTATACAAACATGTGTCAGAGCAGACATGAGAACAGACACATTATAAAGTATGCTGATGATTCAGTTATTGTCAGTTTCCTTCAGGATGGTGAGAGCAGCCATGTGTCATGATGCTGAGCACGGAGGGGAGCACCGTGCTCATGCTTTCAGTTTGTGTTTGACTGTTTTCTGTATTTCCCCATTCCTGTTGTGTATTTAATGTGTATGATGACGTTTGGGTTTGCACTTTTGTTTCTGAGTTTATTACTATAGACTTGTTCATTTATATTACGAACCTGAGTCATCATATTGTGTTTTGTAGTATATTTCTCTATCTGTTTTGACACTAGCCTACCCTCATTTTCCCCTTTAGTCCTCTTGTTGTATTTTGACTTTAGTTTTGTATTATTTGCATCTCTTGAGTTTTGTATTTTATCTTGTTCTCACCTTTGGTCTCTATTTGTATCTTGAATTATGACTAGGCACTCCAGTCTGTACTTGTGATTTATTCCTTTTTCCAGTTTGTGCTTTTATTTTGACAGTGCTCTGTGTTTGCCGGTTCCGTGGGCTCTCACAGCTGTCAGTGTTTGTTACTCACTCCTGTCACCCAAACCTGTCATTGTCATGAATGCCCCTCCGGGGCAAAGAGACAGACCCACGTGCTGAACTGCATAGTGATATTTATTAACAAAAGAGAACAGAAAAACCAAAAACTGTGCAGAGAACAAGAACAAAGACAAGGTAACTGATAGGAAAGCACTCTAGAGCCGGAATTGCTCTGCGAGTGAAGAGAAGAACATGCCACTTACTGAGGAACACTCCAGAGCCGGAATCGCTCTGCAAGGAGAGAATTAAGTTGGATCAGTCCTTCAGTCATCAGTTAACATACAATACTGCCGCAGTGAGAGGATGAGCTGGCAGTGTATAAATAAATGAAAACAAATGAGCAGCAGGTGCGGACAGCTGAGTGAGCAGGTGACCTAATTAATCAGCTACTCACAGCTGAGATGGCAGGGAAACAGTGAGTAGCTAGTGGGAGTGTCTGGGAAGAAAGATGGGCGCTTCTGTCACAAAGCCAAAAATAAACACAGAAACAGACAAAATAATCAGAACAAACATAAAATACTGTAATTTCCCAGTTTGGGATCAAAAAAGTACATCTATCTATCTATCTAAAATTGAGAGTCTGAGCTCTGAGGAAATACTGAGCTCAGACTCGTGACAGAGCCCCCCCCCACCTTAAGGGGTGGAACCCAGACACCCCAAGGTAACACCCAAAAGACCCCCCCCCCCAAAAAAAAGAAACGGTATAGCAATGAACCACCCCGAGTGGGAGGTGTGGGAAACAGGCAGGCGGGAACAAAAATATGGAGCCCGCTCAGGACCCTCACCTACACTACACCAGGCCCCTGTGCCCCCTAAACCAAAAAAAATTAAGCTGTTTGGGTGGCCAGCTGAAGTCCCAGGCCAGACAGATGGCAAGGTGATATGAGTCGGGTGGCCTGCCGAAGAATATGGGCCACACAACCCAGTAGCTCAGTCTATTGGGCGTTCGGCCAGATTTCTTAAGCCACCAAGACTGGAGGGATGACGCAGGAGGTGGCTCCACAGTGGGGAGGCCTGATGAAGGGATGAAGGGCCGAGGGGGGGGGACCACAATGGTGTCTGGTGGCAGAGGAGAACCCACGATGGCATCTGGCAGTGGAGGGGGAACCATGACGGTGTCAGGCAGAGGAGGGGAGGCCTCGACACCCTCGGTGGTCCTGGGCTGAGACACGGTTGCACCCGTGGAGGTCCTGGGCTGGGATGTAGCTGCACCCGCAGTGGCTCTTGCCTGGAGCATAGCAGCACCTGCGGTGGCTCCGGGCTGAAGCATTGCAGCACCCGCGGTGGCTCTGGGCTGGAGCATTGCAGCACCCATGGTTGCTCTGGGCTGGAGTATTGCAGCACCTGCGGTGGTTCCCGGCTGGAGCACTGTAGTACCCTCGATGGATCTGGACTGGACCATGGCTGCACCCCCGGTGGGCTCGGACTGTGCCCCAGCTGCACCCTCGGTGGGCCCGGGCTGGGCCAACACTGCACCCTCAGTGGTCTCGGACTGCTCCAGTGGTGGGCCCATAGTGGAATGCAGCACCCAGGTCGTCTTGAGGCTGGGGTGCAGCACCCACGACAGTCCCCGGCTGGGACACAGCACCCACAGAGACTCAGATAAAGGAGGAGGAACCCAGCCGATGGCCTCGGGTAGAGGACGAGCTGCACCCACGGAGGTCCTGGGCTGGGACAGAGCACCTGTGACGACCTCCACTGCCGGAGAAGCTGGACCCATGGTGGCCTTGGGCGATAAGACTGGACCCACAGAGACCTCTGGCGGTGCTGGAACCTCCTCTGTGATCCTGAGAGAAAGCTCAGATGGCACAGACAAAGAGACAGGGTCAGGGTCACCGGCAGCAGTGGAGCCCGGCAAATTGAGCTCAGGCGCAGTTGACGGCTGCACCCGACTCTACTCACCAACAGCCAGGCAAGATTTCTCCAGAACAGATAAGAGAAAAACAAGGGAGAGCACTTGCCTGAGCCCGAGCTCCACCACCGTTCAGGACTCCGTCGATCCACATGAAGATGACGTCTCGGGCCTGGTCCTTAGGAAGCCCAGCTCTAACTCTGCTGCGGCGGCCTCCACAACAGGCATGATAGTGATTGCAGTCTCGGTTCCCCCAGGCAAAGTGGCCCACGCTGGTGGCTCATCCAGCGTGGCAGCTGGGGGTCGGCTCACTGCTGGCACTGGAACTGGATCCTCCAGGACCACAGGCTCCACCCATGTCTGGCAGCTCAATCCCGGGTTCTGCAGACACTCAGGGACCAAGGGAGAAGACACAGAGAGGGCTGGTGAGCAACTAATAACTGCAGCAGGTGGGGAGAGCTCAGGGGACTGCATTTCCTGAGCCTCTCCACTGGGAATCAGGCAAGGCATATCATCATAAATTGAAATAGAATGAAATGAAACTTGCCTGTTTTCCCGGTGTTCGATGTTGTCTGCTGCAGCAAGTGTAATGTCATCCTTCTCCGTGGCTACAGTGGAGATGGGCCCCTCAGAGGATCGTGGAGGAGTCACCCCTGTTGTCATGGAGATGGACGGAGCCGGGGAACAAACGTAGGACCTCTTGGCAGCGAAAGAGGACACCAAAGTGGAGTGAAGAGCAGCAGGTACAGGCCCGGAAAAAGCTGAAGATCCAGCCGGAGAGACGAGTGAGGAAGGCTGAACTGCTGAGGGGGGCTTTTGCTTTGGCGTCGGGAAAATGGCTGCCGGAGAGGTGGAGGAATTCCTCCGGCAGCCCAGAGCGGGATGACGGTGCCGCCGTGGAGCTGATGACGCACATGCTGGTGCTGGAGCTGGAGAACTGGGAGGGGAGGTGGGTGTCTGCTGAGGAGAGTGTCTCCGTGATGGCTTCGTTTCAGCAGGTGGCGACCCCATCGTTAGCATGGGGAACGACCACTGAAGACCGTGGACAGCAGTTCTGTATATTGGGAATACCTCCATAAGCCGGGGTGTGCCTCCACAATGCCCACCACTCCATTCACGCTTTCTCAGGCATTTCTGGGTCACGGGCGGGGAGAGCTTCATCCACAAAGCTTTGGATAAAGTCTGCCACCCACTCCTCCTCCAAGCTTGAAGACCCCGCTGCCAATCTCCCTTTATTTGTGTGAGGCCGGCAAGCCGGGGACATGAAGAGCTCCAGTGCACAGGTGAGTGAAAAAAACACAGAAAGGACAAAAAATTCACTACTGCAACAGCTGGGTCTTAATCCTGGCGGCAGTATTCTGTCATGAATGCCCCTTCGAGGCAAAGTGACAGGCTCACGTGCTGAACTGCATAGTGATATTTATTAACAAAAGTCCAGAGCCGGAATCGCTCTGCGAGGAGAGAATTAAATTGGATTAGTCCTTCAGTCATCAGTTAACATACAATACTGCCGCAGTGAGAGGATGAGCTGGCAGTGTATGAATAAATGAAAACAAATGGGCAGCAGGTGCAGACAGCTGAGCGAGCAGGTGACCTAATTAATCAGCTACTCACAGCTGAGATGGCAGGGAAACAGTGAGTAGCTAGTGGGAGTGTCTGGGAAGAAAGAAGGGTGTTTCTGTCACAAAACCAAAAATAAACACAGAAACAGACAAAATAATCAGAACAAACATAAAATACTCAGACATAAATTGAGAGTCTGAGCTCTGAGGAAAGACTAAGCTCAGACTAATGACAGTCATCACTTATTAATTCCTCTGCGCCCTATACAAAGGCCATTGCAACGCAGTCCATTTCTGTGACCTTCTCGGTATCCAGACGTTAGTTTTACGTCTCATCATCTTCCTATTCTCTGAGTGTTTTAATGGGTGTGCTCTGTCTTTTCTCTCTGTTTTCCCGGCATCTCTGTGCGCCTCAGCCGGGCCCCATCCCAGCTGTTCGCCTGTTCTTCTGGACGTGAGCCCCGTTTTCCCTGGCATTCCTGCACGCCCATTTTCCCAGTTCTCCTGCTTTATTGTTTGTAAGTTTTGTCTTTATGTTATCTTTGTGTTTAATTAAACTAGTGGATGCCCGTAGAAAGTAAGTACTCCTGTCTGAAACAGGTAGCCCAATCAGGCTTTACAGGCCCAAACGTAGGCTGTGTTTGAAAGTGGAATACAGAGGTGTAGCCTATATGAAGGCAATCACACATGTTAGACTTTGACAAATATGAAAGAGACTGAACTGAGATTTATTTGACTGTGTAAAGATTAATTACAGAATAATTAAAAATGAATGGGACATCCAATATTAGCCACTGTTTAAGAACCGCTTATTTATTTTTTTGTCAGATCACTTATTTGTGTGAGCTTTTATGAGTTATATTCATAAATGTTGTATGTTGCACTTTGGGGGAATGGGAGTTGTTCAGTCATCATTATAATTTAGTTTATATGTGTAGTTTATAGTCTATCATCAATAAAGTCTTGCAGCACTAAAACAGGACACGTTTACAAATATTTGAGACCCACTGTAGTGCATCCTTTTATATTTTAGCAATATTATAAGTACAAAACACCAAACATTATTATTATTACTATTGTTATTATTATATTGTATTTGTGTCTTGTGAAGCGACATGAAATAAAGCAGCGTTGGTGAAGGTTTTAAGCAGGTTTTATTGAATCATACCGCCTTCACAGGATCCCCGCTCCGGTGCAAGTGTGAGCAGACGGGAGCGGGATCCTCAGGCTCTCAGAGGAGGAGACACAAAGTGTGTGTCTGCAGCAGCAGCTGAAGAGTGAGTCAAAGAGAGGTTGAGTTACAGAGTCGTGTAGCATATATACCCAGTTACAACAATACATGAAAGAGCATTTCACAGCAATTGGTATGGGCATTTGCATTTCAGAGACACAGCAAGGACAGGATGCATGAACTCAATGCATGCATGGCACATTACATCGCAGTAGTGCAGGGGAAAAAACCAGGAGCGGCGAGCTGACTGTCCTTAGTCTGTTGTGGGGGTTACACCAACCCGCCACACTTGTATACTTTATTGATCACCAGAGGGAAATTCAGGGCATCCACGGTACAAAGTCAATCAGTGCACCCACCCCCCCCCCCACACACACACACGCATGCACACACACAGAATGACAGAATTTTGCATCAGTGTCGCCCATTTGTCTGTAAATAATTAAATAAAAATGATTTATTTCGTTATTTGGACATTTTTGTGTCTTGCTGTCGTTTAGTCAAAGCATGTGTCTGCATGTAATATGCAGGTGATCTGGTCATTCTGCTCCACAGTGAAGCAGCAGTCAGGACTTTCGTGTACCACTGACCAGGCAGGCTGAGCATGCCTCCCCCCAAATGTTCGTAGAGTGCACGGTGGGACACCGGAGTTGGTCGGTTAACGGGAGTCTCGGCTGCTGCCTTACCTGTGTACCAGTGATGTCATTGCAACACCACGGGTCCCTGGTAGCGCAGCTCCCCCTTCTCGCTCCTTGTGTTGTCTATGGCGAATATATCCATTAGACCTATGCAACTGTATGGTATATAGCGGCTCCATACTCGTGGATGTGCGGGTCCCCAGCAGCACCCCCCTCCATGTTCTCTATGGCGAACACGCAACTCTATGGCATATATTTTGACTGAGCGGCTCCATACTCATGGATGCACACCCTCGTAACCTCAGCAGCAAAGCAGCACTTCTAAAATCTTTGTTTGCAAAGTGTTGTGGTGACTGACAGGTCGTGATGCTGTGTTATCCAATCAGCATGGTCGTGATGCCGTATACTGTCCAGTCAGCGTGCCCGTGATGCTGCGTATTCTCCAATGAGCACGGAGTCAACCTGAAACCCCGCCCACACTTCTTGAAGCCAGGGGATGAAGACATAGAGCAGTCACACAGTGGTGGCTAAACTTTTATTGATAAAAATTGCTATTTTGACATGTTATTTTGACATGCTATTGTGACTCCATATTTGGAGATGCACACCCTTGTAGCTTCAGCAAAGCACGTTTCAAATCTTAGGACAGTGTGACAAATGGTTTGAGAGATATCTGAGGAACAGACAGACAGACACAAACAGACAGAGATAGCTTGAATTTATAGATAGCTTCACTAGCAACTCACAGTTCAGCGCCTGGGTCTTTTCCCTGTCCTGAGGGGCCAGTTTATGACACCACAGCTCAGTAATTTATGATTTTGTTCACTGGTGTGTGGATTCCTACCTGCAGCTGAACATGACAAAAACTAAAGATATGATTATTGATTTTAAGAGGAAAGCTCCCAGGCATAAAGTCACTTTACTGAAAGGTCAGACCATTGAGAGTGTGTAATCTTACAAATATCTTGGGACTATCATTAATAGTAAATTAAACTTTGAAGAGAACTGTGAAAAAGGGTCAGCAACGTTTGCATTGTTTAAGGAAACTGGCACACTTTCATATTGACCAAACCATAATGACAATGTTTTATCAGGCTTTTATTGAATCTATTTTATCCTTTTCTTTAATGTCATGGTTTGGTCAGATAAAACTGAAACATAGGAAATCCTTCGATCAAGTAGTTATATGGTCCATTTGTTTGCTTGGTGAGTCACAGCCGAGCCTGGCATCCCTGTACACCAGACAGGTACAGAGGATCGCTACATCCATTTTAAATTATGACTCCCACCCTTTGCACTGCTACTTTCAGCTCCTTCCCTCCAGACGGAGGTTTGTTGTCCCAAGATATAAAACTCAGCGCTATAAAAACAGCTTTGCTCTTGCTGCTGTCACAGAGCTGAACAAGCTGTAGCAATATATTGCACATAATTTATTTATCTATTTATAAATTTACTCTACACAGTATTTATTTATTTATTTATGTAGGTTTTTTTTAATGGGTTTGAAATCTTTTATTGGGTTTTTGTCATAAATTGCCTTTCAAGGCAGAGATACGAGACCCACGCGCCAACTGTGAGTTTGGATAATTTATTGACAAAAGTTACTAACACAAAGTTCAACAAAACGTTCAAAACACAAAGTATAACAAGTGAGAAAAACTTACTTTTAGAAATGTGCACCAGAGTGAGGCAGGGCTCTGGTGGAGCCGAGGAGAAGATAATCAATTCAGTGGCGAAAAGAAAAGGAAATGCAGGTCTTAAATAGGGAAGGAATAAATAACACAAGTGGTGACAGGTGTGGGTTCATATGAGCGGGCAAAAGGGAACAACGAATGGTGATTGGGATCTGCTGAAGGAGATGAGGGGGAAGTGGCTGGGCTTTGACAGCTGACAGGCGACGCCCACGCAGAGCACAAAACCGGAAATGCAGCCCGACAGCTGTCAGCCCAGAGAAGGACATCACCGTAAAAGAATAAACATAATCAAATGCAGGCTAATAATTACAAATTGAAATGAAACAACACTGAAGCTAAAACAGAAGAATAGAAAGCAGTACAAAAACTCAAAAGCACAAAACACAACAAATGTATATAAATACAAAGAAAAAGCCACAAGACTGAGTCTGGCAGAACTACCAGAACTCAGCTCGTGACAGGTTTTAGACTTTTTATTAGGTTTTTAACCTCTTTTATTTAGTTTTAAACTTTGTTTTACTGTGATCCATTTCTCTTTCTTTTATGTCCTGATTGGTGGAGTCTTGTGAACTTTCAGCTTCATGTGTGCTTGTGTTGTGTTCATGTTGCATGTAATTGTGTTTTGTGTTTTGTGTTTTAAATATGTGTTTACAAAGACGTCACCTGACTGCAAAACAAATCTGCCTACGAGTATAAATAAAGTAACCCGAACCTGAACCTGATTCAAATCAAGTCATAAAAAAAATCACTGCACATACATTCAAGATTCAAAGATTCAAAGATTTTATTTGTAAATACAACTATACATACAGGACATACAGGAGAAGTGAAATGCTGTTTCTCTCTCTTCAGTGGTGTGTGCAATATAAAAAAGGAATAAGGCTGGAAAAACAACAACAGTAGTCTGTGTACAGTAATGCTACCCGTAGTGCAAATAATGGTAAAAGATAAAACCAGACATTCCATAGTGCAAATAAAGATAAACGATAAAGGCCAGCAATCCTATATACAGAAAAAGATAGAGCAGTACTACTTGTAGTTGCAAATTCAATGTGGTAGTGTAGGTGCAGATAGTGACAGATTGGGCTACACATGATCAATATTGCAATAACAGATGACAGCAGGTATGGCATTTTTGCAATGGTTGCAGTAAGGTGCAGAGACATACAGCAGCAGATGTATTACTGTTGGTGTGCCAGTCTTTGCCAACAGCTGAGGTAGTTATTGTATGGGTGAGTGTGTTACGGTCCAGGGGCGGGGGTGGGGGAGGAGAGGACGGAGTTCAGGGTTCTAATGGCTTGGTGAACAAAGCTGTTTAGCAGTCTTGTGGAGTGGGCCCGGAGGCTCCGGTACCTTTTCCCGGAGGGCAGGGGGCTGAAGAGGGAGGGTGAGGGGTGGGAGGTGTCATCTGCAATGTTGGTAGCTCTGCGGGTGGGGTAGATGGGGAAGGGGGGGGCACAGAGGGGCACCGATGATCTTGCTGGCTGCTTTCACTGTGTGTTGTAGTGCCTTCCGGCAGGAGGTGGTGCAACTTCCATACCTCACCGTGATGCAGCTGGTGAAGATGCTCTCAACGGTGCCCTGGTAGAATAAGCACATGATGGGGAGTGGCACTCGTGCTCTTCTCAGTTTGCTTCAGAAACAGAGGCGAGTTTGAGCCTTCTTGGCCAGTGATGTAATGTTGCTGGACCAGGAGAGGTCCTCAGAGATGTGCACCCCCAGGAACTTGGTGCTGCTCACCCTCTCCACAGCTGCTCCATGGATGATCAGAGGAGGATGCTGTGTGTGTCCCCTCCTGAAGTCGGCCACAATCTCCTTGGTTTTTCCCACATTCAGGAAGAGATTATTGTCTTTACATCACTGGACCAGTTGGCTCACCTCGTTTCTGTAGTTGACCTCCTCATTTCTGGTAATGAGGCCCACCACCGCCGTGTCGTCTGCAAACTTGATGATGTGGTTGGTGCTGTAGGCTGGTACACAGTCATGGGTCAGCAGGATGAAGAGCAGCAGGTTGAGCCCGCACCCTTGTGGGGCCCCTGTGCTCAGTGTGATGGTCTTGGAGGTGTTGCTGCCAACTCGCATGTTCTGTGGCCTCCCTGTGAAAAAGTCCAACACCCAGTTACAGAGAGAGGTTTTGAGTCCCAAGTGTCTGAGTTTTTGTATTAGGTGCTGGGAGATGATTGTGTTCAATGCTAAACTGAAATCTAAGAACAGCATTCACACGTAGGAGTTCTTTGAGTCCAGGTGGGTGAGGGCTGGATGGAGAGCAGCAGAGATGGCATCTTATGTGGATCTGTTTGACCTGTATGCAAACTGAGATGGGCTGTGCGAGGGAGGGAGGATAAACTTGATGTTCTGCATGACCAGCTGCTCGAAGCACTTGATTATGATGGAGGTCAGTGCTACAGGCCGGTAATCATTGTAGCTGGATGGGACAGGCTTCTTTGAGGCTGGTATTATGGTGGCAGTTTTGAAACATGTGGGGACAACAGTTTGACTCAGGGAAATGTTGAAGATGTTGGCCAGGACATTCTTGAGCTCCTCTGCACAGTCCTTCAGAACGCGACCTGGTGTATTGTCTGGTCCAGCTGCCTTGTGTGGGTTGATCCTGGAGAGGGTCCTCTTCGTGCTAGCCGGATCCAGACTTATAGCCTGCTCGTCTGGGGGAGGAGTGGTCTTCTGTGCGATGTGCTGTTTTGTGTTTCAAAGCAGCTAAAGAAGTAATTTAAGTTGTTAAGCAGTGTGATGTCACTTGCACAGGTCTGAGGTGGTTTGTAGTTGGTGAGGGTCTGTATGCCACGCCAGAGAGAACATGCATCTCTGGTGCTGCTGAAGTACCTGGATATTTTCTTGCTGTACTGTTATTTTGCCTTCTTGATGCTATGGGACAGGTTGGCCCTAGCTGTTGTTAGTCCTGTAGTGTCATCAAGCCCTCAGAAGCCTGTGGACCTCTGCTGTCATCCATGGTTTTTGGTTAGCATGAACAGTGATGGTTTTGCAGTGAGTGACATCATCAATGCATTTAGCTATGTATGTGACAACAACCTCAGCGTACTCCTCTATATTTGTGTGTCCATTGTGAGTGGCTGCATGCTTGAAAGTGTCCCAGTCTGTAGTCCTGAAACAGTCATGCATCCGAGGTCCCCTCAGGCCACATACAGTACGTACCTGCTTTTTTGTTGGTCTGATTGTTTTCACTCTGGATTTGTATGCAGGCCTTAGCAAGATGGTGATGTGATCAGAGAGACCCAGGTGGGGCAGGAGGACTCTGCACGTTCTCTTGTGAGTTTTGTACATCAGGCCCTGCAAATTGTCTCCTCTCGTTGGAAGGTCCACATGTTGGTGTCGTTTTGGTAGGAGGGCCTTTAAATCTGCATGGTTGAAGTCTCCTGCTGTGATGAAGAAACCGTCTGGATGTGCTGTTTGTGTCTCACTTATAGCCTGATAGAGTTCCTTTAGTGCTTTACTCCTCTCGGCAATGGCGGTAGGTGGGACATACACGGCGACTAGCAGGACAGATGAAAATTCTCTTGGAATGTAAAAGGATCGGCACTTGATGATCATAAATTCCACCAACGGAGAACAGTGTTACGCACAACCAGTCGCATCTCAGCACCAAGTGTCACTGGTGTAAACACATATGCCTCCCCCTCGCTTTTTCCCTCTTTCTATGAACACCTGATCAGCACGATAACATGTTTGTCCTGCTAACTGAATAGCAGAGTTTGTGATATTGCCATTTAACCATGTTTCCATAAAGATAAAAACACAGCAGTTTCGCACATCACATTGCATAGTTCTCAGGAACTGTATGTGGCCTATTTTGTTGTCTAGTGAGTGTACGCTAGCCAGAATGAGGGAATGAATCAGGAGTCTATGTGGGCTAGCAGCTAGCTTCGTTCGGATACTTCCACGTTTACCTCTCTTTTGTCGCTGCTTACACCGTCTACAGCGTCTCCATTTTGGATGAGCTTCAGCAGTTGAGTCCAGGGATGTAGAGGTCTGGTGTAGAAGACCTAGGCCACGGAGTTCCTCTGTAACGCTCTGGTCCAAGACGTAATGTTTGGTCATATTCCTTATCTCCAGAAGGCTGTAGCGACTGTAGCTTGTGAGCGACATCATATATGGACATTAAACACATGAATATACAGTACACTTAGGTGTAATTAAAACAACACTAAATGGCACAAAAACGGGGGACTTGTGGAGCCGGCAAGCAAGATGTGAATGAATGAATGAATGAATTTATTTCGGATAGTACAGTACAGGTTAAAAGAAACTGTATAATATAACAACAAGGTCAAATTAGACAAAGACTCCTTCTTCTATACAATTCCACGTGAGTTATCCGAAATGGGTGATGGCTGAAGCCGCAGCTTATATTGCCCACCCATATTCCATCCAAGAATTCAAAAGAGAAAAAAGAGAAAACAAGACAAGAGCGATTACAATTTAAAACAAGGCTAAGACAAAATGTGACTGAGACAAAAAAAAAAAAAAAAAAAAAAAAAAGAAAAGAAAACTAAGCTAAGCTAAGTTAAGCGGTTACTATTCAAAACAAATCTAAGACAAAATGTCACAGAGAAAAAAAAAACAAAAAAAACTAAGCTACAACACAACACAGGCTGGATATGTCAATCCTTATGTGAGTTTACATGTCATCTTGTAAATATGTTTGGAGTATTTCTTCCTTTAGCTTTTGTTTAAATTGTCCAAGCGTTGTACATGATTTTAATTCAGGTCCAAAATCGTTCCATAATCTGACTCCTTGCACTGAAATACAGTGTTGCTTGGTGGTTGTTCTCACTGTAGGCTTTTGAAATATACATGTTCCTCTGAAGTGATATCGTTTCTCCCTTGTTTGGAACAACTTTTGGATATTTGCGGGCAGTGATAAATTCTGCACTTTGAACATTATTATTGTGGTTTTAAAGTCAACCAGATCTTTCAACTTGAGAGTTTTTTGTTTGAGAAAAAGTGGGTTTGTTGGTTCCCTGTAAGCTGCTTTGTTTATTATTCTAATAGCTCTCTTTTGAAGCATAAAGAGTGGATATATGTTTGTTTTATATGTATTTCCCCATACTTCATTACAATATGTCATGTATGGGAGTATTAATGAATGATACAAGGTGTATAGTGTGGGTTGATTCAGCAAATATTTCACTCTGTGTAATATTGCAATTGATTTGGATACTTTACCTTTAATATAATTAATATGTGACTTCCAACACAGTTTGTTATCAATTATTACTCCAAGGAATTTAGTTTCAGATACCCTTTCAATCTCTACACCATTTACATTGAGTTTGGGTACTGGGTTGTTGTGATGGTTGTTAAAGACTATAAATTTTGTCTTACTTAAATTGAGCGTTAATTTGTTTGAATCAAACCACAGTTTAAGCTTTCCTAATTCCTTTCCGAGTGTATCCAGAAGTTGTTCCAAATTGTTTCCACTGCATAGCAGATTAGTGTCATCAGCAAACAATATTAAGTCCATTTTTTCTGAAACTTTACATATATCGTTTATATACATATTGAATAATAATGGTCCCAAAACTGAACCCTGTGGGACTCCACAGGTGACCTTCAGCAACTCTGAGTTTTTGTTGCTAACACATACATACTGAAATCTATTCTTTAAGTTACTACTTAACCAGGACAGTGCTACCCCTCTAATACCACAATTTTGTAGTTTCTTTAATAATAAATTATGATCTACTGTATCAAATGCTTTTTTAAGATCTAGGAATACTCCAACTGAATACTCTTTATTTTCAATGGCTGTTGATATTTTTTCTGTAAATTCCATTAGGGCATATGCTGTTGTCCTCTTGTGTCTGAACCCATATTGCTGCTCACATAATAAATCATTCTTCAGTATGAAGTTGTCAATTCTCTCATAGAATATTTTTTCAAGTATCTTGGAAAATTGCGGTAATAGTGAAATTGGTCTATAGTTTGAGAGTTCCCCTCTGTCGCCCGTCTTGTATATCGGAATTACTTTAGCTATTTTCATTGCATTGGGAAATATACCTGATTGGAGAGACAGGTTACAGATATACGTCAGTGGTTTTACTATGCATTCGATAACAGTTTTGACTAGTAGCATGTCAACACCATCACAGTCAGTAGATGTTTTACTTTTGAACGATTTAACAATTTCAATGACCTCTCTTTCGTCTGTGTTCTTTATGAAGATGGAGTCTTTTACAGCAGTGTTATTGCATATTGTATCACCTGATGCAGTGGATGATGCAGTGAATATGGGACTACATTACATCCTGCAACACCTCGACTCCCCAGGGACGTACGCCAGGATCCTGTTTGTCGACTTCAGCTCAGCGTTCAACACCATCATCCCAGGCATTCTTCATCAGAAACTCCTCCAGCTCAAGGTGCCCCCCTCCACCTGCCAGTGGATCTCCAGCTTTCTGACTGACAGGTGGCAACAGGTGAAGCTAGGGAGATTTACATCCAGCTCCCGAAAAATTAGTACTGGCGCCCCCCCAAGGATGTGTCCTTTCCCCACTGCTCTTCTCCCTTTACTCCAATGACTGCACCTCAGAGGACCCTTCGGTGAAGCTCCTGAAGTTTGCGGACGACACCACAGTCATCGGTTTGATCCGGGATGATGATGAGTCTGCATACAGGTGGGAGGTGGAGCAGCTGATCCTCTGGTGCAGCCAGAACCATCTTGAACTTAACCCAGCCAAAACGGTGGAGATGACTGTGGATTTCAGGCGACACCCCCCTTCATTCCCCCCACTCACCATCCTCAACAGCACAGTGTCCACTGTGGACTCCTTCAAGTTTCTGGGAACCACAATCTCCCGGAACCTGAAGTGGTCCTCCCATATAGACACTGTCCGGAAAAAGGCCCAGCAGAGGTTGTTTTTTCTGCGTCAGCTCAAGAAGTTTGATTTGCCTCAGGAGCTGCTGGTTGTCTTCTACACCGCTATCATCCAATCTGTCCTCTGCTTTTCCATCACTGTCTGGTTTGGATCTGCCACTAAACAGGACAAGACCAGACTGCAGCGGATCATTAAGTCTGCGGAGAGGATCATTGGTACTGACCTACCCTCCATTGAGAACTTATATCGGTCCATAACCAGGAAACGGGCGGGAAACATCTGTGCTGACCCATCACACCCCGGCCACAAACTGTTTGAACTTCTATCTTCTGGTCGTCGTTACAGATCACTGAAGGTCAAAACCACCCGTCACAGGAACAGTTTCTTTCCTCAAGCCATCACTCTGATGAACTCCTAACATTCACCTAGTCCTACCTGTTGCTGTACTCATGACTTTTCATCCATTATTACATTGCACATAACTCTCACACTGCTTTTTACTTCATTCACATTATATCACTGAATCTGAGTTCACATTGAAATACTGTGTGACTGTATATTTTTTCATATATTTCTGCAAAGTGTGGTTAGTCTGAGTAAATAACTGCATATATTCCTGTATATATTTGCATCCTTTTATAGAAACGTGGACAGACTGTAATTTACTGTACATACTCTGTTGTCATTGAATCCTTATTTAAATCCTCCACCTGAACAACGAGAGCAAGTTTTTAGCCAAAGTCAAATTCCTTGTATGTGTTGTGCATACTTGGCCAATAAAGCTGATTCTGATTCTGATTCTGATTCTGACCTGTAATTCAATTCAATTCAATTCAACTTTATTTATATAGCGCCATTTCACAACAACAGTCATCTCATAGCACTATCAACTGTAGGGAGGACCCCCACAGTTGCAGAAAGACCCCAGCAATCAGGCGATCCCCTGTGAGCAAGCACTTGGCGACGGTGGAGAGGAAAAACTCCCTTTTAACAGGAAGAAACCTCCAGCAGAACCAGGCTCAGGGAGGGGCAGTCATCTGCTGCGACTGGCTGGGGGGTGAGGGGACAGAGAAGAAGAAGAGAACAGACATGTAGAGAGCAAACAGCACGATGGGGACTCAATCTATGGGAGAGAACAAACAAATGTTAATGACCAGCAAAAAAAAAATATTTCATAGAGAGTGAGGAAAGGAGTGAGGCCCAGTGCATTACTGGAGGTCCCCCGGCTGAGTAAACCTATTAGCAGCATAACTAAGGGAGGGTTCAGAAACACATGATCCCTCCCTAATTGTAGGCTATATCAAAAAGGTAGGTTTTAGCCCTATTCTTAAAAACAGAGATCGAGTCTGACTCCCGAATCCAGATTGGCAGCTGATTCCACAGGAGAGGAGCTTGATAACTGAAGGCTCTGCCTCCCATTGTACTTTTGGAGATTCTAGGTATTACAAGTAAACCTGCATTTTGGGAGCGTAGTGCTCTGTTAGGATGATACGGTAGTATCAGATCTTTTAAATAAAAAGGAGCCTGATTGTTTAGAGCTTTGTAAGTAAGAAGAAGGATTTTAAACTTAATTCTAAACTCTATGGGAAGCCAATGAAGGGAGGCCAGAACCGGAGAGATATGATCTCTCTTTCTAGTACCTGTTAAAACTCTTGCTGCAGCATTTTGGATCAGCTGAAGACTTTTTAAAGATGTTTTAGGACAGCCTGATAATAAAGAATTACAATAATCTAATCTCGAGCTAACAAAAGCGTGGATCAGCTTCTCAGCATCACTCTGAGACAAGATGCTCCTAATCTTGGCAATATTACGCAAATGATAGAAGGCAGTTTTAGAAACAAATTTAATATGTGAATTGAAGGACAAATCCTGATCAAAAATAACTCCAAGGTTCCTCACAGAGCTATTAAGAGAAAGAGTAACTGCATCCAAACTGAAAGTTTGATTTGGAAAGGAATTTCTAAGGTTTTTTGGACCAACAAGAATGACTTCAGTCTTATCTGAATTTAATAGCAGGAAATTACAAGTCATCCAAGCTTTGATTTCCTTAAGACAGGCTTCTAACTTGGCTAATTGATTAGTATCATCTGGCTTCATTGACAGGTATAATTGTGTGTCATCTGCATAACAGTGAAAATGTATACAGTGCTTTCTAATAATGTTGCCTAACGGAAGCATATATAAACTAAAAAGAGTAGGGCCAAGCACAGATCCCTGTGGAACTCCATGACTAAGCTTTGAGCTGAGAGAAAACTCATCATTTACATGAACAAACTGGAACCTATCAGATAAATAAGATCTAAACCACTGCAACGAAGTTCCATTAAGTCCAACATAGTGTTCTAATCTATCAAGTAGAATATTATGATCAATAGTATCAAAAGCTGCACTAAGATCTAAAAGGACAAGTACAGAAACTAGTCCATTATCAGATGCAATGAGGAGGTCGTTAGTGACCTTCGCTAAGGCTGTTTCAGTACTATGATGGATTCTAAACCCAGATTGAAACTCCTCAAGTAAACCATTTCCCTGCAGGTGGTCAAATAATTGCGTAGCAACAACTCTTTCTAAGATTTTTGAAATGAAAGGGAGATTAGAGATTGGTCTATAGTTAGCTAAAGCTCCTGAATCTAGCGTTGGCTTTTTGAGTAAGGGTTTAATTACAGCCGTTTTAAAAGCCTGCGGTACATGGCCTAAAGTTAATGAAGAATTGATTATATGAAGAATAAAGCTACCAATAAGTGGGAAGACTTCTTTAAATAACCTGGTAGGAATAGGGTCTAAAAGACAAGTTGAAGGTTTGGATGAGGAAACTATTTTGTCTAACTCACAAAGGTCGATTGGAGTAAACTCATCAAGACAGACATCAATAGAAGGAGTAGGCACCGTAGTGGGTATTTCTCGGGCCAGTTTAGGTCCAATGTTAACAAAAAAATTATTAAATTCATCTGCAGGTGAAGCTATATTCACACTCTGAGTCGTTTTATTATTTTTTGGAATATTAGTTGGGTAGCTTGTATTTGTCATGGCGGCCTCTGGGCCGTCATTAACATCATTAACTCCAGCTGCGCACAGACCCACAGGTATTAATCAGCAGTTGTTAAAAGCCAGCGTTGCTGACAGCCCGGCACGGAGTCGTCTGTCCTCCTCGTCGGAGAAAGAACCTGAACTCCGCTCTCTGGCCTCGTCAGGTTACTCTCTCGTCTCGTCTGGAACTTCTCTGGCTTTGTCAAGAACTTCTCTTACCTCATCAAGGACTTCTCTTACCTCATCAAGGACTTCTGTTCAGAGTCAAGCACGTAAGAGAACTGTCTGTTACTCTACTCCTAACCTCTACCCCTGTGCACAGGTGGACCCCCCTGGCAGCGGACCTGCGGCCCCAGCTGACGGGGTTACGCCAACACGCACACGTAGCGGTTCGCTACCACCACGACTACCGGTACGTCTTGCTCCGCAAATTCCTGAACTACTGCTGTATCAGTTGCAGGAGTATTGGCCACCGTTATCAGTGGAGTTACTATCATCAGCATCTATTGTCTCATCGTCACCACGCTCTGTGGATTCACTCACCTCGTCATCATCTGGATTGTCATCGTCCCGGCCGGTGGTGTCACAGCCGGAGTCACTGGAAGATCTGTCCTTGTCACAGCCACGGGTGGAAGCCCTAGCACGTTCACGGACACCTTCACCTCCACGTTGCACGGCCGCTGGTTCTCAGCAGGACGTAACCTGTGCTCCCGCCAAGTAAGCCTCACTACCTGTAGCTTGTCACTTGCGTGGGACAAAAGTAATTGTTTGTGCTTGTATGTTCCAGGGTTGCCGGGTCTCCGTCCAGGGTGCTCAGCTCCAGTGACCAGAACTCTATCCACGCACTCACACTTGCACTACACACCCTGTCACTTTAATAAAGGTTATTGTTCACTATCTGCCCGTGTCAGTGTCTGTCTCCTGGGTCCCGAAACATGTCAGTACGACTCTGTCATGTTGACCCAGCGGACAGCTCACTGTCGCGCTTAATTAACACTCTTAGCGGCCGGGTAGATTTACTAGCCCACCAGCAGACAGTAATCTTAAACCAATTAACTTCAATTAATAGTCGGCTGGATTGTTTGGAAGGACACCAGACGTTTCCCCCGACATTAACATCTCAGCCCCTGCAGGCTTAGCGTCAGGACAAGCTAACACCTCCTCGTCCTCTCGTCTCACCCCAATTCCTACACCTGCCCGGTTCAGCGGCAAACTCGGGGAAGCCCGAGGATTCATATTACAATGTGAGTCAGTTTTTCTGCGTGTGCCGGGGGATTTTTCTCTCGATTCTAGCCGGATAGGCTATGTCATTAATTTGCTGGCAGGAAGAGCGTTAGACTGGGCGTATTCGATCATGGCTAAACCTAGCTATCCCCTGCTTTCTTACCAGGAATTTGTGTCAGAATTTTTGTCTGTATTTGATCATACAGATAGGGGTGAGGTGTTGACTGAACGATTTCTAAGCTTACAGCAGGGAAAGAGAGCAGCTGCAGATTATGCCATTGACTTCCGGGTCCTGGCCGCAGAGATTGGGTGGGGGGAGCCATCACTTTGTGGCATTTTCCTACGTAATCTCAACGACAAGCTAAAGGATGAGTTAGCGGCACGGGAAAAACCAGATAATTTGCAAGATTTGATTGCCCTAGCAGTTAGTATCGATAGCAGATTAAGGGAGCGGGCGGCTGGACGACGAGTTATCTCCCGTTCGGTTAAACCCCGCCCTCGCGTTCCTAACTCTCCTCTTCTCGCTCTACCCGCGTCAGAGGAGGCCCCGGATCAGGAAGCCATGATTATGGGTCATTCCAAGGTATCAGCAGCTGAGAAACAACGCCGTAGAGATCAAGGCCTATGTTTCTATTGCGGGAAGGAGTCACATGGGGTTTCCGAATGTCCGAGTAAGTTAAAAGGGAAGGCCCGTGGATCGCAGTAGGGGGATTCACGGGCAAGAACTCAGAGGAACTCCTTACTTGTTGTCATCTACCCCTCAGACTCATTCATACACACACTGAACACTCCACACTAGCGTTAGTTGATTCTGGAGCTGAGCAGAATTTCATTTCTAGAGACCTGGCAACCCGGATGGGCCTTAGCTGTCAGACTTTAGAACCCCCTGTCAGATTGATCACCCTGTCTAAGGCTTCCTTGACCACCATTGACCTTCAGACAGCCCCTGTGTCAATAATTGTCTCAGGGAATCACAGGAAGGAGATTCAGTTCTTAGTGCTGCCCGTTTCTTCTTCGCCCGTTATTCTGGGGTACCCCTGGCTGCGCCTACATAACCCCACTATTGATTGGCAAGCTGGGAGAATAACGGCATGGAGTACGTTCTGCCTTAGCGCCTGTCTCCAATCAGCTGCGTGCGCCCCATCCGTTAAGGTGCCTCTGCCAAATTCATCCCCACCGGATTTGTCCAAAGTGCCAGAGGTTTATCACGATTTGGGGCAAGCGTTCAGCAAGTCTCGGGCGTTGTCTTTACCCCCCCATCGTCCGTATGACTGCGCCATCAATCTGAAGGCTGGGGCCCCTCTGCCTGCTAGCCGCCTTTACAGCCTATCAGCCCCGGAGTGCGAGGCCATGGATATGTACATTAAGGAGTCCTTGGCTTCTGGTATCATCCGCCCGTCGTCTTCGGCAGTGGGGGCCGGATTTTTTTTTGTTGGAAAAAAGGACGGTTCACTACGCCCCTGTATCGACTTCCGGGGCCTGAATGAAATAACAGTCAAGGATAAATATACTCTGCCCTTGATGAACACTGCGTTTGACTCCCTCCAGGGGGCATCCTGGTTTACTAAACTGGACCTTAGGAATGCCTACCATCTAGTGCGCATTAGAGAAGGAGATGAGTGGAAGATGGCTTTTCGGACCCCCAGCGGTCATTTTGAGTACCTGGTAATGCCGTTTGGGTTAACTAACGCTCCGGCCGTCTTCCAGCGTTTGATTAATGATGTACTTCGGGATTTTTTGAACTCGTTTGTTTTCGTTTATCTTGATGACATCCTCATCTTCTCCCGCACACTAGAGGAACATCGGGTGCATGTCCGCAGGGTATTACAGCACCTCCTGGAAAACCAGTTGTTCGTCAAGGCCGAGAAATGTGAGTTCCACACTGATCAGACCTCCTTCCTTGGATTTATTATTGCTCGGAACCAGGTGCTTCCTGACCCTGCCAAGGTCAAAGCAGTGGTGGAATGGCCTGCACCCACCTCCAGAAAGCAGCTTCAGGGTTTCCTGGGGTTTGCTAATTTTTATAGGAGGCTCGTGCCCAACTTTGGTAATATTGCCCGTCCTTTGACTGCTTTCACCTCCCCTAAGATCCCATTTTGCTGGAGTAAGGAAGCAGCTGGTGTGTTTGAGAAGCTCAAGAGGGAGTTCGCCTCGGCCCGAGTCCTTACCCAGGTGGACCCGAAGCTGCAGTGCTTGGTGGAGGTGGACGCGTCTGATGCGGGAGTTGGAGCTGTACTCTCCCAACGGTCCCCTGAGGATGGTAAGATTCGCCCTTGTGCTTTTTTCTCTCATCGTCTCACCCCTGCAGAGAGGAACTACAGCATCGGGGACAGGGAGTTACTGGCTGTGAAACTGGCCTTGGAAGAATGGAGACATTGGCTGGAGGGGGCTGCTCAGCCGTTCGTGGTTTGGACTGATCACCGTAACCTGGAGTACCTCAGGACGGCGAAGCGCCTGAATGCATGCCAGGCTCGCTGGTCCCTCTTTTTCGGCCGGTTTAACTTTACCATCACGTACCGGCCGGGAAGCAAGAACGGTAAGCCGGATGCCCTCTCCCGGCAGTTTGACCCCCCATCCTCCGAGGACCAGGAGATCCCTATCCTGCCGCCTTCCTGTGTCGTGGGTGCCCTGTCCTGGGGAATCTGCAAGACGGTTCGCCAGGCTCAGAAGATCGAGCCGGACCCCGGGGGGGGGGGGGAGGGGGCCCAGGCCGCTTGTTTGTTCCACGCACTGTCCGAGGCAAGGTGATTGAGTGGGGTCACGCTTCCAAGTTGGCTTGTCATCCTGGAGTGGGTCGGACCGTGGATCTTCTCCAAAGGACCTTCTGGTGGCCAGGGTTACGGAGGGACGTTGTAGGCTACATCCGGGCCTGCGCTCAGTGCGCCACCGGGAAGATGACATCATCCCCCCCGGCGGGCTTACTACATCCGTTGCCGGTTCCTTCACGCCCCTGGTCTCATGTAGCGATGGATTTTGTGACTGGGTTACCCACTTCAGATGACTACACCACGGTGTTGACCATCGTGGACCGGTTCTCGAAGGCGGCCCATTTTGTGCCACTTCGGGGTCTGCCTTCGGCCCAGGAGACTGCGGACCTCCTGGTGCAACATGTGGTCCGTCTTCATGGCATCCCTACGGATATTGTGTCTGACCGAGGACCCCAGTTTGTATCTCAAGTTTGGAAGACTTTCTGTGCGGCACTAGGAGCCACAGCCAGCCTCTCTTCTGGTTATCATCCCCAAAGTAATGGTCAGTGCGAACGGGCTAATCAGGAGCTGGAAGCCGCCCTTCGTTGTGTCATCTCCTCCTGCTCATCCTCCTGGAGCAAGTTCCTGCCCTGGATTGAGTACGCTCACAACGCCACAATCTCCACGGCCACGGGCGTCTCCCCGTTTAAAGCTACTTGTGGGTTTGATCCTCCGTTGTTTCCTGAGGAGGAAAAGGAGGTAGCAGTTCCTTCAGTCCAGGCACACATTAAGCGCTGCCGGCGAGTTTGGCTCCTCGCTCGTCAAGCCTTGCTGAAGACCACTAAACGTAATATCCAGGTGGCCAACCGGCATAGGAGACCCGCCCCGGACTATAAGGTGGGTCAGAAGGTTTGGTTGTCAACCCGGAATATTGGTGTGCCGGCTGAAAAACGTAAGCTTACTAAGCGCTTCATTGGCCCCTACACCATTAATCGTATTGTTAACCCTGTGTCTGTGCGCTTGTCTCTCCCCTCTTCGATGCGTATCTGCCCCACCTTTCATGTCTCCCAGGTCAAGCCGTACGTCTCTGACCCCCTGTGCCCTGCTCCTGCGGCTCCCCCACCCCCAAGGATGATCGATGGCCATCCGGCCTGGGGGGTGACTGCCATCTTGGATGTCCGCAGGCGGGGTCATGGCCTTCAGTATTTGGTGGACTGGGAGGGCTTTGGACCGGAGGATCGTTCTTGGATTCGCCCAGCGTTGATCCTGGATAAACAGCTGATTCGCGATTTCCATCGGGCGAATCCAGGTAGGATTGGGCAGGTGCCTGGAGGCACTGCTAGAGGGGGGAGTACTGTCATGGCGGCCTCTGGGCCGTCATTAACATCATTAACTCCAACTGCGCACAGACCCACAGGTGTTAATCAGCAGTTGTTAAAAGCCAGCGTTGCTGACAGCCCGGCATGGAGTCGTCTGTCCTCCTCGTCGGAGAAAGAACCTGAACTCCGCTCTCTGGCCTCGTCAGGTTACTCTCTCGTCTCGTCTGGAACTTCTCTGGCTTCGTCAAGAACTTCTCTTACCTCATCAAGGACTTCTGTTCAGAGTCAAGCACGTAAGAGAACTGTCTGTTACTCTACTCCTAACCTCTACCCCTGTGCACAGGTGGACCCCCCTGGCGGCGGACCTGCGGCCCCAGCTGACGGGGTTACGCCAACACGCACACGTAGCGGTTCGCTACCACCACGACTACCGGTACGTCTTGCTCCGCAAATTCCTGAACTACTGCTGTATCAGTTGCAGGAGTATTGGCCACCATTATCAGTGGAGTTACTATCATCAGCATCTATTGTCTCATCGTCACCACGCTCTGTGGATTCACTCACCTCGTCATCATCTGGATTGTCATCGTCCCGGCCGGTGGTGTCACAGCCGGAGTCACTGGAAGATCTGTCCTTGTCACAGCCACGGGTGGAAGCCCTAGCACGTTCACGGACACCTTCACCTCCACATTGCACAGCCGCTGGTTCTCAGCAGGACGTAACCTGTGCTCCCGCCAAGTAAGCCTCACTACCTGTAGCTTGTCACTTGCGTGGGACAAAAGTAATTGTTTGTGCTTGTATGTTCCAGGGTTGCCGGGTCTCCGTCCAGGGTGCTCAGCTCCAGTGACCAGAACTCTATCCACGCACTCACACTTGCACTACACACCCTGTCACTTTAATAAAGGTTATTGTTCACTATCTGCCCGTGTCAGTGTCTGTCTCCTGGGTCCCGAAACATGTCAGTATTTCTGCTTTTATTTCCAAGGATACTGTTGAGTATTGTCCGTGTATTTTTAATATTGTCTTTGTTTTTCGCCAGTTCTTTACTGTAATAGTCTCTTTTACTACATCTTATTATATATGTTAACTTATTTTTGTATGTTTTATACCGCTGCTCTGCTTCTTTTGTTCTTTTCTTTAGGAAAGCTTTATATAATAAATTTTTCTTTTTACACGCCTTTTGTAGTCCTTTGGTTAACCATGGCTTATCAGCAAATTTGTGTTTAAGCTTTTTTTTTACTAATGGGCAGTTTTTTTTCATAAAGAGTGGTTACAATGTTTATAAATGTGTCATAGGCTTCATTTACATCTGATACATAGACTTCTGTCCAGTCTTGCTTCAGCAAGTCCTCTTTAAGAGAACTGATTGCATTTGGTGATTTGTGTCTGAACGATTTAGAAATTTTTTCTGCGTTGGGCCCCGTGTGGCCATGGATAAGTGCAAAGGTTGGCAAGTGGTCACTTATATCATTTATCAATAGTCCACTTTCTATTTTCTTATCGAAAACATTGACAAACAGGTTGTCAATAAGTGTAGCAGAGTGAACTGTGATTCTACTGGGATGTGTTATTGTGGGATATAGACTCATGCTGTACATAGAGTTCATGAACTCTGTAACTACATTTTGTTGATGTGGATTCAGTAAATCAATATTGAAATCTCCACAAATTGCTACCATTTTCTTACTAGTAATATTATTGTACAGCTCGACTAATTTATCTCTGAATGTCTCAATGTAAGTTCCCGGCGTTCTATATATGCAGCTTATGATTAGATTTTTTGTTTTGTCTAGGTCAATCTCAACAGTAACACATTCCAAGATCCCTGGTAGTGCTGAGGACATTTCATTTACAAGCTTACACCTGTACAGGTCATCAATATACAGTGCAACACCACCACCCTTTTTTTGAGATCTGTTAATATAAAACATCTGATATCCTTCTATTGCCATCAGGGGAGCCAGTTCTTCATTAAGCCAGGTTTCAGAGACTGCAATAGCTGTGAATTTTCTGTCTAGCTGTTTTAAATAGTCCTGAATCTGTGGAAAGTTTTTGTTAAGACTTCTGCTATTGAAGTGTATTATTGACAGTTTACCATCTAATTGCACTTGACTTTTGAATTGTTTTTCAGTGTAATATTCACAGTGGTTATGGATATTATTGAAAAAGTGGTTATCAGGATCAATATCATTCTCCATCTCTTGTGGTTTATGTTCAGCATAATGGTATATTTTCAGAGTTTGAGTTTCCTCATTCTGTGTCAAATGTCAGCATAACTTGGAGACTCCGCCAAACCACACATTAATTTGAGATTAAAGCCCTCAGTAGATGTTGTTAAACGAATAGTTATGTCTAAACCGATCACTATTAAGGACTGCAACATTTTTACATGGAAACGTGCTTCTCAAAAGCCGAAATCCGACACTCTGGCAGCAGACCAGGCCGAGGCGGCTGATAATATGGCAGACCTAAAAACAGTGCTAATGGAGCTAAAGGCCCTTTGCTCTGAATTTGGACTAAAGCTGGATAACATTAATGACTGCTTGGGTGAGATGACCAACTCAATTGCCACACTAGAAAACAATGTGATGGAGATGAAACAAAAAGCAGACGGACACACGACACAAATAGTAGAAGCTGAGAACTGGATAATGCTAGCAGAGGAGCAGCTGGATAGCAACAATGCTACGCTGGCTAATGTGATGAAACGTATTGTCTTCCTGGAAACCAAAACTGAAGACCTCGAGAACCGGAGTAGAAGGAAAAATCTCTGACTGTTCGGACTCAGAGAGGGCACTGAAAACGGTAGGCCCCTGTTGGATTTTGTACAAGAGATGATACCACACTGGCTGGGCACCGATAGATCCTTCATCTTGGAGAGGGCTCACCAAACCCGAGGCCCACCAAAACCCAATCAAAACAGAGCCATGGTTATCCGATTTCTGAAGTTTCAAGATCGAGAATACGTTTTCCAGGTCCTGAAACAACATACCATCACACATGAGGAAAACAGACTTTTCTTCACTCAAGACCTCTCAGCTGAGACCATACAACAGTGCAGCAGGTTCAACACTGTTAAGAAGAAATTCATTGAAAAGGGAGCTTTTCGTGGATTCCAACTGAACCCCTGGAAGATGAGAGTGCTCTACAGCTACAAGATATATCTGTTTTCCGCACCAAAGGAGGCAGAGGAGTTTCTCCAGAAAATAGCTGATTAGATTTTATACCATCTGTTTGAGATAATGAGTCGCTATCGGCAATCATTAACAGGTATACTTATTTTGTAAAATCTGTTTAATACAAAGACTCCTTTCTATTTAAGTTACAGAGCGTTGGAGACACTTATATTTTTATTTCTATTTTACTTATGAGTATATTTGTATATATTTAAGTTGGTTCTAAAAAGGGACAATTCAGACGATATTTAAAGTATATTGTGGAGGCACGGGTGGGGGATTCTCCACCCAGAGAAGGCAGCTGGGATAAGGGAGAACAATGGACCGGAGGAGGAAGTGCCACCGAGGGGTCTCAAACAGGACAGTATGGACTACGAGAAGAGGAACTGCTGGAGCCACTCAAAGAGAGAAAGGTGTGAGCAGCGGGGCCGGCGTTATGTTAATATGCTACACAGGTCTTTTTTCCAAACAGTGTATTATGATCATAAGTTCCGGGTCTCAATGCATGGAATTAAAGGTATAAAAGAGGAATGCACAGAGACCCAGGAGCTCTTTTACTGTACAATATACTGGAGAAGGAATAAAGTTCATGTGTCGTTCAGCTCGTTGCCTCACCTGTTTCCTTTCTCCACATTGGTGACCCTAAGACGTGCCATGGAAAGCAAGCCGAGCACTGCCCCGGAGACTACCTGGAGGGAGGGAGAGCACCAACGCTGTGTGTGCTGTCTCAGTCAAGCTCCCAGACTTCTGGCTTCACAACCCGACCGTGTGGTTCTTGCACATAGAAGCCCAGCTCAAACTCCGCGGGATAACAATGGACGATGCCAAGTATTACTACGTGGTAACGTGTTCGGAGTTAGTTGACAGATCAGCAGTGGAGCTCATGGAGAGCATGTTGGTGCTGAGGGCGAAGGACGATGAATCTTTCCTGTTCGCCCACTTGTTTCTCAGGAACCTACCGGCTACAGCAAGGGCGATCCTGGCCAACTCGCTGTGGCTGGTTGCTAAGGACTACTGCACCCTGGCACAGGAAGCAGACCGCATCGTTTTGGCGACCAGAACTCTCAGCGTGCAGGCAGTGGCACTGGCATCCATGAGGGACTCCAGCAAGGTCAAGGAGCCGTTGGTGGTAGCTGGGACGGACACCAGGAGACGAAGGAATGTGGCAATCTGTTTTTATTATCGCCATTTCACCTCGAATACCCAACGCTGCCTGTCACCATGCCAATTCAAGAAGCCGGGAAGACGGCACGTTCGGAATTCAGTTGCAGCTGCAACCAATGGTGACAGGAACAGACTGCTTTATGTCATGGACGGGGAGACGGTTTTTGGTGGACTCCGGCTCCCAAAAAAGCCTCATCCTGCCGGTCAATGCAGACAGGGTGGCAGAAGGCAGCGGTCCTGAGCTCACGAACGCAAACGGATCCACCATCAGGACATTTGGCGAGCGGACACTGACGATATGTTTACACGGATGCAACTTTCAGTGGGACTTTGTGGTAGTTGCATGTTCCACCCCCATTTTAGGCACAGATTTTTTATGTGCTTATGGGTTGTTAGTTGATGTTGCTAGTAGGAGATTAGTGGATGCTGTCTGTTTTACCTCACTGCCCTGTACAGCTCGGGGAGCTGGGTTGACAACACTGGCTAATATTATAGTTCCAGGGGGTAAGTACCAACATTTGCTCACACAGTTCTCAGCACTCACGGTCCCAACTTTTTCAGCTATGATAACGAAACACGGGATCGAACACTTCATAACGACAAAAAGCCCACTGGACCTCAGCATTTGGACGCAGCTAAACTGGCCAGTACACGAGAGGAGTTTGCCAACTTAGAGCAGTTGGGCATCGTCAGGTGCCCCAACAGCCAGTGGACATCCTCGCTACACATGGTGCCTAAAGGGCACCATGGTCGTGGCAACCGTGCGACGATTTCCGGTGCTTGAATAATGCCACGGAACATGATCGCTATCCCATTCTGCACATCCAGAATTTTTCCGTGCATCTGGCCGGGGCGCGTGTTTTTCGAAAGTGGATCTGGTCCGCGGCTACTATCAGGTCCCAGTGCACGCGGAAGCCGTTCTGAAAACAGCAGTAATAACTCCTTTCGGCCTTTTCAAGTTTTTACGCATGCCGTTCGGATTAAAAGGCGCGGTGCAGACTTTCCAGAGGATAATGGATGCAGTGATTTGCGACTTATCCTTTGTTTTCGTCTACTTAGACGACATTCTGGTAACTAGTGTGTCTGAGGAGGAGCACATTGCCCATCTCAAGAAGGTTTTCCAGAGGTTGGAAGCACACGGGCTTATAGTGAACCCGGCTAAGTGCCATTTCGTGTGCCTATGATTGATTTTTTTGGGCCACCACATTTGGCCGGAGGGCGTGATTCCGCTCCCAGATAAGGTGTGCGCCGTGTTGGACTTTCTGCATTCGCAGACCGTGAGGGCCCTGCAGGAACTTTTGGGGATAGTCAATTTTTATAACCGTTTCCTTCCCCGGGCAGCCAGCTGATGCAGCCATTGTATGCCACACTGAAAAAAAAGAAGCCGGCGTAAAATGCTGACTGGACTCCTGAGGGACTGGACTCCCGAGCGATTCCAGGCTTTCACAAATGCCAAAACAGTGCTGGCAGATGCCGCGTTGCGAGCTCATCCAGATCCATCGGCACGGATAGCCCTCACTACGGACACGTCTGATGTTGTCATAGGAGGATTAAACACACTGGATCACTGTTACACCACAGTGAAAGACGCATATCGCGCTGTTCCCCGCGCTGCGCTAGGATTATCTGATCACGTGATGGTTCACCTCATTCCCACATACAGACAGAGATTGAAGCTCACTAAACCTGTCGTGAGCACTACGAAGAAACGGACCAGTGAAGCTGAGGAGAAGCTGGAAACCTGCATGGAAATAACTGACTGGGGCATGTTTAAACGAGCCACACATGATCTGGATGAATATACGGACACTGTGAACTCATATATCCACTTTTGTGAGGAGGACATTCTTCCATCACGCACCAGGGTGAGGTACTCTAATGACAAACCCTGGTTCACAGCTAAGCTCAGACAGATCAGGAAGGAGAAGGAAGCAGCGCTGAAAAGTGGAGACAGGGACTGCTACAGGGAGGTTAAATATCGGTTTAACAGAGAGCTGAGTAGAGCTAAATCTGGGTATTCTGAGAGACTCCAGCAGCAGTTCACTGCTAATGATTCGGCTTCTGTGTGGAGAGGACTGAGGCAGATCACCAACTATCGGCCTCAGGCTCCTAAAGGTCAGGATGACAAAGCCCTTTGTCAAAGACTGTCCCAACACTATGCCCGTTTTGACACCTCGTCATCTGTGTCCAACTCCCCCCCTCCCTCCAGCTCCACAGCCTCCACAATCCCTACTTCATTAAAGGCACCCCCCCTCCTCCCCCCCTGCCCTTATCATCAGTGAGCAGGACGTGCTCAAACAGTTCTCCAGACTGAACCCGCGCAAGGCCCCCGGTCCGGACGGCGTGTCTCCCTCCACCCTGAGACACTGTGCGAAACAGCTGGATCCTGTCTTCACAGACATTTTTAACTCCTCCCTTAAGCTATGCCACGTGCCGACCTGCCTCAAATCCTCCACCATCATCCCTGTCCCCAAGAAGCCACGGATCACTGGACTTAATGACTACAGACCTGTAGCGCTCACCTCTGTAGTCATGAAGTCCTTTGAGCGCCTGGTCCTGCCCCACCTCAAGTCCATCACCACCCCTCTCCTGGACCCGCTGCAGTTTGCCTACCGAGCCAACAGGTCTGTAGACGACGCAGTCAACCTGGCCCTCCACTCCATCCTGCAGCACCTGGACTCCCCGGGAACCTACACCAGGATCCTGTTTGTGGACTTCAGCTCCGCATTCAACACCATCCGCCCCGCTCTGCTCCGGGACAAGCTGTCCCTGCTCAACGTGCCTGACTCCCTCTGCAGGTGGATCACCGACTTCCTGACGGACCGGAGACAGCATGTGCGGCTGGGAAAGACTGTCTCAGACTCTACTAGCATCAGCACCGGATCACCCCAGGGCTGTGTACTTTCCCCCCTACTCTTCTCCCTTTATACCAACTCCTGCACCTCCAGCCACCAGTCTGTCAAGTTGATCAAGTTTGCGGACGACACCACCCTCATCGGGCTCATCTCCAATGGCGACGAGTCCGCCTACAGGAGAGAGGTGGCCCAGCTGGCGTCCTGGTGCAACAACAACAACCTGCAGCTGAACGCTCTGAAGACAGTGGAGATGATTGTGGACTTCAGGAAAGTCACAACCCCTCTGCCCCCCCTCACCCTCACAGGCTCTCCCATCACCACTGCTGATTCCTTCCGCTTCCTAGGCACTACCATCACCAGGGACCTCAAATGGGAGCCGACCATCAGCTCACTCATCAAAAAAGCCCAGCAGAGGATGTTCTTCCTGCGGCAGCTGAGGAAGCTCAAGCTACCCACCAAGATGTTAGTGCAATTCTACACAGCCATCATCGAGTCCATCCTCACCACCTCCATAACCGTGTGGTACGCAGGAGCCACTGCCAGGGACAGACTAAGGCTGCAGCGCGTCATGCGCACTGCTGAGAAGGTGATCGGCTGCAAGCTCCCATCTCTCCAGGATCTGTACATCTCCAGGACCCGGAGGCGTGCTGGCCGGATCATAGCCGATCCCTCACACCCTGGTCACGTACTGTTTGCCCCCCTCCCCTCAGGTAGAAGACTTCGGTCCATCCAGACTAAAACCTCCCGTCACATGAACAGCTTCTTCCCCTCTGCCATCAGACTGCTGAACACTAAGTGACTTATTGACTCTCGTGCACTATGTACAACAGCTCAACCAGACTCATGTCAATCATCACTGTTTTCTTCCTGCATTACCAACTGCACTATATGGTTCTCCACAGTATCTGCTATTCGCTAATATATTTTAACTGCTGACCAGTATCACTTACTCTTATTCTACACTTTATTGCATGTATAGTTTATTTCTTTTATTTTATCATGTTTAATGTTGCAGCATTGCACCGAGACAAATTCCTAGTTTGTGTACTACATGAACAATGGCAATAAATCTGATTCTGATTCTGATTCTGATTCTGAGCAGTGGTAGAGCAGTACGTCTCCGGTTCATGGCAGCCGCTCACATTTTTTAGTCGGACTTTGTGCGGCAGCGAACGCAAATACAGCATGTTCGACAGAGAGTTTTTGGCTCTACACCTGGCGACGCGCTATTTCCAGTTTTGGCTAGAAGGGCATGAGTTCACCGCATTCGTGGACCATAAACCGCTGACATATGCGATGTCCAAGGTCTGGGAACCGTGGTTGGCCCGGCAGCAACGGCATTTGGCCACGATCTCAGAGTTTACGACCGACATTCAACACATTGCCAACAAGCTCAACGTCGTGGCCGATTGTCTGTTGTGCATGTTAGTCTCCCCAGTCTACATGGGAATAGATTTCCCTGCGATGGCTGTGGAGCAAGCCGGGGAAGCAGACATTTGTGCACTCCAGTCTGCGCCTACTGGGTTAAGGCTGGAGAGCAGGGTGGTGCAAGAAGGGTGCCCTCCCTTGCTCTGCGACGTCTCCACTGGCCGCCTGTGCCTGGGGGTTCCGAGCTCTTGGCACCGTCGTGTTTTTGAGTCAGTCCACTCCCTTTCGCATCTGGGAGTGTGCGCTTCAGTGAAGCTAGTGGGGGCAAAATTTGTCTGGCCGTGCTTGGGCAAGGACGTGAAGGAGTGGGCTTCAGCCTGTGTCACGTGCCAGCGGGTCAAAGTGCACAAGCACACCAGAACCCCCCTCGAACTATTCCAAATCCCGGCCAGGAGGTTCGATCACGTCCACATGGATTTGGTGGGACCCCTCCCACCGTCGCAAGGTTTCACGCACCTTTTAACAATCGTGGACCGCACCACGCACTGGCCTGAAGTGGTCCCGCTGGCTTCCACCACATCCACAGAAATGACTTGTGCTTTTTTGTCGGCTTGGGTTGCACGGTTCAGATCCCTGTCGGAAATCACTTCCGAAAGGGGTCCACAATTCGTTTCGGAATTCTGGTCTGCGATGGCCCAGAGCCTGGGGGTCAAAATTCACTGCACTACCACATACAACCCCCAAGCTAACAGGTTATGCAAGCGTTTTCATAGGTCACTTAAAGCAGTGCTCAGAGCTTTGCTTATGGACACAAATTGGGTCGACTGCCTGCCCTGGGTTCTTTTAGGGTTGTGCTCCGCATCTAAGGAGGATTTGGCAGCCTCCCTGGCAGAACTCGTTTTTTCTCAGCTGCTGTGGATCCCCAGAGAGTTTTTACTGGAAAACCCCGCCCCCTAGGCTGATCTGCCTGTGCAATTTTTGCACAGTACAGAGGCTTTTAATGTACCGGGCCCGGCCCACCATTGTTTTCCCCACACTTTTGTCCCCAAGAGTTTACAGAACGCCAGCTTTGTTTTCGTCAGGCATGATGCGCACCGGACCCCGCTGTGCCCACCGTACGACGAACTGTTCAGGGTGCTGGAACCTGGGGTGAAACATTTTGTGTTAGACTTGGGGGGCTTAGGGAGACAATCTGCATTGACAGGCTGAAGCCAGCTTTTGTGTTGGCAGACGAGCAGGTGGTGTTGGCCCAAGATCCCCGGCGCAGACGTCCACCGTTGGTGACTCTGCAAGTTGGTGTTCCCTCGGTAGGGACCTGCGCACGTGAAGCTGATGTGTCCACCCCCCCCCCTCCCTTTTTCCCTCCACAGACTGACGTACCCTCCTGTACACCTCACCAGCAGGATGCTTCGACTGGATCAGCGACCCCCCCACTACAGCCGCTATGGGCACCGGCTCAAGCCCAAAGGACGGGGGAGTTAGTGCCCTTTCTGGGTGTTTGGGGGGGGGTGGCACGGGTGGGGGATTCTCCACCTACAGAAGGCAGCTGGGATAAGGGGGGACAATGAACCAGAGGAGGAAGTGCCACCAGGGGGTCTCAAACGGGACAATATGGACTATGCACCCCCCAGGGAGAAGAGGAACCGCCGGAGCTGCTGAAAGAGAGAAGGGTGTGAGCAGCGGGGCCGGTGTTATGTTATGGTGCATATTTAATGCACATATGTAGCATGCTGTATGGTACGCATTCTCCCCCACAGGCATACAGTGGCTCGACGGTGCAGAGCCTACAGTCAAACGTCCAAATGAACAATGCCCCAGCAGGGACCTTGGCTAGGAGGTGGGTGCTGGGGGAAGAAAGAAGTCAGAGACAATGTCCCGGCAGGAGCCCCGAGGTGGAGAAGAGAGCAGAGACGCCAGCAAGTCTCGAGGGCTATGTGTGACTATGGGTGCATATGTTTACTGAGCTTCTGTGGGGGTAAAGGTGTGAGATACGCTATGTGGGGGTTGAGTATCTCTGGGGGTTATAAAAGCTGGAGGAAAGTTGTGTTTCTTTCTCTTATTATGCTGAGAACTTTGATGATAGAAGATGTGACTTCCAATAAAGCTTCCTGAGAAATAAACTCAGTCTCGTTTGTAAGACATCTTCTACACTGGTGACCTACGACTACTATGTCCAGTGACGACAACCTTTCCACGCCGGACTCCGCAGGAGCTCACTGGGTTAACGCAGCTACCATGCTACAGCTGCCCGACTTCTGGCAACATAACCCGCGCTCCTGGTTTACCACTGTGGAGGCGCAATTCCACCTTCGGGGTATCTCGGCAGATGCAACGAGGTTCCACCATGTCGTCGCGAAGCTGGACAGCCTCACAGTGCAACGGGTGGAGAGTTTGACCAACCACCCACCCCAAGACAACAAGTACGGCACACTGAAAGCTGCCCTAATCCGAGCTTTCACTCCCTCGCAGGAAGAGCGGGTAGAGAAGCTCCTGGCACTATCAGAGGGAGAAGCAGACAGGCCAGCGGATCTGATGGCACAGATGATGAGCCTGAGAGGCGAGGATGACAACGGTTTTATCTTCGCCCACCTCTTCCTCAGGACGCTCCCGCCGGCAGTGAGAGTTACCCTGACCAGCTCGCAGTCGCTCGCCAACCGTGACTACCACGAGCTGGGACAGGTGGCGCAACGGCTCGTCGACTCCCATAGACGGCGCACAGCCACGACGGCGGCAGCAGAGATGACTGCCCCTTTGCGAGAAGGAGGGAGACCAGAGGCTGCGGCACCGGACCCGATGACGGCAGCAGCGGCGGAGACCAGGAGAAGTAGAGCTGACAACGCCATCTGCTTCTACCATCGACGTTTCGCCGACAAAGCCCGCAGATGCGTCCCGCCGTGCCAGTACCAGCGCCAGGGAAACGCCAGGACCGGGAGCCGGTAGCAGCTGCGACTCTCGGCACGAAGAACAAGCTGCTTTTCGTGACGGACGCGAATTCTGGGAAAGAATTCCTGGTGGACACGGGCTCCCAGCTGAGTTTTGTCAAGCCTACCTACGCGGACACACTGGGGCCGGCCAACGGGCCCCTGGTGTTAGCGGCGAACGCCTCCACGGTCAAAACCTATGGGGAGAAGACACTCCGCCTGTCCCTCCACGGACGCAACTTCGAGTGGACCTTCGTTGTAGCTGCAGTTAGCAACAACATGCTAGGTGCTGACTTTTTGTGCTCAAACAGTTTGTTAGTTGATCTTGCTAATAGACGTATTATAAATGCACTGTCTTTCTATTCTATCTCCTGCACAGCTCGGGTGGCCCTGCCTTCGGCGCATTCCAATGTCACTGCAGCGGGTGGTAAGTTTCATGCATTACTCAACCAGTTTCCAGCACTCACGGTCCCTACATTTTCAGCGTCAGTTGCCAAACACGGGGTAGAGCATTTCATAAGCACTGCTGGCCCCCCTGTGTTCGCAAAGGCTCGGCGGTTGGACCCAGCTAAACTGGCCATCGCGCGCGAGGAATTCGCCAACTTGGAAAAGCTGGGCATAGTCCGGCGTTCCAACAGCGCCTGGTCGTCACCCCTGCACATGGTACCCAAAGCTGACGGCTCGTGGCGCCCGTGCGGTGATTTCCGCAGATTACATAATGCTTCAGCCCACGACCGCTATCCGATTCCGCACATCCAAGATTTTTCGGCGCATTTAGCGGGGGCGCGCATCTTTTCCAAAATAGACTTGGTGCGTGGTTATCACCAAGTTCCAGTCCGCGCGCAGGACATACCCAAAACGGCAGTTATAACCCCTTTCGGGCTTTTCGAGTTTTTGCGCATGCCTTTTGGCCTCAAGGGCGCCGCGCAGACGTTCCAACGCATGATGGATGCAGTGCTGCGCGACCTCCCTTTCGTGTTCGCTTATTTGGACGATATTTTGGTAGCCAGCGCGTCTGAAGCCGAACACGAACGCCACCTCACAGCCGTTTTTCAGAGGCTCACAGAACACGGGCTGATCATTAATCCAGCGAAGTGCCCATTCGGGGTAACGAAAATTGATTTTTTGGGACACCGCGTGTCGCCAGAAGGCGCGGTCCCGCTGCCGGATAAAGTGCGCGCGATAACGGATTTCCCCCAACCGCAGACGGTCAAGGCGCTGCAAGAATTTTTGGGGATGGTCAATTTTTATAACCGTTTCCTCCCAAACGCGGCACGGCTTATGCACCCATTGTACGCGGCATTAAAGAAGCAAAAACCTACAGCCAAGGTCGAGTGGTCCCCGGATCGGGAGCGCGCTTTTTCACAGGTCAAATCAGCCCTCGCCAACGCTGCGTTATTGGCACACCCGGTGCCGGCAGCTCGCATGGCGCTAACCACAGACGCCTCCGATGTGGCAGTGGGAGCGGTAGTCGAGCAACTGGTTGCAGGATGCTGGCAACCACTCGCATTTTTCAGCAAAACATTGCGCGATAGCGAACGTAAATACAGCGCGTTTGACAGGGAGCTTTTGGCCCTACATTTGGCCATCCGCCACTTCCAGTTCTGGTTGGAAGGACGCCGTTTTACCGCGTTCGTGGATCATAAACCTTTAACTTTTGCAATGGCCAAGGTTTCAGAGCCCTGGTCGGGCCGACAACAGAGGCAGCTGGCTGCAATTTCGGAGTTTACCACGGACATTCAACACGTGGCAGGTAAACACAATGTAGTGGCAGATTGCCTCTCGCGCGCGGTTGCAGCGACAGGCCCCCAGGGGGCAGAGTCGGCTACGGCAGACCTAGGCCAGGCTGGCGGCACGGGAGCGCTCACAGCTCCGGTCTGCGTCGGTTTAGATTACGCAGCCATGGCTGCTGAACAGGTTGGCGACGCGGACGTGCGCGCGCTCCAGTCTGGGCCAACAGGGCTAAGGCTGGAGCACAGGGTGCTTCAAAGAGGCATGCCCTCCCTAATCTGCGATATCTCCACGGGGCGTCCCCGTCCCATAGTCCCGGCTGCGTGGCGTCGCCGTGTTTTTGACTTAATACACTCACTGGCACACCCGGGCGTCCGCGCTTCTATCAAAATGGTAGGGGAGAAGTTTGTTTGGCCGGGGCTGCGTAAACAAGTCAAAGAGTGGGCTGCAGCTTGCACTGCGTGTCAAAGGGCAAAGGTACACAAACACACACGAGCCCCTCTAGAACCTTTTCACATCCCAGCCAAACGTTTTGATCATGTGCATGTCGACTTAGTAGGACCGCTTCCGCTGTCCCAGGGTTTCACACACCTTCTAACCATGGTAGACCGCACCACGCGCTGGCCAGAGGCGGTTCCTCTGGCGGCAACTACAACGGCAGATGTTGCACGCGCCTTTTTAACGGCTTGGGTCGCGCGCTTTGGTATCCCGTCAGACTTAACGTCCGACAGAGGACCACAGTTTGTTTCCGAGCTCTGGTCGTCCATGGCACTCAGCCTGGGGGTGAAAATTCATCGCACGACCGTGTATAACCCCCAGGCCAACGGTTTGTGCGAGCGCTTCCATCGGTCATTGAAAGCAGCCCTCAGAGCGGCTCTCACGGACACAAATTGGGTTGATAAACTTCCATGGGTTTTATTAGGGTTGCGTTCAGCTCCTAAAGAGGACTTGCATGCCTCTCCGGCAGAACTCGTCTTCGCCCAACCCCTCCGGTTACCGGGAGATTTCCTCCCTGAGAATCCTGCTCCGGAGCGCCTCCCCGCTCAGCGGCTGCAGAGCGACGCGGGGTCGCACACCCTCCCTGGTCCCGCTCATCACAGTTTTCCACGTGTTTTTGTGCCTAAAGCCTTAAAGAATGCAGAATTTGTCTTTGTTAGACACGACGCACAGAGGCCAGGTTTAAGACCACCTTACGATGGACCGTTCAGAGTGTTAGAAACCGGGGAAAAGCACTTTTTGCTTGATTTGGGAGACAGGACAGATTTAGTCTGCATCAACAGGCTCAAACCCGCTTTTGTGTTAGCTGACGACCCAGTCCAGTTAGCCAGTGCCCCCCGCCGCGGCAGGCCACCCAGCTCTGCTAAGCTTTCACGACGATGTGTTAACGATTCTACTTCACAGATGCAGCGGACAACAACAAGCAGAGCGAGACCGGCTCACAGCAGATATGGCAGAGTGTTGAAGCCCAAGCAGTGGGAACTGTAATCTGTTGTGCCAAGTTTTTTTTTTTCTCTCTCTTGTTCTGTGTAGAGTGTCATAGTTCTATGCATTTGAAGTGTACCTGGTCCTTATTTGAACGTTTGGGGGGGGTTATATGGTGCATATTTAATGCACATATGTAGCATGCTGTATGGTACGCATTCTCCCCCACAGGCATACAGTGGCTCGACGGTGCAGAGCCTACAGTCAAACGTCCAAATGAACAATGCCCCAGCAGGGACCTCGGCTAGGAAGTGGGTGCTGGGGGAAGAAAGAAGTCAGAGACAATGTCCCGGCAGGAGCCCCGAGGTGGAGAAGAGAGCAGAGACGCCAGCAAGTCTCGAGGGCTATGTGTGACTATGGGTGCATATGTTTACTGAGCTTCTGTGGGGGTAAAGGTGTGAGATACGCTATGTGGGGGTTGAGTATCTCTGGGGGTTATAAAAGCTGGAGGAAAGTTGTGTTTCTTTCTCTTATTATGCTGAGAACTTTGATGATAGAAGATGTGACTTCCAATAAAGCTTCCTGAGAAATAAACTCAGTCTCGTTTGTAAGACATCTTCTACACTGTTATGTTAATATGCTACACAGGTCTTTGTTCCAAACAGTGTATTATGGTTGTAAGTTCCGGGTCTCAATGCATGGAATTAAAGGTATAAAAGAAGAATGCACAGAGACCTGGGAGCTCTTTTACATGCTTTACATGTTGGAGAAGGAATAAAGTTCATGTGCCGTTCAGCTCGTTGCCTCACCTGCTTCCTTTCTCCACAATATACATAGTCAGTGTTGCTTATGTTTATTGGCAATGTTTGTGGTTTATAAAGGGTTAAAACAGTTTAAAAAAACAAAAAGAGAAAGTTTTTTTTTTAGATGTGTGGTTGGGGACCGTGGTTTGTTTACCTAAGCCGCTCCTCCACAGTTAGCTGCTCCTCTCAGGAGTGGATCAGCTCCTGCCCTATTGTTTTAGTTCTGAGCAGGGGCAAGGATAGTCAAATTAATTGACTTAATGCAAATTTTCCTGTTTTGTGTTTTTTTGTTTATTTTTTATGAGTATTGTGTGTTTTAAAGTATAGCTAGGTGTATATTTTGTGTATATCAAGTCTAAAATAATTTTTCTCCAGGAAATACATCTGGCAGCTTCTGATATTAAATTAGTGAGGAGAAGATGGCCCCCCATATAAGTTGATATATGCAACTTATAATAGTTATTCTAGAGGAGTGCTTATACTCATTCATAAAACAATACCATTTCAAATACTTAATACGATTCAAGATCCAAATGGAAGATATGTAATTGCTCAAGGTTTGCTCCTCTCTCTTGAATTGAACCTAAATAGCTTATATGGCCCAAATGAGGACAACCTTAAATTTATTTAATTTTTTTTCTTCACAGTATCCACTTTGAAGGGTTTGTGTGTTATTGGGGGAGACTTTAATTGCACATTAGACCCAGAAATGAATCGCTCCACAGGTAAAGATGTACATAAGGTGCTAACAAGAAAATTACTAAAACAATATGTCATTGACCTAAATCTTATTGAAGTGTGGCGAGACCAAAATCCTCAAAAAAAATAGAATATTCTTGTTATTCCAGTCAATATAAATCTTGTTCTTGTATAGATTATTTCCTGGTTTCAAATGAATTATCATCAAAAATCAGTAAGTGTTGGTATGATAGCATAGTTATAAGTGATCATGCTCCAATTTCTATTAATATCCAAATTAGCAAATTTACAAAAGACCCACCTATTTGGTGTTTTCAAACTCAGTGGTTACAGGACCCAGAATTTGTAAAATTGATGCAAACTAAAAGTGATACTTATTTTGAATGAAACACTAATCAAACAGATGCCTGCAAAAGATGGGAAACTTTTAAGGCCTACATTCGAGGAGAGATAATTAGTTATACAAGCGCTAAACATAAACGCAAAAAATTAGAAATGCAAGACATAGAAAAACAAATTAAGTCTTTAGAGCTTGGATTGAATAAATCTGATGACCTGGTAAAACAAAAAGAGTTGCTACTTTTGAGAACAAAATACAATAAAATATCAGTAAATAAAGCAGTAAACAGTTTAATGTGGCTAAAACAATCTTATTATGATCAAGGAGAAAAGGCTGGGAAACGCTTGGCTTGGAGAATCAAGAAAACACAATCTGAAAGAGAATAAATAAAATAAATTCATCAGGAAATACAACAGACTTCCTAGAAAACAACGATAGCTTTAGGGAATATTATGAATGTTTATATCAATCTGAATGTCCTAAAACTTTTAAAGAACAAGATGCTTATCTTGATCAATTATGTTTTCAAACATTAACTGATTGTCATAAATTGCCCTTCAGAGGCAGAAATGCGAGACCCACACGCTGAACTGTTAATTAGTGCAGTTTATTAAATCGACGGATAAGCACATAGTTCCATAAAGTGTTCAAAAACAAAGAAGCAAACGAGAGGGAAGTTACTTACAAAGTACTGGCCAGAGCAAAGCAGGGCTCTGGTGGAGATATGCGTTAGCAAGCCAAAGCAGCGACAAAGTAGAATGAAAAATAGAGCTTTTAAATAGGGTTCAGTTTGGGTGCCCGAACAGGCGGGAGAAGGCAATAATACACAATCAGAATTAGGTGGGTGAGTGAGAGGAAGGCAAACCACAGACTGGCAGTTGACAGGGTACGCCCACATGAAGCTTCACGCCCCTGACAGCTGTCAACAGAAAAAGAGGACAATACTGGAGATAAGGGGATAATACATCATGCCAAAGTATGCTTATGAATAGGTACAGAAAATAAAAATATAACACTAACACAAACAGAAAAATTACAAGCAGAAAACAAATACATGAACCCAAAAGGCATAAAGTGCATCAGATGAATAAATAAACAGAAAAAGCCATGAGACCAAGTCTGGTGGAATTTTCCAGCCCTTGGCTCATGACACTGATGAGGCCAAACAAATGTTAGATGGGAATTTAACAACTGAAGAAATCTCGCAGGCCATACAAAATTTGAATAGTGGGAAAATGCCAGGGCCTGATGGCTTACCAATTGAATTCTATAAAACATTTAAAGAAATGCTTTTTAAACACCATCTTGAATATGTATGAGGAATCTTATGAGAAAGGAACCCTTCCTCCATCTTTAAAATTGGCAATGATAAATGTGATTTTGAAACCAGGAAAACCAGTATTGGAACGTTCGTCATATAGACCAATAAGTCTAATCTGTTCAGACACAAAAATAACTTTGTAAAGCACTTGCAAGAAGACTAAACCCATACATATCCCATTTAGTTCATAATGATCAAAATGGCTTTATACCAAATCATCAAGCCTTTTTTTTTTTAATATTAAAAGAGTCGTCGGCCTCCGTCAGTCTATGATGACCATGGAAGAGAATCCTAAACGTCTACTCTGCTGGAACAGCACCGCCTGTGGCTGAACAGGCCGATGCGGTAATGGCAGTCCCTGTCACACAGGTCGCACTTGTGGGTTGTCTCCGTGCTGCTGGGTCTGTGGCAGTTCTTCCTGCGGGTCCTTTTTTCATCTGCTGCAGCAGTCAGTCTCTCTTCACCCGCCTTGAGCTGTCTGGTCAGGGTGCCTCTCCATTTGGAGCGGTCCATTGCAAGGTCCTCCCAGCGCTCTGTGTTGATCTCCAGTTCCTTCATGTCTCTCTTGCAGACATCTCTAAAGCGCAGCTGTGGGCGGCCAACGTCTCTCCTGCCAGTTGCCAGTTCTCCGTAGAGGACGTCTTTGGGGATTCTGCCATCCTCCATACGGTGAACGTGGCCTAGCCAGCGGAGCCTGCGCTGCCTGAGTAGAATGAACATGGAGGGAAGGCCAGCGCGGGACAGAACTTCTGTGTTGGGCACTTTGTCCTGCCAGGATATGTCCAGGATGTGGCGAATGCAGCGCAAGTGGAAGGAGTTCAGTCTCTTTTCCTGCCGGGCGTATGTTGTCCACGTCTCACTTCCATAGAGCAGTGTGCTGATGACCCAGGCGTTGTACACTGCCATCTTCGTCTTGACAGAGAGTTTGGGATTCTCCCACACTCGTGTGGTGAGGTGAGCGAGTGTGAAGGCTGATTTTCCAATCCTCTTGTTGATCTCTGTATCAAGGGAGAGGTTGTTGCTGATCGTGGACCCCAGGTATGTGAACTGATTCACAACCTCCAGCTCGTAGTCGTCGATGGTGATGGTTGGTGGTGCTTCCGTGCCTTGTGCCAAGACGTTAGTCTTCTTCAGGCTGATGGTAAGCCCGAAGTCCTTGCATGCCTGGGAGAAGCGATCCATCAGCGTCTGAAGCTCCTGCTGTGTGTGGGTTGCGACTGCAGCGTCGTCTGCGAACAGCATGTCTCTGATTAGAGCCTCGCGTACTTTGGTTCTGGCTTTCAGGCGGGCGAGGTTGAAAAGCCTGCCGTCAGATCTTGTGTGCAGGTAGATTCCCTCTGTTGCTGTGCTGAAGGCATGCCTCAGGAGCATAGCAAAGAAAATCCCAAAGAGGGTTGGCGCAAGTACACAGCCCTGTTTCACTCCGCTGCGTATGTTGAATGGCTCTGAGACGTTGCCATCGTGCTGCACTATCCCCTGCATGTTGGTGTGAAACGATTCGATGAGGCTTTGCAACTTTGGTGGGCATCCTATCTTTGGCAGGATCTTGAAAAGGCCCTCTCTGCTGACCAAATCGAACGCTTTGGTGAGGTCAATGAAGGCGGCATACAGGGGCATGTTCTGTTCTCTGCATTTCTCCTGGAGTTGGCGGATGGAGAATATCATGTCTACCGTCGATCATGCAGTGCGGAAGCCACACTGAGACTCGGGGTAGACACGTTAGGCAAGCTTCTGTAGACGAACGAGAACAACTCGTGCGTAGACTTTACCAACAACGCTGAGGAGGGAGATGCCCCTGTAGTTGTTGCAGTCGCTTCTCTCCCCTTTGTTTTTGTAGAGGGTGATGATCTTGGCGTCCCTCATGTCCTGTGGTATGGCACCTTCCTTCCAACACTGGCAGAGGACGTCATGCAATGGCAGCAGTAGGGCGGTCTTGCAGTGCTTGATCAGGTCAGGGGGTATGCCGTCGTTGCCGGGTGCCTTGCCAGCGGCCAAGCTATCAATGGCCTTGCTGAGTTCGTCGATGGTTGGCTCGGCGTCAAGTTCGTCGATGGCATCAAGTCGATGGCATCAAGGGCTGACGGTGTCACGGTGTTCTCTCTGGAGTAGAGGTCGGAGTAGTGTTCCACCCATCTCTCCATCTGCTTGTTCTTTTCTGTGATCATCACCCCAGTGGAGGATTTGAGGGGGGCCGTCTTGCTCTGAGCCGGACCAAGTGCTTTCTTGATGCCATCGTACATGCCACGAATGTTCCCTGTTATGGCAGCGGTTTGAATGTCTTGGCTGAGCTGAGTCCAGTACTCGTTGGCACAGCGCCGAGCAGTCTGCTGAACTTTGCTTCTCGCAGCCCTGAGAATCTGGAGATTCTTCTCGTTTGGGTACTTCTTGTACTCAGCAAGTGCTGAGCGCTTGGCTTCAATGACGGGGGTCATCTCGGTCAACTTGGCATCAAACCAGTCCTGTGACTTCGAGGTCTTCCTCCCAAAGGTAGCCAAGGCTGTGCGGTGGATGGTGTTTCGCAGCTCTTCCCACTTCTGCTTTGCAGATTCTCCTTCTTGTGGTACACCAAGTTCCTTCTCAAAGGTGGAGGCAAACTGCTCAACAAGTTCTGGTTGAGCCATCTTGCTGGTGTCAATCCGTGCCTTTCCAGGCTGTCTAGCATGATGGAATTTCTTCAGCTGCAGCTTGACCTTGCAACACACCAATGAATGGTCTGTGTCGCAATCAGCACTCTGGAACGAACGGGTGATTAGCACGTTCTTCAGTGAGGTGCGCCTGGTCAGGATCAAGTCCAGCTGGTGCCAGTGCTTTGAGCGCGGATGTTGTCAGGAAACCTTGTGTTGGGGCTTGGTCTTGAAGAACGAGTTTGTGATGCACAGATCATGATATGTGCAGAACTTGAGCAGCCGCTGTCCGTTGTCGTTCATTCTTCCCACGCCAAAAGGTCCAAGACAGGAGGGCCAGGAGTCGTGGTCAGCACCCACTGTGGCATTGAAGTCTCCAAGGAGAATGAGTTGTTCAGAGTTGGGGATGGTCCTGACAGTTGTTGCGAGATTCTCGTAGAACTCGTCTTTTGCCTCTGGTGTGGCTGTCAGTGTTGGGGCATACACACTGATGAGGGTGACTGGGCCTTGAGTGGTGTTCAGGCGGAGGGTAAGGAGTAGTGCAGAGCCAGTGCTGCCCGGTTCCACCATCTTCAGCAAGGTGTTCTTCACTGCGAAGCCCACTCCGTGTTCCCTGTGTTCATCACTGCCCTTTCCCTGCCAGTAGAACGTGTAGTCCTTCTCTCTTAGTGTGCCTGCATCAGCCAACCGTGTTTCCTGGAGAGTGGCGAAATCCACTCCCAGTCTCTTCAGCTCATTATTGATGATGGCAGTCTTCCTGGTGTCGTTGATGTCCTTGAGGTTAGCAGCGAGTCCTGTCATCATAGTGCGGACGTTCCAAGTTCCCAGTTTTAGAGTTGGTCTCTTTTGTTTTATTGTCTTGCCTGGTGCGAAGGTTCTCAGCCTGCTGTTCGGACTTCTCCTCATCCCCATGCACCCAATGAGGAAAGCAAGCTGTGGCGGGACAACACCTTATTGGCTGGGGGCTGCCCAGCTTAAGGCGGGCGGTAGCTGTCCAGTGAGATCCGATGATCCCTCCCACCGTCGGGAACAACCCCTGGCGCCGCGCTCTACGCCAATTGAGCGGTGGCTTATAACCGGTAACTGTCATTCCCCGTGTTTTTTCTACGCCAAAGGCGAAGCTGGAGTGTCCTCTCCAGTGATCCGGTGTTCTACCTTCCAGCGCTGGCGTTGGTAGGATTCAAGCCTGGGCAGGAAGATATGGAGGACAAGATGTTGCCCATGCAGCATGTCCCCCCTCTCCACGTCACTGATGAATCCAAAGGAACAGCAGGGCTGCTACAGTTTGGCACCAGCGCCATTGCAGGAGCTGCCAGAACGATGTTGAGCACAACATAGAACTGCCTTAGGGGCTCCGACTCCGGATTTTTCCTCAGGGTTGACTCCCGAAGCCTTTCCCGTGACCAGGTATGCCGCAAGGCAGCAGAGGTTTGAAATTAGGGTTTACCTTCCCCTAGGCGGCAGTGGCTCAGGAGGTAGAGCAGGTCGTCTAATAACCCGATGGTTGGCGGTTCGAATCCCGCTCTCCCCAGATATCCTGCCGTTGTGTCCCTGGGCAAGACACTTCACCCGCATTGCCTCCAGTGCCCATAACACTGGGTATGAATGTGTATAAATGTATAAAATGTTCGGTGGTGGCCGGAAAGGCCGTTGGCGCAGATTGGCTGCCACGTTTCCGTCAGCCTGCCCCAGGGCAGCTGTGGCTGCAGAAGTAGCTTGCCACTACCATTGTCTGTCTGGAGTGAATGAATAATGTACCTAATTGTAAAGCGTCTTTGAGTATATATGATAAAGCGCTATATAAAACCGATGCATTATTATTATTATTAGATGGGCTACCTTCCCAGGTTGACGAGCCACCATCTACCCGAAGCATCTGGTTTTAAGGCACCAGAGATCCGCCCTCGCCCCTTCTCCTATTAGTAAAAGCAGTTCCGCCGGGCTTAGAGACTAAACCACACGGGCAGGCTAGGAGTTGGACTTAGTTGTCAGAGGCTTTTCGAGACGCACGCCATAAGGAGCATTTTATGAGCACTGGGAGCTTAACCCCAGTGCCGCTCCTTGCTATGACAACCTTGGAACCATTAAAAGAGTACTTAATATAATTCATGAAAAATTTGATGCTAATAATACAGCAATATTATCATTAGACATGAAACAAGCCTTTGATAGAATAGAATGGCCTTTCTTATTTAACGTTTTACCTAGATTTGGATTTGGCGGAAACTTCCTTAGATAGGTACAGATCTTGTACACCAAACCTTTATCAAGCATCTTGACAGATGGTATAGTTTCTAAACCAGTTATCCTACAACGATCTACACGTCAAGGCTGCCCGTTGTCGCTTATGATATTCATATTAGCCATGAAACCTTTAGCAATGGCAATAAGGGCACACCCAAACCTCTCAGGCATACAAATTGGAGGACAAGATCATCATATTTCTTTATATGCTGATGACGTAATAATTTTTTAATCAAATTTGCATGTCAGTATTCCGAACCTTACACAACAAATAGAAATGTTTGGTAGTTTCTCTGGTTATAAAATAAACTATGCTAAATCATCCATATTATTCTTAAACGAAGAAGAGAGGCAGTCTCAGGTGATAAAGATTCCGAATCAGAATCAGAATCAGAATAAACTTTATTGCCAAGCATGTAAAAAAACACACGAGGAACTTGACTTGACATTGGTGCGCATGCGCGCGACACAACGACACGGCAGTCATAATAGGCGCCTCATCAAACAGAGATAGATAAGAAAGGGAGGGGAGGGGAGGGAACGACACAAGGGGGGAGGAGAGAAAAAAAACTTCGTTATCAGAATACAGCTTATTTTTAAGCAGATTATGATTACAATGAAAAAAAATCTCTCAATAGCACAGAGCAACAATCAACCACAAAAAACCAAAAAGACCAAAAGTCAGAGAGAATCAGTGAATGGATGGGTGTAATTCAGTATTATGAATCAGTGAGTTCGTGTATGTTGAATGCAGGTGGGTGTTTATCAGTTACTGGAGGCAGAAAAATCTCTCCCAGCCGAGATGTTATGTCTTAGTGTCTGAAACTCGGAAGCATGTCCTTGAGGCATGGCAGATGGAAATTTCCTGAGCCAGTCACATGTCAATGAGAGTTCAAATGCGGTCCCAGTATGTTTATGAAAGAGAAGCACAATCTTCTGTTTTGTCTTAAACCAGGAGGAAAATAGACAACAGGGTGAATTCAAGGTCTGATAGACACAGATCACTCAGAGCATAGAATTTTACACCTCCAGCAATCCTGTGTTCATAATTTCCATACATAGGCTTTAAATCCATTCCTTGGAGGCACCAAAGACGACTCCAGATGTTTCCCTTCTAGAACATGGGTAAACATGTCCGGTAGGGTCCATCCCTCTACAATGCATGCAGGTGGTAATTTCCATGTTATCATTGCCGATAGTTAGTGCACTCCCCCGTGTAGTCGAATTGTTGAGAAGCAGCTATGCCGGGACCGCTTTTAATTAGCTCTTCCAGTTAATTTTTCGATACACCAGGAAAAACTCCAGAGCCAATCAGCAGAAAATCCTGTGATCCTAGCCAAACCAGGTAGATGTTTCCACATCCTCAGTCGAATCATGCAGACACATGCATTCCAATCCATGGGTCTCTCCATAGGGGCTCCCCCTGGCCCGAATTTATATAAAATGTTGTTAATCTTATTAAAGCCGCTCACCAAATCCATTCTTTTCGTTTGGTTCAAGATTCAGCCAGAAGACAGCGACGCAGACAAGACAGCAAGCTGGGATTCTCAGTTAGGGAGGGAAGGAGGGTAAAAGGGAGCAAAGAAAAAGGTGTCTGTTCTCTCTGAAGGGCAGAAGCAGAAACCATTTCACCAGAAATCCATTCTCCAATGCAAAGGAAGGATTTACTTATGTCGGGATTAAAATTATCCCTGAAATTAAAACAATTGCTGCTAAAAATTATGATCCCCTTGTAGAGGAAGTGAAAGAATCCCTTGATCATTGGACAACTGTGCCCATATCAATAATTGGTCATATTAACATAATAAAAATGGTTATATTGGTAAAATTTCTATATATTTTTCAATCATTGTCTTTACCACTATCAAAATCATTCTTCGATATGCATTCGATAGCATTTTTATTAATTTCATTTGGAATAAGAAAAATTCTAGACTGAGGCTGAGGCTATTGTGTCTACCCTATGAAAGAGGGGGACTTCAATTTCCAAATTTAAAATGGTATTACTGGTCTGCACAGATGTGTGCTGCAACATATTACTTTATAACAGACAATTCACCAGCCTGGGTGGAGGCGGAGCAAGCTACGGTAGCAAATCTACCATTGAAATTGTATTTATTCTCTGCAGAACCAAAAAAAAACAAAAAAAAAAAAACAAAAAACACAAAACACAAAACCCATTTTTAAAAAACATTATTGATGTTTGGTATAAGGTCCACTGGCATATGAGGGACACCCCCTCTCTCTCTTGCTTTCCCCCCATATGGGGAAATACATATTTTAAACCAGGAAGAGCAGATGGTGGCTTCAAAATATGGGCATATAAAGGTGTAGAGAAAATAGGAGACTTACATACACATGGCAACTTCATCACCTTTGAGGAGCTGTGCCAGAAATCTGAGATTCCCAATAAACATTTTTTTTAAAATATGTGCAGTTGAGACATTTTATCCAATTGAAACATAAATCCTTCATGTCTGAACCCCCACTCTCTCATCTGAAAAATCTTATACTGACAAATCTCAAAAAGAAAAGACAAATCTCTTCATTTTACACGGCATTACTTATTTTTGATACAGAGTCCTCAGTTGAAAAAGTAGATGCATGGAGAAGGGATTTACAAGATGATATCCAAGAGGAGGACTGGGAAAAGGCATGTTTAAAAGCTCAGAAACAGTCGATCAATACAAGAATGAAAGTGTTACAATATAAGTGGTTAATGAGAATTTATATTACCCCAGAGAAATTGAACCGTTGGACCCCTGACATTCCAGAAATGCTCAGAACATAAAGAAACTTTCCTCCATTGTATATGGGAATGCCCAAAACTTCAAAGATATTGGAAGACTGCTGTCCATACCATTTCAGATATTGCTGGTATACAGGTAATGTGAACCAAAAATATGTCTGTTGAGCATATATCCAAAAGAACTTATAACCCGCTCAACTTTAACAGACTTTGGACTCTTGCAGGCCAGGAGGATGATAGCCCTATCATGGAAAAAAAATGGACATATTACCAATAACTGAATGGATAAAAGAAATGTCTTCACACATTGCAATGGAGAGACTCACTTATATAATCAGAGGGAAGACAGAAGAAGTTTGACTGATTGATTGATTGATTGATTTGATTGATTGATTTTATTTGTACATCCAGACAAAAAATTTTTTTTAAACAAAAATCAAAACCAAAACAATAAAATAAAAAATAAAAAATGCCTTGTTCAAAAGGAGTTGGAAGAAGCCAACGCTTATATAGTCCCACCCCTTCTCCATACCCAACAAATTATAATATCATTCTAGTCATTATTCATCCCACAATTACATTCATTATACAATACCATAATATATAATACACCTTATAATTAAATTATGCAATAGAAATGATTCAACAGATTTGAGAATATATGGAAACCCTTGATAGAGTTCCTTAACAGGTTCAGCACATAGTTGGATGTGAACTGCAATATGCTGTACTTTTTTGTTTGTTTGCTTTTCTTTTGATTTGTTGTCTTTTTGTGATAATTAATGTATATTAATGTTAAAGTTAATAAAAATATTGTTTAAAAAATAGCACAAAAACACAAAGAGAGAAGGGAGGCTACTGTGTGTTCACGCGCCATATAGGGACACAACCTACATACAGTGGTGTGAAAAAGTGTTTGCCCCCTTCCTGATTTCTTATTTTTTGTATGTTTGTCACACTTAAATGTTTCAGATCATCAAACAACTTTTAATTTTAGACAAAGATAACACAAGTAAACACAAAATGCTGTTTTTAAATGAAGGTGTTTATTATTTAGGGAAAATAAAATCCAAACCTACATGGCCCTGTGTGAAAAAGTGATTGCCCCTAAACCTAATAACTGGTTGGGCCAGCCTTAGCAGCAACATGTCATGAATTGACAACAGAGACAAAGGAGTGCACTTGCGTGATCTCAAGCTCCACCACCGCCCAGGACTCTGACTATCCAGGTGGTGATTCTATGGGTCCGGCCCTCTGGAGGTCTAACTACGGCTCTGCTGCGGCGACCCTTGTAGCAGACATGGTGGTCAGTTCAGTCTTAGGACCCCCCAGTGAGGTGGCCTACGCAGGTGGCTCACCCTGCATGGTGACAGGAGTTGGATCTCCTGCTGGCGCTAAATCCTGCTCAGCTGGAGCCCATTTGCTGCTCTCCCGTCGGCGCACGCGTCGGCTTGGTTTAAGCGCTCACCCTCCGTCCAGATCATGGCTGCGGGGAGTCATGTCCCTGCAGCCCACATCCTCCAGGGCCGCAGGCTCCTCCAACGTCCGGCGGCTCAATCCTGGGGTCGGCGTACACTCGGGGCAGAGGAGGAGACACAGAGAGAGCAGGTGACAAGTCTTTAGCTCCAGCAGGTGGTGAGTGCTCACAGGGCTGGGGAGACTGAGCCTCACCACCAGGAATCAGACAAGATAATTCATACGTAGGTAATAGAGAATGAAAAGCCACTTGCCTGTATTCTCAGGGCATGATGTTTTCTGCTGCAGCTGGTTGGAAATCGGCCCTCTCTGTGACTTCAATGGTCATAGGCCCCTCTGAGGAACGTGGAGGAGTCAACCCTGCCGACATGGTTTTGGGCGGAGCCGGGGAAAAAACAGCTCGGCTCTCAGCAGAGGGAGGAGGTATTGAGGAGAAGCAAGGAACAGCAGCTACAGAGAGGGCAGAGGCTGACAATTCAGCCAGAGAAGAAAAACTTGGAGGGTGCACTGTTGAGGGAGGCTTCTGTCTCGGCGTAGGAGAAGCTGCCGATTGAGAGATGAGAGCGTTCTTCCGGTGGGATTTCCTGGAACAACGGCAAGGAGCAGGAGGCGGAAGCGTAGGCTCAAGGTGGAGAGGGAGAGGCTCTGGAGTCAGGGGATGCTCACTCATCAGCTCAAACTCCGGGTCCCTCGGTGAAATCTCCTCCAGCTCCTGAGCCAAATCTGGGAGGAGCCATGGCTTAACTTCCAGGAGGAGGTCAGTATCTGCCAGTAAAACCTGCCTGCGCTCCTCCAGCTCCTCAGCCGATGGAGTGGGTCAAAGCTCAGGAGGAAGAGGCGGAGCTGCCGCTGGAGAGCGGCAAGAGGCTGGAGGCTTGCGTATGCGCGAGCGTGTGTGCTTCGTTGGCACAGGCACAGGTATCGGAGCTGATTTCCCTGGCTCATTACTCATTGGTTGAGGAAGAAATATGGAGAGGAGCAGGTCTGTGAGCTCCGGGTGATGCCACAGGCTGGGGCATGCCTCAAGCTCCTGCACCGCGCCCTCCAGACACTCTTGGGCTACGTCGGGAGTACAGGAGGCTCGAGCCTGCATCAGAATATCCTCCAGAACACACACTGACCACAGCTCCACTTCGTCCAGTCTCAAGGTGGACACATCCGGGGTGACAGACATGGTAAATGAAAAGAAAACCAAACGGAGAAAAATAGGGAAAACCTACGAGCTTTCGCCACCGCTGGACTGAAAGAAATGGCCAAAAAAAATTTAAAAAATCTGCAAACTTACAGCAGCTGGGTCTCTACTGTCCGCAGTCTTGTATCATGAATTGCCCTTTAGGGCAGATAGGTGAGACCCATGCACTGACTGTGAGTTTGTGAAATTTATTGCAAAAAAAACAACAAACATAAAGTGCAACATAGTGCTCTAAACACAAAATACAAATGAGGCAGGAAACTTACTGATAGTGCACCAGAGCAGGGCAGGGCTCTGGTGGAGATGAGGAGAAAACAACCAAGACTGTGGCGATGAGAAAATGAAAATACAGCCCTTAAATAGGATCAGAAGCCAGTTACAAAATCAGTGACAAGTGTGGGTTATCTGAGCGGGCAGGAGAAAGCAATGAAACATAATTAAGACCAGCTGGGGGCAGTGAGTGAGGAGCGAACCAAAGCTGACAGCTGACAGGGCAACGCCCACACGGAGCACCACGCCACTGACAGCTGTCAACCAGCAAAAGAACAACAGTGAAGATATAAGGAATAAAATATCAACACAAGCAGACAAAAATATAAATATAAATTAAAGCTGCAAGCAGCTGTAAGTGGGCCCTCGCCCGCCGCGCAACCGTGGACCCTGGCGCCCATCGTATCGAGCTGGGTCAGAAAATTTCCTGGCGTCGCAGCAAGTGCTGCGTGAATAATAAAGTAAACCATTTGGCACAGTACTTCCTGTGAGCAGTAGGTAGTGCTATAAGTTTTGTCAACCATTTTTATGTAGGAGTGTGCAGGGTTTGACTAATATCCATCGTAGAAAATTTGGTGAAAATCGGATAAAGTTTGTCCAAGTTACTATGTTCCGATGTTCCATGGCGAAGAGTCAACCTTCACCATGTCGCCATGGCAACACTTCCCTGTCAGTTATGAGTTGCCCACCCATATAGGACTACATATGACAGTCACCTCGACTTATGTTCCAGATTTTGTGACTCCAAGTCCTTCCCAAGCCTCTCAACAAGATCACGGAGTGAATGGCGAAGGGGGCGTGTCCATGGTAACAGGAGTGATGCCATGCTAAAGGTGATGTGCAGTTATGATCAACCTGGGGGTCTGATAAACCTCAGAAAATTGCACCTCATTCTGGCAAGCAGCGTGTGAGTATGGCATGGGAGTTATGGCAACTTCCTGTCCATTGGCAGTAGGGGGCGCTGTCGCTATGTGTCATTCTTTATTATAGAAATTATCAGTATTAGCTACCTATTCACCACACAAAATTTGGTTGAAATCAGTCAATGTATGCCAGAGTAAAAACCATTGGAAGAGTGATGGCGATACAGCAAACTTGGCCATGCCCCTTCCACCAAACCATCGGGTATTTGGAAAAGTTTTCAACAGCTTTTGATGGCACATGGGTATAGATGATTGTCACCGTAAATGGTACCAATCAGACAATTTATTTCAGAGATATTGAAGGAAACCTTTGGTGTAACCTTCATGTCTCCAAGAGAGGGTACTACTGCCACTCATAAATATTCATAGCTGTACTTGTTCGGAGACATACCCATATACATCATACCTATCTTGGTGCCAATCCGACATTCCATTCCCAAGGTATTAAAAAAACAACATGTTGCAGACTTTCTGATGCAAAACTTTCTATCTCCTATAGGTGGCGGTGAAGCTTTCTATGAATATTGTTCTATAGAACTGTTTGGAATTGGACTGCTATCCATAATACTGAATTTGATTGAAATCCAACAATGCATACCAGAGTTATTGCCGTCAGAATGGTCATAGAATGATCATGGCGAGGCATCAAACTTTGCCATGCCCCTATGGCCAAGCCGTCGAGCTTTTGGAAAAGTTTTCAATAACTTTCAATGGCACATGGGTATAGATAATTGTCACCACAAATGAGCTCAATCGGACAAAAACCCTAGGACGAATTTGATCAAATGCGCGAGGTGAAAATCAGGTCACTGCCACTTCCTGTCAAAATGGCCAACTTCCTGTTGGGTGTAGACCATCACTTCTATGGAGTTTTTTGTATGTCTTGACACGATAAACATCTCACCCGATTTTCATCTTTCTCCATGAAAGTAAGCGTGTGCCACTCCCCGTTGACTTCACAAGTTAGCGCTGTGAAGTTAGTTGCGCTGTAGAGCCATTTTTTGTGGGGTCATTCATATTTCCTCCAAAATATTCAATTTTTCGCCAGTCTTGAGGTCCCTGCAATTTTCATGCATGGTCACTACCCCAAAAATGAGATCTTAGATACAGAAGAAGGGGCAGCGCGGTGGCGGAATGGTTAGCACTGCGGCAGCACAGCAACTCACCCTTGGCTGGGAGATCCTAGGTTCGATCCCAGCCCCCGACCAACAGTGATCTGTGTGGAGTTTGTATGTTCTCCCCGTGTCTGCGTGGGTTTACTCCGGGATTTCTCCGGTTTCCTCCCACATGCCAAAAACATGCAAGTTAGGTTAACTGGCATCAAACTGGGGATTCTAAAACTGTCCTTAGGTATGACTGTCAGAGTGAATGGTTGTCTGTCTCTCTGTGTTGGCCCTGCGATGGACTGGCGATCTGTCCAGGGTGTACCCTGCCTCTCGCTCAAAGATGCTGGGATAGGCTCCAGCCCCCCCGCAACCCGAAAAGGATTATGCGGAAGAAGATGGATGGATGGATAGATGCAGAAGAAGAAAAAAAATTCTAGCAATTACAATAAGGCTCTCACCCACTGACTTTGTCAATGGCTCGGGCCCTAATTAATACAAAATAAAAGTGTAATAAAACTAGAACACAAACAGGAAAATGGCAAACGGTACACAAATACAGAAACCCCCCAAAAAACTGCAATCAAACATTTGCAGTAACTGGCAGTGAGTCTTTAACAGCGCTGTGGAGGAATTTTGGCCCACTCATCTTTGTAGAATTGTTGTAATTCAGCCACATTGGAGGGATTTTGACCATGAACCGCCTTTTTAAGGTCATGCCACAGCATTTAAATTGGATTCAGGTCAGGACTTTGACTAGGCCACTCCAAAGTCTTCTTTTTGTTTTTCTTAAGCCATTCAGAGGTGGACTTGCTGGTGTGTTTTGGATCATTGTCCTGTTGCAGAACCCAAGTACGCTTCAGCTTGAGGTCACAAACAGATGGCCGGACGTTCTCAATCAGGATTTTTTGGTAGACAGCAGAATTCATGCTTCCATTTACCACAGCAAGTCTTCCAGGACCTGAAGCAGCAAGCATTTCACTACCACCACCATATTTTACTGTTGGTATGAGGTTCCTTTTCTGAAATGTTGTGTTACTTTTACACTGGATGTAATGGGACACACACCTTCCAAAAAGTTCAGCTTTTGTCTCGTCAGTCCACAGAGTATTTTCCCAAAAGTCTTGAGGCTCATCAAATGTTTTCTGGCAAAACTGAGACGAGCCTTTATGTTCTTTTTACTCAGCAGTGGTTTTCATCTTGGAACTCTGCCATGCAGGCCATTTTTGCCCAGTCTCTTTCTTATGGTGGAGTGATGAACACTGACCTTAACTGAGGCAAGTGAGGCCTGCAGTTCTTTGGATGTTGTTGTGGGGTCTTGGATGAGTCGTCGCTATGCTCTTGGGGTAATTTTGATCAGCTGGCCACTCCTGGGAAAGTTCACTAATGTTCCATGCTTTTGTCATTTGTGGATAATGGCTCTCACTGTGGTTCGATGGAGTCCCAAAGCTTTAGAAATGGCTTTACAACCTTTTCCAGACTGATAGATCTCAATTACATTGTTTCTCATTTGTTCATGAATTTCTTTGGATCGCAGCATGATGTCTAGCTTTGGAGGATCTTTTGGTCTACTTCACTTTGTCAGGCAGGTCGTATTTAAATGATTTCTTGATTGAGAACAGGTGTGGCAGTAATCAGGCCTGGGTGTGGCTAGAGAAATTGATCTCAGCTTTCCAAAGATATGATACAGCCGTGGACAAAATTGTTGGTACCCCTCTGTTAATGAAAGAAAAACCCACAATGGTCACAGAAATAACTTGAATCTGACAAAAGTGGTAATAAATAACAATTCTATGAAAATTAACCAATGAAAATCAGACAATGCTTTTGAATTGTGCTTCAACAGAATTATTTTAAAAAACAAACTCGTGAAACAGGCCTGGACAAAAATGATGGTACCCCTAGAAAAGATTGAAAATAATGTGACCATAGGGACATGTTCAACCAAGATGTGTCCTCTAATTAACATCACAGGTGTCTACAAACTTGTAATCAGTCAGTCGGCCTATTTAAAGGGTGACAAGTAGTTACTGTGCTGTTTGGTGACATGGTGTGTACCACACTAATCTCCAAGCAGCTTGATGTTCCTGTGACTACAGTTGCACATATTATTCAGAAATTTAAGATCCACGGGACTGTAGCCAACCTCCCTGGACGTGGCCGCAGGAGGAAACTTGATGAAAAATGGAAGAGACGGATAATACGAATGGTAACAAAAGAGCCCAGAACAACCTCTAAACACATTCATGGTGAACTCCAAGGTCAAGGTACATCAGTGTCAGATCACACCATCCGTCGTTGTTTGAACCAGAGTTCATGGGAGATGACCAAGGAGGACACCACTGTTGAAAACAAATCATAAAAAAGCCAGACTGGAATCTGCCAAACTGCATGTTGACAAGCCACAAAGCTTCTGGGAGAATGTCCTATGGACAGACGAGACAAAACTGCAACTTTTTGGCAAGGCACATCAGCTCTATGTTCACAGACGCAAAAATGAAGCATACCAAGAAAAGAACACTGTCCCTACTGTGAAACATGGAGGAGGTTCTGTTATGTTCTGGGGCTGCTTTGCTGCATCTGGCACAGGGTGTCTTGAATCTGTGCAGGGTACAATGAAATCTCAAGACTATCAAGGTATTCTAGAGAGAAGTGTGCTGCCCAGTGTCAGACAGCTTGATCTCAGTCGCAGGTCATGGGTCTTGCAACAGGATAATGACCCAAAACACACAGCTAAAAACACCCAAGAATGGCTAAGAGCCAAACATTGGACTATTCTAAAGTGGCCTTCTATGCGCCCTGATCTGAATCCTATTGAACATCTGTGGAAGGAGCTGAAACATGCCATTTGGAGAAGGCACCCTTCAAACCCGAGACAACTGGAGCAGTTTGCTCATGAGGAGTGGGCCAAAATACCTGCTGAGAGGTGCAGAAGTCTCATTGACAGTTACAGAAATCGTTTGATTGCAGTGATTGCCTCAAAAGGTTGTGCAACAAAATATTAAGTTAAGGGTACCATGATTTTTGTCCAGGCCTGTTTCATGAGTTTGTTTTTTAAAATAATTCTGTTGAAGCACAATTCAAAAGCATTGTCTGATTTTCATTGGTTAATTTTCATAGAATTTTTATTTAATACCACTTTTGTCAGGTTCAAGTTATTTCTGTGACCATTGTGGGTTTTTCTTTCATTAACAGATGGGTACTAACAATTTTGTCCACGTCTGTAAATACTGCATTTTGTGTTTACTTGTGTTGTCTTTGTCTAATATTTAAATTTGTTTGATGATGTGAAATGTTTAAGTGTAACAAAGATATAGAAAAATGAAAAATCAGGAAGGGGCAAATACTTTTTCACACCACTGTATATATGTATATACAGCCTTCTTCTTTCAGCTGCTCCCTTTAGGGATCGCCACAGTGGATCATCTGCCTCAAACTCACCCTATCCCTTGCATCTTCCTCTGTGAGGTCTTTCTCTTTTCCTCCTGCCTGGCAGCTCCATCTTCAACATCCTTTGTCCAATATATCCACTATCCCTCCTCTGCACATGTCCAAACAATCTCAGCCTTGCCTCTCTTACTTTGTCTCCAAACCACTCAACCTGAGCTGCACCTCTGATATACTCATTTCTAGTCTTGTCCCTCCTAGTCACCCCCAATGGAAATCTTAGCATCTTCAGCCATGCGACTTCCAGCTCCATCTCCTGTCTTTTTGTCAGCACCATTGTCTCCAAACCATACATCATAGCAGGTCTCGCTATCGTTTTGTAAATCTTCCCTTTCATTCTTGCTGCTACCCTTCCGTCACAAATCACCCCTAACACTTGTCTCAACCCACTCCACCCTGCCTGCACTCTCTTCTTCACCTTTCTTGTGCATTTTCCATTGCCTTGGATGGTTGACCCCAGGTATTTAAACTTATCTATCTTCACTATCTTTACTCCTTCCATCTTCACGGTTGCACCTGCCTCCCTCTCATTCACCCTCATGCATTCTCTTTTGTTTATAGTGACTTTCATTCCTCTTCTCTCCAGAGCATATCTCCACTTCTCCAGGTTCTCTTCCACCTGCTCCCTACTCTCACTATAGATCACAATGACATCTGTAAACATCAGGGTCAACAGAGACTCCTGCCTGACCTCGTCTGTCAGCCTATCCATCACCATGGCAAACAAGAAGGGGCTCAGAGCCGATCCCTGATGTAACCCCACCCCCGCCATGAACCCATCTGTCACTCCTACAGCACACCTCACCACTGTCTCGCGTCCCTCATACATGTCCTGCACCACCCTCACATACTTCTCTGCCACTCCTGATTTTCTCATACAGTATCACACTTTCTCTCTTGGCACTCTGTCATATGCTTTCTCTAGATCCACAAAGACACTGTCCAACTCCTTCTGACCTTCTCTATACTTCTCCATCAGCCCTCTTAGAGCAAACATTGTATCTGTAGTACTCTTTCTTGACATGAAACCATACTGCTGCTCGCTGATTGTCACCTTTCCTCTTAACCTGGCTTCAACAACTCTTTCCCATATCTTCATAGTGTGGCTGATCAACTTTATGTCTCTGTAGTTACTACAGCTCTGAGCATCACCCTTGTTCTTTAAAAGTGATACCAGAACACTTTTTCTCCACTCCTCAGGAATCCTCTCTCCAAGATTGTGTTAAACAATTTGGTTAAAAAGTCCACTGCCATCTCTCCTAAACATCTTCATACCTCCACAGGTATGTCATCTGGACCAACTGCCTTTCCATTCTTCATCCTCTTTAAAGCTGCCCTCACTTCCACCTTGCTAATCCTCGGAACTTCCTTGTTCACCATCTTTCCTTCATCCATCCTCCTCTGGCTCTCATTTTATTTATTTATCAGCTCTTCAAAATACTCCTTCCACCTTCTCAACACAGTCTTGTCATTTGTTTGTACATTACCATTTCTGTCCTTAATCAGCCTAACCTGCTGCCAGTGTTTGGCAAGTTACTAAAAAGTAGTAACTAATGACAGTTACTAGTTACTTCGTTTCAAAAGTAATTGAGTTACTTTACCAATTACTGTATGATTAAAGTAACTAGTTACTTGGAAAAGTAACTTTCACATTACTTTTAAATGCATACTTAAATCATCTTGCACACATAGCAAGATAATTTAATGAACTGATTACATTATGGGCTTATTAATGTCAGGCTGAAAACAGACTGTTTCAGACAGAGCTTTTAGAACGTGTTGAGTCTGCTTTATCCTGCCTTGAGAGCTCTTATTGTGGGAAAAAGCTGAAGAAAATCAACATGGTATTGCCAGTAATTTCCTCATTTTGGAGTGAGAGTTGGCAACACTGTATAAAGCTGTCCTTGTTTATCTTACCTTTATGACATGATATGATTTGAAATTTCTTTTGGAGATCAAAATCCATTTTTGAATAATCTTTATCCAGGTAGCAAGTAAATGTATTTTAACTTCAGTGGCTCACAGTCTCAGCTGACTGATGGAAAGTGACTGCTATCACATCTTCAGTCTGTAATAACGTATCTGGCAATCAGTCAGTTTAATTCTTGCTGGGTCACAAACTGTCCAGATGCATACCTGTGCTTGAAATCCAGCCGTGGCTATTGAGATAGCGTAGATCCCCAAAAATGGTGTTGTTAACATAGCTAGCTATTACTTAGCACTAGCTTTGTCGGAGTGTTGTTGTTGTTTTCAAGCCCTTCTCCGGATTGCAGTAGGTCTCAACTGGCACTTTAGCTTGCAACCCACCATTATGCTTTTGTCCTTTAACCATGACAAAGGAAAAATAATCTGTCTATTTCCACAAAAACAAAGTAGCTTCATCTCTTCCTCCGCTCAGTAGTGAAAACTCAGCTCTCTGTAACAGGTCACATTAATGGCTATGTTTTAGCTACAGTAGGATCAGTTTGTATATTCATTTATTTGTGCTAAAAAATCCATATCCTATCCATATTAATAAAATGAGTAACAAGTAATGCATAGGATCAAATTTAATAACTGTAATGCATTACTGAATTTTTAAACAGTCATTTCATTACACAGCACATTACTGCAAAAGTAGTGGCGTTACAGTAACGTGTTGCTGCCAACACTGCCTGCTGCACATCCTTTCCGGCTTGATCTCTCTGTCTAGCCAATCGATACGAGTCCTTTTCTCCTTCCTTAGTGTTTAGCCTCTCATACAACTCACTATATACCTTTTCCTTTGCCTTCGCCACCTCTCTATTTGCCATGCGCCTCCATTCCAAATACTCCGGTCTACTTTCTTCATCTCCCTGACTATTCCCCCTTTTCTTTGCTAACCTCTTCCTTTGAATACTTCCGTATACCTCCACATTCCACCACCAAGTCTCCATGTCTTCCTTCCTCTAACCACTGGATACACCACATGCAGTGGTGTGAAAAAGAGTTTGCCCCCTTCCTGATTTCTCATTTTTTTGTATGTTTGTCACACTTAAATGTTTCAGATCATCAAACAAATTTAAATATTAGACAAAGATAACACAAGTAAGCACAAAATGCAGTTATTAAATAAAGGTGTTTATTATTAAGGGTAAAAAAAAAATCCAAACCTACATGGCTCTGTGTGAAAAAGTGATTTTTTCTATGTTAAAACATAAATTAACTGTTGTTTATCAAATCTTTGAAAAGCTGAGTTCAATTTCTCTAGCTACACCCAGGCCTGATTACTGCCACACCTGTTTTCAATCAAGAAATCACTTAAATGGGACCTGCCTGATAAAGTGAAGTAGACCAAAAGATCCTCAAAAGCTAGACATCATGCTGCGCTCCAAAGAAATTCATGAACAAATGAGAAACAAAGTAATTGAGAGCTATCAGTCTGGAAAAGGTTATAAAGCCATTTCTAAAGCTTTGGGACTTCAGCAAACCACAGTGAGAGCTATTATCCACAAATGGCGAAAACATGGAACAGTGGTGAACCTTTCCAGCAGTGCCCGGTTGACCAAAATTACCCCAAGAGTGCAGAGACGACTCATCCAAGAGGTCACAAAAGACCCCACAACAACATCCAAAGAACTGCAGTCCCCTCTCCAGACTCCACCATAAGAAAGAGACTGGGCAAAAATTGGCCTGCATGGCAGAGTTCCAAGACAAAACCTATTGCTGTGCAAAAAGAACATAAAGGCTCGTCTCAGTTTTGCCAGAAAACGTCTTGATGATCCCCAAGACTTCTGGGAAAATACTCTGTAACTAACGAGACAAAAGCTGAACTTTTTGGAAGGTGTGTGTCCCATGACATCCGGCATTAAAGTAACACAGCATTTCAGAAAAGGAACGATCATACCAACAGTAAAATATGGTGGTGGTATTATGATGGTCTGGGGCTGTTTTGCTGCTTCAGGACCTGGAAGACTTGCTGTGGTAAATGGACATGAATTCTGCTGTCTACCAAAACATCCTGAAGGAGAATGTCCGGCCATCTGTTCGTGACCTCAAGCTGAAGTGCACTTGGGTTCTGCAACAGGACAATGATCCAAAACACACCAGCAAGTCCACCTCTGAATGGCTTAAGAAAAACAAAATGAAGACTTTGGAGTGGCCTAGTTAAAGTCCTGACCTGAATCCAATTAAGATGCTGTGGCATGACCTTAAAAAGGTGGTTCATGCTCGAAAACCCTCCAATGTGGCCGAATTACAACAATTCTACAAAGACGAGTGGGCCAAAATTCCTCCACAGCGCTGTAAAAGACTCATTGCTTGCATTTGTACTGCATGAGTTTATTGATGATAGACTATAAACTACACATATATAATGATGACTGAACAACTCCCATTCCCCAAAGTGCAAGATATAACACTTATGAATATAAGTCATAAAAGATCACACAAATAAGTGATCTGACAAAAAATAAACAAGTGGTTCTTAAACAGTTGCTAATATTGCATGTCCCATTCATTTTCAGTTATTTTGTCATTAATATTCACACAATCAAATCTCAGTTCAGTCCCTTTCATATTTGTCAAAGTCTAACATGTGATTGCCTACATATAGGCTACACCTCTGTGTTCCACCTTCAAACACAGCCTACATTTGGGCCTGTAAAGCCTGATTGGGCTACCTGTTTCAGACAGGAATACTTGCTTTCTACGGGCATGCACTAGTCTATCTATAAATCTATCTATAAATGCAAGAAATCTGTATGTGTTTGTGTGTGTGTGTGTGTGTCTGTCTGTTCCACACATATCTCTTGAACCGTTGTCAGACTGGCCTCAGATTTTAAACGTGGTTTCCCAAGGTTACAAGGGTGTGCATCCCCGAATATGGAGTCGTTCAGTCAAAATATGTAATTTTTATCAATAAAGGTTTTAGCCACCGCTCTGTGTCTCTTCATGAGCTGGCTTTAAGAAGTGTGGGCGGAGTTTCAGATTGACTCTGTGCTGATTGGACAATACGCGGCATCACAACCATGCTGATTGGATAACACACAGCATCACGACCTGTCAGTCACCACAGTGTTCCTGGGACACAACAAGGAAATGAAAGTTAGAAAGATAGAAAAAGGTAATACTGAAGATTTAATGCTTAAAAAAATTATACTATTAAGTTGCTGTGATTGCGTAGGTCTAAAGGATAATCTGCCATGTGTGGAGAGTGACGTTTGGGAGCAGACTGGGCGGAGCGTCAGCGGGGACCTGCTGGGAGAAGCAGCAGCCAGACCTGGCTCAAAGGCACACTAACTGATGGTGATTTAAAAAAAAAAGTTATTTTCAATAAAGTGCTTTTGCCCTGAGGCTGATTTATCATGGAAAACAGTTGAGCTCTGTGGTCCATGCGATCAGCTGATTGGATCCATTGGTGTTCTGATGACATATCCATGAGAACAGCTGATATACGTGCAGGATATACAAGACAATTGAAATGGTGTTTCTCTCTCTTTTCAGTGGTGTGCACAATATATCAAAAAGAAAAGGAATAAGGCTGGAAAAACAACAGCAGCAGTCCATGTACAGTAATGCTACCTGTAGTGCAAAGAGAGACAAAAGATAGACTTAAGGTTTAATGCTTAAAGAATTATACCATAATGTTGCTATGATTGCTCTAATGGATAATTCGGTATGAAGAACACCAGGTGCACCGGTGAACCGGTGGATCACAGTCCTTTGGAGGCACACAGGTAAAGCAGCAGCCAATGGGTCTCAAATAGTTGGAAACGTGTCCTGTTATAGTACTGCATGAGTTTATTGATGATACACAGAAGAAATTCAGTATTACACTGAACTCCATCACTGAACAGTGATATAAACTAAAATAATTATAATGATGACTGAACAACTTCCATCGTCCAAAGTGCAAGATACACTATTATCTTGAATAAGTGATAAAAGATCACACAAATAAGTGATCTGACAAACAAATAAACAAGGGATCTGAAGCAGTCGCTGATATTGGATGTCCCATTCATTTTCAATAATTAGGTATTCTGTATTTAATACTCACACGATCAAATAAATCTTTGTGCCATTTACTCCCTTTTATATTTGTCAAAGTCTAACGTGATTGTCTACATCTCTCTGTATTCCACTTTCAAACACAGCCTACATTTGGGCCTGTAAAGCCTGATTGGGATACCTGTTTCAGACAGGAGTACTTGGTTGTACGATCAATGCACTAGTACAAAAAAATGAGAAATCAGTAAGGGGGCAAACACTTTTTCACTCCCCTGTATGTGCGGAGTCGTCCAGGCAAGATAGCCTCTAATGGCAGATGCTCCCTTATATACATTGTGTGATGACGCAGCCGGAAGGTGACGACATCACACCATATATCACAGTAAAACCCAACACTCTCAGCAGGATGTTACACTAATTTTCAAGATAAAAGCCCCCCAAATAATACACAGTTTAGATTGCTTTGATGTGCCCAGATTTGAATGCAGGTATAACATGGTGTTATATAGACTTTTCTGATATCAGTAATTTTAGTTTTACATTAGGTCCTCACAGCTTAAAGCCATCATCAGGCAGTAGTGCCACACTTTCAAAATTTCCGCTGGGGATTTTCTAGTTTTGTGTAATCTTTTATTTCTCTTTGCAAGATTGTCTCTACATGAGAATACACATTACTGAAGACACTCAGTGACCCTCAGAATGTTCCATTTTTTAGTGTAAGTTGAAAATAACATTGCTGGACTCATCTGTCAGGTGTCAAAAATAAGACCTCTGCCAAGACAAAGTCAAAATGCATTCCTCACTGACAGATAGCACAAGGGAAACTGCTACTAGAGTGATAATATTCTCTCAGAAGTTATAAACTCAGTGTGTCATTTAACAGTCTGACAATAATACATCTGAGAATGCAACTGAAACATTTAAAAATCCTATTGAAAAACTGATGGATAAAATAAAACTGACAAATATTCAGTTTGACTTGTTTATTCTAGTCCATCAGCTGGTCGTCATGCTCCATTTAAAATGAAGCTGTTGCAAAACTTTTGCTCCAGAACACTCAATCTTTCTTTTCACAGACCAGCTGCAAACACAGAAGATGATTTAAAACAGAGAGGTCTGTGACACCTTGCTGACAAATTGTTTCTATCCAACTCACAGAGCCTCTCCCATGTGGCAGAGCGATGAAGAATACTGAAGACAGATCGCATTTATCTCACAAGGACACAGCCAATTTCTCAACTTGTTTGACCGATCACTGCATTTTAAAAAAAAGCCTCCCTTTACCCCACTATTACTGTTGCAGCATTAAAATGCAGAACATTTTAGTTTGTTTTTTTAAAAAAAATGATTGATAAACTCAAATAGTAATAAAATAGGCCAAACAAATCTGTGTGTTTTAAAGTTTTTTTGTATATTATTATTATTATTATTATTATTATATAGGCTACTGTCAACGTGTACATTTTATTCAAAAAAACTAAATATATTCATAAATAAACTAACAGCTCCCCCTAGTGTACATAAAGGCCATTACATACTCTGCAAGAACAGAAAAATTTGTTCTTTTTCTTGAGGTGGCAAGAACAAGAACAAAGTTCTTTCTGGTCAGGACATTTCATACTTCACAAGAAACTCAAGTGCAGAACTCCTGGGAAATTCACATTTCTGACCAGCCACACAATAGTTCTTGGATAGCACGCAAGAAAAAAGTTCTATCACGATGATGTGTCAAGAACAAGCTGCAAGAACTCTCAAACCAGGGCTGCAAGAACAAAATCATGTCATTTTTTTTTGCAGAAAGTGTTTTTTACCGATTACCTGCAATTATTTTAAACCAAGGTGAGTCAACTTGGGAACTATCAGAGAAACAGAGGTGGTACCCTCCCCTGAAACTGGGGAGGGTACCACAGCTGTGGAAAACATCTTGTGTGGTACCTGTACCAAAAACTTCCCACCCCAAAGACCTGAACAGCTACAGACCGGTGGCCTTGACGTCCCACTTGATGAAGACCCTGGAGAGACTGCTCCTTGCTCACCTCCGCCCCCTGGTGGAACCAGCGATGGATCCACTCCAGTTCGCCTACCAGCATGGCATTGGGGTGGAGGATGCGGTGATCTTCCTCCTTCACCGCTCTCTGTCCCACCTGGAGAAGCCCGGGAATATGGTGAGGATCATGTTCTTTGACTTCTCCAGTGCTTTCAACACCATCCAACCGATGATCCTGAAGGACAAGCTGCTGCGCGCAGGGGTGGACCAGCACCTGTCATCATGGATCCTGGACTACCTCACGAACCGGCCTCAGTTTGTGAGAACCCGGGACTGTGTGTCCGACACGATCATCAGTAGCACGGGGGCCCCCCAGGGAACGGTGCTGGCTCCCTTCCTGTTCACTCTTTATACTGCGGATTTCTCACACAACACAACACACTGCCATCTACAGAAGTTCTCTGATGACTCTGCAATCGTTGGCCTCATCTCCAATGGAGATGAAGCTGAGTACAGAGGGCTTATCCAGGACTTCGTGGACTGGTGCCATCGGAACTGCCTCCAGATCAACGCGAGGAAAACTAAGGAGCTGGTGGTGGACTGCCGCAGGCATGGGCAGCCCCTCACAGTACCAGTAAATATACAGGGAACAGACATCGAGATGGTGACATCCTATAAGTACCTGGGTATTCATCTGAACAATAAACTAGACTGGTCACACAATACTGATGCACTCTACAAGAAGGGACAGCGCAGGCTGTTCCTGCTGAGGAGACTCAGGTCTTTTGGTGTACAAGGGGCGCTGCTGAAGTCATTCTATGACACGGTGGTGGCATCAGCCATCACTTTTGGAGTGGTCTGCTGGGGCAGTGGCATTACTGCAGCCGATAGGAAGAGACTGAACAAACTGATTAAGAAAGCTAGCTCTGTCCTGGGGCAGCGCCTTGATCCGATGGAGGAGATAGGAGAGAGAAGGACGGTGGCTAAACTGTCATCTCTGCTGGAGTCCGAGTTCCACCCTATGCAGGACATACTGAATGCACTGAGGAGCTCATTTAGCAGCAGACTACATCATCCCAGGTGCACAACCGAGAGGTTTCGTAGGTCCTTCCTACCAACGGCTGTCAGACTGTACAACCTAAGCAGGGCTGCTCGCAGAGATAGCAAAAAGACGTAACAAACTAATAGTTTTTTGAATGCAAAAGATGCAATAGACTTACACAATGGTCCCCTCCGGCATACAACTAGGAACATACCGGTCGCTATGGAGGGTGAGAACATGTATGGGCACATAATCATACCATGTAGGATAACTAAGTAGACGGTTATGCTGTTTCATTCCATCTAGCAACAATGCTCTGCACTGTGTGTGTTTATATATTTACATATTTATTCCATCTAGCTACAATGCTCAGCACTGGGTGTGTTTATATATTTATATATCTACATATTATTCCATCTAGCTACATTGCTCCGCACTGTGTGTGTTTATATACTTGCATATTTATTCCACCTAGCTGCAATGCTCCGTACTGTGGGTGTTTATATATTTACATATTTATTCCATCTAGCTACAATGCTCTGCACTGTGTGTTCATATATTCATATATTTATTCCATCCAGCTACAATGCTCTGCACTGTGTGTCTGTGTGTGTGTGTATATATATATATTTTATAGTAATACGTACATATGTATATTAGCTGCTCTTGCTTGCTTGTTTTTTTCTTGCCTTCTGATTGTTGCTCTGAGTGTTGCTATCCCTGTGCTGTTGCAATCCTGGAATTTCCCCGTTGTGGGACTAATAAAGGCTTATCTTATCTTATCTTATCTTATCTGAATTTGGCTTTCTTCTATTAATATTAGCAGAGCTGACGTGGCGCCTGTTATGTCGGTAATCAGAGACTGGAGTCAGTCTTATGCCATGCAGTGAAAACTCACTCTTTACTGAGAGAACCACAGAATATATACTGGTGCCGCAGCCCGACTGACGTCACCACCAGGGTGGCTACGGCAAGGCCTAAGGGCCACGCACACACCACACTCTCCACACAACATTCCCCTCCCCCTTACAAAAGTCCAAAACACACACACACAATTCAGACCCACCCCAATTTAGGAGTCGAATCATGCACTAAGAAAATAACGGGGATCAATGAACTGTAATGGCCTAACACATTCACCCAAAACAACGAAATTCTAGGAGAGACAGGTGGACTGCCGTCCTACCCCACACGGCCAGGTGGATTATTCTGCCACCATTAAACTAAGGGAAGAAGTCCATTTATAACTAAAATATATCGCCATGTTGCTATACTAATCAAAATACACAAAAATTAATCCCCAACAACCCACATCCATACGTACACCAGACTCACTTCAAACACTTATTTAAAACAATGCACATATGGATATATACACTACTTAAACACATTTACATTGGAATTTTTTAAGTTATACCGCAGTCCATGGACAGCCAAAGATGAAACCAGCTCAAGGACCCAGAGTGGCCCCTCAGCATGCGCACCCCAGGAAGCCACCTGCCTCCAGGGTCGAAACCGACCCCACATGCGAAAAGATCTCTTCTCCTCACCCACAACCACTTCTCTTGTCTGGGCCCACTATCCGACACCTCTTCCCGGGCACACTGCAGCCCGCTGGCATGCCTCCTCGAGCCATCCCTCAGCTGGAACCGAGCTGCACCTTGTCTCGCTTGCCTCCACCGCTGGCACCCCTCCTTATGAACCCGAACCCGGTCCCTAACTCTCAGGGGGATCCTGCTCGGCTTGCAGTGCTGCTGCTTGACATGCAGTTTCTCCGTGCCAGTCAGTCTGCCCCCAACCGTCTTCAAAACCACTGCAGCTGTCGCCGTTGTAGCCCCGGACACTCCGGCCTCCTGTGGCCGAACTCCAGGGAAAACTGTAGCCTGCTCGTCAGTGTCGCCGGTTGACCCAGGTGCCTCACCAGGCCCAGCACCCTCGTCCAAGGCGCTGCCTCTGTGCCTGGCTGTCGCTGCTGTCTCCCGGGGCTCTCAGCATCACTCTCGTCAGTGTCACTCGTCAACCCAGGCACCTCGCCGTCACACCCAGCACCTTCGTCCAAGGCGCTCTGCTGTGCTGCCTCTGCGCCCAATTGCCACTGCTGTTTCCCGGGGCTCTCAGCATGCTTATGCTCCTCCTCCCACTGCCCCGACTCCAGCTGCGGGGAAAACTCAGTTGAATCTGGTCACTGCTCTCCCTCCATGCTGTCTTGGTTCACTGCACTGTCTTCACCACCAGCGCTACGGTCATGCACCGTGCTGAGCTCCTCCGCTGGCTTGCTGTCTTTGGTGACCAGTGGCTCCCCCACTCGTGGCTCCGGTTCCCCCTAGATACCTAGCTGGTAGCTTGTAGCTTGGTTTTGGCGTGCACCTAGCTTCATGGCTAACCTCGCTGTTGCCCTTAGCTTCTCCAAGCTAACTAGCTTAGCTGCTTTTGGCGCCAAAAGCTTCACTACCCACAGCTTCGTGTCCCTTGTATGTTCGGCAAAATATCCAGCTAGCCATCCGACAGCATCCACATAAGCCTCCGTCTCTCCCAACATGCAGAGGATTCTCCGACCTTCTACGCCGAGATGGTGGGCCAGAAGTGCTTGTCTTTGTACTCTGTCAAGTCCACCCAGGCCCAGCGCCACGAGGTATTCCTCAAACATGGCCACCCAGTTCGGCCACAGGATCGCTGGCTCTCCCGGACACTCTAGAAATGGTGATAGAGGTGGAGGTAGCCCATATGCCTCCATGGTTTATTCTCGTCGCCAAAATGTTATGTCAGTAATCGGAGACTGGAGTTGGTCTTACGCCGTGCAGCGAGAGCAATGAGGGATGTGGCGTAACCCCCACAACAGACTGGCTCAGGCACAGCGCTCGGCTAGAGCAATTAACAGAACAGTGAAATGTGTGTATTAATGTCAACAGGCAGCCCCGCTTCTTCTGGCTTTTTCCGGCTCAGTACTGTGATGTTAATGTGCCATTCATGAATTGTTCATGCTTCCTGCCCTTACTGTGATCCAATGACTGATAACAATATGTAGATGTGCCTTGTAACCTCTTTTGTTCTACAGCTCCGGAGCAGAGGCGAATTACGGCCAGCAATCTCCTTATTGTTATGTGTGTCTCTCAAATGCAAATGCCCATACCTACTGCTGTGAATGCCTTTCATGTATTGTCTGTAGTTGGGTATGTAAGCTGCATTATTCTGTAACTCACTCTCTCATTCTCTGCTACTGCTCATCTGCACACTTTGCTGGAGAGCCTCCGGGCTCGCCCATGGGGCGAGCTCCGTGATGGCGGTATGATAATAAACCTATTTAAAACCTCACTTCGCTGCCTTATTTTTATCATCCGCCTCAAGGGACAACAATTAGACACCAAGACAACGATGCCTAACTTCATCTGAAAGCACCTGGACAGGTGAGTGTGCTGAATGAAGCCAGCCTTTAGCTAATGCTAAATCAAATTAGAGCACATCTAAAAAAAAAAACAATTGAGAGCAAAAACAGAGAAAAACAATCAGGAGAAATAAAGTTTAGGGCTCTGTGAATAATTTATGGGCTGATGTGGATAAACATGCATGATAAGTGTTATGAAGATCAAGAAATATATTTAGTTTTGTAGCGGGTTGAATTCAACCCCCCCACAACACACAGAGACAGTCAGCTCGCACTCCTGGTTTTTTTCCGCTGCATGCTGCGTTTACAGCTGTGAAGTTAAAGTGTCATCCACGCATTGTGCTCATGCATCCTGTCTGTACCTCTGATATGCAAATGCCCAGATTGACCGCTGTGAATGTCTTTGATGTATTGTCTGAGCTGAGTATATAAGCTGTCTGATTTTCATGTTCATTCTCTCATTCTGATTCTGCAACTGCTGCTGCTGGACACACACACCGTGTGTCTCCTCTTCTCTGAGAGCCGCTTGGGCTCGCTCCCAGCGCGCATGCACGGTGCCGGGAGCGGAGCTCGTGACGGCGGTATGATTCAATAAACCAACTTAAAACTACCAGGTCACTGCCTTATTTTATCATCCGCCACAGTTTTGTACATGTCTGGATAGGTGATGCTAGCCCACTTCTCCATGTCTGTTGGAAAGTTTTGCTTTGGAATGAGATAGGGGGCTGCTTCTCAGTTAAAACTAATTTGTCATTATACCGCTGTCTGTCATCAAGAGTTTCATAATAAATTTCGGCGTTTTCATTTTTTTTTTTGTTCCATTTTACTACGTGATTCCATCCCCCCATGACCGGTGATCCCACCAGAAGTCACGTGATCGAAAACTATGGCCAGAGCTTTATAATATGAGAGTTGCGACACTCCGATAGACTTCTATAGAAACTGTGGAATGCGGAAGTCTTGTGGGTCATGGAGCGGCGAATAGTTCCAAACAATGAATTTTCCACATAGACCACCATTCATTTCATGAAGTGTCTGCTTAATTATCCTGGGTAAGTTAATGAATGTCCGTTGTTTTGGTCATTCTACCACTTAAGTTAACAGGTAGATTCTGTAGTCTGTGGTAACCAATCACTGGGAATAAACTGATAATGGTTTTGTTGTGTTTACATGCACTGATTAACTGGATTATTGGGGGGTTAACCACTTGAGTAAATGACCATAGTTACATGGCCACTTGAATAATCAGATAACTCCAGAAATCCAATCATAACAGGTTTATTCGTGTCCATGTAACCATGGTCACTGTTGGACTCGTCCTCGTCTTGTGTTTGAGGGGGACAGCATCAGTCCTCGGTCTAGGTTTGTCAGTTTTGGTTCTTGTGAATTACTCCCTCTTTGAATGGGCCTGCACATCGATTCAGTTTAATTTCCTCATTAATATCATTGTTTTACTTCAACATAAAAAAAATCACAATTTATGTGCAGTCATAAATGTTTGAGCTTGGAGATGGAAATGTTTTGTGGAAATAAAGGTACTGCATAAAGTTTTCTGTTGTTGTACTCTTTCATTAAAGTAATGCTGTTTCTGCTAACTTGTCTCAGACATTTTTTCTCTTTTCTGTGTCTGCTAGAACCCAAACATCTGGATCATGTTCTCAGCTTGATTTGTGCATCTATAAGCTGCACAGAAAATCATGCTGAGAACCTGGTCTGTGAACATTTTAGGATTTCATTGTTTTTGACATCAAAATACAATTTATGAAGTCAAACCCTTCTGACATTGGAGGAAAATATTCATTTTCCACAATCATGTGATGTTACAATATGGATGAATAAAAAATAGAAAAAAGTCTTGCTTTTATTTGAATCACTGGTGCTGTTATTATCTATTTAAATTCAATCATGTAACTCCAGTCCCACCTGGAAGAGGAGGCAATGGTGCCAACATGCCGCTCACTGGTATTAGCTGACAGTAATTTGTCAGGCAGACGTTCAGAGTAAAAAATGAGAAAATGAGAGCTGCCTTTGCATTTTTATTAATTTTTATTTAAAAAAAATACATTTTCATGGCATTTCTACTACATTGAATATTTTCATAAAACAGACTGTTGCACCTTGACTACATTGTGTTACAAAGGCCTCTTCTTTTATTCAGTATTTTCCACCCTGCTTAGTCACTGGTTTTCAGAGTACAGTACAGTGTTTATCTTCTAGTACATCTCAGTAAATAGAATATTGTGATTTACATTTTAATTTCAAAAACTATAATCAAAATTGAATTTATAAAAGGCCTGAAATATTTCCTTGTGCCTGTAATGAATATTGAACATATGAATGAATGAATGAATGAATGAATGAATGAATGAATGAATTTATTTCGGATAGTACATTACAGGTTAAAAGAAACTGTATAATATAACAACAAGGTCAAATTAGACAAAGACTCCTTCTACTATACAATTCCACGTGAGTTATCCGAAATGGGTGATGGCTGAAGCCGCAGCTTATATTGCCCACCCATATTCCATCCAAGAATTCAAAGGAGAAAAAAGAGAAAACAAGACAAGAGCGATTACAATTTAAAACAAGGCTAAGACAAAATATGACTGAGAGAAAAAGAAAACTGAGCTAGTCTAAGTTAAGCGGTTACTATTCAAAAACAAATCTAAGACATAGTGTCACAGAGAAAAAAGAAAAACTAAGCTATAACACAACACAGGCTGGAAATGTCAATCCTTATGTGAGTTTACATGTCGTCTTGTAAATATGTTTGGAGTATTTCTTCCTTTAGTTTTTGTTTAAATTGTCCAAGCTTTGTACATGATTTTAATTCAGGTCCAAAATCGTTCCATAATCTGACACCTTGCACTGAAATACAGTGTTGCTTGGTAGTTGTTCTCACTGTAGGCTTTTGAAATATACATGTTCCTCTGAAGTGATATCGTTTCTCCCTTGTTTGGAACAACTTTTGGATATTTGCGGGCAGTGATAGATTCTTCACTTTGAACATTATTATTGCGGTTTTAAAGTCGATCAGATCTTTCAACTTGAGAGTTTTTTGTTTAAGAAAAAGTGGGTTTGTTGGTTCCCTGTAAGCTGCTTTGTTGATTATTCTAATAGCTCTCTTTTGAAGCATAAAGAGTGGATATATGTTTGTTTTATATGTATTTCCCCATACTTCATTACAATATGTCATGTATGGGAGTATTAATGAATGATACAAGGTGTATAGTGTGGGTTGATTCAGCAAATTTTTCACTCTGTGTAATATTGCAATTGATTTGGATACTTTACCTTTTATATAATTAATATGTGGCTTCCAACACAGTTTGTTATCAATTATTACTCCAAGGAATTTAGTTTCGGATACCCTTTCAATCTCTACACCATTTACACTGAGTTTGGGTACTGGGTAGTTGTGATGGTTGTTAAAGACTATAAATTTTGTCTTGCTTAAATTGAGCGTTAATTTGTTTGAATCAAACCACAGTTTCAGCTTTCCTAATTCCTTTCCGAGTGTATCCAGAAGTTGTTCCAAGTTGTTTCCACTGCATAGCAGGTTAGTGTCATCAGCAAACAATATTAAGTCCATTTTTTCTGAAACTTTACATATATCATTTATATACATATTGAATAATAATGGTCCCAAAACTGAACCCTGTGGGACTCCACAGGTGACCTTCAGTAACTCTGAGTTTTTGTTGTTAACACATACAAACTGATATCTATTCTTTAAGTAACTTCTTAACCAGGACAGTGCTACCCCTCTGATACCACAATTTTGTAGTTTCTTTAATAATAGATTGTGATCTACTGTATTAAATGCTTTTTTAAGATCCAGGAATACTCCAACTGAATACTCTTTATTTTCAATGGCTGTTGATATTTTTTCTGTAAATTCCATTAAGGCATATGCTGTTGTCCTTTTGTGTCTGAACCCATATTGCTGCTCACACAATAAATCATTCTTCAGTATGAAGTTGTCAATTCTCTCATAGAATATTTTTTCAAGTATCTTGGAAAATTGCGGTAATAGTGAAATTGGTCTGTAGTTGGAGAGTTCCCCTCTGTCGCCTGTCTTGTAAATTGGAATTACTTTAGCTATTTTCATTGCATTGGGAAATATACCTGATTGGAGAGACAGGTTACAGATATACGTCAGTGGTTTCACTATGCATTCGATAACAGTTTTGACTAGTAGCATATCAATACCATCGCAGTCAGTAGATGTTTTACTTTTGAACGATTTAACAATTTCAATGACCTCTCTTTCGTCTGTGTTCTTTATGAAGATGGTGTCTTTTACAGCAGTGTTATTGCATATTGAATCACCTGTTGGCACCGTAGTGGGTATTTCTCGGGCCAGTTTAGGTCCAATGTTAACAAAAAAATTATTAAATTCATCTGCAGGTGAAGCTATATTCACATTCGGAGTCGATTTATTATTTTTTGGAGTGTTAGTTGGGTAGCTGGTATTTCTGCTTTTATTTCCAAGGATACTGTTGATTATTGTCCATGTATTTTTAATATTGTCTTTGTTTTTTTCCAGTTCTTTACTGTAATAGTCTCTTTTACTACATCTTATTATATATGTTAACTTATTTTTGTATGTTTTATACCGCTGCTCTGCTTCTTTTGTCCTTTTCTTTATGAAAGCTTTATATAATAAATTTTTCTTTTTACACGCCTTTTGTAGTCCTTTGGTTAGCCATGGTTTGTCAGTAAATTTGTGTTTAAGCTTTTTTTTAACTAATGGGCAGTTTTTTTCATAAAGAGTGGTTACAATGTTTGTAAATGTGTCATAGGCTTCATTTACATCTGATACATAGACTTCTGTCCAGTCTTGCTTCAGCAAGTCCTCTTTAAAAGAACTGATTGCGTTTGGTGATTTGTGTCTGAACGATTTTGAGATTTTTTCTGGGTTGGGCCCCGTGTGGCCATGGATAAGTGCAAAGATTGGCAAGTGGTCGCTTATATCATTTATCAATAATCCACTTTCTATTTTCTTGTCGAGAACATTGACAAACAGGTTGTCAATAAGTGTAGCAGAGTGAGCTGTGATTCTACTGGGATGTGTTATTGTGGGATATAGACTCATGCTGTACATAGAGTTCATGAACTCTGTAACTACATTTTGTTGATGTGGATTAAGTAGATCAATATTGAAATCTCCACAAATTGCTACCATTTTCTTACTAGTAATATTATTGTACAGCTCGACTAATTTATCTCTGAATGTCTCAATGCAAGTTCCCGGCGTTCTGTATATGCAGCTTATGATTAGATTTTTTGTTTTGTCTAGGTCAATCTCAACAGTAACACATTCCAGAATCCCTGGTAGTGCTAAGGACATTTCATTTACAAGCTTACATCTATATAGGTCATCAATATACAGTGCAACACCACCACCCTTTTTTTGAGATCTGTTAATGTTAAACATCTGATATCCCTCTATTGCCATCAGGGGAGCCTGGTCTGCATTAAGCCAGGTTTCAGAGACTGCTATAGCTGTGAATTTTCTGTTTAGCTGTTTTAAATAGTCCTGAATCTGTGAGAAGTTTTTGTTAAGACTTCTGCTATTGAAGTGTATTATTGACAGTTTACCATCTAATTGCACTTGACTTTTGAATTGCTTTTCAGTGTAATATTCACAGTGGTTATGAATATTATTGAAAAAGTGGTTATCAGGATCAATATCATTCTCCATCTCTTGTGGTTTATGTTCAGCATAGTGGCATATTTTCAGAGTTTGAGTTTCCTCACTCTGTGTTTCATAGTCAGTGTTCATCTGTATTTATCTAAGTCAGTAGCATCTCTGATCATTATACTTTTTGCTTGCTCAGGTGTTCCATTTAGTTTAATCCAAATTCTACAATTTCTTGTCCAGGTTGACTGTATCTTATTATGTTTCTTTAGCATCCGTGCCTGCCGTGCTAATTCAGCGTTTTTTTTTGTCAGGTGTTCATTTAGGTAAACTTGAGTTTCCTTTAGTTTTTTGGCCTGCCTCAGTATGTCATTTTTCACCCTCCTGTTCACAAAGCGCATCACAATTGATTTCTTTGTTTTGTTATCTTTCTTCGGTAAAGCATAACAGGCTGAGATCGCATTGGCTTCTACCTTAATGTCTTTATCATTAAGGAACTGAAGCACTTGGTTTTCTAAGGACATTGATTCACTTATGGAAGCATGTTCACCACTCAGTCCTGTAGCGGCATGGGCGTACGACTGATATCTGATGTCTAGTCCACTTATAACTATGTCATCAATGCGAGAACCTTGTTCAAGATCCTCAACGCGTTGCTCCAAAAGACGCCCGTGTTGCTCCAGGTCCATAATTTTTTTGTCTTTTTCTTTTATTATTGAATGTAGGGCTTGTACCTCCTGTATTAGGTCTAATATTTTGTCCTGCTGGCTAGTCACTTTGGCCAGTTCATCTAACACAAAGTTCAGAGTTTTTTTTAATTTCTTCCATTTCCTCTTTTTTGGGTGGCATTTTACTGACCTGTGGATAGAAATAAGCAGAGAATCCGGCTAGGCCTCAACTAGCTCGGTCACTACTGGACCCGCCGCTCCTGCGCAGCTTCTCCGCCGAGTGACGCTGCTCAGCTCCGCAGATCACCGCCGTCTATCGCCTGCCTCCGTCTACCTGGCCAGTTGTGTCGTGCACCGCCGGCGCAGCCGGAATCCACCGATCACAGCCACTCGTCGCCGTCTGGCTAGGCGGCTCCTCCGCTGGGCCCCGTCTAGGCCCCGTCACCGACCGCCGTCAGTCTGGTCGTTCCTCGGCTGGGCCTCGCAATTGAGCACCGGTTCAGACCACTGTCCTGCTGGATCCAGGTGGCCCCCGTCTCTCACCAACGCCGCGCCCGAGCTCCCAATCGCCGCCTCGGTTGGTTCGTCCTCCTTTTAAATCCTTCTCTCCTCGGCTCCAGATGGCCAGATGTAAAGAATACCTTCTCACTGCTGCAGTTACTCTGGGTTAGCATCTGGGTTAGCATCAGAGGCGAGCCTTTAGAGGTCGGAAACGGGGCGAAACGGAGCCAGATCTACCAGAACCTTCACCAGGTCAGCACTGGGTCGTAAGGGTATTCCCCACGTTTGTTGGTAGCCAACAGAAGTCCTTATTTTGATGGTTTTGCTTAAAATTCTCGGCTCATATCAAGCATTACAAGTGCAGCACCGGAAGTACCGCCGGATATGAAAGTTTATTTTTTTGAATTATAAAAAACATAAATTTTTCACAATTTTCAAATTTACTGAGAGGTACTAATGTGTTATATTTTATTCACACACAGAAAATCTTTCCTAACTTGACAGGTTTAGGAGTAAAGTGCACAACTGTTGTGTTAGTTTGGCCTTTTATTTGTGTGGTACGGGTGGCGGCTGCACCTTCCAGTTCCGCCACCACCTGTAGCTATAAGAGGGCAGTAGGCAGGAAGGGCGCTTGCTTTTGCCACCTCTTCTGCCCGATGGTTGCACCTGTGCTGTATAGTACCTCCCTAATAAACATGTGTTCAGTTCGACACCTGGCCTCGTCCTTGGCTCCATATACAGACATAACAACAACCCCTAGTAACTTAGCTAAATGTGGGATGAGGAACTGCCTGGCACCCTGGAGAGTGAGCAAGAACAATATCGCTCAGGGTTATCACAGGAGGGTTCCAGTGCCAGAGCTCAAGTCGCCCTGGACGGGGGTACTGGGCAGCACAGCGGGATGCCTGTGACAATGGGTGACATTGAGAATCAGGTCTCACCTGTTCCCGGATCTCAGCTGACGTGGGCCGGTGAGCAGGGAGCCACAACGATGATGGCGGTGGCGGAGTTAAAAGAGGTCAGGGCCGGACCGTCTGGCACAGTAGAACGACGTGCCAAGCAGAGACCCTGCAAGCCGATCAAAACACCTCTGGGAGCTGAGGACTGGATTCAGGCTCGGAAGGTGGTGAGATCATGGCGGTACGGGCTGAATGGCAGGTGGAGGAGCACCAGGGATGGCTGTGCATCGTGGACAGACGGACAGATGCTTCTCTCCAGCTGTCGGGCGGCTCGTGGAGGCACCCGAACGAGCTGCGGCGTGCCCGAGAGGAGACTGTGGGACGTCAGCCTGGACGAGCAGAACATCTGATGGTGTGGAAGAGGAGGGATACCGTGGCTGGGTCAACCACCTGCGGCCCAGGAGGCAGCCCACCTCCATTGGCGGACTGAGGAAAGGACAGTCGGGGGGTGGGGGGACGTTAACAGGGTTGTTTTCTCCAGCCGTATATATATGGGTTAATTATTGTGCTTGGAATTGATGTACAGACGTGGACAAAATTGTTGGTACCCCTCTGTTAATGACAGAAAAACCCACAATGATCACAGAAATAACTTGAATCTGACAAAAGTGGTAATAAATAAAAATTCTATGAAAATTAACCAATGAAAATCAGACAATGCTTTTGAATTGTGGTTCAACAGAATTATTTTAAAAAACAAACTCATGAAACAGGCCTGGACAAAAATCATGGTACCCTTAACTTAATATTTTGTTGCACAACCTTGTGAGGCAATCACTGCAATCAAACGGTTTCTGTAACTCTCAATGAGACTTCTGCACCTCTCAGCAGGTATTTTGGCCCACTCCTCATGAGCAAACTGCTCCAGTTGTCTCAGGTTTGAAGGGTGCCTTCTCCAGATGGCATGTTTCAGCTCCTTCCACAGATGTTCAATAGGATTCAGATCAGGGCTCCTAGAAGGCCACTTTAGAATAGTCCAATGTTTGGCTCTTAGCCATTCTTGGGTGTTTTTAGCTGTGTGTTTTGGGTCATTATCCTGTTGCAAGACCCATGACCTGCGACTGAGATCAAGCTGTCTGACACTGGGCAGCACATTTCTCTCTAGAATACCTTGATAGTCTTGAGATTTCATTGTACCCTGCACAGATTCAAGACACCCTGTGCCAGATGCAGCAAAGCAGCCCCAGAACATAACAGAACCTCCTCCATGTTTCACAGTAGGGGCAGTGCTCTTTTCTTGGTATGCTTCATTTTTGCGTCTGTGAACATAGCGCTGATGTGCCTTGCCAAAAAGTTCCAGTTTTGTCTCGTCTGTCCATAGGACATTCTCCCAGAAGCTTTGTGGCTTGTCAACATGCAGTTTGGCAAATTCCAGTCTGGCTTTTTTATGATTTGTTTTCAACAGTGGTGTCCTCCTTGGTTGTCTCCCATGAAGTCCACTTTGGCTCAAACAACGACGGATGGTGCGATCTGACACTGATGTACCTTGACCTTGGAATTCACCATGAATGTATTTAGAGGTTGTTCTAGGCTCTTTTGTTACCTTTCGTATTATCCATCGCCTCCTGCGGCCACGTCCAGGGAGGTTGGCTACAGTCCTGTGGATCTTAAATTTCTGAATAATATGTGCAACTGTAGTCACAGGAAGATCAAGCTTCTTGGAGATGGTCTTATAGCCTTTACCTTTAACATGCTTGTCTATAATTTTCTTTCTAATCTCCTGAGACAACTCTCTCCTTTGCTTCCTCTGGTCCATGTTTAGTGTGGTACACACCATGTCACCAAACAACACAGTGACTACTTGTCACCCTTTAAATAGGCCGACTGACTGATTACAAGTTTGTAGACACCTGTGATGTTAATTAGAGGACACATCTTGGTTGAACATGTCCCTATGGTCACATTATTTTCAATCTTTTCTAGGGGTACCATCATTTTTGTCCAGGCCTGTTTCATGAGTTTGTTTTTTAAAGTAATTCTGTTGAAGCACAATTCAAAAGCATTGTCTGATTTTCATTGGTTAATTTTCATAGAATTTTTATTTATTACCACTTTTGTCAGAATCAAGTTACTTCTGTGACCATTGTGGGTTTTTCTTTCATTAACAGAGGGGTACCAACAACTTTGTCCACGTCTGTATGTGTGTATCATGGGTTGATTTTATGCATGTGTTCAGAGTAATTTGTTGTTTGTATATATTTTGGGGATTATTTTGTGTATCTTGTTTTAGTTTGAGGAACACGGCAGTAATTTTGGTTATAAATGGACTTTCATTTAGTTTAAGCGACAGAATAATCTGCTTTGCCGTGTGGGGTGAGACAGCAGTCCACCTGTTCCCCCAGTTTTAGTTATTTTGGAATGATTGCGTTAGGACATTTGTGTTGTGTTAGATCATTACTTTTAGTGTGTGATTCGGGTTCCAAATTGGGGTGGGTCCGAATTGTATGTGTGTTTTGTCTTTTGTGAAGGGGGAAGAATGTTGTGTTAAGGTTTGGCCTTTTATTTGTGTGGTACGGGTGGCGGCTTCACCATTTTGCCTCCTCTTCTGCCCGACAGTTGCGCCTGTGCTGTATAGTACCTCCCTAATAAACGTGTGTTCAGTTCGACTCCTGGCCTCGTCCTTGGCTCCATATACAAACATAACAACAACCCCTACTAACTTAGCTAAATCACTTTAAACTGACTGACAGCAGGTTTTTTTTTTTACTGCATATTTTCAATTCAGATAATTCTGCCTAATATTAAAAAATAACCCATTGTATTTAAAAGATTACAATTCAGTAATCAGTCCGCTGAAGCCATAGTATAAGGTAAGACCACACAGCTAGGCAGTGATATTTACACTACAACTTTCATCAGCGTGAATCAGCAGTTCTCCTTCCCTCCAGAACACATTCTGACAGTCTTTTGAAACCTGCTCTTTATATCATAATCCATTTAAATCTGTTCATTATAACTTTTAACAATGCACCTACTGATAGGTATTCTGAATATTTTCCCAATATGGCTAAAAATGCTGTTAATACCGCAGATTGTCACAGCTGCAATTCACACACCATTATAGAAAGGCCGTTGTTTGGAACTATTTGGAGCTCCATGAACCACGTGACCGGGCAGCGGCGAGATCAGAGAGTGTTGCAACTCTCATTATACGGCTCTGGCAGCGCGTCGTGCGCACTGCTGAGAAGGTGATAGGCTGCAAGCTCCCATCTCTCCAGGACCTGTACATCTCCAGGACCCGGAGGCGTGCTGGCCGGGTCATAGCCGATCCTTCACATCCTGGTCACGTGCTGTTTGCCCCCCTCCCCTCAGGTAGAAGGCTTCGGTCCATTCAGACTAAAACCTCCCGGCACATGAACAGCTTTTTCCCCTCTGCCATCAGACTGCTGAACACTAAGTGACTTTTGACTCTCGTGCACTATGTACAGCAGCTCAACCAGACTCATGTCAATCATCACTGTTTTTCTGTTGCATTATTGACTGCACTATGTGGTACTTCACATTATCTGCTACATGCTAATTTTTTAAAAACTGCCTTGACTAGTACTACTCATTATTACTAGTATTATTATTATTATTACTTATTATTACTTATTTTTCTACACTTATTGCACGTTTCTAGTCCTTTAGTTTTTTAGTTTATCCCTTTTTCTCATTATGTTTTTAATGTTGCAGCATGGCACTGAGACAAATTCCTAGTTTGTGTATCACATGAACAATGGCAATAAACCTGATTCTGATTCTGGTATAGGCCTTTAGGCTATCAGCATTTAAATATCTTTGCTTTTAAACATTGCAGGTACTTAAACTTAATTTGGGCTCCATCTGTTGCTCTACTGTGCCAACTTGTGGAGGTGAACATAATAACTAATAATAATAATAATAATTTGTGTGTAATGCAGAAGTGGGTAGTGAAGAGTAACATTTACTAAAGTACTTGTACTCAAGTAACTTTTCACAGATTTTGACTCTTACCTTTTACCCTTATTTGAGTACATTTTGAAATAAACTGGTCTTTTGTTCAAGTGTATTTGTATTTCAATTACTATTGATTTCAGTGATTTGAACTGAGTGACAGTCAAGCTCTCAGGCATCATCTTTTCTTCCCATGAGATTTGACATAATTTTCTTCTCTTCTGGAAGTATTTTAATGATTACTGTTTCTTTATATGATTTAGATTATATTATGGGCACATCTGGCTAGTTTATATTTTATTTTCCTCAGACTAGGTGGGTGGGCAATATAAGCTGCGGCTTCAGCCATCACCCATTTCGGATAACTCACGTGGAATTGTATTGTAACGTGCTGCTCGACATGGCGACGTCCCACCGGGAGATTCGAACTCACGCCTCCCGCTCCGGAGTCCCGCACCCTACCTGTGTCGCCAATAGGGTCAACCCACTTGGCAAGCCAAGTAGGGTGCTCATATTGAGTTCGCTACACTACTCCCCTCTGGTTCTCGACATCGTCCCGATGTCAGCGCCACACCACAGCTTGGGAACCAGTAAATCCCACTTCTGACACCAGTGTAACGTGCTGCTCGACATGGCGACGTCCCACCGGGAGATTCGAACTCACGCCTCCCGCTCCGGAGTCCCGCACCCTACCTGTGTCGCCAATAGGGTCAACCTACTTGGCAAGCCAAGTAGGGTGCTCATATTGAGTTCGCTACACTACTCCCCTCTGGTTCTCGACATCGTCCCGATGTCAGCGCCACACCACAGCTTGGGAACCAGTAAATCCCACTTCTGACACCAGTGTAACGTGCTGCTCGACATGGCGACGTCCCACCGGGAGATTCGAACTCACGCCTCCCGCTCCGGAGTCCCGCACCCTACCTGTGTCGCCAATAGGGTCAACCCACTTGGCAAGCCAAGTAGGGTGCTCATATTGAGTTCGCTACAGTATAGTAGAAGGAGTCTTTGTCTAATTTGACCTTGTTGTTATATTATACAGTTTCTTTTAACCTGTAATGTACTATCCGAAATAAATAAATTCATTCATACTAATTCATTCATTCATTCATTCATTCATTCATACTAATTCATACTAGCACATCTAAGATAAAAAAAAATGACAAAGTGGCAAGAGTAAAGCTGCAAATTTACAAGAAACCAGGGGCAAATTCACACTTAAAAAGTTGCAAATATACAAGAAAAACCTCCAGAAGTATGAGTAAAAAGGTGTATTAATTTGTGTAGGGAAAAAGTCACTTATTTATCACAAAAAAATTGTGAATTTGTAAAAAAAAAAAATGTAAATTTGAAAAATGTCACACGTGAATTTACAAGAAAAATGAAAAACTTAGGAGAAAAGCCTCCGAGCTCCATGTGGCTTCACCTGCCAAACAAGAATGAAAGCACCAAGGTGCTGATGCCTCAGTGCAAGAGCCTTGGCGGAGGTATGCATTCTCGGATCATCACCAAAATATTATGGGTTCCTCTCTAGCCCAAGGACCACCTCTGGTAAAAATTTCATCTAAATCCATCACGTTGTTTTGGAGTACATGCATGCATAGTGAAAATAATCTGCAGTTCACATGCCCGTACTGTCGGTGGCAGCCAAGAGCCTCCAACCTGATTTGAACAGCTGCAATCAAAACATAAAAGAAGAGCACAGTGGCAGACGTTTTAAATGGTGGAAGCGATGGAAGTATGTGAATACAGTGATAATCAAGATGAACAGGAGCTTTTGCTGTTTAGTGGCAGAGGAAGAAAACAGACGGACAAAAAGACGGGCATTTGCTCACCCGGTATTGGTGGATTGCTCAGTACTTCCTTCTGGCGTGAGTTTCTGGGTGCATGCGCAGTTCACTGCAACCATTTGCTGGCAAGGAATGTTGGGACTTGTAGTTTTTAGCAAGTTTTTAATGAGTTTTACCTCATCCTTCCTCTGCAAAACTAAACAGCAAAACCAGTGTGAAAACAATTGATGTGATGAATAAATGGTGTAGATGCTGAATACGTGCTTTTTTTTCTCCAGTAACCGCTGTAGAAGAGCTTGGAATAACGAGGCGATGTGACTTATAAACCAAAGTTTATTATCAGCTTCGCTCCTCTAACAAGTCTCATCTAGTGCAGCAGCAGAAGAAGTAAGAGAGCGAACACATTCGGCTCTGTGTACTTCTACTCACACACAACAAAAGACATGCATATCAAAGCTGACATCCCCCATTACTTAATTCCCTCCTTTGTCTCCATACCCTTCCACCTGGCCCTGGGAGGTCAGGGCGACCTATCTGGTCTCCACCGCAGTGCCTCGGATGCTCTTTGATCTTCACTGGCGGTTGAGACCCTTTGTCCTGTTCTGAGGTGTGAAGTCGCTTTACATATGTAGTCACCAAACATTCTCACATGCTTATACATATGTAGGTTATGGGATATATGATTAATATAGACCACAGCCCCCCCCAAACGACTAAGAAAAGGACAATAGAAAAATTCACAGTTTACGATAATTATTATGACATACTAACTGCTACACCTCTTGACAAAGAAGAAACTTTCCAGCAGCTATGCTCCTATAGAGAATTCAGTGGTAATCATAACAGCATAGTAATATCACAAATCAGTCCTAAACTGTTACAGCACAATCAGTGAACAACTTTTGAGTAGTTTGCATCAGTCCCTGTGCCGTCTGGGCTTAAATCTTCTTCCGAATCTGCTGTGGGTCCGTTCGGACCTTCCTGTAAGGAATCTGCAGCTTGGGAAGGAGAGTGATTATTTGTTCCCTGCAGGGGGGCTGAGTCTTTTCTCTTGGGGGGTCTACCCCGCCGAGGTACTCTCGCCAACCATGCAGGCTCGTCTCTCAACAAGAAGGCAGGTTTAAGTCTGTCAATGCTGACTGTTTCTTTTCTGTCCCCCAAATCAAGCACAAAATGCTTATCACCAGGTTCCAGCACTCTGAATGGTCCGTCGTATGATGGGCGGAAAGTTGGTTTTAAAGCTTCATGCCTAACAAAAACGAATTCAGCGTTTTTTAAAGCTTGGGGGACAAAAACCCGTGGAAAAGAGTGATGTGCCGGCCCGGGGAGAGAGTCCGGTCCGTTGCTGCCTAAAAACCTCGGGGCTGGAAGATGCCCTGGCTCTGGGTTCTCTGGTAAAAATTCACCTGGGAGCCTGAGAGGTTGTGCAAAAACTAATTCTGCTGGGGAGGCGTCTAGATCCTCTTTAGGTGCCGCACGCAACCCCAATAAAACCCAAGGAAGTTTATTTACCCAATTTGTATCCGTTAGTGAGGCTCTGAGGGCGGCCTTTAAAGACCTGTGAAAACGCTCGCATAACCCATTAGCCTGAGGGTGATAAGCGGTGGTGCAGTGAATTGTCGCTCCTAAGCTGCTGGCCATGGCTGACCAAAGCTCCGAGACAAATTGAGGCCCCCTATCGGACGTGATGTCCGATGGGACGCCGAAACGTGCCACCCAGTTTGTCAAAAAAAACGCGAGCGACTTCCTCCGCTGTGGTTGACGCCAGAGGGACCGCCTCAGGCCAGCGCGTAGTGCGGTCTATCATCGTTAACAGATGTGTGAAACCTTGGGAGGAAGGTAGCGGTCCCACGAGGTCGACATGAACGTGGTCGAACCTTCTAGCAGGGATTCAAAAAGGCTCTAGAGGGGCTTTTGTGTGTTTGTGTATTTTGGCGCGCTGACAAGAAATGCAAGTCTTTGCCCATTCTTTTACGTTTTTGCGCAGGCCAGGCCACACAAACTTTTCGGCGACCATTTTAACCGAAGCGCGCACACCTGGGTGCGCGAGGGAGTGAATTGAGTCGAAAATACGGCGGCGCCATGTGGCTGGGACTACCGGGCGAGGTCGGCCGGTTGAGATGTCGCATATTAGTGGGGGTACACCGTTGCCTAAACCCCTTTCCTCCAGCCTTAACCCTGTTGGTCCAGACAGGAGTGCGCGCACGTCCGCGTCACTACTTTGCTCCTCCGCCATGGCTGCATAATCTATCCCTACGTGGATTGGGGCTGCGTATGTGTCCGCGTTGGCGAAGAGTTCTGCGGCTGAGGTAGTATAATCTGTCTCCTCACGCTCTGGCGATGTCACAGCGCGAGAGAGGCAGTCTGCTACCACGTTAAGTTTGCCTGCCACATGTCGAATGTCTGTGGTGAACTCTGAAATCGCAGCTAGCTGTCTTTGTTGCCTGCCTGACCACAGTTCAGAAATTTTAGCCATCGCAAAGGTGAGCGGTTTGTGGTCTACAAAAGCCATGAAACGCCGCCCTTCCAACCAGAACTGGAAGTGGCGGATGGATAAATGAAGCGCTAGCAGCTCCCTGTCAAAGGTGCTGTATTTACGCTCAGTTTGGTTTAGCGATTTGCTGAAAAATGCCAAAGGTTGCCAGGTTCCGCCGACGTGTTGTTCTACAACCGCCCCTATGGCCAGGTCTGAAGCGTCTGTGGTTAGCGCAATGCGGGCCGAGGGATCAGGATGAACCAACAATGTGGCATTAGCTAGGGCACTTTTTACTTCCGCGAAGGCGCGTTCGCGCTCTGGGGTCCATTCGACCGCGTTGGAAGGTTTTTGTTTTCTGAGCGCGTCATATAGGGGCTGCATGAGCTGAGCTGCGCGGGGGAGGAAACGGTTGTAAAAATTAACCATTCCCAAAAATTCTTGCAGCGATTTGACCGTTTGTGGCTGTGGGAAACTTTTTACTGTGTGAACTTTGTCTGGCAGTGGGACTGCCCCCTTGGGTGAAACTCTGTGTCCCAAAAAATCAATTTGTGACACGCCGAATTTGCATTTGGCTGGATTGATTATTAACCCGTGCTCTTCTAGTCTCTGAAAAACCATAGTGAGATGCTGTTCGTGTTCTTCCTCAGACGAGCTGGTTACCAGCATATCGTCGAGGTAGACGAACACGAAAGGGAGGTCGCGTAATACTGCGTCCATCATCCGCTGAAAGGTTTGAGAAGCGCCTTTGAGGCCAAAAGGCATCCGCAAAAATTCAAAAAGACCGAAAGGGGTTATTACAGCTGTTTTAGGAATGTCTTCCGCTCTAACGGGGACTTGATGATAGCCGCGGACCAGGTCTATTTTTGAAAAAATGCGCGCACCCGCCAGATGTAGTGAAAAATCTTGGATGTGAGGAATAGGGTAGCGGTCATGCGCTGTCGCATTGTTTAATCTGCGGTAATCACCGCACGGTCTCCAAGAACCGTCGGACTTTGGGACCATGTGAAGCGGTGACACCCAGGGGCTTTTTGAGCGCCTGATAATGCCTAGTTTTTCAAGGGTGGTAAACTCGTCCCGAGCTATGGCGAGCTTGGTCGCATCTAAGCGCCGAGTTTTGGCGAATACGGGTGGGCCCGTTGTGGGGATAAAGTGTTCGACCCCGTGCTTAGCCACTGTAGCTGAGAATTTGGGAATTGTGAGTGCTGGAAATTGGGTGAGGAGTTGATCAAACTTACCTCCTGCTGTAGTGACGCTGGCCTGCACGGGTGGTGAAGAAACTCGAGCTGAGCAGGGAATAGAAGCAAAGGACAGTGCATTAACCAAGCGTCTGTTCGCTAGATCGACTAATAACCCATGTGCACACAAAAAATCTGCGCCCAACAAGTTAAAACTCACTGCCGCTACAACAAATGTCCATCTGTAGTTGCGGCCGTGGATGCGGAGGGGCAGGTTCCTTTCACCAAAAGTGTCGATGATGGAGCCGTTGGCTGCCACCGCTCCATTGCCCCGGGGGCCCATGGCCCGGTCTGCTTGGGAGGGCATGATAAAACTCAGTTGAGCTCCCGTGTCAATGAGGAACTGCTTGCCGGTGTGTCCGTCCGTCACATATAGAAGCTTGCTTTTTTCGCCGAGAACCGCCGCTGTTAACGGTTCTCGCCTTTGGCGTTTCCCGAAATCGTGAATTTGCAGGGGGGAACGCACTTGTAGGCAGACGTTGCTCCGTCTGTTACGTCTTGGCTGTGTCGCTGTCACGGCGGGCGGATTCTGCTCCGTGGTTTGTGGCTCCCCGTGGCTCCGGACATCAGCGTTGAGGTCTGCGGATGCTGCTGTGGGTGTCTGTTCCTTGCACGCGTTGACAAGTCGCTGCGCTTCGTGAGCCAGCGTGCGGAAGTCTTGCTGGGTGCTGCATTGCATGTTGGCAAGTGTCCCTCTCATGTGTGGCGGCAGCGTACTGAGGAATATAAATTGGAAGAGGAAATTGTCATTGTCCTCTTCTTTAAGTTGCAGCAAGTCCTCCATGAGGGCCTTGGGTCTGCATCCTCTGTGGCCGTAGACCGCCAGGATCCTCTCGGCTCTCTCCTCGGCAGAGGGGACGAAATTCGCCGCGATGGTCGCTTTCAGTTCTCTGTATTTGTCCTGGGCCGGCGGCCGCTGGATGATGCTCCGCGCACATCTCGAAGTGGCGGCGTCGAGTTTGGCGACGATGTGATAGAACTTTGTATCATCAGCCGTGATGCCCGCAAGTGCAAACTGGGCTTCAGCTTGCTGAAACCACGAGGCGGGGTCTTCCTGCCAGAAGTCCGGCAGCTTGACGGTGACGGCGTTTGTGTGGACCGTCACTGATGTGTCCACAGGGTGAGAGTGCCTTCCTTCGGCTCTTGCCGCGGCGCTGGTGCTCGGTTGAGCCCTCTCTATCACTTCTGCCGTGGGGGAACGTCGTCCATCTGTTCCCCTGTCTGCATGGGCGCCGGCGTCTGCCTGGGTCGCCACAGATGAGTCGATCGCGGGGGAACGCCTCTGGTCCATCCTCGCGTCAGGGTCACCAGTGTAGAAGAGCTTGGAATAACGAGGCGATGTGACTTATAAACCAAAGTTTATTATCAGCTTCGCTCCTCTAACAAGTCTCATCTAGTGCAGCAGCAGAAGAAGTAAGAGAGCGAACACATTCGGCTCTGTGTACTTATACTCACACACAACAAAAGACATGCATATCAAAGCTGACATCCCCCATTATTTAATCCCCTCCTTTGTCTCCGTACCCTTCCACCCGGCCCTGGGAGGTCAGGGCGACCTATCTGGTCTCCACAGCAGTGCCTCGGATGCTCTTTGATCTTCACTGGCAGTTGAGACCCTTTGTCCTGTTCTGAGGTGTGAAGTCGCTTTACATATGTAGTCACCAAACATTCTCACATGCTTATACATATGTAGGTTATGGGATATATGATTAATATAGACCACAGCCGCTATTTTATAGCAGTTCATTTCCACATGCTGTAAAAAAAGTGCTGTTATGCTGTAAAAAAGTTGCACTGCTGCCATAGTGGCCTGGCATAGTTAGTACTATACCTTCTTTTCCCAGCTCCATTGATGTTAAAGGTAAGTTAAATTTGTGTTTATTTTGAAAACAAAGCCTTATCTTGGAATTCAGGCAAATTAAAAGTCAAGAAAATATGGTGATACAATGATACAAGCCTTTAGTTGTACTTAATTTTGACTAGGCAAGCTGAAACAGACAGGCGGACTGACAGATACACACAACCATCCACACACAGACGCATTGAGTGATTACCATATGCCTCCGTATCACCTAAGCATAATAAATGCTACAGCTCCTCAGTAGTATTTATTCTTGTTTAAAAGCAGCCTACTTTGTACATTTACTGATGTTTACAGCCTATTAATGCGGTCTTAGCAGGCAACATACCTTAAAAACATGCTCTCCGCTGGTGCACTGTTCCCTTTATGGCTTCCTCACTCTCAATCTCTCCTTGACCACTTGCACTTGCAGCACCTAGGTTTCAATTAGCGCTCCCTCTGCTGGTGAACTTTATAATTGCATTTAAGAATGTGGTACCAAATATGGCAAAGTGATATAAATAAATAAAAGATTTTTGGAAATGAGCTGACAGGGCAGCAGTGGCTGCGGGGGTGGGCTGCCAGTTGCCCATCCTTCCTTCGCAAGGTTGCGTACTCAGTCCACTGTTGTTTACACTTGTAACACATGACTGTGTATCCAGACACGAGGGGAACCAGATTATTAAGTTTGCAGACGACACCACGGTGGTGGGACTTATTCAGAGGGATGAGGAATCAATGTACAGCAGGGGTGTCAAACTCATTCCATGGAGGGCCAAGACCCTGCATGTTTTACTTCCACCCAGTGTCTTCAGCAGGTGTTTTCACTGATCAGCAATCAGTAGGAAGAAATTCAGTGAAATCACCTGTTGAAGACACTGGGTGGAGGTAAAACCTACAGGGTCTTGGCCCTCCATGGAATGAGTTTGACACCCCTGATGTACAGGGAAGAAGTGAGAGACCTGGAGGGCTGGTGGAGGGAGAACAATCTGGTGCTGAACGTGGACAAAACGAAGGAGATGATTATCAACTTCCGGCGGTCACAGCCTGAACACGTCCCCCTCAGCATCGGCGGCCGTTTAGTGGAGAGAGTGGAGAACATCAAGTTCCTCAGAGTGCAGATCTCGCAGGACCTGACCTGGAGCAAGAATTCCTTGGGGATCAGGAAGCGGACCCAGCAGAGACTGCACTTCCTGAGGAAACTCAAACAGGCCTCTCTCCCCATCTGCATCCTCAGGACCTTCTACAGAGGTGTGGTGGAGAGTGTTCTGACATACTGCATTGCTACATGGTACTCCAGCTGCAGTATGCCAGACAAAAAAGCCCTGCAGAGGATAGTTAAGGGAGCTGAGAGGGTAATTGGAGTCTCCCTCCCCTCTGTTCAAGAACTTTTTTAGAACCGTTGCAGGAGCAGGGCACTGAACATTGTCAAGGACCGTTCTCACCCTCTGCATAAACACTTTGAACTTCTGCCATCTGGCAAACGATTCCAGAGCATCAGAGGCAGAACCACCAGACTGATTAACAGCTTCCTTCCACAAGCTGTTAGGATGCTGAACAGCTGATCCGGAATCTCTCATACATACTACTGCACCTACGGACATTATGTATATTATTTGTATATTATAGTTCTGGTTAGTTTTTCAAGTATGTCTCAGGGGTGTGTGAAAGGATGTGGTGGGGTGGGGGGTGAGGATATGTGTGAGTATGTCTTAAATAATGTTCTTTTACTTATATGGATGCCGAGAGAAACGCAATTTCATCTTGCCTGCACTACAGTTGTATGTACAGCAATATGACAATAAAGGTTGATTTGATTTGATTTGATTTGATCCCTGACTTAAAGGGACAGGATATTTTCATGAAAACAAATATTAAAAAAATACATCAAAAATGTTTAGAAATGTGCAGAATTAAAGTCTGTATTCTTGAAAAAATAATATACTGTTGATAAAAAATTATTAATTTTTACTGACCGAAATAATCATAATATTTACATCTGAACATCTGCGTGATGAGACTTCAGTGGCCGGTAACATAGACATATGATATCCTAGATAGATCGTGTGTCTATATATTTATGTTTAAATGTAAATATGTATACTCGCTGCTCTTGTTTTTTTTTTCTTGCCTTCTGATTGTTGCTCTGAGTGTTGCTATCCCTGTGCTGTTGCAATTCTGGAATTTCCCCATTGTGGGACTAATAAAGGCTTATCTTATCTTATAGGACATAGCTAGCTTTTTCAGGGCAAACAGAGGTGCCATATTCTGCAGGTGCATCTCAGTAAATTAGAATATCATCGAAAACTTCATTTATTTTAGTAATTTAGTTCAAAAAGTGAAACTCAGATAGATTCATTACATACAGAGTGATATATTTCAAGTGTTTATTTCTTTTAATTTTGACAATTATGGCTTACAGCTAATGAAAACCCTAAATTTGGTATCAGAAAATTAGAAGATTACATTGTGGAGTGTGTGAAATAAGAGTCGGGCTCATGGCACACAGTTTATTACACACTTCACATCTCTCTAGCACAGAACAGACTGAACATTTCAGCAGGCACTCTCCTCTTAAGTCTCATGGCATTTCTCCGCACACAACATGACATTTGCATCACACTATATTCAACCCCTTACGTCCTTGACTCCTTCCTGCTATCTCGCCAGGAACCTCCTGAGAATTGTTCTCCCATGTTTATCCACTGTCTCTTGTCTGAGATGCTAAATAATCTGGCTCCCCCAAGGTGCTAAAACATAAGATTTTTGTATGGTTTTGTGGTGGGGGTGTGCAGCACTGTGTCGGTGAAAGACATACCTCTATCTGCTGCACAGTGGGTCTGCCCTCACCTCAATTTTAATAGCATTATAGACATTGAAGGCTTGGTGGGATGGGAGCCAGGTTGCCTATAGCAGTGGCGAGTAGCACTCCAATCACCATCCCCCCAATTTTAACTGCACTCTGGTAGTTCACACACCTCCACACAATCACATCACACAACTGACACACATCCATCATGATTCCTGCATGGGGGAGGGGGTGGGGGTCTTCCCCCATCCTTGTTGCCCTCCTTCTGCTGGGGGCCTGGGGGCCCGGAGGAAGGCCTAGGGCCTGCCATGTTATCAAAATCACCTGGGTGCTGCTGAACAAATAGATGCGAGCAAGGGAGTGAGAGAATGATTGAATAAGAGAGTAAGCGAGAGTGAAGGAGTAATGAGTGGAGATGGTGATGATGGGGCGGTTTTGTGTGGCGCTTTGCTTGTTGGATGGCATCTCGGAGCGCTTGCAGTGGTCCACTGATCTGTCGCTCGGGTGGGCGTTGGGGGTGGGGGTTTGCTTCTGTGGCCATGGCCGCTCTTGGTCGGGTCGGCGGGGGTGTGGCTGCTGGCCTGCGCCGGCGGTTTTCCTGGCTGCTGCTGGGCGCTGGTACACATTCATGCTCGCTGCATCCGCACCGTGGGTGCCCTAAGTAATAAGGGTGAATGAGTGTGGGTGATTGTGTGGGGGAGAGCACGAATGGATGTGAGTAGGTCGGAGTGCAAGTGAGTGTGTGTGTATGGGTGAACGTGAGTGAGTGTGGGTGACTTTGAGGGTGAGTGGGAGTGGCCGCGAGATTGAGCAGGTACAGGAGTGCGAGAGAGTAGGTGGGTCTGGGAGTGCAAGTGTGGGATTGTGTGGGGGAGAGGGCGAGCAAGAGTGAGTGAGTGTGTGTGGGTGCAAGTGGGTGCATATGAGAGCATGAGGGTGTGAGCACATGGGAATGGGTGTGTGTGCTGGTCGGGAGGTGCTGGATTGAGGGGGTAGCACCTCTTGGCTGCGTGGGCTCCCCTGGACCGGGGAATGGGGGGCCGGCCACCTGTGGGATGCTGCTGCTTTCTCTGGGCGTGTGGGCCCTCGGGGTGTGCGGCAGTGGCGCTCGGGTGGGGGCGGGCCCACTGTGGGGGTGTCTGGAGGGGCTCGTGCTGGGGGCGCGGGCCCGTCTCCAGCCCGGGGTTTGGGGACTCTGTTCTCCCAGTGCCTGGGGCCTGGGAGCTGGCGCTGACCCCGCTGGGGGTGCAGGGGTTGGCCGGTCTGGGGGTGTGGGCCCACTGCGCCTGCTGCTTGGTAGCCCGGCCTCCCTCAGCAGTCCCTCCTGGGGCGGATGCCTGGCTCTCCTGGGGCTTGTTGGCCTTGGGACATTTGTGCTCTGTGGGGGTTAGTGGCGTTGTCCTGCTTGCTTGGGATTTCTGGGGGGGAGGGAGTTGCTGTGACCAGCCAACCTCTTCGTATGTTTCCTGACAAACCACTCACATGGACACACTTACTTTGCGCATGCTCTCATACACACACACATGTATACACACATGTCTCTCCTTTAACAGGTGCAGATCCCAGACTTGTGTTGAGACCTCTTCAGTGGAAGAAACAGCCTTTCTTCTGTTTGTTTCAGTTGTTAGCTTGTTTATCTTCTTTGTTTGTTCTGCTCCCTTTTCTTTTCCCCTTCCCACCCCTACTTTCCCCATTCCCCCCTTCGGGTCCTTCATGGGTAAAACAATTTAAATAAAGTATTAAGTTATTACAAGAGGAGTTTATAACAATATACCGTACATATACAGTTAGGCCCAGAAATATTTGGACAGTGACACAAGTTTTGTTATTTTAGCTGTTTACGAAAACATATTCAGGATACAATTATATAATCAATATGGGCTGAAAGTGCTGACTCTCAGCTGTAATTTGAGAGTATTCACATCCAAATTGGAGCAAGGGTTTAGGAATTACACCTCTTCAATACGTAGCCGCCTCTTTTTCAAGGGACCAAAAGTAATTGGACAATTGACTCAGAAGGCTGCAAAAAAAAAAAATAACAAGGCTGCATGGGCTCTTCCCTCGTTAACCTGTCATCAGTTAAGCAGTTAAAAGATCTGGAGTTGATTCCAGGTGTGGCGTTTGCATTTGGAAGCTGTTGCTGTGAACACACAACATATGGTCAAAGGAGCTCTCAATGGAGGTGAAACAGACCATCCTGAGGCTGAAAAAAAAAAAGAAGAAATCCATCAGAGAGATAGCAGAAATGTTAGGAGTGGCCAAATCAACAGTTTGGTACATTCTGAGAAAAAAAAGGAGTGTACTGGTGAGCTTGGGAACTCAAAAAGGCCTGGATGTCCACGGAATAAACAGTGGTGGATGATCGCAGAATCCTTTCCATGGTGAAGAACAACCCCTTCACAACATTCACTCAAGTGAAGAACACTCTCCAGGAAGTAGGTGTATCAGTATCTAAGTCTACCATAAAGAGAAGATTTCATGAGAGTAAATACAGAGGATTCACCACAAGGTGCAAACCATTAATCAGCCTCAAAAATAGAAAGGCCAGAATTGAATTGCCCAAAAACACCTGAAGAAGCCAGCCCAGTTCTGGAACAGCATTCTTTGGACAGATGAGACTAAGATCAACCTGTACCAGAATGATGGGAAGAAGAAAGTTTGGAGGAGAATTGGAACAGCTCATGATCCAAAGCACACCACATCTTCTGTAAAACATGGTGGAGGCAGTGATGGCATGGGCATGCATGGCTTCCAATGGCACTGGGTCACTTGCGTTTATTGATGATGTGACAAAAGACAGAAGCAGCCGGATGAATTCTGAAGTGTATAGGGATATCTTTCTGCTCAGATTCAGCCAAATGCAGCAAAGTTGATTGGACGGCGCTTCACAGTACAGATGGACAATGATCCAAAACATACTGCAAAAGCAACCCAGGAGTTTTTTAAAGCAAAGAAGTGGAATATTCTGCAATGGCCAAGTCAATCACCAGATCTCAACCCAATCGAGCATGCATTTCACTTGCTCAAGACAAAACTTAAGGCAGAAAGACCCACAAACAAGCAACAACTGAAGACAGCTGCAGTAAAGGCCTGGCAAAGCATCACAAAGGAGGAAACCCAGCGTTTGGTGATGTCCAAGGGTTCCAGTCTTCAGGCAGTCATTGCCTGCAAAGGATTCTCAACAAAATATTGAAAAGTAACATTTTACTTAGGGTTATGTTTATTTGTCCAATTACTTTTGAGCCCCTGAAATGAGGAGCATTTATATAAAAATAGCTACAATTCCTACATGTTTAATAATATATTTTTGTTCAACCCCTTGAATTAAACCTTAAAGTCTGCACTTCAATTCTGTTGTAGTTGTTTCATTTCAAATCCAATGTGGTGGCATGCAGAGCCCAAATCATGAAGATTGTGTCACTGTCCAAATATTTCTGGGCCTAACTGTATATGTGCTGTATAAAGCTCCTTTTGGCAAAATAAATCTGTTTGGCACAATAAGGGAAGTAGATTTCTGTTCTGCTCACCCAGCTGCCAGACAGGACAAGGGAAAAAAAAAGATTACATAAGATTAATTTTGCATAATAGATTTTTAATAGAAATGTTGGCCGACTGAAAAGTATGTCCATGTATGCACTCAATACTTGGTCGGGGCTCCTTTTGCATGAATTACTGCATCAGTGTGGCATTGCATGGAGGTGATCAGCCTGTGGCACTGCTGAAGTGTTAAGGTGCGTTCAGACCAAATGTGAAGCAAATTTTTTGCATAGCGCGAATACATACAAAATCAAAAGAATGAGGCGAGCACACGCAAATCTCGCGTATTGGCATGTTCACGCCTGAGGATTGGTGCTAACTAGTAATTGCCTTGAGATTCTGTCATCATTGGAGTAAAAGTATCAACATTGGAGAGTAAACTATTTTGAAAATGAGACTGACATTCACCTGGGGACAGATGGACCAGGAGCTATGTAGGTGAATCGCAGTGTCAGAGTATTTTTTACCGACGGACTCCTGCCGTGGATGCTGCTAATAAGGCTAGCAGGCTAGCAATGTAAACATCCCATCATCCAGTTGAAATTTTGGAGGCAAGGACAATTTTTTCAGGTGAGACGCTGTTGGATAATGTGAACCTAAACATGACGGTGTTTTGGGGATTTCCACAGCAGGTTTAACATAGCTGCAGAAGTTATAAAGGCAACTTTGCCTGTCTGCAACTCACTCAGGCTGTGATTTCATGTCTTTTTGTTTGTTTACATAGAGTTAAAATGTAATTGTACCATGCAAAAAATTCGCCTGTTCGCATTTGGTCTGAACACATCTTTATGGAAGCCCAAGTTACTTTGATAGCGGCCTTCAGCTTGTCTGCATTGTTGGGTCTGGTGTCTCTCATCTTCCTCTTGACAATACCATATAGATTCTTTGTGAGGTTTAGGTCAAGAGAGTTTGCTGGCCAATCAAGCACAATGATAACATGGTCAATAAACCAGGTATTGGCATTTTTGGCAGTGTGGGCAGGTGCCAAGTCCTGCTGGAAAATGAAACCAGCATCTCCATAAAGCTTATAGGCAGAGGGAAGCATAAAGTACTCTAAAATTTCCTGGTAGATGGCTGCACTAACTGCACTAACAGTGGACTAACACCAGCAGATGACATGGGTACCCAAATCAGGTGCAAAGTCCTGTCATTTAGAAATCAAGGTCCCAGAGTCTGGAGGAAGAGTGGAGAGATACAGAATCCAAGTAGTTTAGTAAAGTAAGTCCACCACCAGCTCCTTAGTAAAAAACTAAGGAGCTGGTGGTGGACTGCCTCAGGCAAGGACAACCCCTCACAGCACCAGTAAACATACAGGGAACAGACATTGAGATAGTGACATCCTACAAGTACCTACGTGTTCATCTGAACAATAAACTAGACTGGTCACACAATACCAATGCACTCTACAAGAAGGGACAGCACAGGCTGTTCCTACTGAGGAGACTCAGGTCTTTTGGTGTACAAGGGGCGCTGCTGAAGACATTCTACGACACGGTGGTGGCATCAGCCATCACTTTTGGAGTGGTCTGCTGGGGCAGTGGCATTACAGCAGCCGATAGGAAGAGACTGAACAAACTGATCAAGAAAGCTAGCTCTGTCCTGGGGCAATGCCTTGACCCAGTGGAGGAGATGGGAGAGAGAAGGATGGTGGCTAAACTGTCATCTCTGCTGGAGTCCGAGTCCCACCCTATGCAGGACATACCGAACGCACTGAGGAGCTCATTTAGCAGCAGACTATATCATCCTAGGTGCGCAACCGAGAGGTTTCGCAGGTCCTTCCTACCTATGGCTGTCAGACTGTATAACCTAAGCAGGGCTGCTCGCAGAGATAGCAAAAAAATGTGACAACCTAATAGTATTGAATGCAAAAGACGCAATAGACTTACACAATGGTCCCCTCCGGTATACAACTAGGAAAATGCCGGTCGCTACGGAGGGTGACAATATGTATGGGTACATAATCCTACCATGAAGGATAACTAAATAGACGGTTAAGCTGTTCATTCCATCTAGCTACAATGCTCCGCACTGTGTGTGTTTATATATTTATATATTTATTCCATCTAGCTACAATGCTCCGAACTGTGTTATATATTTATATATTTATATGTACATACAGTATGTATATTCGCTGCTCTTGTTTTTTCTTGTCTTCTTGATTGTTGCTCTGAGTGTTGCTGTCCCTGTGCTGTTGCAATCCTGGAATTTCCCCATTGTGGGACTAATAAAGGCTTATCTTATCTGCTCTTATCTTATCTTATTGAATGCAAAAGATGCAATAGACTTACACAATGGTCCCCTCCGGTATACAACTAGGACAATATCGGTCGCTACGGAGGGTGACAATATGTATGGATACATATTCATACTATGTAGGATAACTAAGTAGACGGTTATGCTGTTTATTCCATCTAGCTACGATGCTCCGCACTGTGTGTATATATATTTATATATTTATTCCATCTAGCTACAATGCTCCGCACTGTGTGTATATATATTTATATATTTATTCCATCTAGCTACAATGATCCGCACTGTGTGTATATATATATATTTATATATACGGTGGGGCAAAAAAGTATTTAGTCAGCCACCAATTGTGCAAGTTCTCCCACTTAAAAGATGAGAGAGGTCTCCAATTTTCATCATAGGTATACTTCAACTATGAGAGACAAAATGAGAAAAAAAAAATCCAGAAAATCACATTGAAGGATTTTTAAAGAATTTATTTGCAGATTATTGTGGAAAATAAGTATTTGGTCAATAACAAAAGTTCATCTCAATACTTTGTTATATACCCTTTGTTGGCAATGACAAGAGGTCAAACGTTTTCTGTAAGTCTTGACAAGGTTTTCACACACTGTTGCTGGTATTTTGGCCCATTCCTCCATGCAGATCTTCTCTAGAGCATTGATGTTTTGGGGCTGTCACTGGGCAACACGGACTTTCAACTCCCTCCAAAGATTTTCTATGGGATCGAGATCTGGAAACTGGCTAGGCCACTCCAGGACCTTGAAATGCTTCTTACGAAGCCACTCCTTCGTTGCCCAGGCGGTGTGTTTGGGATCATTGTCATGTTGAAAGACCCAGCCACGTTTCATCTTCAATGCCCTTGCTGATGGAAGGAGGTTTTCACTCAAAATCTCACGATACATGGCCCCATTCATTCTTTCCTTTACACGGATCAGTCGTCCTGGTCCCTTTGCAGAAAAACAGCACCAAAGCATGATGTTTCCACCCCCATGCTTCACAGTAGGTATGGTGTTCTTTGGATGCAACTCAGCATTCTTTCTTCTCCAAACACAACAAGTTGAGTTTTTACCAAAAAGTTCTATTTTGGTTTCATCTGACCATATGACATTCTCCCAATCCTCTTCTGGATCATCCAAATGCTCTCTAGCAAACTTCAGATGGGCCTGGACATGTACTAGCTTAAGCAGGGGGACACATCTGGCACTGCAGGATTTGAGTCCCTGGCGGCATAGTGTGTTACTGATAGTAGCCTTTGTTATTTTGGTCCCAGCTCTCTGCAGGTCATTCACTAGGTCCCCCCGTGTGGTTCTGGGATTTTTGCTCACCGTTCTTGTGATCATTTTGACCCTACGGGGTGAGATCTTGTGTGGAGCCCCAGATCGAGGGAGCTTATCAGTGGTCTTGTATGTCTTCCATTTTCTAATAATTGCTCCCACAGTTTATTTCTTCACATCAAGCTGCTTACCTATTGCAGATTCAGTCTTCCCAGCCTGGTGCAGGTCTACAATTTTGTTTCTGGTGTCCTTTGACAGCTCTTTGGTCTTGGCCATAGTGGAGTTTGGAGTCTGACTGTTTGAGTTTGTGGACAGGTGTCTTTTATACTGATAACGAGTTCAAACAGGTGCCATTAATACAGGTAACGAGTGGAGGACAGAGGAGCCTCTTAAAGAAGAAGTTACAGGTCTGTGAAAGCCAGAAATATTGCTTGTTTGTAGGTGACCAAATACTTATTTTCCACCATAATTTGCAAATAAATTCATTAAAAATCCTTCAATGTGATTTTCTGGATTTTTTTTTCTCATTTTGTCTCTCATAGTTGAGGTATACCTATGATGAAAATTGAAAAAAATCTTTTAAGTGGGAGAACTTGCACAACTAGTGGCTGACTAAATACTTTTTTGCCCCACTGTACATACGTATATTCACTACTCTTGTTTTTCTTGTCTTCTTGATTGTTGCTCTGAGTGTTCCTATCCCTGTGCTGTTGCAATCCTGGAATTTCCCCATTGTGGGACTAATAAAGGCTTATCTTATCTTATCTTATCTTAGTTTGAGGTGCAGCATGAAGTTTCCTCAGTCAGTTATGATTTAGGGAGCCATATCATCTGCTGGTATTGGTCCACTGTGTTTTATCAAGTCCAAGGTCAACATAGCCATCTACTAGGAAATTTTAGAGCACTTCATACTTCCCTCTGCTGACAAGCTTTAATTTTGATTTAATTTTCCATCAGGACTTGTTACCTGCCTACATTGTCAAAAGTACCAATACCTGGTTTATTGACCATTGTATCACTGTACTTGATTGGCCAGCAAACTCTCCTGACTTAAACCTTATAAAGAATCTATGTGGCATTGTCAAGAGGAAGATGAGAGACACCAGACCCAACAATACAGATGAGCTGAAGGCCATTATCAAAGCAAACTGGGCGTCTATAACACCTCAGTAGTACCACAGGCTGATCACCTCCATGCCACACTGCAGTGATGCAGTAATTCATGCAAACAAAGCCATGACCAAGTATTGAGTGCATACCTGGACATACTTTTCATTTGGTCAACATTTCTATGAAAAATCCATTTAAAAAAGTGATCTTATATAATATGCTAATTTTCTGAGAAACTCAATTTTGTCTCTAACAGACTCATGATGAATGCAAAATCAAGGATTCAGTGTACCCTGTATGGGGTTACCGGGACTTCACCTTGGAGCCAAGCCAGGGGGAGGGGCTTGATGGAGAGGTTCTGGTGGCCAGGGTTCTGCCCATGGGACCTGGCCGAGCTCAGCTAAATGGAGCTACATGGGTCCACCCTCCAGTGGGCTCACCACCTGCAGGAGGGACCATGGGGGTGCAGTGGTATGTGGATCAGGTGGTGGTCAAAGGCAGAGACCTTGGCGGTCTGATCCTTGGCTTCCTAAACTGGTTTTTGGAATGTGGAATGTCACCTCTCTGGTTG